>CM057105.1:24151380-24751380 GCA_029959045.1 Taenioides sp. WSHXM2023
TGGGTGAGGGCGCTCCACCTTCAGTCATGGAGAAAAAAACACCTCCACAAACAGACGGGGCATGGCAGAGGTGGAGAGAGGAGCCAAAAAGTGTAACATTATTTCAGAATAATACTGTTCAAGTAGAAGTACAAAGACGTGGTCCAAGAAATGACTTAAGTTAGAGTAAAAGTACTGGGAAAAATACTACTGAAGTAAAAGTAACTCTATCCGGACCTTTAAGTCACTCTGTACAGGCACCTGCTCACTTAAAGAGGAACTGTGAGGACGTGACATCTGATTTATAATTTAAGTGAATGTCATTTAAAGAACAAAACTTTAAATAAGTCACAAAATCTGGTATTTTCAAATGACAGACACAAAAATTAGACAAACTAAATCAGATCTGAAGGAGCTGCAAGAAGCACAAATGTTCAAATCATTTCATACTGTCACATAAAAGTTTTGTCACTTTAGATTTACTCACAGTGGGAAGAGGAAGGACCAGGAACTTTTGCTCAAGTAAGAGTACTGTTACACTGTACAATATATTACTGTTTGTTTGATTGTTACTTCAAAATATGTTGCTATAAAAGTACAACTTCTTTAAACAGTTACTCAAGTAAATGTAACCGAGTACTACCCTCCTCTTGACCTGGTGAGGGCGGAGTTTAACAAAAAAAAAAGTAATTGATATAAAGTGATAAAAACATGTGCCTGTGTCCTGCTGTGTCACTGTAAACCTGCTTTAAGTCAACACTGTTACACAATGTGTGGACGCACAGAGACTTCCCAAGTGTCTCACTCAGCCACGCCCTCAGCCACGCCCTCACACCCTCAGCCACTCCCCCACATCCTCAGTCACACCCTCAGGCACGCCGTCACACCCTCAGTCACACCCTCAGTCACACCCTCAGTCACACCCTCACACCCTCAGTCACACCCTCACACCCTCAGCCACTCCCCCACATCCTCAGTCACATCCTCAGGCACGCCGTCACACCCTCAGTCACATCCTCAGTCATGCCCTCACACCCTCAGTCACACCCTCACACCCTCAGTCACACCCTCACACCCTCAGTCACGCCCTCTCACCCTCAGTCACACCCTCACATCCTCAGCCACGCCCTCACACCCTCAGTCACACCCTCACACCCTCAGTCACACCCTCACACCCTCAGTCACGCCCTCACACCCTCAGTCACACCCTCACACCCTCAGTCACGCCCTCTCACCCTCAGTCACACCCTCACATCCTCAGCCACGCCCTCTCACCCTCAGCCACGCCCTCACATCCTCAGTCACGCCTCAGTCACGCCGTCACACCCTCAGTCACACCCTCACACCCTCAGCCACGCCCTCACATCCTTAGCCACGCCCTCAGCCATGCCATGCCCCCACATCCGCAGCCACGCCATGTTCTCACAGCCTCAGCCCTGCCCTCACACCCTCAGCCACGCCCTCACACCCTCAGCCACGCCCTCACATCCTCAGCCACGCCCTCACATCCTAAGCCACGCCCTCATATCCTCAGCCATGCCCTCACACCCTCAGCCATGCCCTCACACCCTCAGCCACGCCCTCACACCCTCAGCCACGCCCTCACATCCTCAGCCACGCCCTCACATCCTAAGCCACGCCCTCACACCCTCAGCCATGCCCTCACACCCTCAGCCACGCCCTCACATCCTCAGCCACGCCCTCACACCCTCAGCCACGCCCTCACACCCTCAGCCACGCCCTCACACCCTTAGCCACGCCCTCACACCCTCAGCCACGCCCTCACACCCTCAGCCACGCCCTCACATCCTCAGCCACGCCCTCACATCCTTAGCCACGCCCTCACATCCTCAGCCACGCCCTCACACCCTCCGCCATGCCCTCACACCCTCAGCCCCGCCCTCACATCCTCAGCCACGCCCTCACATCCTTAGCCACGCCCTCACATCCTCAGCCACGCCCTCACATCCTTAGCCACGCCCTCACACCCTCAGCCACGCCCTCACACCCTCAGCCACGCCCTCACACCCTCAGCCACGCCCTCACATCCTTAGCTACGCCCTCACACCCTCAGCCATGCCCTCACACCCTCAGCCACGTCCTCACATCCTTAGCTACGCCCTCACACCCTCAGCCACGCCCTCACATCCTCAGCCACGCCCTCACACCCTCAGCCACGCCCTCACACCCTCAGCCACGTCCTCACATCCTTAGCTACGCCCTCACACCCTCAGCCACGCCCTCACATCCTCAGCCACGCCCTCACACCCTCAGCCACGCCCTCACACCCTCAGCCACGCCCTCACATCCTTAGCTACGCCCTCACACCCTCAGCCATGCCCTCACACCCTCAGCCACGCCCTCACATCCTCAGCCACGCCCTCACACCCTCAGCCACGCCCTCACACCCTCAGCCACGCCCTCACATCCTCAGCCACGCCCTCACACCCTCAGCCACGCCCTCACACCCTCAGCCACGCCCTCACACCCTCAGCCACGCCCTCACATCCTTAGCTACGCCCTCACACCCTCAGCCACGCCCTCACACTCTTAGCCACGCCCTCGGACACACGCCCAGAGGTGCAGATGTCATCATGTTTCAAACCCTGTTCAAACCCTTCTCACTGTTAGCTGTAAGATTCTGTCCGTCAAATCATGATAGAAAACTGTACACAACAACTTCACAAACCTGACGTGATGTGCACTTTCATTAGTGGGATTCACTCTGAAGGGGGAGTGAAAATGAAACTTATAAAATGTGTTAATACGTTGTTTTGACAAATATAGCATTTTCAAAATAATAAAAGGAACATGGTGATCTAAATATATTCTGTGTTAGCAGTTAATGCCCCATAGAAGTCAAATATCCCCTCGTTAAAGTAAAGTGAAGGCTGTAAATGTCATCTCTGTCACTGAGCGTACACTGGAAATTCCACAGCTCATGGAAAGGGTCATTTTTGCTTCCTTTTACCAAGTTAGACACCATATTTGGTACATTACAAAGGCTGAAAAGTGGAATTACAAGTGAAAGTGAAAGTAACATGTCATCTCTGTCGTTTGGTACTTTTTTTTTTTTTTTAACACTTTCTGTTTCTGGATATACCGTATATATCTCTTATTTTTTTCTATTTTTTAGGTCAAAACTCAACAGATTCAGTAAAGATTACAATAGAGTAAGGTTGTTAAAAGTATTGAAAATCAGATACTAATCGATCCTAAACTAGTATAGAAACTAGATACTCATTTGAGCAGGTATCGATACTAAAAAAATCACGTATAAGAGCACATAGACTAGTATACACCCATGGACACTATGGAACCTACAGGACCACTGAGGGAGTACACAGATATAAGACCACATGGGAATAGAAAAGAAAGTACTACTATTTAATGTGGAAAATCACATTCCACCACACCCGACCCCACCCTCCTCCTCCTCAGCTTCTCAACCTGCGGCGCTGGTTCCACTGGCGTTTAACTAGAACCAGTCTCTGTAGTCCCGGTTTAGTTCCATCTAGTCCTGGTTAAAGGGCTCATGTGACACTTTATTCGAATCTCTGTTCTAATGTTGTTTCCTCATCACAAACAGACCTGGAGTTGTGTGTTTGTTTCATTCACACATGTTTAACACACAAACCCTGCATATAGAGTGTATGCAGTTGACGTCACAGGTTTCCCCTGATCCACTTCTGGCGGTCCAGATCTCTGTAGGCCGCCATAGTAAACACACTGTCCAATTCTAAATTACGTGTCATAAAGTCACAAAATGCCCGAGAAATGTTGTGCCTATCAGTGTTCTCAGACAAGGGACAAAGATAAAAACATTCAGCTGTACAGGATTCCTGCTGAGTCTGATCCTGACCGCAGAAGTAGGTGGATTGCTGCGATTAGACGAGCCCATCATAAAACTGCTGACAAGCCCTGGGAACCAACCAAACACTCCAGGCTTTGTAGCAGACACTTCATATCAGGTGTGGTTTGATTTGATCTTTACACTTTTACTAGTAGGTCAATCACTTTGAGTGGTTTCACATTTGTAAGCAAGAAGACTTAATTACTATTAATACAGTGTAACTATCAGATGTTGCAGTGTTTTTGTATGTTTTTGCACATAGCTATCACATTTTTGGTCTTTATTCACAAAGTTTTAACATATCATTACCTCCGCCAAGGAGATTATGTTTTCGCCTGCGTCTGTCTGTCTGTTTTTTTGTTTGTTTGTTAGCAAGATAACTCAAAAAGTTATGGATGGATCTTGATGAAATTTTCAGGAAATGCTCCTAATGGTAAATCCAACAGATGATTAAATTTTGGTGATGATCCAGAAGAAATCCTGGATTCTGGATCACTTTGAAAATTTCGTTAGCATTGCGTTAAATGGGTCTTGGCGGAGGTCTGCGCTCTCTGAGTGCTTTTCTAGTGTATGTTTGTATGATTATATATTTATTTATTATTCATTTAATGGTTAATAATTAGCCGCTGTTAGGGCTGTAAAAAGGACCTGGGGCACACTGTAGGGGTCCGATATGTTCAGATTAGCAAGCTTGTCCTCATATCTTTTCTTTGATTACTATCTAGGTGATTAGTGAAGTCAGTATGAGTAAAAGACGTTTTTTTGTTGTCACTAGAGCACTGGCGGTCAGACATGATTAGACCGTCAGTATGGCGGATTGACAACTTCCTGTCACGTGACTGCATACACTCTATAGGGTTCCACTATGTTTTTAAACTCCACACTCCTTCACTAGAATCATTTGGATAATTTCAGACCTGGAATTGCCAATCTCTACTAAACTAAAGGTAAAAGAAGCTGTTCACTTGAAAACTACCACTTCATGACATCACAAGGTGGAACAGAGCATTTTGAGCTTTGGAGATGTAGACATACTAATAATAAAGAGTTACTCAAACATGTGAATGAAACAAACATGTCTCCAGGTGTGTTTTTGAGGAGGTACCAACATTCTAACATGGATTAACACTCACAAGAGTTCATTTTGAGTAAAGTAGGACCTTTAAAGACACACTATATAACTTTTCTGGTAGGGTCCGCTCCATCTCGTCTGCCACAGATGCTTTGCTTAGTACAAAGTTGTGCTTCCTTCTTCCACTGTGAGTAAGTCTAAAGTGACAAAAGCTTTATGTGACAATCTGAAATGATATGAACATTTGAACACCTTCAGATCTGATTTAGTTTCTCATTTTTGTGTCTGCCCTTTGAAAATACCAAACTGTGTGCAGTATTTCATATTTTCCAAGGTGGCTACTCTTCCCAATTATTTTTTACTCTTACTTTAGGCACTCTTAAGAAATAATTTTGAAGCAATGTTACTCTTATTTGAGTACAATTTTTAGCTACTCTGCCGCGTCTATTTATCTGAAACGCAGTAATACGAAAGTACTTTTATTGTGACAGAGCAGAGTGTGTTTCCGGTGCGCCTGTAACTTGACGGCTGTGCGAGGAGCGGAGCGGTAACCAGAGCGCAGCGTCGAGAGGAGCGCGCTGCTGTGTCCAGTCACTGCGGTCTACTGCGGCTGTAGCGGCGTGAGAGCGGCGAGCGCGCGTGACGAGCAGCCCACAGTGTCCCTCTGTCTCCCCCCTGTTGTCCCACTCCTGTTCTCCCGACCCCTCCTCCAGCGCCGAGCCGTGTTCCAAGCGCATAGGGCAGCACAGAGGAGCAGCGCGCAGCCGGGGGACGAGACACGGGCATGACGCAGCCGACGCACGGATCGCTGTCAGGAGGAACACCGCGTTAAAGCAGCTTTCGGATTATCTGAGGGAGATTATACCTTCCAGTGGTGGATCTGGGTGGGGAGCGGTGCGGGCTGGAGGTACGAGCGGGCCGGTGATGCAGCAGAGGCGGACCGGGCAGAGGCAGTCAGTCTGGGAGCAGGTGGAGGGCCAGACCGTCGCTCCCTAGCCGCCGCTCCGCCCCAGTCCAGCTGCATAGGCGCTAGTCCGGACCAGTTTGACCCGAGCCAGATGCGACGTGACGGTTCCAGCGCTCACGTAGAGTAGACACCCCGTATGACCGCGCGTTTCGCTTTGCAGGTCTGGCTCTGCACCTAAACATACGGTAGGAGCATGGGTCTACCCCTGGAAGCGATTACTTCTAAATATAGATATAGGCAATATTTAGTATAAGGTAGTCTGTATAGCTTAATTACTAAGAGTGGCGATAGTGACATGTTCATAGAATAAGGCAGAGGCAGTGCATGGGTCCTTCCATGTCACTACGTGTCAGAATGTTACGATATTTTAAGCCAAGTATAAGACTAAAATATATATAAGTAAGATATAGTCATAAATTACACATGTTAGTTTTGGACAGGAGTCCCAGTATAAAGTTAAATAGTACATTTTGTTAGAATGTTACTGTAACGTGCAATTGACCTAGCCTAAATGTGAATCCTATGTCATCTCTGTCACATAGCACCTGCATTATTAAATATACTTTTTAATCAAAGAAAGGCTAAATATGCTTCCTCATACTAAGTTAGACACATTATTATATTATTATTACATTATATAGGCTGAAAACTTGAATTAGAAGTGAATGTCATATGTGAATACATGTAAACGTCATCTCTGTCACCTGGTACGTTGATTACTGAACTTTGTGGATATTTTTATTTTTGATCAAGCATTCCTAAATATTGCATTATTTTAAGCCAAAACGCAACATATAAGATAAAGTTTACAATGTTAGGTCTTATGTGAATAGTCAGGAACGTCAACTCTGTCGCCTGGATCATACACTATTGGATAATTCTGGACTTGCATCTGCTAGTTTTTGCTAAAATTGACTTTAAAAAATTGCTTTCTGGCTGAAACTCATGGTGAAGTTTAGAATGTTGAGTCACATTTGAATACCTGATTACGTCAGCTCCGTAACCTGGATCATACGTTATTGGATATATTCTGGACTTGGCTAGTTTTGAAGCTCTGATTTTTGCCTGCATACTTTTTACTGGAATTCAACGTACAGTAAAACATAGAATGTAAAGTCATATCTGAATACCTGGTTAAGTCATCTCCGTCACGTGGAGCATACCTACCACCTATACCCCGTGGATATCACCATGTTACCGGGCGTGGGCGTGTTCGGCACCAGCCTGACGGCACGGGTGATTGTGCCGCTGCTGCAGAAGGAGGGCTTCAGCGTGCGGGCGCTGTGGGGGCGGAGCCAGGAGGAGGCGGAGGAGCTGGCGCAGGAGATGGGCGTGGCCTTCTACACCAGCCGTATCGACGACGTTCTGCTGCATCAGGACGTGGACCTGGTCTGCATCAACCTGCCCCCTCCCCTCACCCGCCAGATCGCCGTCAAGACCCTCGGTGAGTGCTCCTCCGTGTAAAACAGCTTTATTCATTTCATATGCGTTTTATGTGACCTTCTCCTAAGTTTTATATGACCTCCTCCAAACTGACAGGGTTCTCCTATGTCAGGGGTTACCTGTTTTTCATGGCCCTCCAGTCTTCTGCCCATATTATTCTGGAAAGTATTTTTTACTGCTAGTTTTAAATTGTCTGCCGTTGTAACTTCTACTGCACATCTAACTTTTTGATGTGGCCTGATATTAACGTTCTGAGTCTGAAATAAGCTGCAGTAACACTTTAAAACCTCAAATAAGACCTACTTTTTTGAATGATTCATGGTGTACCACGAGTCTATGGCCCTCCACGTGGTCTATGTTTCAATATGGGGCAATATAAGTTTGGACACCCCTTTTCTATGGGTTTCGGGGGAAAATGTATTGAATGTGGAAGAGCAAACTTGGGAAAGATCATAGATTAGTAACTGCAATAACACTATGTGGTAGTAACGCACAGAGAGAATTTTGTATTGCCATCTTAAAATGTTGAAAGCATAGACTGTGTGTATAAATGAACAAAGCTAATCCTCTAGCCGCTACCTTCCAAACAGGAAGTTCACATGCGGCTCTTCCGGCTCCTTCTGACTCTGGCTCCCATTGACTTACACTGGAATATTGTGGCTCCTCTCTCTGTAACTGCAGTGAGCCTCGTCATTTTGGTCTTAAATGTTCGTATCAACCCGCTCTTCATGATCCTGGGGTTTTTATTTTACTATTTTGTCCATTAAAAAAGTCCTTCCATAATAATATCGAGTCTAGCTCCAAATTCGTCACGTAACCATGAGCGTCGCACTTCATTTAGGTGAAGCTGAGCAATGTGGGTGACGTCACACTCACTTAGTCCACTTAGTCTTTATACAGTCTATGGTTGAAAGCCAATAGTAAACCCAGAAAGTCTTGATTTTTCTTTGCAAGAAAAAAAAAAAACTTGAGTATGTTTCTGAGATGTAAATGTCACTTTGTATGAAATTCATGTGGCATCAGTCAAAAAGTGGGACATTCTAATGAGTGGGAGCGTTGCCTGACCGGCCAGTCCCTTCCACGTTCTGTTCAAACGCAGAAGGATCTGGAATGGGACCAAACCTCTGTCCAAACTTGGGACGGTCCAACTAGAGCTGCTCACGTGTCTCAAATGCGGCTGACATCTCCTCTACAAAATTCTCATATTCAGAACTAAATATAGAACTTCTTTTACTTGAGAGAAATAAGAGTTTAGTGCTTCAGCTGTTGATTCTACAGAAGTCTGCGCCTGTCTTACGCCTTTACTATTACTATTTTTTCTTTTTATGGACCATGTGTTTCTGTGATTGGTTAATCCTCCTTCCAGACCCACTCGTCTTTGCAAAGTTTTGTAAAAGTGTGTGGTTTTATCCCACGTTGCCGTATGGGCCCTGTGCCTCTCTGTGCTCTTCAAAGTTGTAATAGCTCGTAAATAGTAAAGGTAATGTTTTTTCTCAGTAAAGAAAGTTGTTTAGATCCTTGTAGAGTGAAGGGAGCTTTTTGTGAAGGAAAACACTGACTGCTGTGTGTGAGACGGCAACACTGAAAGTTGTACTGGTATTTTTTGGTGTTGCCGTGATGTTAAACTCCACTTTAACATTTGAAAATCTGAAAAACAAGCACGTAAACGAATGGCTGATGGAAATACTTAGAGGATCTATTTTACTTCTATGGGGTATTAACTGCTAACACATAATATAGTTAGATCAGCATGTTATCTTTTATCTGAAAATGCTATACACTCTGAAAACAGTGTATTAACTTCAGTAATTAACAGTATTTCACTTTCACTTTCGTTTTTGAGTTCTGAGTTACCCCTCCTCCCCCACTCCCCCTTCAGAGCGCCATCACAACACAATCAGGGTGCATCCCACTAATGAAACTACTGCACATCACATCAGGTTTGTGTAGTTGCTGTGTACAATTTAGTCTGATGTTTTTGTGTATTTATGGAGAATTGTTGTGTGGGTGACGTAGGTTTGTGGGCGGAGCCTTGAGCATCATACAGCCAACCATAAGGAGGGTTTGAATAGGGACCAGGAGAGACCGTTTAAATACTCAAACATGTGTGGATGAATCTAAAACCTCTTCATAACCTCTTTGCATAATACCCCCTCTTTAAGTGGAGTGTCTTGCCCAGTGACACAGTGACAGTATGCAAAACTGTGAGTGAACTCATTACCTTTGGGTTATAAGATGAAACTAAAGTCACTAGTGGTTATTACATTTCTGAGTTTTAATTATCCAAAGTACTGCATAATGATGTACTAGGATTAACTACACTGATACCAGCATGATGTCACTCTTCAAACCTGTTCTCCACCCATTCACAGACAGCAGGCACACTGTGTGTGCCAGTAAGTGCATCCAAGCCTACACATACTGCTAACCCATTGTAGGGGAGGACGATAGGGCCAAAAAGGAAAATCTTGTTTTTGTACACCCTGGACGATTCCGAGCAGAGACAGCTGGTCATCTTTACATTTTCATTCTTATCATATGCTTTTTTCAGACATTGTAAACCACCTTCAGTTACGTTTGTATAAATATCTAATTGTAATTGTCTAATAACTATGCTTTGCAAGTAAGAAAGTCAGGAGCAAACTTATTTCATGAATTGTTTCATAATAATCCTCAGTTTCTTGCCTGGAAATGCAGATGGATATCTCTCTGTATTTGTTATACAGATCCATATCAGCCACTGGTACAGCCATGAGTCTTCACAGAGTTTTCACAGAATCCAAAACCAGTGAGTTTTTGAGACTCAGGAAAGACCTGTCTGAAAATGTGGCATTGTTGTGCATTTGTGATTGGTCACAGTGATCATGTGATCAGAGCACTGTCCTCATGCTCAGGCTTAATGCATTTGTCATGTTGGTTTGAAGAACGCACAAAACACAAAACACACTGGTCATCAGGCTGTTCACTGATGTTTGTCCATCCCATAGACTGTAAACATAGCTCCCTGCTTCATTTTACAGAAAAGTCAGTGAAGAGGCTGAGATGGGAAAGTGCAAGTCACCTGTTTGTTTCAGGCGACCTCACACTGTTTAATGTGCAGAATCATTTGTCACCTTCATGAGAACATTCTGGAGGTCATTCATTCTGCTCACTAATTATATCATTGAGACAAGGGTACTGCAGTTTGTTGTAAATCTTTTGCCTGACCACACAGTCCTTTCTGGAATCGGAGCCTAGAGCTTGAAAAACTTCCAAACGTCCAAACCTGAGACGTCCAACCACAGCCGCTCATTTGTATCACATGTCTCTCAAATGCAGAAGACATCTCCTCTCAGAAACTCTCGTGACATTGAAAACGAAATAACTTCGTTTACCTGAGATAAGTCATGGTTTGGTGCTTCGATTTTTGAGATAATCCACACTGTTTCTCAGTCCTTTACGTTGTTTTTTTCCTCCTTTTTTATCTGTAAGGAGCCATGTTTGTTTTTGACTTCAATGGAGCATGCGTCTCTCTGATTGGTTAATCCACCTGTCAGTCATGCCATCTGAAATCAGGATATGGACTTGTCTTTGTAAAGATTTGTCAAAGTGTGTGGTTCTGGCTGGTCAGGTAAATATTGAGTTGTTGATTGTGTTAGCGGCAGCCACTCTTCCATCAGTCTGCCTCAGGAGCATTTGTGTCACAGAAGAGTCCATTTTAGTTTGTTACTTCAGATAATATTCAAGGTGCATTATGTAACTTTTCTGGTAGGGGGTCTGCCATCTGCTTGTCTCCATGGAGATGTTGCCGTCTTATATTACACTACTTTCTGATGTTCTAATGTCGTTTCCTCATCACAAACAAACCTGGAGTTGTGTTTTGTTTCATTCACACATGTTTAACGCACAATCCCTGCAGATTTAAACTTCTCTCAAACGGAAGACACTCTGTTCCACCTTGTGATGTCATGTGGTAATACAGGACACTGTTTTTAAACTCCATACACTTTTACTAGAATCATTTGGATTATGTCAAACCTGTTTTTGATCATCTCTACTGAACAAAAGGGAAAAGGAGCTGTTCACTTGAAAACTACTTCTTCATGACATCACAAAGTGGAACAGAGCATTTGGAGCTTTGGAGATGTAGACAGACTAATAATAAAGTGTTACTCAAACATGTGAATGAAACAAAACACAACTCCAGGTCTGTTTTTGAGGAGGAAACAACATTCTAACATGATTTAAAGGTCACAAGTGTTAATTTTGTGTAATCTAGGACCTTTAAGAAAGATGAAGTCATTTCTAAAGTAATTTTTAGTGACTTTTTTAGTGATTTAGTGTGACTTTTTTTTTTAGATTTTTAGTGTTTTGTCATTTCTAGTGTCATTTTTACTGACAGAGCCAATCCTCTGTCAGTAAAAGGATGTGGTTTGTGAGTTCAGACTTATAAATATAACGCTCATTAAAAGTATGTTTTTTATACATATATTCAAGAAATAAATACAGAAATCTGTTTTAATAGTTTTACTAAGACAAATACAATTTAAATAAAAATGTGTTTGATTAATATGCCATAAGCAGCAGCAGCCAGATCACCCACATGCCGCATGTGCATTTACTAGGGTGACCAGACGTTCCTATTTCCCCCTGACAGTCCCAGTTTTGAGTCCTGTGTCCCCTGTCCCAGTAGATTTATCCAAAACCAGTGATTTGTCCCAGTTTTATAGAAGAAATGTCCCAGATATTCCTATTTTTTACCAGTTTGATCCCTGCCGACAGTAAAGAGAGGCATAAACTGTCATTTGTTTAGGTAAAATACAGAAAAGCAGCTTAAAAATGACTAAAACACAAAGAAAACGTGACTATACTGACACATGTTCGTCATGAATGGGCCAAGGGCAGAACAGTTTTCCTTAATTACACTCATTTCACAATTTTATTATTACCAGCCATCACAAACCGGAAGTGCAGTTTTTAATTTTGAAAATCTGGTCACCCTAACATTTGGGTTTCCAGCAGTAGTAATATAGTGTAAAAATACTAGTTACATAAAATATAGTGTTGTCATGATACTAAAATACTTGATAGAATGTGATTGTCAGTACTTTCTCTTCTATTCCCATGTGTCCTTATATGTGTGTAATCCCTCTGTGGTCCTGTAGGTTCCATAGTGGTCCATGGGTGTATACTAGTCTATGTGCTCTTATACTTGTTCTGATACAGCTCAACATCATTCTAGGTATCTGTACATTTTACAGTGGATACTTTTTATTTTTACTTCACATTTACATTTGAGAGTAGACATTTGTACTTTCTATTCCACTACATTTTTTTTAATTATTGTGTGAGACCTGCTGAAAAAGCTGAGGGTTTATTTTTCACACATTTGTAATTTGAGCAAAATATACAAATAAACTTAGCTAGGAAAAATTATATTCTCTACTCAGTTCACTATTGAACAGAATTCAACACAAAATCTTCTATCATTTGAAGCGTCATAAGATCTCAAAATCTGTGCGAAAGACCTTACTTTTTTTTTTTATATGTATACTTTATTTTTTAAGCTTAAGCTCCAGATCATTCTAAAGACATTCAGGAAAGCTTCATCTCTGTCCTTATTAGTATCGATACTTGTTCAAAGTAGTATCTGGTTTCGATATTAGTTTTAGTATCAGTTAGTATCTGATTTTTGGTACTTTTGACAGCCCTAGTGCCTTATAAATCACATCTTTGTAAGAAACACATTGGGTACGACTTGCTTTCCTGTTCAACTTGTGACCTTAAATGGCTTCAAGATAAGGCGGCTCGATAGCTTTTGTATTGTGTAAAATACCAAACTGACTCCGGTGACAGTGTAGTACATGTGCTCATACCGGTGCCTTACACCGTCCTGTTTGCTCTCATTGTCTACCTGCGGGTCAAAGGTCATCTGTTTCATTTACACACGCGGCTAACTCGTTTCCTCACGTTAGCGGCGCCGGGTGGCACGCTGACACATGATCATTGTTTTGTTCATGCAGCCTGTGTGTGTGTGTGTGTGTGTGCGCACTTCCTCTTTTGCAGGCTGATGTTATCGGTGAGAGCGTACCAAAGCTCACCTCAGCTGTTACGACGTGTGACGTGTGGAAGTGCAGATACAGAGGACATGAGCAGGAAGTGATCATTCAAAAAAGAAGAAGCCCTTTTTTCAGTTTCAAGTGCAGCTGTGATAAACTTAGACTTAGACAAACTTTATTGATCCACAAGGGAAATGATTTGGACACAGTCGCTCACACATCACAATATAAAATAATAACAGAGAGTGACAAAAACAGATGGTGTAGCAAAAAGAGCAAGAGACACGTGTCAAATGAGACATAATTATAAAAATAAATGTACAAGTTAAAATAAAATAGAAAAATAGTGATAATATGTACCATTTCTGTTTTCATTGGTGTTTTTCAGATATTCTATGGACCAGTCATATTTAATACCGATTGGGACCACTAAAATGTAGTTTTTTGTTGTAATGCAGTGAGTAATATGATCTAGTCAGTAATAGAAATGATCAGGTTCAACATTTGTGCATTTACTAGTGTGACCAGACGTCCTTATTTACCCGGGACAGTCCCAGTTTTGAGCCCTGCATCCCCTGTCCCAGCAGATTTATCCAAAACCAGTGATTTGTCCCAGTTTTATAGAAGAAATGTCCCAGGCGTCCCTATTTTTGACCAATTTGATCTCTGCCAACAGTAAAAGGGGACATAAACTGTCATTTGTTTAAGTAAAATACAGAAAAGCTGCTTAAAACATCCAGAAGCAAAAACTGTAAAATGTGAGACACTGTATACAGAAGTGGACTACAGCATTCAGCTCCAGTCAAATGAACCTCACTGAGGCTAGCAGTTATCGGGGTGAATTTGGAGCCGAGTTTTGCGCACGAGTATCATAGCAACAAAAGAACCAATCTGGAGTGAGGCTGTTGAAGGTAACGCCCCCTTCCCGCCCACACCGCTGGATTAGCATGGAGCGGGTGCTTAGCAATCAAACCTAATTTGTTATTAAAGTTCATATCTTTATTTTCAGACTAAATAGTGAAAGGATCACGTAGAACGGTTTAATACGAACATTTTCAGGTCACAATGACACACACACAGCATTCGTAATAGGCAATGTGGGTGAAGTGTCTTGCCTAACGACACAGCAACAGTTCCCAGCAGTCTCCAGTCCAAGCCCTGACCAAGCCCAGCCCTGCTTAGGTTCAGAGATCAGACGAGGTGGGGCTTGAGTTTTGGAAGTGATGGTGATACTAGGCTGAATCGTATTGTTCAACTCTCTGTTTGAAACGTCACCTTCTACAATGTCTTACACGCTCTCTATGGATACTTTGCAGTGATATCAAAGTGGGGGTGTTCGGCATGTGTAGCCTATAGCGGAATGTTCAGCAGTTCCCATGGTGACACAGTGCACACGTGAACAAAACTGCCAAAAAGTTTTAAGATCGTCTGAAAACTCAAGAAAAAATACTAAAAGTGATTTAAAGAGCACATTTTTAGGAGCCTGTGATCAGTACGAGCGTTCATGGTCCTGTTTAGGAGTTTGATTTTCAACAAAAAGATGAGAGTGACTTAGACGTTAAAGCCGTGCGTGTTTAAGTAGTGAGAGTTTGATGAATTGTGCGGGTGATGTGTCTAGGTTTGGTCCAACAGGAGGATGGAAATGAGCTTTGGCTACAATCCTGCATATTTATAACTACATGTTAGTCTCTTGCATTATCTTATGTTTTAATATGCATTGTCCCTTTTATAAATAAATACAAATACAAATACTAACTGCTAGCTTAGGACCATAATATTAGTTGAGAGGGACTTGTTTAACAGCACAAATCAGCTCACCTGATGTAGTGCTAAGTAAGTCATTTCTTTTTGGTCAGATAGTGTTCAGGTAAATCTCACATTAAAGTCTAACAAAGCCTCAGACAGAGCATGCCTACAGTTAGCATCACACCCCCAGGGAATGTTTGATGATATTACACATAACACATTGCACCAGTCTCTAAAAACCTGAATTAAACCATCCACGCCTGTTTGAGCCGTCTCTAGAATCTCTTGAACTTTCACATGGTATATTTAGCAGTCCCTTAAGGCTTGTCCTTTGTCTTTTAAGTCTCTAAACTTGCTTGGCAGTTTCCAGTTTGTCCCAGGTAACACAGTAACTCTCTCCTCTCCGTGGGCTTTGTTACGTCTAGTATCAGGAGCACCACCCGAGCGCTTCCACATTGCACTCTTCTATTGTGCACCCAGCAGCTGTTCAGGTTTGGCGGGTGTTGAACCAGTCCGTCTTGTCCCTCAGCCGCTCCTTCAGATGAGTCTGAAGGAGCTGCAGCAGAGGGAATCCTGGAGATGTGAGGTGGGCCTGTGATCCAGAGCAGGAGACAGAAGCGGAGCGCTTTGGTGTTCAAACGTTATCATTGTCAGTAAGATGGCAGCAGCCCGGGGAGTTCCAACAGTCCAATCCCACTCTCAGATCTTTAAAAGGGCTTTGATATTGTTTGGCGGATATATCAGACAGATATTTGCACTTTTAAGCGCATCGGCTATTGCTCTTAAATCTCCAGCAGACGCAGATATTTTGTTTTGAATGTCCGGCTGCCTAAAGAACCCACAAAGAGCTTTATTTAAACACTTCAGAGCAAAGAAATAACAGCACAAAACACGACTACACAGCTCTTTTATAGGATGCGGCAAAAAGGAGCTGTGGGTGAATTTGTGGTATATTTAAATTACATAATGTGGGGGAAATAATCAAAAATAATCAATATCAGCATTGGCCATGAAAAAAAAAACCACAGTTGTATAAAATTGTTTCAGATATTGGTATCAAGTATTTAAGAGTGTTTTCCCAGATATTTTCTATAGTCTGTGTCCATGTGTCATTGCAGTTTGTCCTCAGATCAGATTTGTCTTTTTGAACACACTCATGAGAAGCAACTGAAAAAGAAGAGACATGAGGCTAGAAATATATATACACAAATTAGGGACGCGCCAACACGATATCAACGCCGTTATTGAAAATATTGATGGATGGGATATTGGTTCAGTTGATATCAGTTCAATTGATATCCCATTTTGGTCAATAAGTATCGGTAAGGTATGGGCACATACTAAAAGCCTCGACATTGGTATTGGAACAGAAAAAGCTGCATCGGTGCACCTCTAAGACAAAAGCATGTTGTTATTATTTGTACAAAAGTGAATAAATAATGTGTGAACTTGACACTAACAGAAATGTGTGGTGTTGCTACGCTGTATTAGCAGATAATAGTTTTTGGACACAGCAGAATGTTGCAAGAATAAAACTTGTTGTACTTCATGCTGGAGTTTCTTGTAGATTAACATGCAGAATAACTCAACTACACTAAATCACAGTTATTTATTACGGAATTTCAGTAGCTCTATTCTCCCTATTCTAAGTGTCATCAGAGGACATGAGCTGCCCACTCTGCATTTGGAGCGAACTCACTAACTCATGACTCCCAACTCGAAAACTGTTTCCATTTCAAGTATGATTCTCTCATAATCATCTCTTTAAATATACTGAAATTAAAACAGTCATTTTTTTATGGATGTTTTTATTGCTCTATTTGTATTTGTGCATTTACTAGTGTGACCAGATGTCCCTATTTAACCGGGACAGTCCCAGTTTTGAGTCCTGTGTCCCCTGTCCCAGTAGATTTATCCAAAACCAGTGATTTGTCCCAGTTTTATAGAAGAAATGTCCCAGGCGTCCCTAATTTTGACCAATTTGATCTCTGCCAACAGTAAAAGGGGACATAAACTGTCATTTGTTTAGGTAAAATACAGAAAAGCAGCTTAAAAATGACTAAAACACAAAGAAAATGTGACTAAACTGACACATGTTCGTCATGAATGGGCTAATGCAGAACAGTTTTCCTTAATTACACTCGTTTCACAATTTTATTATTACCAACCATCACAAACCGGGGGTGCAGTTTTTAATTTTGAAAATCTGGTCACCCTAACATTTACCTTTTGGATATATTTGGGCAAAGTACAATATTATCTTATTATTATTAGAAAATACTGACTCTTGCGCCCATCTGGGATTATGACGTCATCACATTCTTGAATCTGAAAACCACCAATATCACGATTCAGCTCACAGTGCACATTTTACACACATCCAGAAGCAAAAACTGTAAAATGTGAGACACTGTATACAGAAGTGGACTACAGCATTCAGCTCCAGTCAAATGAAGCTCACATCATCTGTTTTCTGACATTCATATTTTGTTATTACAGCCCCTCTGTGTAACATGTCCAAAATATACTGAAATTAAAACAGTCATTTGTTTATGGATGTTTTTATTGCTCTAAAGAAAAACTTATAACCATAAACTGTATACATTATATAAATGGACAGACCTAACCTGCTAGCCGCTGTGTTCCAAATAGGAAGTGAGCATGGGCGTGCTTCCAGCTCCATCAACTTTGGCTCCAATCCACTTTGTACTGAAAAAACATCACGCCTCTCTCCGTAACTGCTGCTTTGACTAGAGCTGAACGCTATGGGTGACATCACTTCCTTACGCACTCTTTTACATTTTATATGCCATACTGAAATGTTCCACAGTATGGCATAAAAGTTCTCTATCTCCATGGAGACAAGCAGGCGGCATGCCTGACCACCAGACATGTTACACAGTGCTGCTTTTGTTTCGTAGGTGAATAGTTTGATCATGTTTTAAGTCATGGAGGTCAGACGTATTGAAACAAGCGTGGAGCAGTTTCAGGTGCACTTCCTGTGTGTGTGTGTGTGTGTGTGTGTGTGTGTGTGTGTGTGTGTGCGTGTGTGTGTGTGTGTGTGTGTGTGTGTGTGTGTCTGTGCACTTCCTGTGTGAGCCTCACATCTCAGTCAGTAGTGAATGACCCACACAGTCACTTCTGATGCGACATGACCAACTAACAGGAAGCTGAAGGGCGTTTCACATGAGGCTGACTCATTTTAAAACACACTTTCAGTGCAACACCATGAGGCCAAGAACACAAGTGTACAGTATAGAGGATATTTTCACAGTATAGAGGGTATTTTCACAGTATAGAGGATATTTTCACAGTATAGAGGTTATTTTCACAGTATAGAGGGTATTTTCACAGTATAGAGGTTATTTTCACAGTATAGAGGGTATTTTCACTGGGTCCATTATGGGTTTCATTTAAAGTGCGTGTGGCAGGTTTGGACAATGTTGGCTTAAATTGGTGGGATAAGACCTGTTGTAAATAAAAATGATAGTTTCACATCAGTCAAGAAGCAGTTTGTGAAGAAAGGTTGAAAAATATGATGAAAATTACAGGAAGTAGAGAGTTCTATTTCAGAGAGTCTCACACTGATGACATCACACTGGAAGAATTCTGTCCAAAAGTCAGACACAATTTACACACAAGAAGCTTTTTTTTTTTTTTCTTTTTCTTTAAACATAATTTCAACAGAATAAAGGTATTTTATTTATTTCCTTATTTCTCAAATAAGAATTCCTGTGTACATTAGAGGAGTTTTGGCTAGGTAACAGTTATGGAATTTGAATTTGAAGCCTAAAAAATTGGATTTTTTTCTTGTTTTTTTTTTTTGTTTTTTTTTTGCTACATATTTAATTTAGATTTAGTAGTCCTGCCTGTCATAGGCTCTTTCTTTAATTTGATATTTATTTTATTTTGCAGCTGTGAACCATGAGGCACAATGATTCGACAAAACCATTTGGGCTTTAGAATACGTTTCAAACCTGCTACTGTTTAGTTAGGCGTGTGCTTAACCCACTGTGCCAATATCACCTGTTAGAATGATGCTTGTCTCATGTTTACATCTATCCATCTCACCATTTGCATGTTCTGCCTGTGTCTGTTGTAGGTTTCCCCTTCACTACATTTTCACAGGGCCTTTCCTTTTTGCTGCTCCTGACAGGTTAAACCCCAGAGGCATTACGGGATAGGGCCAATGTGCAGCCAATTAAAAATGGTTTTAAACATGTATAATAGACAAATGTCAGCAGAAGGGTGACGTTCTGTGCTAAACACGCAGATGTGCTGTTGTTGTTAGGAGCTGCAGAGGTTTCCATGGTAACAGAGGAAAGAGAGGAAGCCCTGATTGGCTCTTTCCTTCCTTCCCTGTTTAATTAAGCTGAATAAACCCTGTACTATAATACTGTGATATGCTGGGCTCTGGCTTTGTTTTGACTCATGATACTTTGCTCTGGTATTTGAAATATGCAGAACACACTCTGTCTTTCACTTTACTTTCCTTTGAACGGTTGGATTAGGTGTCTGTGCCCTCAGTGTTTACCATTGTGCATCGTGGCTATCTTCAACATGACCAGGCCATTTTAAGAGGAGCCAAATGAAGGTGTATTTACAGATTTAGAGCGGGACTATAAATACCTAAACTCTCCTGAAAACCACATTTCAAATAGAGCTCCTAAACTGGGCAGTACCTGGAGGAGTAAAGACGAGAGTCAGGAGGGAAAAGGCTAAAACTGCAGGCTACTATAAAAAGTACAATTTCTTTAAAAGTTAGAATACAGGATTACGCAAACATGCATGAGTCACTTGAAATACTACTTTGAGTAAACGAATTATGAAGAAATACTGTTATAACATGGTAGATTTCTTATGTCCCCCTTTAAAAAGTCATTGTGCCATAGACTGTATATATGAATGGACATAGCTAACCCGCTAGCCTCTGCGTTCATGGATGCGCTTCTGGTTCCAGTTCACTTTGTATTGAAAAACCATCGCCTCTCTCTCTGTAACTGCTGCTGTCAGGCTCCTCATTTTGGTCTTAAACTGTTCGTATTAACCCGCTCTACGAGATCCTGGGTTTTTTAATCAGTTCCTATTCCTAATAATAAAATCGACTTCAAATTCGCCCCTATAACTGCCATCCTCGATGAGTTTCATTTGACTGGAGCTGTCCCACTCCCTTAGTCCACTTCTTTATACAGTCTACGGTCTATTCCGCTTAAGAAATTGTCCTCAGACCTTAGATCTACTGAAGCAAACATCTCCGCTTCACAGAGCAGACATGTGATCATATTTAACCCCTGCATGTCCACGTGTCAGACTGCTGGTGTGGACAGCGGCTCTCTGGGTCAAATGTCTAAGAATAGCCCAGTACTCGTGACCTTCTGATTCCGTCTGCGCTCATCTGCTCCATCTCTTATCACTTCATACTGAGTTATACTGTTTTTTATAACTCTATACAAGCCTGTGTAAAGCTTTACTGGGGTCAGAGGTCACCACAGAGGGCTTCCACAGTGAGCTAGGTACTCTGTGTATCTGCACCAAGTTTAAAGCTTTTGTTCCTCCTCAAAAACAAACCTGGAGTTGTGTTTTGTTTCATTCACACATGTTTAACACAAACCCTGCAGATTTAGGCTCAGTTCTTCTCCATTCCACCTTGTGACGTCATGTAGAATTGCCAATCTCTACTGAACAAAAGATAAAATGCAGCTGTTAACCTGAAAATGACCACTACATGACATCACAAGGTGGAACACTGAGCTCTGGAGACGCAGACAGACTAATAATGGAGGGTTACTCAAACATGTGTGAATGAAACAAAACACAACTCCAGGGTTTTTATTCACCATGATGAGTTTGTGAGCATATTTCACACCGTTCAGGGGTAAGAGCCGAGTTTTGCTGTGGCGGAAACAACAACTAGCATGCTAACCGTGCATGTCCTGATCCCTGAACAATAAAATGCTTTCTAATTACCCAGTTAACCAGTTGCCCAATTCAGTCACATGTTATAACCCTGTATATATATATATATATATATATATATATATATATATATATATATATATATATATATATATATATATATATATATATATATATATTTCTTTGGTTTTTAATTTTACTGCTACTATTTGCGTACATTATATTTGACTGTTTATCTCAGATCAGATTTCTAAAGCAAAGGCAGTCGTGTTTCCTGTTTGTCTACTTTGTGTGTGTGTGTGTAGTAGTAGTAGTAGTAGTAGTAGTATTAGTGTTTGCAGTAGTATGAGGATGAGCCCGAGTCACCTGCTAAAGGCCGGCTCACATATGCTTCTATTTATAACTGCACTCTCATTATAAATACATGTGCAGCTCTTATGCAACTGCGCCTCCCGCTGGACAGGAGCTCCCCTAACGTTAAAGAAGTAGTCCCTCTTGAAATATTTACTGTATAGAACAGCTCCAAGTCCATGTTGTTCACCATTTTGTGAGTTTTTGACCTATATATTTTACATAAGAACTCATGGAATTCCGTGTTATATTTGGCATAGGCACTGGATATGACTTTTTTCCATGTATTTGAGAAAAATGTGTTTTGCCCAAGTACAGATATATTGTATAAGCAGCTTTTGAGGTCAAAATATGTCTGCTGCGTACTGTCTGCATCAAATTATAAAGTGTTTTAATCTCAAGTCGTGCTGTCACAGCAGAGCATGCGTCATCTTGGAGGTACCCATCCATAGAACAGGACCCCAGTCACCCACTACACCTCACCCCTCTGCCCTCAGGACAGAGGGACAGGGCATCAGGTGCAGGAGGGCCCGCTTTGGCAGAAGCCTGATCCCCTCGGCCATCACATTTCTGAACAACAGGCCCCGCTGAGTGAACTGTAATGCCGATTGTAATGTGTCTGTGTTTGTTGTGTTGTGTTGTTGCTGCATATGTCAAACAAGCTCTGTGTGCGTGAAAATGAATTTCCCCTTGGGGACAATAAAAGTCTAAAGTCTAAATCTAGAAAAATCAGGAAGTGCACATTAGCATGCTAGTTGTTAGCATTACATAACAACAACTAGCATGCTAGTTGTCTCTGAAAGTTGTGAAAAGCACTTATAAACTCATCATGGTGAATAATTAGGATGTTCAGAATGCATAAGGTAAATGAGGGAGAAATTTGGACTACGACAAACTGTTTCAAGTGAAGTACTTTTGCACATTTTTAAGACAGGTACAGCACCTTTAACATTTTGCATAACTTAAAGGTCCTATAGTAAACTATATTACTAAACTTCTGTCCTATTGGTTATTTACTTTCAGGCCAAAAGATACTTTTCTATAGCACCCTGCTCATTCTGTGATAGTTTTATTGTTTTTTCTTTTTCACAATCCCGATCTGACATTTGTCAAAGAGGCGGCTCTTTAGAACTTTTCCTTAACATGAAAGGTTGGAACCAGATCTCATTTTTTAAAAGGACTGAATGTTTTTCTTTCTAACTTTTATGCATTTTATAGAGGCATCTTAAAAATCTTCAAATTATTATTATTATTATTATTATTATTATTGTAGAGTAATGTTTTGTTTAGAGTTTCATCATTTCAAAGGGTAAAAGCTCTCCCACTCTCAGTTTGAATCATTTTAAACACATCTTAGGTGTGGTCATTTCTTCTCTCTCTTAGTTTGTAGATAAAATGAAACAACAGCTCCAAAAGATTCGGATCCCATAAAAGAGCCGAAAGTCCCATCTCTACCCATCACTAAAACAGAGGGTTGTCTGCTTCAAGTCTCTACACTGCCTTTGTCTGGTTGTGTTGTTTACTCCTTGCCTGGTGTATGCACTGATCCTGTTCCCTCTGTCCTCCTCTGTCCTCCTCTGCCGTCCTCTGTCCTTCTCTGTCCTCCTCTGCCATCCTCTGTCATCCTCTGCTTGCCTCTTCTTTCCTCTGTCCTCCACTGTCCTCCTCTGTCCTCCTCTACCCTCCTCTGTCGTCCACTTCCCTCCTCTCCCCTCCTCTTTCTTCCTCTGTCCTCCTCTTCCCTTCCCTTCTCTTCCCTCCTCCTCTGCTCCATGGTTCTTTTCCTGTTCTCCGGCTGGACCTTTCCCACCGGGGCAGGGTCCTGTCTGTGTGAGCAGGCCTTTTACATGCTAATGCCCCCTCTGTGTGTATTGACATGCGTGCGTGCGTGTGTGTGTGTGTGTGTGTGCGTGTGTCTGTGTGTGTGTGTGTGTGTGTGTGTGTGCGTGTGTCTGTGTGTGTGTGCAGACACAGGGACAAACTGGAGAATAGAGCTGTGTACGGCCTCTGTGAAATCTGTGAACTCAATGAATGAAGAGCAAAACAACTGTGAGGAAACTGTGCCCTTGAGACAAACATACAGTAGACGGGCACAGTGGCTGAGCGGCATCGGGCCTCACAGTCAGAAGGGCCAGGGTTATTCTGGAGGTTCTGAGCTTCACATGAGCCATGTTCTGTCCATATACTGAGAATGAGACAAACTTAGAAAAACATATGTGTCCTCTATCTGCAGGTTAAGGCTCTGGAGACACAGGGTCAGTTGTGCTCATGATACCTTCTGCAGTTTCTTTAATATGCCCTCATTTAACAAGACATTTTTTTACATCAGTGAAATTGTACAAAACTGCAGCTCTATTGTGCTCCTAAAAAACAGAGAAGAAACACTTTTCTGAATAAAGCTGGTTTATTGTTCAGTGTGAGTCCCAAGATGCTGAGGCTCTGTTCTGGGCGTGCTCAGTAGGACTTTATGCGGCGCGTGCAGGGGAGGGGAGGGGGGGTGTCCTAATTGGCCTTCAGGGATGAGACAAGCGCCAGGGGATGAGGAGGGAGGAGACAGCAGAGAGGAGATAAGGAGATAAAAGACACAAGGGACGAGACAGCTAGGTAAGAGACAGGACAGGAGGGCCTATAGGAGACTGGATGGAGACCAGGAGGTAAGACATATAGGTAGAAGACATGAAAGGACACAAAAGAAGATAGGAAGACTTAAATGAGGACACAGGAGGAAGGACACAGAAGTTGGGAGGAAGAAGTCAAGGAAGTAGGAGACAGGAGGTAGGAGTCAAGAGGTAGAAAACAGCAGAAAGGATGTAGGAGACAAGGAAGTGGGAGATGGAAGGTAAGGAAAGGATGTAGGAAACAAGGAGGTAGGAGACAAGGAGATATGAAGCAAGAGGGTAGGATACAGAAAGTAGGTGACGAGAAGAAAGGATGTACAAAAAAAAAATGTAGGAGATATGAGATGATGGTAGGACACAGGAGGTATTGATACTTTGCAGCTGACGTCATCAACATTCCCTGAGGGTGTGATGCTAACTGTAGGCTCTGCTCTGTCTAAAGCTCTAAAGCTCAAAGTACTCAAGGTAACACAAATTTTAATTTTAATCAACTTTAATCTGAACTTTATTTCAACACAATCTGACCAGAAAGAATTGGTTTAGTTGGAAATACATCAGTTGAGCTGATTTGTGCTGTTAAACAAGTTCCTTTCAAATAACATTACAGTCACAAGCAAACAGTTTTTCAGTGAGTCACTCTCACCTTTTTGTTGAAAATCAAACTCCTAAACAGGACCATGAACACTCGTATTGAACACAGGCTCCTGAAAATGTGTTTTAATCAATTGAGTTTTCAGACTTCTTAAAACTTTTTTGACAGTTGCCATGAGAGCTTTAATTCCGATTAAAAGTAAGTTAATTCTGAATAAAAAATAATTCCGCTTTAAAAAGACCATGTAAACACTTAATTCCTAATAAAAATTATTATTCGGAATTAAACTTAATTCTGAATTAAGTGGGTGATTTATTCTGATTTTAAAGCCGAATTCATTTATTCCTCGATCATGTAAACGTTTATTCTTCTTATAAATAATTCCGGTTGTTCGGAGCTCGTTGGGTCACCCTTCTGACGCGATGACGCACTGCAAGATGGCGCCCGGAGCAAACGTTGGTCCCAAACTGAAATAATTTTTTTAATAAGTACTCTGGAAGAACTACAAATAATGAAAAGAGTGGATGGCAGAAAACATAAAAACACTAATCAAACCGAGATGACAAAAAGCCGGTAGCAGATGCAGTGTGTTTTCTTACGGTCGACGTAAATACATTTGTGCGCCCCCTGTCCAATCAGAACACTTCCCAACCCCCAGACGTTCAGTGGAATTAAATAAAGCCGATTTAACTTATTAGCCGATATAACCATGTAAACCGCAATTCAGAATTTTTATTTCCATGTAAACTCGAAGGAGAATAGTTAAATTCTGAACTATTGAATTTGGAATAATTAATTTGGAATTAAAAAACATAATGTAAACGTGGCCAGTGTTTGCTAATGTGTGCACTGTGTCTCTGCTCAACATTCCCCTATATAGACATGTAGGTGTGATGTCATTGCAAAGTATTAGTAGGAAACTAGAGCAAGGAGGTAGGAGTCTAGGAAGTAGGAGGTAGGAGGCGAGGTGTGAGTGTGTTTTGCAGGGACCAGCCTGTGGGACTCTCTCTCTCTGCTCTGGAGATCTGATGCTGATAGTATTGTGCGTTAATGAATGAAGCCGTTTGCATTGTGTACACTCAAGTGGCATCCGTGTTCTACTGTAAAAACAAGTTTTTTCACACTCTCTGGGGTTATTCGAGATTAGTGTGTTAGTGTTTATTTAAAGGGTCCATACAAGGGTACACTATTTTCTGTTGTTTCAGACCTGGAGTTGTGTTTTGACACCCTGTTCCACCTTGTGATGTCATGCAGTAATACAGGAGGTGCTCCACTGTGTCCTACACCTTCACTAGAATCATTTGGATACATTCAGGTGGAACAGAGAATTTTTTAGCTTTGGAGATGTAGACAGACTAATAATAAAGAGTTACTCAAACATGTGTGAATGAAACAAAACACAACTCCAGGTCTGTTTTTGATGAGGTAACAACAATCTAACATGAGCTCACAAGTTTGCATGATATAGGAGCTTTAAAGAAGACACAATGTGCCTGTGCTGCTCTGTCGTTATAATCTATGACACCTGTGTATCATGATGTTATTTCTGGCTTTAGCAAGCAGCATTGTTATTTCATTTTTGTCCCAAAATGGCTACACGGTGTCAACAATAAAAAAACTAAAAACTACAAAGTCAGTACATCACAGTGGGTGTGTATAGGTCGGTGAAAGCAGGAATTTCCAAATCAAAGACATCTTGAATACTGGACAGGAGTATAAAGGTTAAACATTAATTACAACTTCCAGTGTGTGAATGAGAAGGGACACTTCTTTACTTATTATTAGACAATGACTGTCTCTGCTCATTAAAAAAAAATTGCATAGGAGGGGCCCACAGCATGCAGCTCTTTGTTGTGATGACTTTTCACACCAATGTCAGCTCTTGTTGAGCACCACAGTTTTGTAACGTGGAAGTTAGCTGACTTGTTCCTTTTATTAAGTCGTTATAGATCAATATTGTGATTTAAAATGTGCAAATTTTAACATAATGATCCACAGGGGTCAGAGATTATTACTGTAGAGCAAACACAAACACAGTATGTTGTTCTCTGAAAAGTGGAGTTGGAATAATGCGCTGTCCTTTGCTGTCCTGCTCCAGACAGTCTGTTACAATCCGGTGCTTTAGTTGCGTCGTTATTACCTAATGCCCTGCTTTAGTTGCGTCGTTATTACTCAATGCTCTGTTTACACGGTGTTATTAAGGCTTAGACATGGTGTCAGAGCGGCTACAGGACTTTAACTACCAAACATATTTAACACAAACCAAACCAAAACATGAAAACCTCTCATTTGCACTTTAACCTTCACCATAGAAACACATCCTGTCCTCTGACCCCAGCTGGAGCCTCATGCAGGGGGCGTGTCTGTTACCATGACAACCACCCACCCGCGCTCCCCCTCCGCTGCCAGACCTTACAGCTGTTCAGACCACACTGTTTGACTTTGATTAACCGACACGTTTTATCCTAACACAATAATAGACTTGTGTACTACGCTATCACCAGCCCCATCAGAGTTTGTAGTTAGCTTCACTCAGTGGCAGTCACATGGCAGCGGGAGCGTGTTTTAAGTCAGCGCTGACTGGTAGCGTTGTGTGCTTGGTTAGCATTCCCCCCGTCACCTCCTCGCTCACAGCAGTACAAAGATGTCCTCTATGTCCCCGGAGACTTGTCCTGTCTCAGTCACATGCGTTTGTTTGGGGAAGCACTCCTCCGGCAGGGGGTCTGGAGGAAGATGGAGAGGCTGTGGAGGTTGAGGGTTTGGCTGATGTGGTGGAGATGGAGCAAAGGAGCGTCATACTTAGATTAAACACGTAAAAGTTTGCTGGTTGCTGCTGATTCTGTTTATTGCCCATGGGGAAGTTGTATTTACACAGCATAATCACACTAGCTATGGACTGTAATAGTGTGGTAACCTATACTTTTTTTTTTACAATATATTGTTTTATTAGTTTTTAGTTTATTTCTGTTCTGTTATTTCTGCAAGGATATGTCTGTATTTTTACTGAAAAAGTTTGTTTTATGCTGTTTCACTTTAAAATAAATTGTAAACATTTCATTGAACAATTGAAATGATTGTAGACTGCACTGGGAGAGCTTCCTGTGTGTGTGTGTGTGTGTGTGTGTGTGTGTGTGTGTGTGTGTGTGTGTGTGTGTGTGTGTGTGTGTGTGTGTGTGTGTGTGTGTGTGTGTGTGTGTGTGTGTGTGTGTGTGTGTGTGTGTGTGTGTGTGCAGAAAATGAGCCCGGGTGGAGCAGGAGCAGCTGGAAAACAGGGAGGATTGGGTGAAAGTGATAATGTGGCCACACCACCTTGTCAAAGCCTGATCTGGTCAGATGTCAGAAGCTCAGCCTGGGTAGTACTTGGATGGGAATACCAGAATGCCACAATGGGGCTCCAGTGGCAAAAAAAAAATGTTGTTGTATCCTTAGGCAAGGCACTTCACCCACATTGTCTAGTGTGTGAGTGTAGGTGGTGTGGATGTGGCTACAATAGAAGTTCAGCACCACCGAGTGTGGAGTGAATGAATAATGCTCTGTAAAGAGTATCTTGAAACGCACTATATAAAGCCAGTGATTCATTTATTTATTCCTAATCTTTGGGGAAAAAAGGATAACATACTTTTTACTGGAAGTTAAAATAAAAACATGAATAAAGTTCTGACCAGCCTTAATGAATACATACCAGCAACATGTTCCCAGTTTTCTGTTTGTGTATAACTGTAAGTGCATTTATTGTACTGAAACACCTAATTACATTTATAAAGCAGACTGACTCACAAACATTTATCTAGATCTAGATCTGGTCACCTAGTCAAAACTGAAACACGAGAAGCAACCAGAAGCAACTCCCGAGCACTTCCTGTTCTGAGAGGGTAATGGAGCACTTAGACTCAGCTCCAACATCATCATCATCATCATCATTACACTGAGGCTGCTCCTCCTCTTTCTCCTCTTCTTCCTCCTCCTCATCTTCCCCTTCCCCTATAGAGGGAGGGGAGAGAGAGAGAGAGTGGGTGAGAGAGGCAGGAGAGCAGGGAGAGAGAGAGGGGAGAGGGGAGAGAGGGGGAGAAAGGGTCCCATGGGAGAGCCAATTCTCTGAACACTTACAGTGTACAGAACCATTACTTTGAGTGGTGTGATGCTGCTGATGGAAGGTGTTTTCAGAGCTAGAATTCATTTGTGAGTGGGCTCGCCTCTCCACTGATCTGACCTTTACTGATATTTAATGTCTTAATGTCTTGAACTTAGTTCAACAGTTTGCAGTGGTCCAAAGTTATTCTTCACTTACCTTGTGCATTCTGAGCAGTCATGGAAATACTGACCTTTGATCCAAAGGTTGGCAGTTCAAATCCCGCTCTTGACATAAACATCATCAGTAGAATGGTCAGATCCACTGACCCATGGGATGGCGGTGTGATTTTAGCACCCACAGAAGAATGCTGTCATTGTGTACTTGGGCAAAACACTTCATCTCTCAGTGTCTGCGTACATTCAGGGGCTTAAAGGTAGAAAAACACTTTATGAAAACTAGCATGCTATCTGCACACTTCCTGATTATCAGACTATAAAATGAGAAATTTAGAATTAGATGCAGACAGTACACAGCACTTATATTTATACTTATTTGGACCTCAAGAGCTGCTTATACAATATATCTGTACTGGGGCAAGGCACATTATGCTCATATAGATGGGAAAAAAAACATGTAGGGGCTTTAATGCCATATTGTGTAACATTCAAATCAATACTCCTCCAGAAAAGTGACACAGTGCAGCTTTAATCCCCTCTTCAGCAGGAGCAGTTGTTGGGAAGCGCTCCCCAGTTTGAGAAACAGCGGTGAAGCTGAGGCAGGTTCTCACAGTGTCCTGTTTCAGCCTGACATTTGTAATCACTTTAGTCTAAATGAAGTTTGGTTTTGAGCAGATAAAGAAGTCTGCAGTGCTCTGGTACACAACTGTGTACAGCTTTAGAACACTGTTTACCAACCACAGTCAGGCACAGTCTGAAACAAATGTGCAGTTAAACAGATCTTTGATTTGAATATGAAATGTTCTTTGCAGTGCGTTTCACATCCTCAAAATGTTTCATAAGTTTGGCATATCATTAATAGGGATGCACCGATACCGATACCGATACTGGTATTGAATATCGGTGCTGATGCTGAAAAATTTGCTGAATTGGGTATTGGTTCCATGTTATCCAGGTTGGGCCTTTATTTGGATGTAATAAGGCAGACATTTACAGACTGATTTTTCCTAATGTTTGAACTATAAATACAGTATGACATTTCATAGTCATGTGAAGGATAAATAACAATTACATAACACTTTTGGATCTCTTGTGCAATAAGTTAACTGTATTTTAAGAAAATTTGTGCTAATTACTAGACCCTACACTGGCATTGCTGGGTACTGGGTATGATACTTATAGTCAAAGTATTGATATCGGTATTGGAACTGAAAAAGCTGAATCAGTGCACCCTTAATCACTGAAAAAAGAAAACATATAATTGGTGATATACTAGTAAAGAAATTTCTGTATAAAGTAGTACTGGTACACAATATTGGAGTACTCAGGTTCAGTTCAGTTAAATCTTTATTAAGAACACAGAGCATTTGGTTTATAGAGTTTGAGACTGGAAGAGTGGGAACAGCAGAGTGTTTTCCTGTCTTTCTTTTGCCCTGGCCTGTAAACACTCACTCGAAAATAATGGACATGTTTAAGTGGCACATTACTTCCCCTTCAAAGCACAATTCCTTTTCAATGAAATATCTGATACAGTTTCTATTGCATTTCTAATAAAGAACACATATTATGCAAAACTGACTTTTTTGACCTTTTAAGCATGTAATATTGTTCCCGCCTCATCTAAAACATGCCTGGAGTTGTTGTTTTATTCACACTGTTTCTTATCTGAGCCTCAAAAATGCTTTGTTCGCATTTTGCCCGGATTGTTGCGTCACAGGGAAAACTCCAGACTTACACACACACCTCCTACACACTTTTGATGCCCATAAACTATCTCCAGACTCATTCTGCTGGCTTCATGTGTTTTCTTTACCAGTGTTCATCCCCGTAGCCCCAAATGACTTTTTTTTTTTAAGTTAGACAATGAGAAATACTGATCCCAAAGTGACCAAAAGCATGCAAGCAGCAAAAAGAGAATTAAAGCCATAAGAATGCATATTATGTTCTTTAACCTTCAGCGTTTCTCAAACTGTGGTGTGTTTCTCAAACATCGGACATGGTTTGCACACTTATCCTGGTGGTACATTAATATTTGTAATATTTATTATTATTTTATTTTACAGTCAGTCCTATCCACTTTTTGGTCCTCCTCTGGGTATTTTCTTTCTACTGTAGCAATGTTGCAATCCTAGTATAGACTTGGTTTAGATCTGGTGATACTTTGAAAGCCAAATCTTTTCTTCTGTGGTGGGCATGACAAGTTTGAAAACCATTGCTAGAACATTTTATTTCATTTTGCTATTTTCAGAATCCATTTAAGAGAATCTAGCATAAAAGTTTAAACACAGGAAAGATGGAAGACACTGATGAGACTGTCCTCCCTGCACATGCACTGCAGCTCTACCACTGAGCCGCACTGAAACCCCATTGTATCTCTGTGGGGCACCAACGACAGCTAAACAAATGTGCTGAAATCTGTTTGTGAGGAACTGTTTATGTCCCAAACTCAGCATGGAGCCAAAACAACCCCCCTCCACAGCAGACCCCCGGCGGCAGAGTGTGCGTGCCCAGGGAGGGGGCTCGTGTCTGGGGTGGGACAGCCCGGGGGGTCCCTAAGCGCTCCTTGGATCTGGGTCAGTGGGATTTGTTTCCTGGTCCAGTCCATTAGCATAGATTTCACTCCCAAACGGCCCCTCAGCTCAGCACACGGGGGAGGGGGGGACTATCTAACCACTCATCCTCTGATGTATGAATGGTTTTTAGTGTTCTTTTAGGAGTCTTTGTTGTAATTTAAATATTTATTCTTTTTATAGCTTAAAGGGCCCATATTACACTATTTTCTGATCTCTATTACTGTATAATGTTTCCTCATCACAAACAGACCTGGAGTTGTGTTTTGTTTCATTCACACATGTTTTAGTAACACACAAACCCCGCATATTTAGGTGGAGTTCTTCTCTAAAACTGAAAACGCTCTGTTCCACCTTGTTATGTCATGTGGTAATACAGGAAGTGCTCCATTGTGTTTTAAACTTCACTTTACAACTTCACTACAATCAGTTGGATAATTTCAGCCCTGGAATTTCCTATCGCTATGCAACAAAATGTAAAAGGAGCTTCGTGACATTACAAGGTGGAACAGAGCATTTTGAGCTTTGGAGATGTAGACAGACTAATAATAAAGGATTACTCAAACATATGAATGAAACAAAACACAAATCCAGGTCTGTTTTTGAGGAGGAAACAACATTATAACATGATTTAAAGCTCACAAGAGTCAGTTTTGCGTAATATAAGACCTTTAAACGTGAAAATCCAAACCTCATTTTTAAAAAGTATCAGTGTTTCAATACTGGATCAAAGACATGTCCCTCACACAGCACTGTCCTCTGTCCTAACCCACTGCCTGTCTCTTGTGCTCAGGTATCGGTAAAAACGTGATCTGCGACCGCACCGCCACCCCATTGGACGCCTTCAGGATGATGTCAGCGGCGCAGTACTACCCCAAACTGCTGAGCATCATGGGAAACGTGCTGCGCTTCCTGCCCGCCTTCGTACGCATGAAGGAGCTGGTGGAGGAGGGATACGTGGGCGAGCTGTTGGTGTGCGAGGCTCAGGTGGGTGATCTGTTCAGCCGCAGAGGCGGATCTACTTTTTTTATGGGTTTCCTGTTATAGGCGGCATTTTGAGGACGTACTAACAAATACCTTCATATTTGCACAGCTACATTTTCAGTGTGCCCTGCAGGTTAACTGGAGATGTTCAGCTGGACATGTTTACTTAATAGTTGCTCATTGGCTCACGCTTTTCACCTTTGTGCAACATACAACACACACACGCTCTGATTGGAAATGTGAAAGTGCCCATCTTACACTATTTCCTGATATAATGTTGTTTCCTCATCCCAAACAGACCTGGAGTTGTGTTTTGTTTCATTCACACATGTTTAACACACAAAGCCTGCAGATTTAGCACGAGTTCTTCTCTCAAACTGAAAACACTCTGTTCCGCCTTGTGATGTCGTGTAATACAAGAAGTGCGCCACTGTGTTTTTAAATTCCAAACACTAGACTAGAAGACTAGATCATTTGGATGATTTCAGACCTGGAATTGCCAATCTCTACTGAACAAAAGGTAAAAGTAACTGTTAACTTGAAAACTCCCACTACATGACATCACAAGGTGGAACAGAGTATTTTGAGTTCTCTCAAACAGAAAACACTCTGTTCAACCTTGTGATGTCATGTGGTAATACAGGAAGTGCTCCACTGTGTTTGTAAACTCCATTCATTTGGATCATTTCAGCTCTGGAATTGCAAATCTCTACTGAACTAAAGGCAAAAGGAGCTGTTCACTTGAAAACTACCGCTTCATGACATCACAAGGTGGAATAGAGCATTTTGGGCTTTGGGGATGCCGACAAACTAATAATAAAGTGTTACTCAAACATGTGTTAATGAAACTAAACATAACTCCAGGTCTGTTTTTGATGAGCTAACAACATTACGATATGGCTTAAAGCTCACAAGACTTAATTTTACATGATATAGTTTAATAATATCAATTATTAACACAATACATCCCCAACAATGTTCAGTCAAATCAGAGAATGTATTTATTTTTTTCTGTTTAATGATGCAGTCTTCTGTCAGTCTTCTGTCAGCACCATGACTCAGGCACTACCGACCCCTGCTGGACCAGATGGTTTGACATATTGAGGCACTAAGCTGGATATTTATCGTTTGGTTATAAACACAGGTTGTATGTATAAATGGACATAGTTAACCCGCTAGCCACCGTGCTCCAAATAGTGAGCATGAGCATGGGCAAGCTTCCAGCTCCATCAACTCTGGCTTCAATTCACTTTATAAAGAAAAAAACATCACCCCTCTCTCTGTAACTGCTGCAGTGAGCTTCATCATTCTGGTCTAAAAAAGTTTGTATTAACCCTGTTTACATAATCCCAGGGTTTTGATTTTGCTATTCTGTTCGTAAATCAAGTTATGAACATTACTAACAACAATCAAAAATCAAATCAGATGGCCTCTTTCATTTAGGTCACTCCCATTAGTGTTAGTAACAGGTTGATTGACAGCTTTGCTAAGCGCCCACACCGCTGGACAGGGAGTGTGGAACCTGGCTCCAAATTCACCCCTGTAACTGCTAACCTCGCTGAGCTTCATTTGAATGGAGCTGAACGCTATGGGTCACACTCACTTAGTCCACTTCTTTATACAGTCTGTAGTTGTAAATGGAAGTCTCCATTAAACACTTTTTACAATTACACAATTTTTTCACATTAAATGAAAAACGTTGATGTAGATTTACCCAGGTATCAGTATAAGTGTATCTGCATTCTGAGTATTCTTTTTGACATTTACAGTAGAAATTCAGTCTGTACTCCACCTCATTTTTATTGTCCTGCCTTTGTACAATGTTATGATTATTTGATGTCTTATGACCCCCCCTCTAATCCTCTACCTTGTCTCCAGGTGCACAGTGGGAGCCTGCTGGGTAAGAAATACAACTGGAGCTGCGACGACCTGATGGGAGGGGGCGGTCTGCACTCGGTGGGCAGTTACATCATCGACCTCCTGACCTTCCTGACCGGACAGCGCGCCATCAAAGTCCACGGCTTCCTCAAGACCTTCGTCAAGCAGACCGCCCACATCCGTGGCATCCGCCAAATCACCAGCGACGACTTCTGCACTTTCCAAATGGCGCTGGAGGGCGGAGCTTGTTGCACGGTAACGCTAAACTTCAATGTCCCGGGGGAGTTCCGCCAAGAGGTCATTGTTGTAGGAACGGTCGGTCGGCTAACAGTGAGTGGCACGGATTTGTATGGACAGAAGAACGTGGGTGGACCTGAACTTTTGCTCAAAGACTCCACGCCTCTGGAAAAGTCTGCGCTACCGGAGAAGGCGTTCAGCGATATTCCAACGCCATATCTGATCGGGACGATTCGGATGATCCAGGCGGTCCGGGAGGCATTCCAAGACCAGGATGATCGTAGAACGTGGGATGGGAGGCCTCTGACTATGGCGGCGACATTTGAGGACTGCCTGTATGCTCTGTGCGTGGTGGACACCATCAAGAAGTCCAATCAGAGCGGAGAGTGGCAGAGCATCGCGGTGATGACGGAAGAGCCTGAGGTCAGCCCGGCGTACCTGATCAGCGAGGCCATGAGGCGCAGTCGCATGTCTCTCTACTGTTAGCATTGCACTGGACTGAAGGGGAGAGGAACCAGAGGAGATGTTTGGCTGTTCACACCTGGAGCTAGCAACGTTTCTGAAGTGATTTAAAGAGAACAATGCAATGCAAAAATGTCAATGTCTGACAATACCATTATGGGCTGAAGATTTTCATATCAAGTTAAATTTAGACAGACATGTGTAAAACTGCATTACTTAAAGGTGCTTTTGTGTAACTTTTCTAGTGGAGGGTCTGCCACCACATCTCCATATATGCATGGGTTTAAGACAAACTGTCCCTTCCTGATTTGGAGGACATTGGATCTTCCTAAATTGTGAGGATTTTGTCCAGGGGCGGGGCTTAGTGTTCCATGTCAAAACAAAAAGCTAAACTACAGCAGTTTAGCTGTGTGTTTCCTGGAGAGAGTGAGTTCAGTTCATAATCAGCAGTTCCATCTGCTGATTATTACAGATAATATTAAGGTAATAATGACATTCTGTGATCCGTTTGTGTAAACATTACAGCTCAGTTTTGCCAAGACCCAGGTAAGCAGATCTTACCTGATTTGCCTGTTCCTAAATCTAACCCTGATCCAAACCTGAACCTTACCCTGATGTGGAAACATATAGACAAAAATCAACACTGCAGTGTGACCACTAACACAAAGTTGCTGTTGATTAGTATAACTGTGTTTTTGGTATTATTTTAGGTGAAAGTTTTTTTAGATTTGGCAGCTCAGGTGAATAGGAAAACACTGTTTAAAAGTTGGTTGCCATGGTTGCAATAGAATGATAAGTCCCACCCCCGGACTAAATGACGAGTTAATAATCTTTTGATTTGAATTGCTTAATTGCTATGATCACGGACAAGTGTTATTTTCGACTAACCCTAACCCATGAATATACTGTGGGGGGTTTACACATTCTAGAATGTGATGTCATGGGGGAGGGGACAGTTGTACACATTGATCACACTGTACTTTGCTGTGAAATATCCAAAAGCTTAAAACAAGAAAAAAAAGTGTGTTTTAACCATATTTATTTTAGCTTCTCCCAGGCATATTAAATATTATTGGCCAGTAGAATGTTGAGATGTTATTTGAAACTTTTTCCAGCTTCTCTTGTGTTTCAGAGGACATCACAACATTTTATTGACAAATAATATTTGATACAAATGGGGGCAGTTGAAATTCAGACAGTTCAAATGTAGATTTTGGATGTTGTACAGTGAGGTCATGTGTTTAGTCACTGATAGAAATGATCAGGTTCAACTCTTGTCCCTGAACGTGAGAACGACATCATCACTTTCTACAATCTGAAAACCACCAATTGTTTTGCTTGAAATTGTTCCACAGTATAACATTAAACCTATCTCACTTAAGAAGTGACGCCGCCAGGCCAAGTTACTAGTCAGATCTGTGAAGAGGTGACCCCAGTCATAGTAAGAATGCATGTTTTTCCAAGATAAGGACTGATCCGGGTATGATTGGACGTTCAAACACCACTTCAGCAGCTGAAATACGTCTCTTTAAAGAACACACAGGCACTTTATTCAGTCCTGTTTCTAGGCTTGTTAACTTCAGGTGTGAATGTAAGTTTAACCAAAATAGTAAAACATTAGAAAAAAAGATTGAATTAAAAACTGACACCCATCTTTCCATCACATGCTGCCTCTAGCACAGACTCAGAGCTGTCCTGTAGAACTGCACTTAAAGGATATTAGTGCTGCACCCCATTCAAACTCATGGACCTGTCCAGACCAATGGCTGCTGTTCGCTGGGGCGTTTACACTCAGTATGAACCAATGGCTGCTGTCCTTACTGTGATGTCAGACTGCTGTATATGTCTGTGTGCAGAGGAGAGAGGATGGGAGGGTGATACTGGCTAAATTATTGTATTGTTTTGTGTCATTATGAATATATTTGATCTTGGTTATTGCTTTTTAAGTATTTTGAGAGATGGTGCCCAATAAAGTTTTTTAACATATGAAAAAAAGTCATTTCTGATCTATGTGATAATGTAGTTTCATACCTGGAGTTGTGTTTTGTTTCATTCACACATGTTTAACGCACAAACTCTGCATATTTAAGCTGAGTTCTTCTCTCAAGCAGAAAACACTGTGTTCCACCTTGTGATCCCATGTAATACAAGAAGTGCTCCACTGTGTTTTTAAATTCCATACATTAGAGTAGAAGACTAGATCATTTGGATGATTTCAGACTCTACTGAACAAAAGGTAAAAGTAACTGTTAACTTCAAAACTCCCACTACATGACATCACAAGGTGGAACAGAGTATTTTGAGTTTTGGAGATGTAGACAGACTAATAATAAAGAGTTACTCAAACATGTGTGAATGAAACAATGTTTTGAGGAGGTGACAACATTCTAACATGGCTTAACGCTCACAAGAGTCCATTTAATGTAATATAAGACTTTTAAACTGTTCTGATGTTTTACCCTGAACTTTTGTATTTATTTTTGTATTATTATTTCTGGCACAGTGGAAATTAGCTCTCTCATCAAGAAGTTAAAATTGTGTGGGGTTTGCATGTTCTTCCTGTGTCTGGGTGGGTTTACTCTTTGATCAATATGCCAATCCTCCAGCTAGGTGCTCCTAACCTCACCAAGATCAGGGCCTGGAGATGGGTCCCCAGCATAGGATGGGTCAAATGCAGAGGTTAAAATTCTAACTTATGCTCTATGTGACTTCACTGGCTACACGCTCGACTATAGCTGTTAGAATCATCAGTATACACACAATCAAATGGGCTAATATTTCTGCCTTCCTCATGTAACTGATCCATGTGGTATAAATATAGTGTCACAACAGCTCAAGTAAGCTTCCCTCAGATCGATAACTATGAAAGAACATCCTGACTCCGCCCCTGCCCATATTTGGACACATCCTCTCTCCATGTGGTGTACTTATATCTGTGTATCTGCGTCTGGACTACTGCTCCTGTACATGTGAACATTTGATCTACTGCAAGTGTACATATGAACATATGATGTACTGAAGGTGCATCCGTCTGTATGTTTGTGCTGTGGCCTGGGACTTGTTATTTATTTGAATAAAGTGAATAGGAAACTCCATGAACGTGTGTTTGATCACTATATTTCAGATAAGATCAGAGGTGCAGATTGGTCTGCCCCAGGGCAGCTGTGGCTACAACAGCAACTCATCATCAGAGTGTGGAGTGAGTAATGACTGCAATCACTGTAGTACCAGCACCTTAGTACTATCACTGTAGTACCATCACTGTAGTACCATTACCATAGTACCATCACTGTAGTACCATTACCATAGTACCATCCAGCTTTGGGAGGCTTTTACAAGCCTGTGAAGACCATATTAAGTTGGGATGGTGGTTAAGTGATTGCCACTGACACTTGACAGCAAGAAGGTTATGGGTTCAATTCCCAGGCCTTTCTGTGTGGAGTTTGCATGTTCTCCCTGTGTCTGAGTGAGTTTCCTCCATCAACACAAAACACAAAACATGCATAGGTCAAATCCTCCAGCTAATGTAGTCCTGACCAAGACCAGCTCAAGATCTGGAGATGGGTCCTGGGACACGGTGCTGTGCGACTGAAGGATGGGTCAAATGCAGAAGACACAATAAAGTGCACCTTTATAAACACCTTTATCATTATTGTTCACAACTGGCTTTCATGGGCTGAAGTTAGTTATGTTTATGAAAAAAAAATAAAATTAAAAAATAAAAAGATTATGTAATTCAAGGTGCACGTGTCATTTTTCATTTTTCATTCATTTCATTCATGGAGACAAGCAGATGGCCCTGGACCAGAAAGGTTACATAATGCATCTTTAAAATACATGTTTAAAATATTAATTCCTCCAGGATGTGCTGTGCCCAGTGTGCCCATGAACACTACATTACAATCATGTGTGCCTGACACAGAGCATGAGGAACATGTTTTCTGTTACTGAAGAGTCTCTGTAGTTTGTGCAGAGCAGTGTTCTTTGTTCTTCAGAAATGGAGACAGGCACCTGCATCCAAACAGTATGTTATAGTTTTACTTGAATGATTGTATTAATAATGTACATTGTCTTTGAGACATGTCGCCATTTATGACCTCAGCCTTTCCAGAGACTCTCAAACCTGCACAAACATGTGACCTCTGTGTGTAATAATAATAATAATAATAATAATAATAATAATAATAATAATAATAATAATAATGCATCAGTTTTATATAGCACTTTTCTGGACACTCAAAGACGCTTTACAGATCATTATTCTTTCACTCCACACTTGGTGGTGGTAAACTACTATTGTAGCCACAGCTGCCTTGGGGCAGACTGACAGAAGTGAGGCTGTCAATCTGCACCATCGGCCCCTCCGACCACCACCATCACTCACGCACACACCACTTTCATACAAGGCAATGTGGGTGAAGTGTCTTACCTAAGGACACAACGACAGTTTTTGCCACTGGCGCCCCCCTGTGGCACCTGATTTTCCCAGGGATCTCCAATCCAAGTTCTAACCAGGCCTGGCCCTGCTGAGCTTCTGAGATCTGACGGGATCAGGCTTTGACAAGCCGCTATGGCCACCTGTTCAGTGTCAGTGTTTTATGTGCATTTATGTGCATCCTGATAAATAAACTAAGCTAAAATCAACTGGGCCTGTCCTAAACAAGGTTCATATTATAAATGTAGTTTAGTGTGACAATCCAACTCATGAACAAGTCACAAATTATTTGAACACAGGTTATTCAAGCAATAAAACTCTTTTAAAATATACACAAGAAATTATAAATGTTCAATAAAGCACCGATTCTCAAACTGATGTCAGGGGACCCAGAATAAAACTTGTGTTATCATATTGTTTATTATCATATTGCGTGTTATCATATTGTGTGTTATCATATTGTTTATTATCATATTGTGTGTTATCATATTGTGATACTATGGTAGAGACTGAGGGGGTCAGTGGAATATTTGACCGTTATAGGTGCACAGGGACACCGCTCTCTCCCACAGGTGCACACTGACACCTAGTGGCTGTGCTGGGACACACAAGCAAACAGAAGTTTATCCAGTGTTTGCGCACATTTAGTAGATGTTAAGCTCTAGGCCTAAACATGAGTGAATGGGCACGCATCACGCACGGACAGGTGAGCAAACACCTGTTACACCAGTTTGTGAAATAATAATGTCATCCATAAAGGGGCAGCTTCAGCAAAGAGGAAATGCGCGCTCCATCTGTACAGGATGAGCTGCTGGGAGAGGCCTGCTGAGATTTAGCAGAATTTAGGTACAGGTACTGGAGATGTATCTGCGCATGTGCAGAATGGTTATAGACCTAGGCCCGCTCTTCTCTCTCTCTCCTGAGGGCCTCTCCCGGTGCACGACCCCGTCTCCTTCTCCGTTAGAATGTGCGTCCTACCAGACTCTCCCGGTAACCTCCAGCCTTCTTTTTACGCTCACAGCGACACGTGGAGAGGAGAGAGTTAGCAAACATTTCTAACTATTAAAAAAATTGTTGGAAATAAGGGCAACCTTTAATTCAGATTTAGTTTGTTCTGTTTGCTAAATTTTATAAACAATTATTTTCTATTTTCTACAGGATGTAACGTTCTGGAGGTGGCATATTTCCAGTCCTCATTCCGGCCAAGAGTCAGGTATGTGGAGTGCACTAAAAATGCTTTTATTTCAGTATTTTTGTCTCAAAAGGTTACATACTGGGGCTTTAAGCAAACGATTAAGTGTAGTGAGTAAAGTCAGTTTTTGTTTGGTGGTATCTTTTGAAAACACCAGATTCAGTATTTATTTATTATTTATATCTGCCCTTCCAGTTACAACTACTCTTACATATGAATCATCTGAATCATTACTGTACTTTTAGTGGAGTACGATTATTTTTGAAGTAACGCTACTCTTACTTGAGAGTATTTTTGTTTATACTTTCCCACCTCTGTTCGGTAAATAAGCGCGACCATTGAATCCTGGTGGCTCCCCGGGCGCACCACGTGAGCGGCTCATATGATGCCACTGTAACTGCGGCCACATCCCCACAGCTCCTCTTCTCCTCCGGAGCCTTCGCGCGACACACTTTTCACTTTTTATTTTTAAACTATCTCCACTATTTATTATATTTATTAGCGAATTATTTTTAATTTTTTTTGACAGCGATGTGCCCACAGGATTTTACCATAGGCTACAATTTGCTATTTGGTTGCTATTTAGTAATATTTGGGTTATAGAAAGTCAGTTATTATAACCATATTTATTATAGTTAATTTTAATTTTATATTTTAAAGTTTTTTAGCTTCGACTCGACCCGTTTTGGTTTCGGTTCCGGCGCTGACAGGTCTCTGGAGTCGTTGGATTTCTTGGGAGTTGTTTGTGGAGAACCGTCGCGGGCCTCAGAGCCTCAGCATCGTGGAGGCCGGTCCTCGGGCACTGGGGAGCGGCTCGTGTGCGGATCAGCGGTCGGTATTTAACGGGATCTCGGTGCGCATCCTCCGGGCACGGGCGGGGACATGGGTGATGCTTCGGCCACCAACATCAAGGTGGTGTGTCGCTTCCGGCCGCTCAACAGCGCCGAGGTGGCCCGGGGCGACAAGTACATCCCCAAGTTCCAGGGGGATGACTGCGTGGTGATGGGGGTGAGTGGTTCAAGAGGGTTTGGTTTGGAAAGCTGTGCGTAACGGTGCGTAATGTCGTTCTCCAAAGCCTTTTGCGCACAGACTGAGCCGCCTATTTAGCTGATAAAATTGTATTCAGGTGGTTAATTTCTATTTGTCAAAGGCAGATCTATCTGAGTGAAGTTATGACAGGTGGTAGATGGTTCATGTGTTGTAGATTGAAGTTCTTAAAGCTCTTAAAGCTTCTCTAATTGGGTGTGTGTTTTATTTTTGTACAGACTAGTTCACTTTTGTTTTTTGGACATACATGTGCAGAGTTGAAATGTCCCACACTTATCTTCTGTATCTTTACGTACACGTACACGTATCTTGTAGTTTAAAGTTAAACAAAGGAATAGTGCCTCACTCTTTAGGCTGTGAAACAGTGAGTGTGTTCCCTCTGCTTTCATCGTTCTTTCCCTTTGAGAAAATCAGATGATAGTTTCACAGAAGAGGCATGACAGAGTCTGACCAGGCTGAGGCCGCGGGGCCCAAACCAACCAGGGGCCTAGAACACTCCACTGTTCACTGTGTGTGCTGCTGCTGGTGGAGCATCTGCTACACAGTGTCATTATCAACTCAAGTCAAAACCAAAATAAACCAAGTTATCTCAAGTCAACAATCCATGATTTGAGCCTGGCATCAGAGGCCCTCACATGTGTTCTGCAGTAGTAGAATAGTACAATATACTACACTATATAGTACTATATATACTATAGTAGTGTACAAGTGTCTAGTATTAGTACTAGTAGTACAGAGAGTGTGGAGAGTGTCTCCTGCTCCCAGGGCCTCAGGACTTCTGCCATGATGTTTGTGCCTCTCCTCTGCTCCACAGACATCTGGTCCACACCATCTGTGTGTGTGTGTGTGTGTGTGTGTGTGTGTGTGTGTGTGTGTGTGTGTGTGTGTGTGTGTGTGTGTGTGTGTGTGTGTGCGTGCGTGCGTGCGTGCGTGTGTGTGTGTGTCTGACACTTATCTCTGTCAGTGTGAGAGGGGAAGTCTGTGTGGGTGCTGTCTGTGGGTGCTGTCTGTGTGGGTGCTGTCTGTGGGTGTTGTCTGTGGGTGTTGTCTGTGGGTGCTGTCTGTGGGTGTTGTCTGTGGGTGCTGTCTGTGGGTGCTGTCTGTGGGTGCTGTCTGTGTGGTTATTGTCTGTGGGAAACACTCTAGAAACAATAGTCAATAGATAGTGGCAATGCTGTGGAGGCACTTTGAACTGAGATGATCAGACCAGTGAAGTGTACGGACGTAAATGTAGGTACACTCCACCTTATGACATCATCAGGTTAAACAGGACATTTAGACCTATTAAGGATACTGGCTCTGCAGGATCAGCCTGACCTCATTAGGACAGGGTTAAAATGGAGTAACAAGTCAACTGAAAGAGTACCACAAGAGAACCTCATCAAACTCACAGTGTGTATATGTCCATACTGTTATTATGTCTGAAAAGTATAAGGAGATAAAACATAAACAGAGCTATAGATTTACTATAGAGATTAGGTATAGGTATTATTTATTATAGCTCATGTCTTTATGGTCCTCCCTCTCTCAGGGTAAACCGTTCTACTTCGACCAAGTGTTCCGCTCCAACACCACACAGGTGGAGTTCTACAACGCTGTGGCTCAGAAGATCGTCAAAGGTGAAGAGACCTGTGACAGCAGCATGTCCTACACGTGTCCTACACATGTCCTACACATGTCCTACATGTGTCCTACACATGTTCTGCATGTGTCCTACATGTGTCCTACACATGTCTTACACATGTCCTACATGTGTCCTATACTTCTCCTACACTCGTCCTACACGTGTGCCCTTCACGTGTCCTGTGTTCTACACTTGTCCTACATGTGTGTGTCCCACAGATGTCCTGGAGGGTTATAATGGAACCATATTTGCCTATGGACAGACCTCTTCAGGAAAAACACACACCATGGAGGTAAGAGACACCCCCTCATCTAAACTGGATATACAGTATATACATTTGTAAAGATATATATTTTAGAACCTCTTTTCAGTACAGGTAGACTTTACCTTTTATGTAACAAACTACTTTTGCTTCTCTGTCATGTCTGTTATTACACACTTCTGCTGTTCCCTCTCTCTCTGTCCTGTCCCTCTCTGTCCTCCCTGTCCTCTCCTCTTTGTCCTGTCCTCTCCTCTCTGCCCTCTTCTCTTTGTCCTGCTCTTTCTGTCCTCTCCTCTCTGTCCTGTCCTCTCCTCCCTGCCCTCGCCTCTCTGTCCTCTCCTCTTTGTCCTCTCCTGTCTGTCCTCTGTGTCCTCTCCTCTCTGTCCTCTCCTCTCTGTCCTGTCCTCTCCTCCCTGCCCTCGCCTCTGTCCTCTCCTCTTTGTCCTGCCCTTTCTGTCCTCTCCTCTCTGTCCTCTCCTCTCTGTCCTCTCCTGTCTGTCCTCTGTGTCCTGTCCTCTCTGTCCTCTGTGTCCTGTTCTCTGTGTCCTCTCGTCTCTGTCCACTCTGAGTGCTCCTCTGTGAATCTCATCCACAGGGGAAACTCCATGACCCTGAGATGATGGGCATCATCCCCAGGATCGTGCAGGACATCTTCAATCACATCTACTCTATGGACGAGAACCTGGAGTTCCACATTAAAGTAGGTCTGGTCTGCTCTGGTCTGTGGCTCCGTGCTCCTGCTGGACTCATGTGCTTCTGTGGCTTTTGCAGGTGTCCTACTTTGAGATCTACCTGGACAAAATCAAAGACCTGCTGGACAGTATGTACACTCACCATCAGTAACCTCCTGCAGCTGATGTCATCAGCATTCTCTGGGGGTGTGATGCTAACTATAGGCCCTGCTCTGTCTGGGGCTTTGTTAGACTTTAATCTGAGCTTTATTTGAACACAATCTGACGAGAAAGAACTGACAACAGGTGAGCTGATTTGTGCTGTTTAACAAGTCCCTCCCAAAGATCATTACAGTTAGAAGCTAGCTAGCATTAGTTTATCAGTGAGTCACTCTCACCTTTAGTTGAAAATCAAACTCCTAAACAGAACCCTGAACGCTCGGACTGATCACAGCCTCCTGAAAATGTGCTCTTTAAATCACTTTTGTATTTTTTCTTGAATTTTCAGACTATCTAAACACTTTTTTGGCAGTGTTTACTAATGTGTGCTTTGTATCACCATGGTAACCATACACATACACGTAGAACACCCCCAGCATGATGTCACTGCAAAGTATCAGTACTGTCATATACTGCTGATACTGAGGGCTGACCTCGTGTGCAGTGGAACAGTGCATCATGGACATTAGGACAAGAGAGACAACAGTGATATGACACATAAGACACACACACACACACACACACACACGGTGAGATTCAGGCCTTACATGATGTGAGGGACACTTAGATGTGAGGGACACTCAGGCAAACTCCACACAGACAAAAGAGCAAAAGACAGTCAGAAATGTTTCTTTCTTCTGATTTCTTCTGCCATGTTAGAATGTTGTTCCCTCCTCAAAAACAGACTTGGAGTTGTGTTTTGTTTGAGTAACCCTTAATTATTCATTTGTCTACATCTTCAAAGCTCAAAATTCTCTGTTCCACCTTGTGATGTCATGTAGTGGTAGTTTTCAGGTAAACAGCTCGTTTTGGCAGATTGGCAGTTCCGGGCTGAAATTATCCAAATGATTCTAGTGAAGGTGTATGGAGTTTAATAACAGAGTGGAGCACTTCCTGTATTACCACATGACATCACAAGGTGGAACAGTGTGTTTTGTGTTTGAGAGAAGAACGCAGTCTAAATATCCAGGTGTGTTTGTGTGTTAAACATGTGTGAATGAAACAAAACACAACTCCAGGTGTGTTTGTGATGAGGAAACTATATTTTAACAGAAATCAGAAAGTGTGACATGGGCCCTTTGACATGGGCCCTTTAACACAGCCTTAACAGAGCCACTATACTTTTAATGTACTTGTACTTTTCATATTTTTGAACACTTTAGGGACGAATCATAATGAAATGTGATGTTTTTGAGTTTGTAGTGGTAGAAATACTTAAATGTGCAGTAAAAAGTACAGCCTAAGATGATTTGGGCCAATTTAGCAGGAGGCCAGAGCCGAGGGCCAACAGCTGTGGGCCAGATTTGGTCCCTGGGCCGTAGTTTGGTCACCCTTGTAAATCATGTAAACTCAGTGTAAGTTAGATGGACCCATGAACATTCACAGCAGGTTTTAGTCCATGTGACAGAGGAGGGTGGTACTCAATTACATTTACTTGAGTAACTTTTTAAAGAAATTGTACTGAACTGTACTATTGAAGTAACAGTACTCTTACTTGAGTAAAAGTGTTTCTCTTCCCACTGTGAATGAGTCTAAAGTGACTGAGCTTTATGTGACAATCTGAAATGATTTGAACATTTGTGTTTCTTGCAGCTCCTTCAGATATGATTTAGTTTGTCTCATTTTCGTGTCTGTCCTTCGAAATACCAGATTTTGTGACTTTTTTAACGTTTTGTCCTTCACATTATGTTAACTTTAAATTAAAAATCAAATGTCACATCCCAACAGTCAATCTTTAATTTTATTTTGAACTCTTATTTGAGTACAATTTGTGGCCTCTCCCCCCACTTCTGTTATTTTTCTAATTGCAGTATACTGATGTTTCTTTCCCACAGTAACAAAGACCAACCTGTCTGTGCACGAGGACAAGAACAGAGTGCCGTATGTGAAGGTGAGACTGCAGAGCACACGTCTCATTCTCAAGTATTTCACTATCAATAAGAAGTCATGGGTTTAAAGACGTATTATGCAAAAGTGACTTTTTGGAGCTTTCTCTCATGTTATAATCTCTCATCAAAAACATGTCTGAAGAGTTTTTAGATGTCGTCCATGCATGTTTAAGTAATCTAGCGATCTCTCCTGGGCCTTATTCAAACCTACATCATGGGGGCATGGGTGATGTAGGCCCACAAGCCTACGTCACCCCCACATGCCCCCACAAGATAATTCTCCATAAATATACAAAAACATGATACAAAACAGTACACAGCAACTTGACGAACCTGATAGTTTCATTAGCCGGATGCACTCTGACTGTGTTGTGATAGTGCTCTGAAGGGGGAGTGCCTTGTGTGGTGACACAACTTGGATATCTTCCAGTATAAATAACAACAAGTCCGAACTCTGTTGTGTCGAGGTTTGGCACATTCACAAATGTGAGAATGTCGTCATGGCACTGGTGCCCAAAAGTGTGCCCATCCTCTGCACTAACAGTATAACATAACATATAACATAATGCCCATGATAATGAATCCGAGGTGTCGCATCCATTCTCCAGAGACAGAGCGGAGCCTGAACACTGTGGTGTTGTGCTTATGTCCTCAGGGCAGCACTGAGCGCTTCGTGTGCACTCCAGAGGAGGTCATGGAAGCCATAGATGAAGGCAAGAGCAACCGCCACGTGGCCTTCACAAGTGAGTGTGCCCAGGGGTCTGCCTGGTCTGCTGACTGAGAGGAGAGAGAGGGTCAAACAAACACTGAGGATGCATTCATTGTCACACTGTAGTCATGTATGATATCACTGTAAAGTCACACTCTAATAGTGTTGACGTGATACTAACATTTCAAACTTGATTTTGTTACTAAGGAATAGACTCGATACTCAATACTGATTCCGATACCGCAATCATAATAAAATTATGATCTTTATTAAGACCAGTTATTCTGGTCTGCACTAATAATTTACACTGCATTTTATAGAAAACACATTTAAACAATGTACCAGTGATGTTAATACTGAATGTAAACAAAAAGTATTTAAAGTTGATTTAAAATCTTTTTACTTTTATGCTTGTTGTGTGAACATCCTCCTCAACATTAAATAATAGTACTTTCTTTAACATCATTAGACATAGTCACAGTACTTAGTATCTGTTAGTACCTGATTTTCGATTCTTTTGACAACCTAATGTTGGTGTAGGCTTGCCTTTCCTGAAGCAGTACATGTATGAGCGATGTGGTTCTGTCTGTTACAGACATGAACGCAGACAGCTCCAGGAGCCACAGCATCTTCATCATCAACATCAAACAGGAGAACACCCAGACAGACCAGAAGATGACTGGGAAGCTCTACCTGGTGGACCTGGCAGGGAGTGAGAAGGTACAGGTTCTGGGTCCCACCAACACAATGTGCACATAGTGCTTCCACTACCAGTGTCCCTGATCAGATCTACGATGTCAGGAGTACATAGACTGTGGTGCTATTACTAGAGTGAATACAGTAGTGAGTGATAGTTTTGTGTATTAGTGTGTTAGTGTAGTGTCACTCTCCTGGTTGTGTGCAGGTGGGAAAGACGGGGGCAGAGGGCACGGTTCTGGACGAGGCCAAAATGATCAACAAGTCTCTGTCTGCTCTGGGCAACGTCATCTCTGCTCTGGCTGAGGGCTCGGTGAGGAACACAGACACACACAAACACACACACACACAGGCACACACACACGCACACACACACACACACACACAGACACACACCCACACACGCACACACACACACAGGCACAGACACACGCACACACACAGGCACACACACACACACACAGGCACACACACACAGACACGCACACACACACACACACACACACAGGCACGCACAGGCACACACACAGACACGCACACACACACACAGGCACACACAGACACACACGCACACACACACACACACACACACACACAGGCACACACAGACACACACACACACACACACACACAGACACGCACAGGCACACACACAGACACGCACACACACACACAGGCACACACAGACACACACACACACACACACACACAGACACACACCCACACACGCACACACACACACAGACACGCACACACACACACACAGGCACACACAGACACACACGCACACACACACACACACACACACACACACACAGTAACACAGTATTATAACCTCTTTACACACTATTAGTGCTTGTAAATGTTGCCTACGGCTAATGCAGTTTTAGCTTTATCCATTTACAGCAAAAGAAAATTAAATTTACACAATAATATCTTAATGTCTTAGTGTTGTTGTTGTTGTTGTAGTCATGTTTAACATGAAGAAACTTAGATTTTTCAAATGTTTTAATGACGCTGTACGTGACTTTTTACCATCAACAGAACCAGTTCATTTGAAACAGTTTGCAGGGGTCCAAAGTTCTTCCTCACTTCCCTTATGCATTCAGAGCATCCGAATTATTCCCTGATGAGTTTATAAACACTTTTCACAGTTCTAATGTTGCGTTCAGACTGTGGCGTCAGGTTTACATGCAAACTCTATGGAGGACATCCATCTGTGTGTCATGATGGCTAAGCTAACAACAACTAGCATGCTAATGTGCACTTCCTGATTGTTGTGTGTGCAGTGAGGCAGTTCCACAGCACATGAGCACAGCCTTGTGTACTTGTGTTAGCTGGATGTACAGTAACAGTATTTGTCTCTGGTCAGACCTATGTCCCGTACAGAGACAGTAAGATGACGCGGATCCTGCAGGACTCTCTGGGGGGAAACTGTCGCACCACCATGGTGATCTGCTGCTCCCCTTCGGAGTTCAACGATGTGGAGACCCGCTCCACCCTGCTCTTTGGACAGAGGTACTGCCTGAATTGTGAGACCAGAGGACACACACAACACTGACATGTAGAGCTGGAGCAAACTCACACACTCCTTCCTACAGCTGTTTTCCCTTATATATCCTGATAATCTTAATAAAATGATGAGTCCATTAAACAGACTATTCTGACTTTTCAGGCATGTTATAGGTGTCTCCCTTCTCATTTACCCCATTGAAGTTGTATTTGGAGGGATTTGTGCATGTTTGAGTATTCTTGAATTAATTACTTATTTTCAAGACTCCTGTTTTGACCACCACACCAGTACACGCCCACTGTGATGTATGCACTTTGTTCTTCTCATTTATTTTCTTATTCAGGAATACATGTAGGATTCAGCAGCATTGTATAGTCTTTTTGGTACAAATGAAAAAAAAATCTGCTACTAGCTGATCTGCAGCTATCCATAGGAGGGGCCAATGTTATTAAGTCGTTTTAGATCAATATTGTGATTTAAAATGTGCAAATTACAACATAATGATCCACAGGGGTAATGAATTAGAACTATAGAGCAGACAGTCTTCTTTAACACAAACCTTGGACAGATGAATGGACTAAATGACGACTAAAGCTCATTTTACATGTAAATCAGTAAAATCTAATAACTGTCCTACTATTTTAACTGCATTTCTAAAAGGCATGTAAATGTGACACTCTGATTTGGCGTTTCAAATTCAAATTTCTTATCCGAGCGTGCTAGTGTGTGCACAATTATTAGGTCCATGGTTTTCACGCACAGCTGGGCTGGACTGAAAATTGCTGCTGGGAAAATCTGAGTCAGCGGGTTGTGGTTTGCTTGGGCTGGTTTTAAAACATGTGCGGCTGCATGTTAATATATTCCATCACTAATTTGGAGATCTCCCATTAATTACACGACCAGTCAAAAGTTTGGACACCTTCTCGTTCAATATTTCGTCTTTATATTTAGTATTTTTTCTGAAGACATTAAATATATGACATCAGATGTATGGAATTATGTAGTAAAGAAAAACATAACACGGAATATCAGCACTGCAAACCCTTGGCCTTCTCTGAACCAGTTTCATGATGAAGTCTCCTGAAATGGTTTTCACTTCACAGATGTGTGTTGTCAGGGTTTATTAGTGGAATGGTAAGAGTGTTAAAAGCAGTGATAAAAGCAAAGGGTAAAGGCTATTTTGATGAATGTAAAGTACAAAGCATGTGTTGAGTTATTTCATACGTTTTACCAGGACTAAACCAGGACTGAACTAGGACTGAACCAGGACTCAGCTAGGACTAAACTAGGACTAAACCAGGACAGAACTAGGACTGAACTAGGACTGATCCAGGACTCAGCTAGGACTAAAACAGGACTAAACAGGACTAAACCAGGACTAAACTAGGACTAAACCAGGACTGAACTAGGACTGAACTAGGACTGAACCAGGACTGAACCAGGATTCGGCTAGGACTAAAACAGGACTAAACCAAGACTGAACTAGGACTGAACCAGGACTCAGCTAGGACTAAACCAGGACTAAACCAGAACTAAACCAGGACTGAACCAGGACTCGGCTATGACTAAGCAAGGACTGAACCAGGACTGAATCAGGACTGAACAAGCACTGAACCAGATATAAACCAGGACTGAACCAGAACTCAGCTAGGACTAAACCAGGACTAAACCAGGACTAAACTAGGACTAAACCAGGACTAAACCAGGACTGAAACTAGGACTAAACCAGGACTTAACCAGGACTAAACCAGGACTGAACCAGGACTCGGCTATGACTAAACTAGGACTGAACCAGGACTGAATCAGGACTGTTTTTGTTTTATTACAGTCCATATGTGTCATTCATAGTTTTGGTGCCTTCAGTGAGAATCAGCAATGTAATGTCACGGAAACAACAACAAAAAAAAACATTACATGAAAAATTGTGTCCAGACTTGAGTGTATGTTAGCTACTGTTATTAGCAGTTGGAGCTACAGAAAGAGTCGTCTGACCGGTCCTCTGGAGAAATCAGACTTTAAGATGCAGTGTGTAACTTTTCGTGTAGAAGGCCTGCCATCAGCTTGTTTCCACAGAGATGGAATTAAGATGCCTGAAATGTTTCACAGTGTGCCATTAAACGTATCCACCCGCCATTCATTCAATTATGGGTGTTTTTATTGCTCAAGATCAAAGATTTTTATTGCTACACAGATCTGACTGGTATCTTGGTCTGGTGGCAGCTCCTGCTTGTTTCCATGGATATACTTAAGTTCAATACCATACTGTGAAACATTCCAAGCAGAGCAATTACATCGTCATAGAGACAGAAAAGTTATATAGTGCACCTTTAGTGGGACAACAAGCAGACTCAGAGTTGTAAGTGGCTCAGGTTGTTGATCAGGTGCTCTATAATGGTGTGGTTGGGATGTGACCTTCTAGAGCAAAGACCATCAAGAACAACGTGAGCCTGAACGTGGAGCTGACGGCCGAGCAGTGGAAGAAGAAGTGGGAAAAGGAGAAGGACAAGAACAAGACCCTGAGGAACACCGTGAGTGGGCTGGAGGCGGAGCTGGCCCGCTGGAGAAAAGGTCAGGCAAACCAGGACTGAACCAGGATTAAACCAAGACTAAACCAGGACTGAACTAAGAGTTGGCAAGGACTGAACCAGGAATAAACCAGGACTAAACCAGGACTGAACCAGGACTGAACCAGATTTAATCCAGGATTAAACTAGAACTAAACCAGGACTGAGCTACCACTGAAACAGAACTGAACCAGGACTAAATCGAGACTGAACCAGATCTAAATCAGGATTAAACCAGGACTGAACCAGCTCTAAACCAGCACTAAACCAGAACTAAACCAGGTCTGAACTAGGTCTGAACCTTGACTGAATCAGTACTAAACCAGGACTGAACCGGGACTGAACCAGGACTATATTCTAGGCTACTGACGATGGTCTTGTACACTACTAGACAGAATGTGTGAATTAAGATTTATGTGATGTGATGCCCCCTTCAGGTGAGACAGTGTCAGTGGAGGAGCAGTTTGACAAAGAGAAGGCCAATGCAGAGGTGCAGGCTCTAGATGTGGCCCCTAACAATGACAAGGCGGCCCCCAGTGCGGCCCCCAGTGCGGCCCCCAGTGCAGCCCCCAGTGCAGCCCTCGGAGCTCCTGGGACCAAGCTCACGGACGCAGAGAAGGAGAAGTACGAGACAGAACTGGCCAAACTCTACAAGGAGATGGACGACAAGGTGAGAGCGGTTAAAACCACACATCTGTGCATTCATGGAGATGTCAGGTAGTGTGAGGCAAATGCTCTTCAATGATCCAGAAGGTACGAGAGTGTAAGACGCAAAGTAGAAAGCGAAATCCACTGCTGTACGTGATACTTAAAGGTCCTATATTACACAAAATTGACTCTTGTGACTTTAAGCCATGTTATAATGTTGTTACCTCATCAAAAACAGACCTGGAGTTGTGTTTTATTTCATTCACATGTTTGAGTAACTCTTTATTATTAGTCTGTCTGCATCTCCAAAGCTCAAAATGCTCTGTTCCACCTTGTGATGTCATGTAGCACTAGTTTTCATGTTAACTGTTACTTTTTACTTTTTGTTTATTAGACTTCGGCAATTCCAGGGCTGAAATTATCTATTCTTGTGAAGGTGTATGGAGTTTAAAAACACAGTGGAGCACTTCCTGTATTAGCACATGACATCACAGGGTGGAACAAGGTGGAAGTGTTTTCCGTTTGTGTGTTAAACATTTGTGTGAATGAAACAAAACACAACTCCAGGTCTGTTTGTGATGAGGAAACAACATTAGAACATAAATCAGAAAATAGCGTAATATGTAGTTATTGTAAGTGTAATTACAGTTTATACTCTACTGATGTAACAGTGCTGTTGCTATGGTGATGAGGTATCATAACTTAAAGTCTCATGTGAGTCCACCAGTGCTCATGTGATGCTTCTGCAGAATAATGAAAGCCTAGTAAATACTCATTATTGATGTGAGCTCTTGGGCCCCTGCTCTTGGGCCCCTGCTCTCTGAATTTGCCTGTTTGCTGTGTCCCTCAAACATGTCCCTTGTCTCTGGTCTTGTTCCTCCTTCAGGATGAGGAGATCAACCAGCAGTCTCAGCTGGTGGAGAAGCTGAAGGAGCAGATGTTGGACCAGGAGGAGGTGACACACACTGCACGACACTGTCCACTGTACCAAACACTATTGCATCTTCTCACAATAGTCCAGGGACCTCAGAGAGTGTGTTTACATGCGCTCAAAGAAACCATTGAAGAATCGGGATATTCAGGGTGGTAACTATTCAGGGTGGTAACTATGGCAACGATGGCACAGTTAAGGCAAGGTAAATTTGATAACTTAAGGGTTTTTAGAATATTTCTAAGAACAAAAGGAGTTATTAACTGTTGAGTTCCACAGCATCAGTTTAGTTCAAGAGCAGCACAGACAACCACAGAAGTGAGCCTGGTGTTAAAGGGCAGTTGTATTAAGATAAAGGTACACTTTATTGTCCCCGTAGAGAAATTTGTCTTCTGCATACTTCAGTGCCGCTGGGGCATCTCAGGAGCAGTGGGTGCAGCAGGAGGCCCATCTCTGTGATCTTGTTGCTAGTGTTGGTCAGGACTAGCGTAGCTGGAGCATTTGACCTGTTGTGCATGTTATAGGTTGATATAGGTGTAAATTATCATTATTTGAAAAGTCCTGCTAGTGTTCTTTATGAGAAAGTTGCTTCTCCTACCGTATTTGTTACTTCAGTTCACCCATGCTCAGTACAGCACCAGTTTTGAGAAATAGGTATGAGAATATCCCAGTGAGAGCATCCTTCTCACATCCAGCAGAGTGCCTATACATGGACATGCACAAAGCCCGTATTGAACTTCTCAGTTTTTTGACCAGCAATGGACTTTTCTTTTCACTGATGTTTATTCATGAGATTTAATCTTATCGAAAGACAAAACTAGAAATGTCCCCTTAAGTGCCCCATTAATCATCAAGTCTCCATAAAGAAAAGTACTTTTTTAGTCCAGATCTAAAATGTAGTGGAGTAGAAAGTACAGATGCATGCTCCCTAATGTAGTGAAGTAAAAGTAAAACTGGTTTGTCTAGTTATTCCACTTCAATCTGCAGACATGATACCCACTATAGTATGACCTGACTTGACTTGTGTACTGTGTGTGCCAGCTGCTGACCTCCTCGCGCCGGGACCATGACACTCTGCAGACAGAGCTGAACACACTGTTAGCGGAGAACGAGGCATCTAAGGAGGAGGTGAAGGAGGTTCTGCAAGCTCTGGAGGAGCTGGCGGTGAACTACGACCAGAAGAGCCAAGAGGTGGAGATCAAGACCAGGGAGTTTGAGGCTCTCAGTGAGGAGCTCAACCAGAAGTCTGTAAGTGTGTGAGCTAATACTCCCATGTTACATCAACGTTTGAGCTTGTGACAGTCTGCCAGTATCTGCTGTTAAAATTGCTTTGTGTTCCCCCTCACTGTGACCAGCAGAGGGCGCCTAACTAACCCAAGTCCTCTCCTTCTGTCTCTCAGAGCTCCCTGGCCTCCATCGACTCAGAGCTGCAGAAGCTCAAGGAGATGACCAACCACCAGAAGAAGAGGGTAACTGAGATGATGTCCTCCCTGCTCAAAGACCTGGCTGAGATCAGCATCGCAGTGGGCAGCAACGACATCAAGGTGGCGCTATGACGCACAGCTCTGGACTAACACAAGCCTCCATTATCACCTGCGTATCCAGCGTAAACATGTGTGTTACCTTAGCAGCAGGAGAGCAGTGGGCTGATAGACGAGGAGTTCACCATGGCACGGCTCTACATCAGTAAGATGAAGTCTGAGGTGAAGAGCATGGTGAAGCGCAGTAAGCAGCTGGAGAGCTCCCAGGCCGAAAGCAGCCAGAAGGCCAAGGACACCGAGAGAGAACTGACCGCGTGTCAACTGCGCATCTCCCAGGTAACATTGTCTCCTAGGTAACAGTGTCTCCCAAATAACAGTGTATCCTACGTAACAGCATCTCCTTGGTAACAGTATGTCATAGGTAACAGTGTCTCATAGGTAGCAGCGTCTCCCAGGAAATAGTGTGTCCTTGGTAACAGTGTCTCCTTGGTAACTGTGTCTCCTTGGTAACAGTGTCTCCTACGTAACGGCGTCTCTTAGGTAACAGTGTCTCATAGGTAACAGTGTCTCCCAGATAACAGCGTGTCCTTGGTAACAGTGTCTCCCAAGAAACAATGTCTCCTACGTAACAGCTTCTCTTAGGTAACAGTGTCTCCCAGGTAACAACATACTCTAGGTAACCACATCTCCCAGGCAACTGCGTTTCCTTGGTAACATCATGACCCAGGTAACAGTATCCCCTAGGTGACTACATCTTCCTGGTAGCATAGTCTCCTAGATAACCACATTTCCCTGGTAACCATATCCCCTAGGTAACCATGTCTCCTAGGTAACGACATCTCCTTAGTAACAGCGTCTCCTAGGTAACTGCATCTCCCAGGTCGTAGGTCACCACCCAAAGTAACCAAATGTCTCAGGTAAAATTGTAAATAGTAATGCTAGATAGTAAATGCTTATCTAAAATATGTCCATAAAAGTGTTCAACCTTAACTTTACTTTAGAATGACCATCTACACCAAGGATGTCTAACTGTGGTCCAGGAGCCAAATGTGACCCCATCTTTTCTCCTGCTGTCTTTCCGCAGGCCTCATGGGTATAGCTCTTATTAAACACTAAGTGTGTTTTTTATGGCAGCAAGAGGCCAAGATAAAGACGGTGTCAGAAAGCCTACAGAATGTGGAGCAGAAGAAGAGGGAGCTGGAGGAGACGGTGGACTCACTGAACGAGGAGATAGTACGCCTCAAAGCCCAGGGAGAGATCAGCCTGGCCCAGGGACTGTCAGGTACACACACATATACACAACACACACATATGCTTAGACTTAGACTCAGACAAACTTTATTGATCCACAAGGGAAATGATTTGGATACAGTAGCTCAAACATCCCAATATAATATAATAACAGAGAGTAACAAAAATAGATGGTGTAGCAAAAAGAGACAGGTGTCAAATGAGACATAATTATAAAAAAATAAATGTATATGTACAAGTCAAAATAAAATAGAAAAATAAGTAATAAACTATAAAATAAACTATAAAATCACAGCTATAAACAAGAGACAAGAACGACTATGCTGATTGACAGGGCATAAGGTTATTCATTACTTGAGATTAAGTTGTTGTACAGTTGTAGGGAGTATTATCTGTTACATAAGGGTGAGTTGTTGTACAGTTGTAGGGAGTATTATCTCCTCTGTCCCTCTATAGTCTGGTGCAGTGGGTGAGTTGTTGTACAGTTGTAGGGAGTATTATCTCCTCTGTCCCTCTATAGTCTGGTGCAGTGGGTGAGTTGTACAGTTGTAGGGAGTATTATCTCCTCTGTCTCTCTATAGTCTGGTGCAGTGGGTGAGTTGTACAGTTGTAGGAAGTATTATCTCCTCTGTCCCTCTATAGTCTGGTGCAGTGGGTGAGTTGTTGTACAGTTGTAGGGAGTATTATCTCCTCTGTCCCTCTATAGTCTGGTGCAGTGGGTGAGTTGTTGTACAGTTGTAGGGAGTATTATCTCCTCTGTCCCTCTATAGTCTGGTGCAGTGGGTGAGTTGTTGTACAGTTGTAGGGAGTATTATCTCCTCTGTCCCTCTATAGTCTGGTGCAGTGGGTGAGTTGTACAGTTGTAGGGAGTATTATCTCCTTTGTCCCTCTATAGTCTGGTCCAGTGGGTGAGTTGTTGTACAGTTGTAGGGAGTATTATCTCCTCTGTCCCTCTATAGTCTGGTGCAGTGGGTGAGTTGTTGTACAGTTGTAGGGAGTATTATCTCCTCTGTCCCTCTATAGTCTGGTGCAGTGGATGAGTTGTTGTACAGTTGTAGGGAGTATTATCTCCTCTGTCCCTCTATAGTCTGGTGCAGTGGGTGAGTTATTGTACAGTTGTAGGGAGTATTATCTCCTCTGTCCCTCTATAGTCTGGTGCAGTGGGTGAGTTGTTGTACAGTTGTAGGGAGTATTATCTCCTCTGTCCCTCCATAGTCTGGTGCAGTGGGTGAGCAGGAGTGTCCATGATGGAGAGCAGTTTGTCCAGTGTCCTACTGTCCTTCACTGTGACAAATGTGACAAATATACAGAGTGCATCTATAGGAGGGGCTATCAGGTACATGCAGACATCACACAGTGCAAAAAAAAATCTAAAATCAAAACAGACTTTTTTGGAATATTCCAGTTTGAAATATAATTTAATATTACAGCAAAAATGTCTGACTTCATTGTGAATTTATGTAGAACTTTCCTGTTGACAATGCTCGCCCGGGTGACTGTCCAACTCTCTATAATGGATGGCAACATAGTTTGTGTAAAGCAGTGGGCTAAGGGAGTTTGATGCCACCCACAGCGTTCAGCTCCAGTCAAATGAAGCTCAAAGAGGATAGCAGTTATAGGGGGCGAATTTGAATCCGAGTTCCAAACTAGGAACAGGAATTTTAAAAAGCTGAAGAGTCAAATCACGCCCGTGCTCACTTCCTATGCTCACTCTTTGGAACGCTGCGGTAGTCTGTGGTTGGTAAAGATCATTCTAATGTTTTGATCCTTATTCAGAGAAAGTCAACGCCACAGACAAGGAGAATGAGAGCCACTCTGACAACCAGTCCATAACCAAGGTAACCATTTATCATAGGCCTACATTATACTGTCATGTCTATGAGGGTTCACCCATGCACCATAACCCCTTTTTTCTTTTCCCCAAACAGCCCTCATTAAAAGCCTTCTCCTTTAAGGTAAGCACATGTTCTGTCACAGTGCACATAAGAGGGCCCTTTGTAAACGTGTGTGTGCGGCGTTTGTCCACCAGGATGCAGTAGAGAGGCAGATCCGCTCACACAGAGAGGCCCATAAGGAGCAGATCAGTAAGCTGAGGGACGAGCTGGACAGCAAAGACAAGCTCATCGCAGACATCCAAGAGTAAGACCCAATACTGTTCTGTACTGCTCTGCTGGTGTCTTTCATTATGTCCTCAGGTTATACCACAGTCTCATTACTAGGATAGTCACTTTATTCACTTTATTCACTGCATTGTCACACATTGTCAAAAATGCTATGGGCACTGCCATCGTTATTCAGGTTGTATTTTTTTGTATGTGGTAGGGTTGAAAATGAGATACCAATTGATGATAACACTAGTATCAAACTAGATTCTCATTTGAGCAGGTATCGATACTAAAGCAATGAACCTTTCCGGAATGTCTTTAGAATGATCTGAGCTGTATCAGAACAAGTATAAGAGCACAGAGACTAGTATACACCCATGGACACTATGGAACCTACAGGACCACTGAGGGATACACAGATATAAGGACACATGGGAATAGAAAAGAAAGTACTACCATTTAATGTTGCCTTCCAGGGAGTCAGTGCAGTGTTGATTTGTGCAAATGAACATTGAACATTTTACACAAATCAGCCTACTTTATATCAGATTTTAGTAGCAAAACTGCTCTCAGAAAGTGGGAAAAGGGATTGAGTAAGCACCCACCCTATGACCAGAAGTTAACTGGTTCAAAAAGATACTTTCCCCTTTCCAGTTTGTGGAATATGGCTGGTTATGACACAGTGAGCGGCCATTGATTAAAGCAACAGTTTTCACACTTATTTTCCAGTTATTTACAAAGTAAAGATACACATGTGACACATGCCAAAGGTTTTTCATTAGAAGTCTCATGGCCTCTTGTGGCTCTTACACTTCTCCATAGGATTCTACTGGTTTACTCTATGGAATTGTTTTGGCACAGAAAATAGATTTTTTTTTTTTTTTTTTTCATAAATAACTACCATTAAATTGATTGAGTTTATTACTGTTGTAAATATAGAGTTAAAAGCAAACTTCATTTGAATCAGACTGTGTTCTCAAACATGCACACACCACCACATTAAAATGGGACTAAACAAAACTAGACCAGGACTAGAACTGTCCTTGTATCACTATACAAGGACAGTGGCTGAGGTGTGTGTGTGCGTGCGTGCGTGCGTGTGTGCGTGTGTGTGTGTGTGTGTGTGTGTGTGTGTGTGTGTGTGTGTGTGTGTGTGTGTGTGTGTGCGCGCGCGTGCGCGTGTGCGTGTGTGTGTGCGTGTTTAGGCTAAATCAGAAGATCACGCTGGAGCAGGAGACCCTCAAAGTGGAGCATGAGAAGCTGAAGGCAGCAGACCAGGAGAAGAGCCAGCAGCTCCAGGAGCTCCAGTAAGTCCTGCACTACTGTATACCTGAAACTGGAGGGCCTAGTGATGAGTGCATTTTACATGATCAGTATAATGTATTCAGAATCAGTGCTTTTATTATTTATGACCTTATATGTGCATTTGGTATTAAAATATGCAAGCCCTGCCCTGGGATCATTCCACCTCTCTTTTTGAGGAAATGGACGTGTTGGTTTTCCTCTTTTTGTTCAGGTCAATAACAACAGCTTTATTACATCACTTTGCCTCATTTTAGAACATGGCTTATGACAATAATAACGGCCACTGTTATGGACCCAGCTGTTGTGTGCTCGAGGGTGAAGAACATTTGGATTGGTTTGAGGACACATTTTGTATGATGTGATTGTTCTTGTGCAGAGCTCTGCAGGACAGAAGAGAACAGGCCAGACAGGACCTCAAGGGCCTGGAGGAGACTGTGGTGAGCATTACTACATTTAAGTGGTCTTTCACCTTTTATTAGAGTGTATATATGGATCATATAGTACTGTTTATATGTATATGTTCATGTATCTGACTAATGTGAGTCTCCTGTGTCGTGTGTCAGGCCCGGGAGCTGCAGACTCTGCACAGTCTGAGGAGGCTCTTCGTCCAGGACCTGTCCTCCAGAGTGAGAAAGGTACCCCTCTGTCTCACAACAACTAACCTCTGCTGAACGCCTTGTACAGCAGAGGTTCGTTGTTGTGAGACAGAACAAAATCTACAGACAAACATCTTCTGGTGCAGGCCTAAAGTCACCATGTAGTTAGATAAAGTAGAAGATGTGTGTGTTTGGTGCAGAATTCTAAACTGGACTGTTATGACGCGGACATCAGTGCTGCACAGAGGCAGAAGATCCACTTGCTGGAGAACAACCTGGAGCAGCTGACCAAGGTCCACAAGCAGGTGACCACTAGAACATGCAGTGACTTGAAATTAAAGGAGCTGGTCTCCTTAGACTCTTTTAAACATATCTTAAATAACAGGGATGTTGAATCATTAGTGTGTAACTGTTTTAATTGAATCCTGTTGAAGCTTTTTGACTGATCTGTGTTTTTAAATTGTGTGTATATGTTGATGTTTTTATACCTATAACTGTGGCCTCTTGGCCAGGACGCTCTTGGAAAAGAGATTTTTAATCTCATTGAGTCTTTTCCTGGTTAAATAAAGGTTAAATTAAAAAAAATATATATAGGGTCCACATGTTAGACAAACATCATGTATAAACCAGGCTCTGTGCTCCTCCGTGTGCTCCTCCGTGTGCTCCTCAGCTGCTCCGGGACAACGCAGACCTGCACTATGAGATCCCCAAACTGGAGAAGCGTTTTCGAGCCACCATCGATCGCGTCAAGGCCCTGGAGGCCGCTTTGAAGGAGGCCAAAGAGAACGCCATCAAGGACCGCCAGCGTCACCTACAGGAGATGGAGCGCATTAAAGAGGCGGCCATCAAACCCAAGAACATGGGCCGGAGAGCCTCTATAGGTCTGTCACATCACATCATGTTCAGACATGTTTAATATCAGAGCATGTGTTTTTCCATATTGAATATTCCATTTGTATAGCTCCAGTTCCATTGTTTTGATCCATCAGTGAAATATTAAGACTTTTATTAACATTATTTTACATATTAATGCAACACAGAACCATACAGAACATTTTCCGTGGAGACAGGGAGATTCTCGAGATTCTTTGGAGTAATATTGGAGGCCATCCTAGTCAAGATGCAAGCCCGCCCACAGCAAGGATACATATTTTTCAGTGCAATAAAAACATACAAAATAAAAAAAAACAAACATGCTTTTATTCAAGTGTATTTTTGCCTAAAAAGTTACACAGTGAAGCTTTAGGTTTGGACACAAAATTTTATTTTTCATCTAACCACCATGCACAAGTTAGAACTAAATACGTTTTAATTGTTCATTCAGTTCATGCTTGAGATCCAGAGCTCATTAATGTCTGTGTGTGATTGTCCAGCCAAGCCCATCCGCCCAGGCCAGCTGCCCGGAGCCTCACCCAACCCCGGAGTGACCCGCCCCAGCCTGCTCAAGGCCGGCAACAGGCAAGAGGACGCCTCTCCCTGGTCCCTTTCTTCTCTGGCCCCTCTCTCTTCTCTCTGGCCCCTCTCTCTTCTCTCTGGCCCCTCTCTCTTCTCTCTGGCCCCTCTCCTCTCTCTGGCCCCTCTCTCTTCTCTCTCGCCCCTCTCTCTTCTCTCTAGCCCCTCTCTCTTCTCTCTGGCCCCTCTCTCCTCTCTCTGGCCCCTCTACTCTCTCTGGCCCCTCTCTCTTCTCTCTGGCCCCTCTCTCTTCTCTCTGGCCCCTCTCTCTTCTCTCTGGCCCCTCTCTCCTCTCTCTGGCCCCCCTCTCTTCTCTCTGGCCCCCTCTCTTCTCTCTGGCCCTCTCTCTTCTCTCTGGCCCTCTCTCCTCTCTCTGGTGCCCCTCTCCTCTCTCTGGCCCCTCTCCTCTCTCTGGCCCCTCTCCTCTCTCTGGCCCCCCTCTCTTCTCTCTGGCCCCCCTCTCTTCTCTCTGGCCCCCCTCTCTTCTCTCTGGCCCTCTCTCTTCTCTCTGGTCCCTCTCTCCTCTCTCTGGTGCCCCTCTCCTCTCTCTGGCCCCCCTCTCCTCTCTCTGGCCCCCCTCTCTTCTCTCTGGCCCCCCTCTCTTCTCTCTGGCCCCCTCTCTCCTCTCTCTGGACCCTCTGTCCTCTCTCTGGCCCTCTCTCCTCTCTCTGGTCCCTCTCTCCTCTCTCTGGTGCCCCTCTCCTCTCTCTGACCCCCTCTCCTCTCTCTGGCCCCTCTCTCTGGCCCCTCTCTCCTCTCTCTGGCCCCTCTCTCTGGCCTCTCTCTCTGGCCCCTCTCTCCTCTCTGGCCCTTCTCCTGCTTGGCTCCTCTCCTCTCTGCTGTTCAGATCAGATGGATGACTGTCCTCTTCTGTCTCTGCAGCTGCTTTGTGGATGAAGAGTGACAGGCTGTAGATGCCCAGAGGAGGAGGACACTAGGACCCATGAACTGTTCCACCTGGACTCAGCGCTGTGACCCTCTTCTTCTGCTTGGATTTGGGATGAAGGATTGTGAAATATTTATGGAATCATGTAATTTGCCATGTTTGAAATACTGTACTTTTCTCCTCAAACAACAAAATCTCCTACTAAACATATTCTGAAGTGTAATTCTTGTGTTAGTTTCAGTTCATATGTCAATCTTTTGTCAGTTCTTCTGGATTAATTTAAAATGTGAACAGAATCTGATAATTAAAACAGAAATCTCAAATCGAATTACAATGCTTATAAGAAAAATAGCTCCAAATCGCTCAGCCCTTAAAGCACTCATTCAAGAAATTATATGTATACGCTCATGTACATACTGGGGTTACAGTGCATATGACAGATTTTTATAATTCTCTTATTTTGACTTAATTTGGTAGAATTATAAATTATATATACATATAAATATATAAATAAAAAATAAAATATAACTTATAGTAAAAATATAAATATAAATGATAGTTTTACACCAATAAAGAAGCTATTTTTAAAGAAAAGTTGAAAAATATGTCAAAAATTACAGGAAGTAGAGAATTCACTGACATCACACTGGGAGAATTCTGTCCAAAGGTTTGGCACAATTTACTTATCTAAGAAACATTTTTTATGATATTTTAAACATTTCAACAAAATAAAGGTGGTGTCTTATATTTGTATTTTCAAATAATCATATTTGTGGACATTAAGAGTTTTTCTAGGTAACAGCTATGGAATTTCCTAGTGTGATGTCACAATTTCCAACCAGGAAGTAAAATTTTAAACCTAAAAAATAAATTGGGAAAACAAGCGTGAATGTTTTTTGCAAAAATCTATATAATGATTTTAACTAAACAACAAACCCCTGCCTTCGACTGCCGCCCAGATCTCCCTGCACTGGCCCCTTATGGATCCTCCTGCGGGTGGTGGGTACACGGGAGGACAGCCCCACGTCGCTCCTTCGGGCTGTGCCCGGCCAGGCCACGTGGGGGAAAGCCCGGCGACCAGACGCTCACCGTCTCCCGAACCCGGTGGTGGACACCGAAAGTAAGGGATGCTGTTAGGCTGAAGAAGGAGTCCTGTTGGGCCTTGTTGGCTCGCGGGACTCATGGGGCAGAGACATACTGGCGGGCCAAGTGTGCTGCAGCCCGGGGGGTCGCAGAGGCAAAAACTCGGGGTTGGGAGGAGTCTGGAAAAGCTATGGAGGAGGACTATCGGACAGCCTCAAAGAAATACTGGCAAACCGTCCAACACCTCAGGAGGGGGAAGCAGTGCTTCATCAACACTTTACAGTGCGGGTGGAGAGCTGTTGATCTCGACTGGGGATGTTGTCGGACGGTGGAAGGATGTCCTCAAGTCAAGTCTTCTGAGGAGGAAGCAGAGGCTGAGGAGTCGGGGGCGGACTCGTGCATTACCATGGCTAAAGTCACTGAGGTGGTTAGCAAGCTTCTTGATGGCAAGGCTCCAGGGATGGATGAGATCTGTCCTACGTATCTTAAGTCTCTGGATGCTGTGGAGTTGTCTTCGCTGACACGAGTGGGGACAGTACCTCTGGAGGTGGTCCAGGTGGTCCCTCTGTTTAAGAAGGGGGACCGGAGGGTGTGTTCCAACTACAGGGGAATCATACTCCTCAGCCTCCCCTGTAAGGTCTATTCCAGGGTACTGGAGAGGAGATTCAGAGGATTCAGGAGGAGCAGTGTGGTTTTCGTCCCAGACACGGAACAATGGACCAGGTCTATACTGTCCATCGGGTGCTCGATGGTTCATGGGAGTTTGCCCAACCGGTCCACATGTGTTTTGTGGATCTGGAGAAGGCATTCGACCATGTCCCTCGTGGTGTTCTGTGGGGAGTGCTCCGGGAGTATGGGGTTCGGGGCTAAGGGCTGTCCGATCCCCGTATGACCGGAGCAGGAGCTGTGTTTGCATTGCTGGCAGTAAGTTGGACCTGTTTCCGGTGCATGTTGGACTCCACCAGGGCTGCCCTTTGTCACCTGTTCTGTTCATTGTATTTATGGACAGAATTTCAAGGCACAGTCAGGGGCCGGAGGGGATCCGGTTTGGGGACCATAGGATCTCGTTTCTGCTGTTTGCAGATGATGTTGTCCTGATGGCTTCATCAGAAAAGGACCTCCAACATGCACTGGAGCGGATCAGCTCCTCCAAATTCGAGTCCATGGTTCTTGACCAGCAAAAGGTGGCTTGCCCTCTCCGGGTGGGTGGAGAGTCCCTGCCTCAAGTGGAGGAGTTCAAGCATCTCGGGGTCTTGTTCACGAGTGAGGGGAGGATGGAGCGTGAGATTGACAGGCGGATCAGCGCAGCGTCTGCAGTGATGTGGTCGCTGTACCGGACCGTTGTGGTGAAGAGGGAGCTGAGCCGAAAGGCAAAGCTCTCGATTTATCGTCAGTCTACGTTCCTCCCCTCACCTATGGTCATGAGCTTTGGGTAATGACCGAAAGGACAAGATCGCGGATACAAGCGGCCGAAATGAGTTTCCTCCGCAGAGTGGCTAGGCGCTCCCTTAGAGAGAGGGTGAGGAGCTCAGTCACATGGGAGGAGCTCGGAGTAGAGCTGCTGCTCCTCCATGTCGAGAGCAGCCAGCTGAGGTGGCTCGAACATCTGTTCCGAATGCCTCCTGGACGCCTCCCTGAGGTGTTCCAGGCATGTCCCACCGGGAGGAGGCCATGGGGAAGACCCAGGACACGCTGGAGGGACTGTCTCTCGGCTGGTCTGGGAACGCCTTGGGGTCCCCCCGGAGGAGCTGGAGGAAGTGTCCGGGGTGAAGAAAGTCTGAGAGTCCCTGCTTAGATTGCTGCCCCTGCAACCCGGCCCCGGATAAGCGGAAGAAAATGGATGGATGCTTGGATGGGTGTGCGTGTTGTTGGTGGTTGGAAGGGCTGCCTCACTTCCATCAGTCCGCCCAGGGGCAGCTGTGGCTACAATAGCAGTATACCAGCACAGAGGGTGGGGTGAATAACCACAAATGCTCACAGTGTAGCACTGTGCGAGACTAATGTAAAATATTATTGTTAAAGATTTAACATGTAGTCACTGTTAAGTGGCCACATCACTGACTATGAATGTTATTTTAGTAAAAAATACACCTAAAAGAGCCTCTAGAGTAGTCTAATTGCTGCTTAAAATGATTTCAGATTTTAAAAGAAACACACTTTTGTATTGGAAGATCACATTTTCTTTGTAGTAGGCTGAATTTGAAATACTTACGAATGTTTTAGGCTCCTTCTGGACATGAATATAATTAATAAGATAATCCTGTAGAATAACCTATACTCTACAGTGGATCTCATACTTGTGTATCACCGCAGTTTGAGAACCACTGGCATAGTATATGTAACAATATTTATACTTACTAATGAATTAGCAACACAGGAATTAGGCCAAGTAGTCCAGAAAAAAGAGAGATAAAGGTTAGGAAGTAAAGTAAACATCTATCTGACTGAGCCCGTGTGCTCACACCATCATCACATTCACGGGACTCACCTGTGGAGGATGTCCATGTACTTTCCTCTGTGCGCCACCAGAGGTCGCCTTAACATCATGGTGCAGGAGATTCATAGATTCAGTGAGAGGCTTAGGCTTGTCTAAAGTCAAACAGTTCATGTTATGGTTTCACAGTCACAAGAGGACACTTAAAGTCTGTATTTTTGTCTGCAGTTGAGTGAGGCTTCCACACGACCACCACAGACAGTCAATAATCAATAATTCATGACTTCATCCCGTCACTGCCAAACTGAACAAAGACACACCCCAAAACAAAGAAGGATGGATTATACAAAGATGACACACATGACAAGAGGTGCCGTGGGTCTGATGCCGTAGGTCTGATGCTCCGGTGCCGTAGGTCTGATGCTCCGATGCCGTGGGTCTTGTGTTCCGGTGCCGTGGGTCTTGTGTTCCGGTGCCGTGGGTCTTGTGTTCCGGTGCAGGTTGGTGGTGACAGACAGACGGGCGGGGCGGTGTGCACGCTGCAGCTCTGCAAGTCTGTGCATGGTGACCATGGTGACCAGCCCCCACGAGAGACAGGAAGAGTCGATCTGATATTTCAAAATAAAACCAGGAGAGCAGATGCATGTGCAAACCTGAGTCTACACTCACTCACATTTAGGAGGCATAATAATAATAATAATAATATTGCGCTTGTTCCATTATTTTTCTATTATGTAATCTTAAAGGGCCCATTTAACACTATTTTTAATCTCTGTTCTAATGTTGTTTCGTTGTGTTTTGTTTCATTCACACGTTTAACACACAAACCCTGCAGATTTAGACTGAGTTCTTCTCTCAAACAAAAAACACCCTGTTCCACCTTGTGATGTCATGTAATAATACAGAAAGTGCTCCACTATGTTTTTAGACTCCACACACCTTCACTGGAATCATTTGGATATTTTCAACCCTGGAATTGCCAAATTCTACTGAACTAAAGGATAAAGGAGCTGTTAACTTGAAAACCACTGTTTCATGACATCACAGGGTGAAACAGAGCATTTTGAGCTTTGGAGATGTAGACAGACTAATAATAAAGGATTACTCAAACATGTGAATGAAACAAAACACAAGTCCAGGTGTGTTTGATTAGGTAACAACATTAGACTATAATATGGCTTAAGGCTCACAAGAGTCAGTTTTGTGTAATATAATAGGAGATAAGTTTCCAGTGGGGTAATTCATGTCTCAATTGGTTAAACTTCATTAGCAAAACAAAAGAAACCACTAGTAAGCGCTAAACCTGCCCCCTGTAGCCTAAAGCACACACTTCTCTAAATCCTGACTTTATTTTGTAATACGGACAGTACCGGACGTAGCGCGCGCCTCCCCCCTCGGTGCTTTGACGTAGAGAGCGTGTGAGGCGGGGGAATGCGAACACGAGCCCCCGACACCACACACTACACCACACTACACCATCCAGCACCCAGCGCACCGACACACCGAGTACTCAGAGCCAGCGCGCACCGGAGATCAGAGCGCAGGCCCGGGTCTACCGCTGCGCACCGCACTGGGAGCGACCCTACCTCTGGATCCAACTTCCCCCGGACTATTTCAGCGCTTCCACCCGGGCACAGGAGACGAAGGAGCGGGATCGTTCATGTAAGCGTGGATGTTTTGGCGCAGGTCGTGTCCGTAGTTGCGCGCACGGCTATTGGCTTGAGTTACTTTGTTGCTATGCACGGGGAACCTGCAGTGCTTTTGTCCACTCTCTGGAATTCCGCCCATTTTAGGTTCACTGCTGAAAAAAACCCCAACATCTTCTCGATTTTTGGTGCATTTTACCGCATTTTTAATCTCCACGTGATCGCATCCACCTCCGCGCAGGCAGGCAGTAAGCGGGGTGTCGCGGTTGACGTGCCCGCCTTGGGGGTGTGCTCCCTCCGGGCATGAACGTTCCGTCGCTGCCTGCCCTTCCCTTGATCCCAGTGGAAGTCCCGTGGTTCTTTGTTGTAGTCTGGCTGGATTAAAGCGGGCCAAGGGAAGTTATTTGGCTGTTTTAGCGCAAGTTCCATGACCCTGGTTCTGATTGTTTACTCTGTTCAAGGTAGGGTGAAATGTGAAATGTCTGGAAGTTGGCTTTGTTGTGGGCACTATAGCGCCATTTTTTTAAATAATCATAATGAAAATGGGTAGATCTGGGTTTATTAATTAGCTAATGTTTTTAACCTGGCTAGTAATTATTTTCTCTGTAATTTTTTTAATGAAGCGCAGATGTTATTAGCACTAGATCAGATATTCTACACCAGAACTTTAAACCAGTGGCCAGTACAAAACCAGACTAAACCAATACTAAAGCAGTACCAGACCTCCAAATCTGGGTTATTGCAAATTGTCTAAACCAATACCAGACCAAGACTAAAGCAGGACTACCAGAAACCAGTCCCAGACCAGGACTAAACCATACTAGACCTGGACTAAAATATATGCCTAGTGCAGATGATTTAAACCAGTATGAAACTAGTATCAGACCAGGACTAGAGCAGGACTACAGCAGGACTATTTCATTGTCTGACCAAGAACTGAATCAGTCAGATACTAATCCAGGACCAAGTCCAGTCCTGGTCTGATACTAGATCAGACCAGGACTATTTCAGTGTCTAACCAAGAACTGAATCGGTAGACTACTAGACCAGGACTAAACCAGTACCAGACTAGGACTAACCTGTACCAGACAAGAACCAAACCAGCATCAAATCCCGAACTAAACCAGGACTAAATCAGTGCTAAACCCTATGGATCTCTGCAGGATCAAACCAGGTCTAAACCAGGACTCATCTCTGAGACCGCAAGAACACAATGAACCAGTCACCCATTCACGATTTTCACGAATAATGGTGATTCTGCAGTAACTTCATTGCGCTGTGTTGCTGTTGCTGCTTTCATTAAAACTCACACGCCCCCCCACCCCCTGAACCCGTCCTCTCCCCCAGGCTCACTCCGAGTCCTCCGGCTGGTTCTAAAGTCCGCAATTTGTGCACTAGAGCCCATTCGATAACATATATAGCTGTCGTATGAGACGTGGTGGTTTTCAGTAGCATGTGGTGCACTGCTCACATCTGTTTTGAATGAGGCTGGGGGGAGAGGGGGGGACAAAGGCACTGTGTCGCTGCAGATGGGCACACTTAAAAGCCCCCCAATGGTCCCCTTCATGGTATTTGTCTTGGTTTCAGTTTGAGTCGAGCCCCTGCCCCCTTCTCCCCATCACTGCAGTCTGCATGTCTTTATTCAGATGGGCGTTACAGGCGCGGGGCTGTGATTGCTGCTAATTTGCAATTGACTGTGTTGTGAAATGTGGGGTTTTGAAGCAACAGTTTGGTTAGATGTGGTCTCTAATTCGTGGTGGTTTCTTAAAGAGGCGATATTATGCAAAATCAACTTTTTTTTCCTTTCTACCATGTTATAATGTCGATCCCTCATCAAAACATGCCCAAAGACGTTTTAGATGTCATCCATGCATGTCTGAGTAATCTAGCGATCCCTCCTGGGCCTTATTCAAACCCTCCTTACTGTTAGCTGTAAGATTCTGTGCAGTGCTTCACCCATAAATACAAGACTCAGTTTAACACACCTGAGTCTTGTATTTATGAAATGACAGATGTTTAAATGTTCTGTATTACACAAAATGGACATTTGTGAGCTTAAGCCATTTTAAAATGTTGTTACCTCCTCAAAAACCATACCTGGAGATGTTTTGTCTACATTTGCAATTCTCAAAATGCTCTGTTCCACCTTGTGATGTCATGAAGCAGTCGTTTTCAAGTTAACAGCTCCTTTTATCTTTAGTTCAGTAGAGACTGGCAATTCCAGGGCTGAAATCATCCAAATTATTCCAGTGAAGGTGTGTGGAGTTTAAAAATACAACGGAGCACTTCCTGTATTACTACATGACATCAGGGTACAGAGGCGGTACAGAGTGTTGTCCGTTTGCGAGAAGAACATGGCCTACATATGCAGGGTTTGTGTGTTAGACAAGTATGAATGAAACAAAACACAACTCCAGGTCTGTTTTTGATGAGGAAACTACATTAGAACAGATCAGAAAATAGTGTAGTATGGGCCCTTTAAATAAAACTTGAAAACATGTGTTCATGCTCTTCACATGTAACTTGTAACTTGGCTTAATGGCATGTTGTGGAAACTTTCAGGCAAAGCATTAACATCTCCATGGAAACGAGCAGGCAAGGGACCCTCCACCAGAAAAGTTACATAATGGACCTTTAAATAGGAAGGAGCTATAGACTGGAGATGTGTCGTGAACATGTCAGCGCAGAGCATGTGATGGGAACATGGTAATCTGGTGAGATCTGTGACCTGCCAGAACCTGTCCACATAACACATAGCACAGACTTCTATATGAGCAGGGGCAATGTTGTGTTGTGTGTCTATGTATTCTGTTGCATCAGATAGAGATTTGCTGATAGAATTGGAAAAAATGCTATTTCCTTTTTTAAAAGCCTTGACAAGCCTTTGGGTCTATGTTACTGACATAGTGCACAGATTTAAGACAGAAAAGTTCTTAATAACAGCTATTTCTTCATGTTTTCTGTATTGAAATGGAACAAAAGGTCCTGTTCTATGTAGTTTCCCAATGTTTTTTAGCTGTTCCTGCAATAAAACTATGAATTTAATCAAAGAAGTTTATAATTCCATATATTGTGACAGTCCACGATATTGCGAGAACTTTGGAGATACGGGATTTTGGTTCTTGTTACATCTCTAGTGTATTGTGAGCAATATTTGCTAGAACCATTTTCTGATTTTGGGTTTCCAATTTCAAAACGCCATGTAGGACTTTGGAAGATGTGGTTATTTTTTTGTATTTATCTATAAAAAGGCAGATTAAACTCAAGTCGAATCTATTTCCTAGTACTAGTTTCTGCATAAATTGTCTTTTTGCATGAACTCCCCCTGCAGGTGTAATCTTGTGAGTGCAGTTTGGGTCAGATACACAGAGATATGGAATAGTTTTGAGAGCTTTAGCCATGCCCCCTTTTTATTTGACCAGTGGATCAGCAGGACATGTCTTTAGTCGGTTACAGGCCTAATGCCGTGGTGCAGTATAGCGGCGTACACACTGTTGCTGGTTGGCTCTCGTCCAATGAGCTTTAGTCGTCCTGTGTCTCCTCTGCACTGCCACGCGCTTCTCCGATGCTCTCATCTGCTCTGGAATGTGCTCTCCAGACCTGCTCCTGTGCTAGAGGTCCACAGGGAATACAACCAGCAACCTCCCACCAGTAGTCAAGTACGGTTAAAGTTGCAACTGTTTTAGCCTCCCGTTTTGACAGGGAACTGAATCTAAAGTAGTGTCAAATTTCAAACTCAATTTAATACTGAGGAATAGACTTGATACTCAATACCAGCTCCGATACCACGATTTTCAACAGTAAATGGTAGTACTTTCTTTGATATTACCTTGTATTATTCTTATATCTGTGTAATCCCTCACCTCAGTGGTCCTGTAGGTTCCATAGTGTCCATGGGTGTATACTAGTCTATGTGCTCTTATACTTGTTCTGATACAGATCAAGTCAAGATCTTTCTAAAGCTATTCAGGAAAGGTTCATTTTTATCCTGTCAATGGGACTTTTTTAGTATCGGTACTTGTTCAAATGAATATCTAGTTTCAATACTAGTTTTAGTTTCGATTAGTATCTGATTTTTGATATAGGCACTAGGGTTATCTAAAGTACTATCTTAAGTGGGATTCAAGCATCACACACAAAGTAAATAGACTGTAAAATGTAACACAAACCAGAAACTTAACCTCATCTTTGTTTGGAAGATTTTACTTTTTGACAGCTGATAAACCAAATTTTCCATATTCTAAAACACCTGTTTTTGTGTTGTATCTTGTATTAAGATTGTCAAAAATATCAAAAATCAGATACTAATCGATACTTAAACTATCGATTAGTATCTGATTTTCGAAGTCAGTATTGAGTATTCGGTATTGTCTATTCCTACAAATCGAGGTTGAAGTTTTAGTATCTTAAATTTCCAGTAACAATACCTCATAGTACAAATGTCAGCGACCCACATCTGCAAACAGGTCTACCCAGGGCTCTCCTCCTCACCTCAGCCCATAAAACATACGCACCTCTGGCTCACACTCCAAATATAGAGCGCACACCTGAACGCCCCTCCATAAACCAGGACCGTGACAAACCTGGATCATGTTCAGACCAGATACTCCACAGAACCACAGGACTCACCTCAGCTGGGCTCCAGCCTGAGTCAACTCTGTACCTGATGTTAGAGCTATGACGACTTCACAATGAAATGTGTTTAGTCATTTTAGTCATATAATCTTCATAGAGACGAGGAATACAGTGTAGTGTGTGAGTATGAAACTAGGTACTCATTCAATTATAAGACCACATATACTAGTATACGCCCATGGACCAATATGTAGCCAGACGACTGGGGGATTACACAGATATAAGGACACATGGGAATAGAAAAGAAAGTAGTACAATTTAATGTTGAAAATCACATTCTTTTGTATAAATAAAGACCATTTTTATTCTCATGGTATCGGTATTGAGTATCGAGTCTATTCCTTAGTATCGAAATTAAGTTTGAAATGTTAGTATCGTGACCACACTACACTGTATTCCTCGTCTCTATGAAGATTATATGACTAAAATGACTAAACACATTTCATTGTGAAGTCGTCATAGCTCTAACATCAGGTACAGAGTTGACTCAGGCTGGAGCCCAGCTGAGGTGAGTTCTGTGGTTCTGTGGAATATCTGGTCTGAACATGATCCAGGTTTGTCACGGTCCTGGTTTATGGAGGGGCGTTCAGGTGTGCGCTCTATATTTGGAGTGTGAGGTGGAGCGTGCCGCTGTGAGCCAGAGGTGCGTATGTTTTATGGGCTGAGGTGAGGAGGAGAGCCCTGGGTAGACGTGTTTGTGGATGTGGGTCGCTGACATTTGTGTGAGGTATTGTTACTGGAAATTTAAGATACTAAAACTTCAACCTCAATTTGAAGGAATAGACAATACTGAGTACTCAATACTGACTTTGATGCCACATTTTCAAGACGAAATAGCAGTAGTATTTTGTCTTTTTTAATTTGATTCTTTTGTTTCATTCACACATGTTTGAGTAACCCTTTATTAATAGTCTGTCTACATCTCGGTGTGATGTGATGTCATGAAGTGGTAGTTTTCAAGTGAACAGCACCTTTTACCTTTAGCTCAGTAGAGATTGGCAATTCCAGGGCTGAAATGATCCAAATGATTCTAGTGAAGGTGTGTGGAGTTTAAAAACACATTGGAGCACTTCCTGTATTACCAGATGACATCACAAGGTGGAACAGAGTGTTTTGTGTTTGAGAGAAGAGCTCAAGAAAAACCTAACCTGGGCAGATGCATACATGTTTTTAGAAGTTGAATTTTTTAGCCAACGTCAGCGTGGTCTACTTTCTGATTCAACTGACATGAGACCTCCCCCACTCACTACCCTTTTTACTCTTAAAGTACATTTTTAAACAGGCACTTCAATAGTTAATAATACTTTTATTTTTTGCCCCTGTATCTGTACTTTTACTTGAGTAACACAATTGAGTACTTCATCCACCAATGTTGCGCGGTTAGCCTGTTGGAATGCCTATGGGAAACCTGCCTAGATACAGGGAGAACATGCCAACTCCATCACTTAAAATCAGTGCACTAATGTGTCCCTGTCCCCCGGTGCTCTGTCCATTATCTGTCCCTCTTGTCCCCGTAGCCTGCTGTCTCCTGTCCTCTGGTAGTGGTCTTATCCTGACACTTCTGATGGTGTGAAAACATCTAGCGCCTCTCCTCCACAGCTCTGTCTCCATCGGCCGTCTCAGTGCCCCCACCCCCTGTGCTCAGCCTGGGGGGGACCGAGGGTCCGGCCCGGGTCTCTGCAGTCAGCTGGGCAGTGAAAAGTGGACAGTTGACCTATGATGTCACACACAGGCAACAATGGACTTCAGAGTTAGCATTACTTGCATACGTCAGCCCCTGCAGAGCAAAACAACTGTACATTTCTGTAACAGGACAGGCTCTGGCATCACCAAACACTGCACGGGTCAGTTTGGGGGATTTTAGCTTTGAAAGTGCAGTTTGTCTTGAATTAGTACAGTGAAACTCAAATTCAATAACTTTCTGTAGATACTTTGCAGCTAATGGCATCAACATTCCCTGGAGGTGTGATGCTCTGTCTGAATCTTGGTTACTCAAGTTACTTTCTGTTAAAACAAATCTCACATCAATCTGACTATAAGCTGATTTTGTGCTGTTAAACAAGTCTCTCACACATAAAATTACAGTCACACGCTAGCTAGCATCAGCCAGCAGTTTTTCAGTTAGGCACTCTCATCTTTTTGTTGAAAATCAAACTCCTAAACAGGACCCTGAACACTCGTATTGAACACAGGCTCCTGAAAATGTGCTCTTTAAATCCATTTTGTGTTTTTTCTTGAGTTTTCAAATGATTTGCTAATGTATCATTATGTCACCATGGTAACTGCTGAACATAGGCATACCCCCAGCGTGATGTCACTGCAAAGTGTCAATTGTTATAAATAGCACGACTTCTAACTTCTATCTAAATTTTCCCTTCTGTTTTTGTTTTGTTTTTTTCAAAGTTTTTTTCAATAGAAAGTGTAATAGAGCCAGAAGCGTCAATGTCCATTTATATATACAGTCTATGGTCTTATACAGCCCGGCGTGTTCATAGTATCATATGTTTAGATTCTCGAGCTATGACTTTCTTCTCTAGGCCCCTCTCTGCTCCAAGGCTCCAGACGCCTCAGATCTTCTCATCTATTCTGGTCGTCTCGAACGCTACAGTTTGTGTTTGTGCATATCTATGGCGTAACACAGCGCTGCTTATAGCTCCATACTCATGTTCAGACCTGAGCACCTGCTCCCATCACCACCACGTCCAGGAAGTGGCTCCCTCTATGGCTATTTGTGGAGCCGGACAGGGAACATGAGAGGAGGAGAGGGGCTAATCGGATAAATATGACACAACAAATGAAAGGGGGAATGCGGCCTGTCTGTGGAGTTTGCACGTTCTGTCTGTGTCTGGGTGGCTAATGAGTCTTCTGCACGCATAGGTCATACGTAGAGAACACACGTCTCTCCTTAATGCCCTCTGTTCTGCAGCATATTATTACTGATGCTGTTAGTGTGAGTTGCGAACATGAAAACAACATTACTTCATTACTGCAACATATGCAACCATACAATTCCACAAAAACATTGTCTTGTTAAACCGAGGAGGTACAGGCTGCCTTTGCTCTGTGCCCATTGCCCCAAAACCTGAATATTGTGCAGAACTTGTGCATTGATTTGCTCTACAAAAGAATAATAGACTTAATGGTCTGACTGTAGCATTTTCCTGCTCCCAGGCTGAAGTGTTCTGGATCATAGTTACATTACACTGCCGCAGCAGTGCTGGCTGCTGCTGCTGCTGGAGGAGAGACCACTGATCTTTGATTGTTTTCTTTAAAGTGCCATACTGTACCTGCTGCTGTAAAAGCAGGCTCATGTTCTGTGAGCTCCTGTCCACACCTCCTCCACAGTCATGTGACTACAGTCATGTGACCACAGTCGTGACCACAGCAGGTCACAGCTCTCCTCTGTCCCATTCACAAGCACTCCTTTGTAATGGCCCACATAGAGAAGCCTGACAATAGGCCCACAGCCACTGTAACACAGCCACATAACACACATGACCATAACCTCTGTAACACATAGGACCGTAACCTCTGTAACACATAGGACCGTGACCTCTGTAACACATAGGACCGTAACCTCTGTAACACATAGGACCATAACGTCTGTAACACACATGACCGTAACCTCTGTAACACATAGGCCCATAGCCTCTGTAACACATAGGCCCATAGCCTCTGTAACACATAGGCCCATAGCCTCTGTAACACATAGGCCCATAGCCTCTGTAACAGCCACATATCTTTGTATTGTGTATTGAGCAGGAGCAGAGCACTGGGTGAAAAACTAGAATAAAAGTCCTGCAGATGGTTTGTCACAAATGTGTCAGATCAGCTGATATATGTGAAGTTTTGAAAGCCTTTAAATAGCTAACACACTGCCAACGTCTTAAGAGCTGCCTCTACAAGTGAATTACTCTCATTTCATCATTTGAAGTTCTTCAGAATATTGACTTACTTCTTATTCCCCACATTTTAATCCTCTATCTCTCCCTGAATAGTTTGCATTGTAGAGGTTGATGCTGCTGTTATTTTAAGATGGGCTTTATTCTCCCTGCAGGTGAAATAGCCCTCTCCATTTGACCCATCCTTGAACTACTATCACCAGGTAGTAGTGAACGACTGCAGCACCTGGGGACCTCTGCTATACCTGTCCCTGGATCTTCTTCATTAGAAGTGTTGCCACTATACTAAAATTTCAAACAGGATTTCGATAAGAAGGAATTGACTTGATATCCAATACCGATCATGATACCATGATGAAAATAAAACGCTCTTTATTTAGAGAATAGAATGTGATTTTCAACATGAAATCATAGTACTTTCATATATATTACTACGTGACCTTTATATGTAAGTAAGTAAGTAAACTTTATTTCTATAGCGCTTTTCTCAGACATAGGTCACAAAGTGCTTTACAGTAAAAGACAACAGCATAAAAATAAAATAAATAAAATACAGAGCAATAAAGACGTGATAACAAAATACAGTCTGTCATATGTGTGTAATCCCTCAGTGGTCCTGTAGGTTCCATAGTGCTCCATGGGCGTATACTAGTCTATGTGCTTTTATACTTGTTCTGATAAAGCTCCAGATCATTCTAAAGCTATTTAAGAAAGGTTCATATCTGTCTTGTGAATGTTACTTTTTTAGTATCAGTACTTGCTCAAATGAGTATCTAGTTTCAGTACTAATTTCAGTATTGATTAGTATCAGATTTTCAATACTTTTGACAGCTAGTGTATATCTGTTCCTGACTTGCTTAGGAGTACCTAGGAGAATGGATTAACCCCTTGTGCATGTTGGCATTGTTTAAATGCGTTCATAATCCCACATTCCACATGCTAAGCTCTTGTAGATGGTGTTGTTTTTACCAGTGGAAGTGTTGGCCCCGTGGAGGTACTGTATCCAGGATGAGTGCAGCGTGCTGGGTCATGTTGTCTCTCCTCGGGCCTGGTCGGGTTACCCTCGTGTATACACTTACACTGGGATCATTTACCCCAGAGCTGCATGTGAGGCTCACCTGGAGGCACTTTAAAAACCCACTGCCTCATCGTATGGGTCAGAATGAGCACTTAGTGGTCAGTGTGGTCAGGGCAGGAGCGGGTTAGGCCTGTGGATTGGGGTCACAGTTTAAGTGTGGTGACCATTAAGTGTCATTATACTGGCCAGGTTTATTTTTCTATGGTAAAGTCATAATCAAGTTTAAATTGTATCGTGCCTTCATAAACCAATCATTTTGAAGATGCTTTGTGCAGTGAGCTTTAATTAAAAGCTCATACAGACATTATTGTATAGATCATAATTTGGGCCACTCACCCTGACTGAACTGTGATATGTCTATGATTAGCAGGGGCCCTCTAAACAACTGCATACAACTGCAAAAATATGGCAAATAATAGGTGATGGCTTCAGCAGCTCGCAAATCCATCTCAGTTTTCATAGTTGTGAAGATGCCCAAAAATCCATAACTTTATTGCAGCTTTTTCAAAGTGACGCGGGGTCAACCTCCAACACACTCCAACACAATCAGTTCTCATCCCAAAGCGCTATATCTATATATAGCTTTTCACGGTCTTTCTGGTCAATCAAATGTTTTACAATTACATGCGGGCGAATTGTATCACAAAATACAGCTTTTAAAATACACTTGTACACATGTATTGTACTCCTTCTCAAGAGGTTGAGAATAGGCCTGTCACAATAAATACTACATCAACTTATCGTTAATAATTATCATGTGTATCTTGTTCTGTACTAGTGTGACTTTTTTTTTTTCTGCAGTGTGACTTTAAGGTGCACTGCACAACTTTTCTGGTGGAGGGTCTGCCACATACTTGTCTCCATGGAGATGTTACTGCTACTAACGTGTAACATTTCTTCTTTAATTACAATGGCCACTCTTGTGACTCATGCTCTATGTATTAGACTGTCAGAGGGCTGAAAGTCGGTATGGCAGTGGTTGAATCAGTGCTGCAGTCATTACTTGTGTCAATGAAGGAGATGTACAAGTGTATTTCTATGAAAATGAGTTGTTCTTTAGTATTATCTGAATGTGCATTTACAAGAAAGGCAAATAATAATGATTTCACACCAACATATAGTGATAATATTTTTATTTGATATTTTGTATAAAAATAAACAATAATAATAAGGGATCCCCATGTCGAGAAACACAGCAAGGCCAGTTACGTCGCCTGGATTGGCGTTACTGGGGCTCCACCCTGGAGCCAGGCCTGGGGTGGGTGCTCGACAGCGAGCGTCTAGTGGCTGGGCCTTCCCCCACGGGGCCCAGCTGGGCATAGCCCGAAGGAGCTTCCCGCAAAAAAATTGTCGTTGTGTCCTTAGGCAAGGCACTTCACCCACATTGCCTAGTATGAAAGTGGGCTGTGCGTGAGTGATGGTGGTGGTCGGAGGGGCCAATGGCACAGATTGGCAGCCTTTCTTCCGTCAGTCTGCCCCAGGGCAGCTGTGGCTACAATAGTAGTGGGGGCGGCCGGGACAGAGGCTGCGGGGCTTCTGCCGCTGTCTGCGGTCCTTGACGGAGGTGAGCGCGGATTTGCCGTATGTTTTGGATCGGACTTTGTTTTTGCACTAAACCTTAAATGGGACACATGTGAAATCAACTTGTGAGTATTTACTCAAAGTTTTATTTCAATTGATACGTCGGTGTGTTTGTCCTGCATTTGAGTTTGCGCGCTCAGAAAATGTATGCATTCACCAACTGCCTAGACAAAGCAATAACGTTTCCATGGAGATATGCAGGCAACAGAACCGCCACCAGAAAGTTACACCGTGCACCTTTAAGGTGGTGCAATCTGCTGTTTAGGTATTGCAGCTCAACAATATTTAACAGTATTGTACTTTTAGAAATCTGTTCAGAATTATCGTCTGTATTTATTTCAGCAATGTATAGCACTTAAAAATGTTCTCATGAAAGGCCTATTTCATAGACAGGTGGTATTATGCCAAATGGTTTTTTTTCTTTCTTTCTACCTTGTTCTAATGTTGTTGCCTCATCAAAGTCATGCCTGAAGATTTTTTAGATGTCATCCATGCATGTTAACAACTTGGCGATCTCTCCTGGGCTCTAAACCCTCCTCACAGTTACTTCACAAACCTGATGAGATGTGCAGTAGTGTCATTAGCGGGAAGAACACTGTTGTGTTGTGATAGTGCTCTGAAGGGGGAGTGACTGCGTTGTTTTCGGTGAATATAGCATTTTCAAAACAATAAAAGGTGAAGTGGTGTTCTAAATATGTTAACAGTTAATACCTCCTTTTTCTCCCTCTGCCCTTTTCACCTGTCTCTAACTGTGTCTGTGTTCTCTCCACAGTGCAGCCATGAGGAGCCCCATCCCTCACCACTGAGCCGCCGGGGTCAAAGGTCAAGCTCTGTGTCGGGGGCAGACATGGCCGACCGGGAGGGACCGCCCATGGCCCCAGGGCAGGTGTACATCGAGGTGGAGTACGACTACGAGTACAAAGCCAAGGATAAACTCGTGACCATCCGGCAGGGGGAGTGCTACCTGCTGGTCAAGAAAACCAACGAGGACTGGTGGCAGGTGCGGCGGGACGAGGGCACCAAGACCTTCTACGTGCCAGCGCAGTACGTGAGGGAGGTGCGGCGGGCGCTGCTCCCCCCCCTCAAGCCCTCAGTGAGAGCCAAACCTTCTGTGCTGGAGATCTGCAGAGCGTCAGACGAGAACCTCAACAGACCCCAGCCCGAGATGACCAGCTTCGGACGGCCGCCCCCCTCCTCCACGCCCTCGCCCTCCTCCGACCGGGTCACGCCTCCGGCACTGCACCGCGACCCCAACCAGAACCCCAACAACCAGACCCACAACAACCAACCCAATAACCAGCCCCACCAGCCCCTGGGCAGTCCGCAGCATTGCAAAGTGGTGGCAGAGCTGGTGCTTCTTCACAATAACAATAACCACCACCTGAACGCTCTGCAGAGGACACGCTCAGACTCGCCCCCCCTCAGAGGCACCGCCCACAGCCGCAGCCCGGACAGTGACCAGGCGGCGTCACCTTGTGCCCCGCCCCCTCACGCCCTACGCCATGACTCCGAGTCTGGAGACGAGCTGAGTAGCAGCAGCACTGAGCACATGCAGGTAAGGAGACTAGATTCAAAATACTGCTGGGTTATTTAAAGGAACTGTATGTAGGCTGCGCTCTTACTGTTTTAGAAAAGTTACTACAATCACAACAGAACCTGGGCTGCCAGTGCTTTAACCTGTAGATAGAGAAAGCTTGTATATGTCCTCTTTCTCATTACGTGGACATTACCTGACCAGCCATAACTATACGCTCTGACAAAACTTTACAAAGATGAGTGGATTTGGAGCCGTAATCTGTCGCTCTGATTTCAGAAGGTGCGATTGACAGGTGGATTAACCAATTAGAGGGAAGCATGGTCCTTTCATGGCAAAACAAACATGGCAGCTCATGGGTAAAATGGGAAAAAAGACTAAGAAACTGCGCAGATTTCTTATTTATCTCAGGTAAAAAGTGATACATTTTGTCCTGAATGATACAAGAATATATGAGACACGTGATACAAACGAGCGGCTGTGATTGGACCGTCTCAAGTTTGGACGGAGGTTTTTCACGCTTTATGCTCCGATTCCACTCCCTTCTAGATTCAAACAGAATGTAGAAGGGACTGGCTGCTCAGGCAAATATGGACAGATCATTCCTCAGAACTCCAGCTCAGAACTCACTCACTGATTCATGATTGGCTGTAGGTGCTGTGGTTTAGGTAGAATCCTTTTAGAATTGAAACTGGCAAACCAAATGACTGACTCATGTGTGGCTCATTCTGCCTTCTGACTGGAACCAAAACACCAAGTTATAACAAACAACTGCTCCATCATGTCCAATGTTTTTGTAATAAATCAGCTTTAGAATAGATTTGAACATGAAATTTCAAATCTAAATTTTACATCCAGTTCCTTTAAATCAAACGTGTGGAAGGTTTTGCTTCTTTTAATAACTTGTCGTGTGATTTTGTGGCTGGATCAGTTTTTATCTGCTTTGGGTCTGGGTCTGTTATTTCCTTTAAATATTTCCAAATACGGTCACGTTCCTGTCTGGCTCATGCATATGCTAAAAGGATTCAAATTGAAGTTCTCGGAAGTCATATTGGAACCTACGTGTAGGAACAATAGTTTTTTCTTCTTTTGACTAAACAGTGAGTCAGGCGTTTGTGTAAAAGGAGGAAATCGCAAATGTTGGTTAAATGTTGGAATGTCTAATGAAGGCGATAAAAAGTCGTAGCCAAGTAGCAGACCTATTTGTGTTTCTTGTACACAGCTGATTTGGACCAGAGGAGTAGTGGCTGAAAGAGTCTCTGGCTATATATGATTCTAGAGTAATTTATGACATTATTTATTATTTTTTCATGCTAGTAGCTTACATCTGAAATGGCATGCAGTCCATTTTAACTGATTATGTTTCAAATAAAATTTTAAAGGTCCTATATTACACAAAACTGACTCTTGTGAGCTTTAAACCATGTTAGAATGTTGTTACCTTCTTAAAAACAGACCTGGAGTTGTGTTTTGTTTCATTCACATGTTTGAGTAAGGGGCTAAACACACGGGGGGCGACAAACGACAGCGAAAAGCGAAACTTGTCGCCTCCGAGGTGAAGCCCCACACACGGGCCGCGACAGACGGCAGCGATGGGCGGCAGCGACATGCTCTGCAAGCGCGCATCGCTTATCTCCCAGAAATTTGATTGGCTATTAAATTGGAGGGAATTTCAGTATCATACAGCATTTAGTGACAGAAAATAATGAGGAGTCAGAGGATTTTACTTGAATTGATGGAAATATTACTGCTGACTTTACTTTACAAAAGAAAAAAACGACCCTGGGTTCATCCTATTTTACAAACAAGAAAAGAATATGGTGAATTTCATCACTTTTGCTGCCTTTTTATGTATATCCCTATATTCATTGAGGGATGTATCGTATAGGACGGGAAAATCAGACACCGCTAATATGAGCTGCTCTTCCATGTTTACAGTCTGCAGTGGGGACAGTGGCGCATTCGCGCATCTCATTGGCCGATCAAATAAACCGCTGCTGATTGGTTGTGGTGCCAGGCGACAGCGACGAAAGTTGAACTTTTCTCTACTTTCTGGTGTCGCGTCGCCGGCGTACGTGTGCACGTCTACGTGAACGAGCGCGAAATTTCTCATGCACGAATGTTGCGTGTCGCCCGTTGGGAGGGGGGAAGGCGATTTTTGCCTTGTCGCAGTTGTTCCATTGGAAAAGAATTGAGAGCGAGCGACATCGCCTCCCGTGTGTTTAGCCCCTAACACTTTATTATTAGTCTGTTCCACCTCGTGATGTCATGTATTGGTGGTTTTCAAGGCAACAGCTTCTTTTACCTTTAAGATAAGATAAGATAAGACTTTATTGATCTCACAGAGGAGAAATTCACTCGTGACAGAAGCTCACAGTCAGGGGACAGTATAGTGCAAAAAGTTAAGAAAAAATTGTGCAAACACTCAGAACAATAAGTAAATAAAAAATAAAAATCACAATTAGAGATTGTCAATTCCAGGTCTGATTATCCAAATGATTCCAGTGAAGGTGTGTGGAGTTTAAAACACAGTGGAGCACTTCCTGTTTTACCACATGCCATCACAAGGTGGAACAGTGTGTTTTGTGTTTGAGAGAAGAACTAAGCCTAAATCTGCAGGGTTTGTGTGTTAAACGTGTGTGAATGAAACAAAACACAACTCCAGGTCTGTGTGTGTTGAGGAAACAAAATAGAGTAATATGGCCCTTTAACATATTGCCCACCCCAATAATGAGCCTATACAATGCTGCTCACTGCAGGTGTCTCCTGTCAGAACGCACCTGCAGCAGAGGTGGAGGTGGCAGGTGCTCATTAAAGCGCTCCTGTCAGTGCAGAGGCTCCTGTCTGTGGTCAGGACAGATGCTGCAGCTTTAACAGGGTCATTAAAGCCTAAATGTGCTCACAGCTCTTGGGCTAACGCTATGTGGGCTAATGGGCCAATGTGGTCCTCACAGCCTCTGCAGTGACTGTGTGGGGGAGTATGAAGCAGTTTAAATGAGGCTAAAAACAGTAACACAAATTTGACTTATTCATATACACAGGGCTGTCATGATTACACATTTTGAAGCTTGATACATTGCTGGAGAGATATAATGCAATAAACAATAGGGATGTAACGATATGATACTGCTATCGAATATCAGAGCTGATGTTGAAAATTTTGATGGATCAGCTATCAGCCCCAAGATATCTGTTCAGTCGATATCCCATTTTGGTCTATACATTGGTGGTATATTATTATTATTATTATTATTATTATTATTATTATTATTATTATTATTATTATTATTAATGCATAATTAATAATAATAAATAATAATAATGCATTAGTCTTATATAGCGCTTTTTCTAGACACTCAGTCGCTTTACAATGTGGTGCATTATTTATTCATTCACCACTCTGGTGGTGAGCTACTATATTAACTACAGCTGCCCTGGGGCAGACTGACAGAAGCGAGGCTGCCAATCTGTGCCATCGGCCCCTCCCACCACCACCATTACTCATTTACACACCACTTTCATACTAGGCAATATGGGTGAAGTGCCTTGCCTAAGGACACAATGACAGTTTTTGCGACTGTGGCACCTGATTTTCCCAGTGGTCTCCCATCCAAGTACCTACTGAGATTCTGAGATCTGACGGGATCAGGTTTTGACAAGGAGGTTTAGCCATAAGACACTTTACTTACTCATATTGGCCTAAAACACCTTGTAATATTGAACTTGTATTTTATGAGTTTGTAATTGTATTACTTAAATAAGTTACAACACATTTGGATAAACGTTGCCCATACGCCATTTGTGTTTAAAGGAAATGGATACTATTTTCAGTCTCTGCCTTAGTATCGTCTGGCATCTGATACTTGAGGCCATGGTATCGACACTGGTATCGGAACAGAAAAAGCTGGATCGGCGCAGCAATGATAAACAATAATACTGAAACTACTTTATGTCACTGACACAGTAACAATGAAGCAGCATATTCCCAGTGAAACATTTTTAAATAGACCATCTCATTAAAACACATGAGCTGCAACACATAACCAACAGAATGCACTTTTATTTGACAATAATTAGCCATAGAAGTCACTTACTCAACCCTCTGCAGCTCAGATCTTCTTGTATTAACAGAAATACCCAAATCTCACCACTTTTACAAAGAAAAAGTACCCATGATACATACAGAGGCCCAAAACTGATTGTTCAGCTTTCATATATTGAAAGATAAGTATATATAGTAATTATCATGACAGGCCTAGGTATATATGCAGTATTACTCACCTGTGCTCAAATGAAAGAAACCAAAATCAGCTTTATAGTCGATCAGACCCTGTTCTATTTTCTGATGAACAGTCGGAAAGTGACAGGAAGACATTTTTAGACATCTGCCATTAAAGATCCAAAGTTCCAAAGTTATACATGCATTAGTTAATAGTAGAGAGGGTATTTTCCTTCTATAGGGTATTAACTGCCAACACGTCACATATTTAGATCACCATGTTCCTTTTATTGTTTTGAAAATGCTGTATTTGCCAAAACATTGTCTTAACATGTTTTATAAGTTTCACTTTCATTTTTGATGCTCTAAGAAAAAAGTCACTCAACGTTCAGAGCGCTATCACAATCAGGTTTGTGAAGTTTTAGTGTATTGTTTTTTTATGTCTATTTATGGAGAATTGTCAGGTGGGAGCATGGGTGGTGTAGGCTTGTAGGCGGATAACTGTCAGGAGGGTTTGAATAGAGCCCAGAAGAGATCGCTAGATTACTCAAACATGCACGGATGACATGTTTTTGATGAGGGAACAATGTTATAACATGGAAAAAGCTCAAAAAATCTATAATACCTCCTCTTTAAACTTCCTTCTTATGATCCAAAGTATGTGTATTTCTGGTCCAGTCTGGAGGTGTGGAGGTCCGCTCAGATGAACGCCCAGAGGAGAGGCAGTCCGTGTGGGGGGCGCTGTAGCAGACATCAGGGTCCTCTCCTCCTCTCTCCACTCTCCCCATGATCTGCCCTTTGTTCTGCACTCCGCCTGCAGAGACAAAGAGAGAGGGAGAGAGAAGAGGAAGGGAGAGAGGAGTGGATAGAAACTAGGTCAGTCGTGTGTCTGCAGCCATGGGGGGCCTGTGTGTGTGTGTGTTTGTGTGTCAGAGGAAGTGAAGTAAAGACTGCATGCTAACAGGTTTCAATACTGATTCAATTGAAATTTCGCTCAAATTAGTAAAGCTGTAGTCCTCGATCGGCCAGTGGTTTCTTAGTGTTGTCACCATACTAAGAACTAGATTCGATACTCGATACCGATTCCAATACCACAATAATAATTAAACACTCTTTCTTTAGACAGTGATTTCCCACATTAAATGGTAGTACTTTCTTTTCTATTCCCATGTGTCCTTATATCTGTGTACTCCCTCAGTGGTCCTGTAGGTTCCATAGTGTCCTTGGGTGTATACTAGTCTATGTGCTCTTATACTTGTTCTGATACAGCTCAACATCATTCTAAAGACATTCAGGAAAGGTTCATTTTTGTCCTGTGAATGTGACTTAGTATCGGCACCTGCTCAAATAAGTATCTAGTTTCAAAGCAAAAGGAGAAATTTAATTTGTCAACTGGACAGAGTTTATTTGGTCGAATACGTTTCGCAGCTCATCCAAGCTGCTTCCTCAGTTCTGGTCAGATGCTGGTGGACACTGCTTTATATCTGCTTGAAGGGAGGAGCTTAATTACAATGAAAATTACTCTGAGACACACATATTTATTTACAATTTCTGTTAGTCAGGTGAGTCTATTCAATATGGAGTTGAATAAACTAGTTTCAAGACTAGTTTTAGTATCGATTATCGTACTTTCTATGCTTTTGACACCCGTACTGTACCCTACGTACTTGTTCTGAAATGCATGGGATTCTTGGATTACTTGAGCAGTTCATATTTCAACTTTCTGTCAATGGTAAAGGTGCACTGTGTAACTTTTCTGGTGGTGGGTCTGTCAAATGCTTTTTTCCATGGAGATGTTATTGCTTTGTCTGGAATGTTTCACAGTATGGCATTAAACCTTTCTATCATCATGGAGACCAAACCAGCTCAAGTTCCAGGTCAGATCTGTGGAGAGGCGACCCCGCTCACAGTCAGAATGTCTGTTTTTCTAGATATGAGCAATAAAACCACCTGTAATTGAATAAATGTAAAGTAGAGCTGTTTAATGTCACACTACGGAACATTGCGGGCAGAGCAATGACGTATCCATAGAAACAAGCAGGTGACGGACCCTCAACCAACCTTTAATATTTCTAAATGTGGTAAAAATGTAACTGAAAAATCTAATCACGACTAAAGCATAAACTCCCTTTGCTGACTAACCTTTTGGACAAAATGTCATTCTGGTCATGTTCAGCCAGCTCAGATTCAGACGCCATGAGAGTGTGTGTCTGTGTGTGTGTCTGTGTGTGTGTCTGTGTGTGTGTGTCTGTGTGTGTGTGTCTGTGTGTGTGTGTCTGTGTGTGTGTGTCTGTGTGTGTGTGTGTGTGTGCCTGTGTGTGTCTGTGTGTCTGTGTGCCTGTGTGTGCCTGTGTGTGTGTGATAGAGGATAAGGAGCAGACAGGAACACAGGGCTCAGCAGGTGGAGACGCCCCCCACCCCCTGCCTTTGTCTTAGTGAGAGAGGGAAGAGAGAGAGATATTGAGATAGAGGGAGCGAGAAGAGGTTGGGGGGAAGAATAAGAGAAAGAGAGAGACTGTGTGTTAGTTTGACCTGACCTATCCACAGATAATTTTCACTTCGGTCTCCAGTTCTCTTTCTCTAGCCACCACAAAGGCCACGGCAAAAATATCAGCTTTCTGCTAAATTGTAGGATTCTACAGACGTTCTTTTTGATTGAATTGTTTAATACTATGCTTAAAAGTAACGCCTCAAGATTATCGCACAATCACAATTTGATATTTTTCCCAAATCGTCCTTCTTGCCTTACACAACATTCACTTGACCTTATAACCGACGTTCTAACTTGTGTAAATCCCAGTGTGAGTGGACACACAGATGGACTGGCTGTAGTGGCTGCAGCGGCTGTAGTTTTTCGTACAGTGCTCCGTGGCCCTCCTCACCGTCGGCTTCTCGCGTTTTCAGCCGTAAATGTCAAGTTTGTGCTTCACTTCACCTCATCACGTCTGTCTCAGAGAAGCAGTGTCAGAAAATCACACGTGTTTGAGAGCACAGAGGCACTCAGAGGATTTGGGGCTACAGTAACACGTGATCATGAACCTGCTCTGGAGATGGTGATGCCAAACTTATAATGATCTAATTCCATAGTGATTGTTAAAGGGTAAGTGTCTCAAAAGTCCAAGACAGCACATTTAAAAGAACAGTATGTAGCCTGTGCGCTTAGTTATATAAAAAGTACTACAATCTCTACTGAACCAGTGATCCCAGAGCCTGAGCTTGCAGACAGAGGACACATCCAAGTCTGTCTCGTTCTCAGTGTATGGACCTATATGGATGCCTCATGTGAAGCTCAGAACCTCCAGAATTCCCTCCCTGAGCTGCAGAGGCTGCACTAGCACAGTCATTATTGGTGCAGGTGCTGGGGTTTAGGTCGAGACCGTTCAGATCAGAGAGACATTTTAGGTTTAAACAGTCAAATGCGTGCTCTGACCTGTCATAAGGACTTTAAAATGGACTAACATCAACTGAATAAAACTAAAAAATTAAACCCGGCACAAAGCAGCACAGAAATGGGACTAAAGTTTGATTTGTGTGTTATTCTGTGCTATTGGTTCAAATACTGGGCTTCATTTCTCATCTTATTGTGCCATCCTCATGCTAATGGACTCGATTGACACTTTGCAGCTGATATCATCAACATTCCAGCGGGGTGTAATGCTAATTGTAGGCACAGCTCTGTCTGAAGCCCTGTTACTCAAGTCAGACTTTAATCTGAGCTTTGTTTTAACACAATCTGACTATAAAGAATTGACTGGAACTAGAACAGGTGAGCTGATTTGTGCTGTTAAACAAGTCCCTCTCAAATAACATCACGAGCTAGCTAGTATTCGCCAACAGTTTATCAGTGAGTCACTCTCACCTTTTTATTGAAAATCAAACTCCTAAACAGAACCATGAACGCTCGGACTGATCACAGTGAAAATGTGATACTTAAATCCACTTTTTATTCCTTGAGTTTTCAGACATCTTAACTCTTTTGTCTGTGTTTGTTAACGTGTGTGTATTGCATCACCATGTTGAACATTCCACCAGTAGAGATACATGTAGAACACCCCAGCACGATGTCACTGCAAAGTATCACTTAGTTCAAATATTATAATGCTATTTGTGTATGATTTGTCCTGTTCTTGTAGCAGCCTCATGCTAGTGGATTGTGGGTATTTGTAAACGGGGCTGTAACCTTGACCCTCCTGTCTCTCTCACTCACACTCAGACGTGGCTCGCCCGACCCCGCCTGCTCTGTACCAATGTTCAGTACCATGCTAATGCTAATGCTAATTCAACCGTGCACTAACCCGGGCTGCCCTCCGGCCCCGTACGTCTGCACAGGCTGCTCCACGTCTGCGCCCGGCTGTGTCCGACTGTGTCCTCTGATGACATGAGCAGACCACAGGATGTGAGTTCATGACAGGGGAACAGCTGCTGCTGGAGACGGGCTTTTACTGCTCTGTGAAAAGAACACTGAGACGAAACAAACATCTGTCGGCCATGATGAGCCTCACATCTGTAGTGTCATTCACAGTGACGCCCAAGACAGTGTGCGTGTTACGTAACAGTGCACCAATGTTCATGGAATGTTCCAATTACTGACAAGACTATTGACAGAAATAGAACACTGTCACTTTGTTTAAAATTGAGTTGATCACTCATAATGTTAAATTGACGACTCTGAGCTTGATGGACTTAACATGGAGAGCAAATGGAGGGCAGACTCAAAGCATCAAAAATAAAAGAAGAACTGTGAAGTATGTTATTACATTGTTTTCAGTGAATATAGCATTTTTAAAACAATAAAAGGTAATTATGATCTTAATATGTGAGGTATTACAGTTAATACCCCATAGAACAGGGGCTCTCTTTTTGATCTTGGGGCCTGACTTTCTGTAACATGTATGCATTATACTTTTTTTGCGGCCCTCAGGTGGATGGTCGCTGCCCTGCCCCTTCCCGGCCCTATGGCCACGAATCACTTCCAAAGAAGTAGACAGTAATACCCCTCTTTCACCTATTGCGCTGAAACTACTGCTAACCGCAAGGAGGGTTCGACTAGGGCCTGTGAGAGATTGCAAGATTACTCAAAAATGCACGGATGATTCTAAAACATCTTCAGGCATGATTTTGAATAGCATTATAATACAGTAGAAAGCTGCACAAAGTCATTTTTGCAGATAACCCTTATAACTTTTAAAACTACAAACTCATAATGGACCAGTTTCTTGGATTTGTCTTTTGAAACCAGTGCACTTTGTAGCTTCCCTGTTGATCTCTGCAGTTCTTTTTTCAGTCTTAGTACCAGGCTCTTGTGTGTTTACCCTCTTGTGCAACAGAGCAAAGGCTCAGCACTTCAGACCCAGTGGAGAGCCGTGAGTGGGTGTGTGGGTGTGGGGGGCGGGCTCCTGAAGCACACTGTGGCTCCAGGCTCCACAGGCTCCAGAGGCCGACCACCGCAGCCCCATGCGCTCTGCGGGCTACACCTGCTATTTTGGGCCAGTCAAACGCTCCATTATGGCCCGGCTCGCTCCCACAGCTCCAGAATGTGCTCATTGTTCCAAAAAAAGACTCTACAGAGCGGTCACATGACCATGAGGCTACGAGCATGAGAAGTACTCAAGTTTACGGTACACAACTCTGCAGAAACTATAGTAAACTGCAGATTTAGTTACAGATTTAGAGTACACGGTGGAACTTGCTGCATGGAATCCTATTATTTTGTCTGAAATGTTCCACAGTAGGGCATTAAAGTGCATATTACTTTTTTCACCATAACACAGTCAACATCGTTATATTTAAGAAAAATCTGGCAAAGCTTATAATTTTACTTCTGGTTGGTCACAGGCAAATATGACATACTGTGCATCCGGAAAGTATTCACAGCGCTTCATTTTTTCCACATTTTGTCATGTTACAGCCTCATTCCAAATTGTATTAAATTCATCTCTTACCTCAAAATTCTACACACAATACCCCATTATGACAATGTGAAAAAAGTTTTTTTGACAGTTTTTGAATTTATTAAAAATAGAAAACTAAGAAATCACATTTTACATAAGTATTCACAGCCTTTGCCATGAAGCTCAAAATTGAGCTCAGGTGCATCCTTTTTCCACTGATCATCCTTGAGATGTTTTTACAGCTTCATTGGAGTCGACCTGCGGTAAATTCAGTTGACTGGACATGATTTGGAAAGGCACACACCGGTCTATATAAGGTCCCACAGTTGACCGTGCATGTCAGCGCACAAACACCAAGCATGAAGTCAAAGGAATTGTCTGTAGACCGGCGAGACAGGATTGTCTTGAGGCACAAATCTGGGGAAGGATACAGAAAAAATTCTGCTGCTTTGAATGTCCCAATGAGCACAGTGGCCTCCATTATTCATAAATGGAAGACGTTTGGAACCACCAGGACTCTTCCTAGAGCTGGCCGGCCGTCTAAACTGAGCGATCGGGGGAGAAGGGCCTTAGTCAGGGAGGTGACCAAGAACCCGATGGTCACTCTGTCAGAGCTCCAGCGTTCCTCTGTGGAGAGAGGAGAGCCTTCCAGAAGGACAACCATCTCTGCAGCAATCCACCAATCAGGCCTGTATGGTACAGTGGCCAGACGAAAGCCACTCCTTAGTAAAAGGAACATGGCAGCCCGTCTGGAATTTGCCAAAAGGCACCTGAATGACTCTCAGACCATGAGAAACCAAATTCTCTGGTCTGATGAGACAAAAATTGAACTCAGGCGTCATGTTTGGAGGAAACCAGGCACCACTCATCACCAGGCCAATACCATCCCTACAGTGAAGCATGGTGGTGGCAGCATCATGCTATGGGCATGTTTTTCAGCAGCAGACTAGAATAGAAGAATTAGAACAGAACAGAACAGAAGAAAAGAACTAGAACAGGATAGAAGGAAAAATTAATGCAGCAATATACAGAGATATCCTGGTTGAAAACCTGCTCCAGAGCGCTGTTGACCTTAGACTGGGGCGAAGGTTCATTTTTCAGCAGGACAACGACCTGAAGCACACAGCCAAGATCTCAAAGGACTGGCTTCAGAACCACTCTGTGAATGTCCTGGAGTGGCCCAGCCAGAGTCCAGACTTGAATCCGATTGAACATCTCTGGAGAGACCTGAAAATGGCTGTGCACAGACGTCTCCCATCCAACCTGATGGAGCTTGAGAATTACTGCAAAGAAGAATGGGCAAAACTGCCTAAAGATCGGTGTGCTAAGCTTGTGACATCATATTCAAAAAGACTTGAGGCTGTAATTGCTGCCAAAGGAGGATCAACAAAGTATTAAGCAAAGGCTGTGAATACTTATGTAAATGTGATTTATTAGTTTTCTATTTTTAATAAATAAAAAAAATGTCAAAAAAAACCTTTTTTGTCATAATGGGGTATTGTGTGTAGAATTTTGAGGTAAGAGATGAATTTAATACAATTTGGAATGAGGCTGTAACATGGCAAAATGTGGGAAAAAGGAAGCGCTGTGAATACTTTCCGGATGCACTGTACACAGAGGTAACTCCATAACTGTTACCTAGCAACCAAAATGTAAACACAGGTCTAAATTACACAATAGTTAGGATTAGACTATAGATGACAACATTTTATTGATAGTTTTATTTTATTGATATAGTTTTCTGTGTTGATGACATCGGCAGAGGGAGTCTGTTTTACTGCTCAGCACTACTTCCTCTATTTTTGTACTTTTTTGCAACGTTGTCCCTGCCCGTTGTCCCTGTCTGTTGCCCTTCCCTGTTACATAAGGCAGGGTGCTGTCAGAGTCCATCTTCTGCCCTGAAAGTCTGCAGCAGTGCAAAGTCCTCAGGCAGAGAGAGGGAGAGAAAGAAGGAGAGAGAGGGAGGCCCGGCTTGTTTTCCAACACATAGTTCACATTCCTGCACTGCACCGCTCACTACCACTCTGTACAGTGCAGGAGAGAGGGAGGGAGAGGAGAGGAGAGGGAGGGAGAGAGAGAGGGAGGAGAGAGACAGAAAGAGAGAGAGAGAAAGAGATCCAGTCAATGGGCTTGAGTCATTTCAAAGCAGCTCGGTGCATTCCTCTGTCTCTGCTGTAGTTTCTCTTCCTTCTGTCTCCATGCTGGTTCCTCCTGCACCTCTGTGTGTGTGTGCGTGCTGATGTGAGCTGAGCCGACACAAAGGGCAAACTACTGGACCTGTCTCGCTCCCTAAACCCCAGCGCCTGCAGCCAATCATTATATATACATCAGTGCTAGTGCAGCCTCTGCAGCTCAGGGAGGGAATTCTGAAGGTTCTGAGCTTCACATGAGGCCTGTCCATATACTGAGAATGAGACAAACTTGGATGTTGCAGTTGTGACTGTAGTAGTAGTAGATTTTGTAAAACTGAGAGTGAGTGCACATCCTTTTTAAAATGTTTTTGTGTGTGTGTGAAAGTCAAATGTACAAAATGGATTCTCCAGGGTTTGAAAATAATCAGAGTCCAGTGAAGAAAAAACTTGAACAATGACGTTTACATAATCTTAAATGACAGCTCCCTGTGCTCACACCTCTGCTCCTCCTCTCCTTCTCTCCTCTCCTCCTCTCCTCCTCTGTGACATTTTAATCAGAGGAGTGACGGAACAGCAGCTGTCCCTCTTATGTGTCTATCTATATATGTGTGTGTGATATGTGTAATATGTGATGTGGGACGTGTGTGAGCGATGCCTTTAGCTGCTGAACCATGGCTCTGAGGATGTTGACGGAGTTCTGTCTGTTTCTCTCTCCCTCTCTCTCTCTCTACCCCAGTCTGTCATCTTTCTTTCTGTCTATCTCTCCTCGTCCCCTCTGTCTGTGTCTCTTTCTGCCTCCCTTTCATCTCTCTCTCACACACACTCTCTGCCTTTCTCTCACTCTTCTCTTACATAACTGGTGCAGAGTCTTTCCGACAGCTGCTGCTCTGTCGTCTCCCGCGGCGACCAGCAGCATTAGCCTCTCTCAGGTTAGCTTGCGCAGGCCGTCTGAACACCGGTGCTGAGTCCACTGAACGCTCTGGTGTTTATGCCCTGTGTGCATTATCCAGGGCTGGTTTGTCCCATTAGCAGAGGAGCACTGGGGCAGACACTCTGCTTACATGGGGGATTTGTTTCACACACTGCACATGGACCAACAGTGACTATGATCTTACCTTAACTTCAGATTTATGTGAAGAAGAGTTGTCAAAATTATCGAAACTCAGATACTAATCCATACTAAAACTAGTACTGAATCTAGATACTCATTTGAGCTGGTATCAATATTAAAAAGTGGCATTCTCAGGACAGAGCTTGCAGCCGACCAGCAGAAGAAATGGTTATCAAATATATAACCTAAACCCCAGCACCTGCGCCCAGTCATTAGATATACATGAGTGCTAGTGCAGCCTCTGCAGCTCAAGGAGGGAATTCTGGAGGTTCTGAGCTTTCACATGAGGCATGTTCTGTCCATATACTGAGAATGAGACACACTTGGATGTGTCTCTATCTGCAGGTGAAGGCTCTGGGGGCACAGGCTCGGATAACTTTTTAAACCAGTAAAATTACAGACTTCAGACAGTTCCTTTTAAACAGCATAACCTGTGTTAGCTTCCTGTTAGTGTGGTGACGTGAGCTGCTGATGTCTGTTTGTGTGTGTGTACGTGTGTGTGTACGTGTGTGTGTGGGAGGACAGAGCGTTTGACTGAGCGTGGGCCTCTGCATCAGCTCGGTTCTGTTACCCTGGCGATTACACCTGCATCAGCTGTGTGTCCTGTTACTGTGGTGATTACACCTTATACATCAACTTTGTCTGTGCTGTGGTGCTGATGACACTTGTGCTGTTACCGTGGTGATGACACTTGTGCTGTTACCGTGGTGATTCCTGAGAGCCTGGTTATGCAGAGGGTCAGTGTGAGTGTAATTGTGTTCTTTTCAGTCATAATAATACGGTTTGGACATGCGATTAGGCTGATCAGGCCTTGTCTACTTTTCTGTGACTTGGACACAGTGGCAGTGTGCACATCTGTGGGCTTTGATCACTGGAGGCAAACACCCACAGACAGCACTACTGTCACAGTGCTGTCAGTGTAAAACAATATGTATTATATAATTACATAATGCACCTCCATTACGCTCTCTGTTATTGATTTGAAAAGTTTATGTCCACATGTGCCCTGGAGCATAGGCCCACTGCCAGATGTTTGGTAACTCTACTCTTTCCTCATATCTACTTCACAGTTTTAATGAATTCACAAAAAGCTGTGTGTGTGTGTGTGTGTGTGTTTGTAGTGTGTGTGTGTTTGTATTGTATGACCGCTGCTTGGATGATCAATAGCTCTCATTAGGTGTAATATGAGCGCTCTCAGAATGGAGCACAGGTCTGTCATGACCCTCTCTCTGTGCTGTGGTCACTAAGAGCTCAGGTGATCGGTCAGAAGCCCCTTTGTCCCACAACTTTCCACTGCAGAGGAAAGACACGGCATTAAACCTCTCTATATTGTATTTCATCAGTTACAGATGTTTGATAGGTGCTCAGAATTACATGGGAAACACATGCATTCTGGCTGTAAGCGGGGTCGCTTTTCCACAGATCTGACCTGTGTCTTGCGTGCGTGGAAATGGATTTAAAGTGGAACTAAAAACTAAATCAACCCTTTTGTTACTAAACTGTGTGTATGGTGTTTGAATAGCATTATCTACTGTTCTTAGTTCTTTTTTTGACAGTTTTAGTGCAAACTTTCAAAATCCTTTGTGTTCAAGAATATAAAGAAACGGGTGTGTGCTTCTGCCTTCTGTGGCCTCTGCAGTTTCAGGTAGCTGGTGACATCACACATGACTGCCCTGATTAAAGCCAGGTGTTTCTGATACAAACACTTGTGGAAACCTGTTCGACCAATCACACCGTTCCTTATACTTCCAGATCACGATCACAGATGAAAACTCAAATCTTCTTGGTAAACCATGACGAAGTGTAACCCGTTCCATAAGCTCCTGATGCCCTCCCGTCCTGCCCAGTCTGTTGTTTGGGTGCTGGGGTGTAATCTTGTGTCGTGTGGGTGGGGGACATGAGGGTGACTGGGTGAAAGCTGTGACGCCCTGCTCTGCTCTCTGTGGATTACCCAGAGAAGAGCCACCCCTCCAGAGCAGTAATCATGTGAGTGAGGGGGTCCTGCCTAAGCCCCCCACCCAGACCGAGTGTCCGACAGGGGCTTATGGTCAGGAGCAGCCCCCCTCTCTCTGGAACACAGCACAATGCAATCTTCTTACATGTGTGGATTAGAGTGTTGTGTGGGACATTCCTGGTTAACCTTTACACCATGATCTGTTCCGTGGCTGTGGATTACAGTTTCTTTTGTCCAACACATCCTGCAGGAAAAGTATGGGGAAAACTTGTTGGTTTTAGATGCAGAGGCGGTACAGTAGAAATTGTACTCAAGAGTCATGTTACTTTAAAATTGTACAAATTAAATTTAGCATTGTGTAACTTTTCTGGTGGAGGGCCCGTCAAATGCTTTTCTCCATGGAGATGTTATTGCTTTATCTGGAATGTTTCACAGTATAATGGCATTAAACCTTTCTATCTTCATGGAAACCAAACCAGACCAAGTTACAGGTCAGATCTGTGGAGAGGCGATCCCACTCACAGTCAGAATGTCTGTTTTTCTAGATATTTTTGAGCTCTAAAACCACCTGTAATTGAATAAATGTAAAGTAGATCTGTTTAATGTCACACTGTGGAACATTCCAGGCAGAGCAATGACATCTCCATAGAAACAAACATGTGATGGATCTCCAACCAAAAAGTTACATGGTGCACCTTTTAAATAGAAGTGCCAAGTGTAGTGGTCCAAGAAATGACTCAAGTAAGAGTGGAAAAGTATTTGGGAAAACTATTACTCAAGAAAGAGTAACTGTCGGGACATAACATGATTCATAATTTAAAGTGAATGTAACTGGAAGGGCAAAACGTAAAACAAGTCACGAAATCTGGTATTTTCATAGAATAGACACAAAAATGAGACAAAATCAATCACATCTGAAGGAGCTGCAAGAAACACAAATGTTCAAATCATTTCAGATTTTCACAAAAAGCTTTTATCACTTTAGACTTACAGTGGGAAGAGGAAGCATGACTTTTACTCAAGCAAGAATACTGTTACTTAAATAAAAATATTACTCAAGTAGTAAAAGTATGTTGCTAGAAAAGTACTCTTAAAAGTACAATTTCTTTCAAATGTTATTTAAGTTAATGTAACACTATCACCTCTGTTTAGATGCATCACATTACAGCATCTCAAAGACTCTTTTGGATCAGACAGTTAAAACATACATATGCAGATTCTGTTGCCATAATTAATATTGTTTGCTATATAAATCGTCCCATATTACTTTTTTATTTCCGTGTAAAAATGTAAAACTAGTTTGTAACGGATACATAAAATGGCAACATTTGAGAGTCTAAAACGATTTTAGTGTCGAATTACATTTAAAGGTGCATTTCAACAACTTTTCTGATAGTGTCCAGCACCTGCTCGTCTCCGTGGACATGTCCTTGCAAGTTGCAGGTCAGATCTGTGGAGACACAACTCAGCTTACAGCAAGAATGCATGTTTATCAAGAGAGTTTTGACAAGTAAAAACATGTGCAATTGAAAAATGCAAAACAGATTGATATATGTGATAGATATGTTTAATTTAATTACCATTAAAGTTATTTAGTGAACCCTTAAATTAAACAGTTTATAGTATTTGTTCAGGAACTAACAGAACAATTACAGAACAAATTTGACTATTTTCAAATCTTACCAAAATAAAGTCATTTAGCCACACACTGTTAAATCTTTTTTACAAATTGTTGAAAGTCTTCGATGTTAATATTGTCCATAACAGCCGATGAGTTTTCTTTGAGTTTATTTAAGTCTGTCTCTCTTTCCAGACCTTAAAACACTGCACCTCTTCTGTGTTAATCTGCAGTAATCCAAGTGTTCTAAGAGAGACATGGTTCTCCCCTCACCCCTCACACTTTTAGCTTTAGTTTCACTTTGCTATTGCTATAATAACACCAACGCTAAGTACCAAACCAGCTAACACAGTCAAACCATGCTCACAGTCAAACCATGCTCACAAACAGAATTATTACGCCTGTCAAATTCTAAGTGACTTGTAATGGATTGGCTGTGCTCCTGTGCTAGCATGTCTCTGAGTGTGGAGGGCCAGGGGCCCGTATGGTGGAGGGCCACAGGGGCCAGTTGCCGTGGTGCTGGCAGCCGGACCCTCGTCTCCAGCAGCCGGCCCCCTCCCCTCCTCCTCCCTTTGATGTGAGGAGAGTGGGAGTGTCACCATGGCGACGCATTCACACAGGCTGCAGGCTGGATGTGTTCAGAGGAGGGACAGACGAGTGCTTTTCAATACAACAGTCACTACGCAGATAGTCACTGTGCACACGCTGGTGGAGCAACACAGAATTATAATCTTAAACTCATTTGTAGCAGACGAATATGATTTTTTGGTTTTGACAAAAATGAAATCACTTTTTTTTAGGGATGCACCGATACCAGAAAATGTGTTGTAAAGGACATTCCAAATACTTCAGCCGATATCCTGGTGGGGCGTATACACTCACGTAGAATGAGGTGAAGATGAAGAATTTTCTGGTGTTAGTTGTTCAGTATTTATTTGACAGATAAAGAACCTCTACATAAAGCATTTAGATCAGTTTTAAGGAAATAAATGGTGTTTTCAGTTTCTGATATCTCTGATATCAGGTATCAGCAGATACTTAAAGCTGTAGTATCAAAATTTGTATCAGAACTGAATAAGATGGATCAGTGCCTTCCTGCTTTTTCCCCCGTTATAGCCCCGTATCACCATTTTCGATTAGAGTTTTATGTTGATTCATTAAAAACTAGTGAAATGTATTTCAGTCGTATTTCCTGAACATAAAGAACAGAATACAGAAGACTGGCTTTAGACCTCTCCATTAAAAAGACCTATTTCTAATCATTGTTGATTATTGACCATTATTCAGTAGCATGATAGCTACAGTACGTGATGACATAGGCAGGGGCCATCAGCCTGGTCCCGCAGAGTCTGTGGTGACGCACTGTGAAGTGGCTGAAATCAGCACTGCAAGTCAGCAGATTTTTGAAACAGTTTTAAATTAGTATTGCTCCAATAATCTTAATGTAAAATAATAATCCATGGAAGTCATAGATTATAACCGTACAGTAGACAAAGGCGTACTGTACATCACCTTTAATATTGTTGTCCCGGTGTTGGTGTGTGTCCTGAACAGACTCACATTGTTGCCTCACAGAGAGTTCCTTTTGTCAGAGGAACTCGGTGAACTCTGCTGCAGTGTGGGTTGGGGCACGACTGTCCCTGACTCAGCCCGAGCACACTGCCCTGGTCCACACTGCCCTGGTCCACACTGCCCTGGTCCACACTGCCCTGGTCCACACTGCCCTGGTCCACACTGCCCTGGTCCCTTCTCCTGTGCCTGTGTCCCCTGTCCCCTGCTCCCTCTCCTCTGTGGAGGTGTGGGTGCTCCTGTCTACTGCTCCAGCCCTGTCTACTGCGGGGCTGTGCTACCTCATGCCGCTGTGGGTGCTGGTCTAGTGGAGCACCCTTACATGCCTCCTCTGTCCTCCAGCACAATAGCTGTGTTCTCAGTGTGCTGGTGAGGCGTGCTCAGGGCTAATGTAATCACTGTGTACAGAAGCAGCTCTGTGACCATCACTTACCAGGACAGTGTTCAATGGGACAGCCCTGAGGAGGACACAGCAGAGTGTGGGAGTGTGGCTTTATGTCCAATAAGATTACTATAAGAGTACTATAAAATGAGAATACTAAATAGTATTAGTCGATGTGTTACAGTAAATATGGCACATTTCCAGGTGATGAATCCAGCTGCTCCTCAGGCGACGTGTGTAGGGTGTGTGGTGTGTGGTGTTTGGTGCTTGGTGTACTACAGACTGTGTACAGATCATTGTACTGGGAACTAGATTGTGCTTAATTCAGCACATTCAGATTTATTTGGAGCATAAAATGCACAGTTTTTATTTGACAGAAAATAGAAACATACACAAGTGTGCAGTATTTTAGAGGTGTCACTTTTCTGGTGGATTCTCCGTCACTTACTGGTCTCATGTAAATGTTATTACTTTGTCTGGATTGTTCCACAGTGTGGGACAAACTTCATTTATTCTATGACAGGCTTTGAACCCTCCACCTAAGACCCCACTACCAGAGGGCCATGACTCATTAGAATATCTATGGACCTGCCCTGAGCCCATGGTTCAGATGGTGACAGGTGATGGTTGATAATTGTTGAATAAATGATAATGGGTCCACAGGATCTGAGTCTGGACCAATCACAGCAGTAGAAGCCAAAACTGAAGCACCCACCTGTATCTAGGCTCTGAAAAATACTTGTACTTTTTAATACATTCCTCACTCCTTGTTCATAATGTGCTCATGTTTTGGATGTCCAGCTGATGACGTAGTGGACCAGTCAGTGAGCATGACGAGCTGCCCCCTCCTGACCACAAAGACTGCCCAGTACAGTCCAGTCGCTGGTCCCTCGTGGTGAGGGTGTCCAATGATAGATGGGGGCCGGCTGGAGGGGGCCGGTGATGGATGGGGCCTCGGCTGGAGGGCCCGTCTGTGGGCGTGGGCTCTGTGATGTCCCCTTATCCCTGGGACAAAGCTGCTCTGTGGTCCAGGCGTGTCCATTGTCCTATGCTGGTCGGACAGGCTGAGTCATACTACAGTGGGACCATGAGGAGCACGTGGAAGTATGCGGAGCCCACTCTCTCTGACGGGCACTGGACTGCTGGACTCCAGCTCTGCCCATATGTCTTCATCACACTGACAAATTTTCCAAATGACTAACTTGAAATGAACTGTACCAGTGGAAAATGAACACATGTGGATGTCACACTGTGCTACAGGGTTTGAGCTATGGACTAGTTACAGATTTACATAATTTATCAGAACACCAGCATCTAATGTTCGATTGTTAGTTGTCATTTATAATAGTATATATAGGTTCGTATATGTCCCTATAGAACGCACCTCTGACAAATGTATTCATGACTCAACTGGCTCTCTCTTACATCCAGAAGACAGCTGCACTTTTTACAACTTGTGTTTAAATGTTATTACTCAAAGTTCCCACCTTACTTAACAGAGTTTCTGATTCCATTTAGATCAGCATATCATTTACATCACACTGAACAACTATTTTAATGCTCCTACTATTAAAAAAAAAAAAAAAGAAAAGAAAAGAAATTGGTCACAGAGCATTTAACTTCAAAGCCCCAAATGAATGGAACAACTCGTCCTCCTCAATCCGATCAGTTACATCAATCCACCTGTTTAAGGCGTCAGTCTTCAGATACTTACAAACATCCTGTTCCTGTTTTCCATAAAAATACAGTTTTGTTTTATGGACTTTCTGATGTACATAGAGTTGCTTTTTCCTTCAGTCAGTTACAAATAAAGGTGTGGGGATGATTAATTCAGAAAGATGTATATCGAAGGATCCTGTATTGTATAGTGTGAATGTTGTCTATGTGCTGTGTGAATGTTGTCTATGTGTTGTGTGAATGTTGTTTGTTTATTGTTCTTTCTTTCTTTTCTGTAAATGCTATTTTTGTTCATGTATATGGGACCCCCTCGCAAACAAGAATAATTTATATGACCATCTCCTGAGCACTTCATTTTGGTACGGACTCTGTATACGTGACCAGTCAAAAGTCTGGACACACTTTTCATTTATTTTTCTTTTTTATTTTGATGATTATGTGCACTGTCGCCATTCAAATAAATGAATAAGTAAATTAAAAAATCCCCTGTTAAACATGCCTTGTGTAAACTCAGAACCTCCAGAATTCACTCACTGGGCAGCAGAGGCTGCACTAGCACTGATTAAAGCAGACATGCTCCCAAAATCGATTTTTCAGACCTTTTAACCATGTTATAGGCGCTTCCTCTTCTCATTGACCCTCTGAAGTTGTATTTGGAGTGATTCATGCATGGTTGAGTCATCTTTATTCACTTATTTTCAAGATGCCATTTTGCTGATCAGTTCCTGTTTTCACCTCATCGGTACATGGCCAATGTGACGTACTTTTCAGTTTTATTTTCTTAATTAGTGATGCACGTAGGATTCTGTCTTTAAAAAGTCACAATGATAACAAAATAATCCACAGGTGTGGTAGATTAGAACTATAGAGCACACAAGTACAATATACGTCCTCTTTAATACAGGCTGCAGGTGCCAGGGTTTAGTCAGAACAAAGTCTGAGCTTTTGAACTGTGAATCCTGTTTATCACAGGGGCAGGGGAGAGGTGAGAAGAGGGGAGGGGGTGGATGGATGGATGTAGGTCACATGGAGGGAGAGATGGAGAGATGGAGTGAAGAGGAGAGAAAAAGGAAAGGAAGAGGGTGGTTAAATTTGGAGTGTTTGAAATGATGTGGAGGAGAGAGAGCACTTAATATGCAGAGAGATGTCTCCTACACACACGCGCGCACACACACATGCACACACACGCGCACACACGCACACACGCTGTTTATGTACTCATCCAGTATAAGAGTATGAGTCCCATTTTATGACCTTTTAAGGATTTTGGAGTTACATTTATTTGAACACTTCAGCGTTTTTCACATAGTTGCAGCTTGAAATATTGTATGGAAAATTTTGAAAAAGTCACTACCTATATGATGACTAAAATGTGACACAAAATACAAGCGATGTGATTATTGTAAGAAGTGATTATAAGAAGTGATTTTATGCTAGTATTCATTTCACCTGTACTCTCAAATACAAATTTTGGATGACTATTTGGAGAAATTTCAGAACTTTTTTTATTTTGTGATTTGTTGAAACTGCGGTGTGAGGTTAATGCATCTCCTCATCTCTCCTCCGCTCGCCTCTTCCTCTCTCCTCCTTCTTTTCTCCTCCTCCTCTCTCCTTCTCCCTACCTCTACCTCCTCTCTCCTTCTTTTTGCCTCCTTCTCTCTTCTGCTTTTTTCCTCTTCTCCTCCTCCTCTGTCTCTTCCTCTTCTCTACTCCTCTCTGTCTCCTCCTCCTCCTTCCTCCTTCCTTCCTCCTCTCTCCTCCTCCTCTGTCTGTATCTGGTCAGTAGGAGACAGTATCTGGTCATTCTGGTGTGTTTTTAGATGACCGTGACAGTGTGAGGTGGGTGCAGCTCCTCTGTCTCCAGCTCGTCTCCAGCGCCCACAGTAGTGAGTCATGAGCACATCAGCTCTGTCTCTGCACGGCTCGCAGAAGAAGGGACATGATGTACTTAAGCACATTTTCATTAAGGAGCCTAAATTATATCCACTATGATGTTGTTTCCTCATCACAAACAGACCTGGAGTTGTGTTTTGTTTTTAACACACAAACCCTGCCTATTTAGGCTGAGTTCTTCTCATAAACGCAAAACACTCTGTTCCACCTTGTGATGTCATGTGGTAGTACAAGTGCTTCACTGTGTTTTTAAACTCCACACTCCTTCACTAGAATCATTTGGATAATTTCAGACCTGTAATTGCCAATTTCTACTGAACTGAAGGTAAAAGGAGCTGTTAACTTGAAAACTACCACTTCATGACATCACATGGAGCAGAGCATTCTGAGCTTTGGAGATGTAGACAGACTAATAATAAAGAGTTACTCAAACATGTGAATGAAACAAAACACAACTCCAGGTCTGTTTTTGATGAGGATGTAACATTCTAACATAGATCAGAAAACAGTGTAATATGGGCCCTTTAGAGACTTCCCATGTTACTGTTGCCACTAAATGACTTTCGGCCTAATCCAAGTGTTCAAATGGAAAGTAAAAACGAGTTCTACTGCATCCCTCCTGACCTTCAGAGGGCAGTGGTGAAAACACTGAATGATTCAGATCATCCAGGATTCATAGAACTGTAGTTACCTTCCTGACTTTCATTTTGCACAAATGCATAATACAATGTGAAATGTCCAGTCAAAGCTGTTCAGTGTTATTAAGTAAACATGTGCAGCTCTATTAGCCCAGTGCACTAGTTTTCTCAGTATTCTGACCCCTCTCCCCCTGGCCTGTCATCCTCTGGTCACAGCTGCTCCTAAATCATCTGTAATCTGTTTATCTGAAAAGAGCAGGATTTTGCCAGTCTGACGCTGGCTCTGGTGTAAATACTGACCATCCCATGTCTTTGTGGCTGCCCCAACACAAAAGCATTAGGCCAAACATGAATGGAAATCATTAGAATGCTCTCACAATCACCACGACTGCAGTCATATAGGGATAATGTAAAGTTCACTGTGAGACTTTAACGTCCCTGTGTGTCAGATGCCCTCCCAGTGTCACATGTCCTCCCTGTGTCTCCAAAAGCTGCTAACTCTGTGTAGACTGTGTGTCAGATGCCCTCCCATTGTCTCCATGGGGTCTTATTCTGTGCATTGCTCAAAATACCTTGAAAAACATGCGTTCTTAGGGTGAGTGGGTTCGCTTCTCCAGAAATCCAACCTGTAACGGCCTGATGGCATAATTTGCTTGTCTCCAAGGAGATGAGTTTAATGCCATAATTTGGGACATTCCAGGCAAATTAATACCATCTCTGTATAAACAAGCAGGCAACGGGACCAGTAATGTTCCACAGGACACCTTTAAAATATGCAAACAGATATTGACTCAAGATTTAGATTTAAATTATTTAGATTTAGATTTAAATATTACAAATCTGGTCACAATTGCAGCATTTATTAGAAAAATGTGAGCTTTGTGAAGATGCTCTTGAGTTCTCGTTCTGGTTAGCAGCAGTATCTTATTGCCAGGTTATCATGTCACTGGCCCCGGAGCGTGTGAACCACAGACTTGATGGCCCAGGGGTCACGACCTCTGACCTCCGGGACTGTGTGAGTGACCCCGAGCAGAGCCACCCCTCACAGGAGTGGGTCACCCTGCTCTCCGTCTTTGATCCTCGGCGCTGGGGTGTCAGGGTGCTCGTAAATCTACCCAAACAGTCATAGTATTTTTAGATCAGAAGTGTGGCTGTTATTGTCTGCAGAAGTATGGGAGGTTAAGTTGTATTTCACTCGCAGTTGTAGTTACTTGATACGTTTGGCATAAGCAGTAGTTCTAGAGTAGTTGTATTTTATGCCGTAATAAACTAGTAGTAGTAGTAGTAGTAATATTATCTTGAAGTAATAGTTGAGTTCAGTTTTGGTCGCACATTGCAAAGAGTAAGACACATCTTCTTGACAATGTGTGTATGATTTAGTGTATGATTTCTCTTACTTAGAGGCTCTGTACCTGAGTTGTACAGTCTTAAAGGTGCATTGTGTAACTTTTCTGGTGAAGGGCCCTTCAAATGCTTTTCTCCATGGAGATGTTATTACTTTGTCTGGAATGTTTCACAGTATGGCCTTAAACCTTTTTATCATCATGGAGACCAAACCAGACCAAGTTACAGGTTAGATCTGTGGAGAGGTGACCCCGCTCACAGTCAGAATGAAGTATTTTTGAGCTATAAAACCACCTGTAATTGAGTAAATGTAATGTGGAGCTGTTTTAATGTCACACTGTGGAACATTCCAGTCACAGCAATGACATCTCCATAGAAATAAGCAGGTGACGGACCCCCAACCAAAAAGTTACATAGTGTACCTTTTTAATCCATGAAAGCAGAAATAGTTCATTTTAAACAATTTGCAGTGATCCAAAGTTCTTCCTCATTTACCTTATGCGTTCTGAGCATCCTAATTATTCACCATGATGAGTTTATAGGCATTTTTCACAACTTTCAGAGGCCAGAGCGGAGTTTGCCATAACAGTGAAGCTTAACAACAGCTAGCATGCTTTCCGTGCACTTCCTGATTGACAGACAAAAAATCTTATAAGATTTCAATCAGCAGACTTATTTTTCCTCAAGAGCTCGGGCAAGACACATTTTGCTTAAATACATACGAGTGTCCGTCATCTTCTTGTTTCCATTTCCATCTTGCCTTGCCAGAAATGTTCCACTGTATGACATTAAACTCAACTCTGTGGAGACAAACAGGTGACGTCATCAGGTCAAGTTACAGGTCAGATCTGTGGAGAGACGAGGACTAAACTAGGACTGGACCAGGGCTAATTTAAACTATCGGCCACACTGAAAAAAAAATCCAAAATGGCGTTTTGTGTTGTGTTTCCGGTCCATTGTCACTCTCTCGCCTCATCACAGTCCCGGGTCATTGAGCTGATGAGGCTCTATTTGAGTCTGTGCCCTAAATAACACCTAAGACTCTTTAATCTGCTGTGTGTGCTAGTTGTCAGGACAGTGTGCATGCAAGCCCACAGGCAGCGGAGATAGAACCCTCAACCTCGCACCTCCACAGTCCCCCTCAGAGACCCCCCCAAGGACCCACCCTAAGGACTCCCGCCCGACCGGAGCATGTTTTCGTACGTGCGGAGCCCACACTACATCGTGAGTGCAGGTGGTTGGGGTGGTGGAGGGTTCAGGGCAGTGGGGCAGGTGGGACTGTCATGGCGTCTGTGGAGGGGGAAGCATGTTTTGATTTGAATGTTGTGATGGATGGATGCTGTAGCACTGATTGATCGTTGGTGTGAAGCTGAAGTCGAGTGTTTTCTGTAGCACTCGTGATGATCATTTACTGTTGAACATTAAAGGGCTGTACGCACTTGTTACAGTTCTGGGTTATGTCATGTCACACCTCCCAGAATGTTCAGTTAGCCTATTGTTAAACCAACAGAGACTTTATTGTTCCCAGTGTGTCCTCTGCATTTGACCCATTCTTCAGCGTCTCTGTGTCAGGAGCAGTGGGACCCATCTATAGATTTTGAGCTCTTGGTCTTGGTCAGGACTACCTTAGCTGGAGGATTGTGCATGTTTTGGGTTGGCATAAGGAGAACATGCAAACTTCACACAGAAAGTGGGGGAGTCAAACCCAAAACCTTCTTGATTGTGAAGAGTGAGTGCTCGTCACTGAGCCACCGTAAGATACTAAACTTAGCGTTCATTCAGACTGACGGTGACAGTGAGTCAGCAGCTTATCAGCTCTGTCCATGCCTCTTCTGTTTAGTTTGTCTTGATTAATGCTCCTCAATGGAGGTTTTGCACCGAGGACACAAAAATGGCACATTTTTTTCTATGTTTTTTTTGTGTGTGTTTGATTGGAATAGGTTCAAAGTAAAACTTGTTTTGCTTCAGTGCAGTACATTTTAAAAGCAGTTGAAATGCAGCAGTGGTTTCAGTGTGCTGTTAACATGCTAAATGTTGTTAGAATTACCCTGATGATGAAGCTGAATTACACACGCATACTTTGAAAAAAGTACAACTGGATACAGCTCACTGAGCCACAGATCGATCTTTACCACATGTGAACATGACTACAGAACTTCATATATTCCATATTCCATTTGGTTTTTTATGCTCTTTTGCTCGGACCTGACACAAATATTCCTAAAGTGTGTCATTAGTCCTGGTCCTGTCACAGCTCCGGTGCGGCTAACACGAGCGCACTGACAGTGATGTTTGTCGTGTTCGTTGAGTTGAGCTCAAATGTTCTTCTCCTTTTCTACCCACATCAGTTCTGTCACAGGCCTGTGCTGATCTGGTTAGCTTCTCCATCTGTTTGCATTAGTGTCACTTACTTCCTCAGTGTTTGTTGCACCTTTGTTAAATTATGTTAAATGTGTGGCTGCTTTACAAATACAATCTGTTTATCTCTGGTTCTCTATGTCCACACTGAAAGCCCCTCTGTCGGTCTGTCTCCGCTCTCATGCTGCTCACATCAGAGATGGACCAGTGAAGCATTTCAGGCTCCTCTGTGGCCTGAACGCCTCAGGACTCCCTCTGAGGAACAGGAAGTGTGCACATGATGATGGGATTTTAGTTTTGGAGAAAAAGAGGTGCCCAAAGAGCCAAAGCTGTGACACTGTTGGTTAGATCTACAGCTGTCAGGGTTCTGTGGCTGTGGAAACTGAGCTTAAGTCACATTTTTGATGCATTAATGATTTTGGAAAAAAAAAGAAAATTCAACTTGGAAATATTTATATATACATTTTCTACCCTTTTGTCCGTTCTGTCACTGTCACAAATGTAGTAGAAGTGAACTGGAATGACTTGTTGCTCTGAAGCTTAGACAATGGTAAGATTTCACGTGTAATTTGAACTAGATTAGCCCTTTGTTAAACATTTTCAAATAATTTGCTCTCTATAACATGGGTTCTTATTGTTACAGTCACAGCTGAACCTGTGTCCCCAGACCTATAACCTGCAGATACAGGACACGTCCAAGTTTGTCTCATTCGCAGTATATGGACAGGCCTCATGTGAAGCTCAGAACCTCCAGAATTCCCTCCCTGAGCTGCAGAGGCTGCACTAGCACTGATTCATGATTGTCTGCAGATGCTGGGGTTTAGGTAGAGACCGTTCAGATCATGTGGGTCTTTGTCATTATGAACCCCCTGGGGGCCCCTGTACATGTGCTCTCTCTCAAACAGATTAGAATATCAGAGCGTATGAATGAGACGTCCATCCGCTGTGCCATCTGCCTGAGAGGGAGAGTGCTCCACACTGGGCCCTGTACAAAGATCATTTTACACACTACACCTGGACTGCACATCACACTCATTATCATATCTGTTTCACTTTAGTGAATCTATGAAGCTATCTATGAAGCTGAAATTATTTAATATCATGAGAACTAAATATGCATGTGTGTCAGATGCCTTCCCTGTGTGTCAGATGCCCTCCCTGTGTCTCCATGGGCTCTTATTCTGTGTAAATAAGTCCCCATGGGGGTCCCTGTTGTTTAGACCTCTACAAACATGTTCTGAAGTACATGGGATTCTTGGACTAGATTAGCGGTTCAGATTTCAGCCTTCTCTCAAATGTTAAAGGTGCACTATGTAACTTTTCTGATTGATGGTCTTGTCCTCGTTTGGTGCTTTTTTAGTCCTGGTTGGGTCCTGGTTCAATCCTAGTCTGTCCACAGACCTGACATGTAACTTGGCCTGATGTCGTCACCACAGGTGATGGGTGTCCTTTCAGTTGAATTGAGTTTAATTCCATACTGTGGAACATTTCAGGCATGGAGACGAGACTATGACAGAACCTCCCATGTATCTGAGGAAAATGTGTCTTGCCCCAGTACAGATTAAATGAGCAGCACTTGAGGTCAAAATAAGCTTGCTGTATTATTATAAAGTGTTATATTGTCAGATAATTAGGAAGTACATGTTAGCATGCTGTAGCTTTTACCAAAGCTGATTTTAATAATCATCATTAATGCCATCTACTCTTATGTCACACACACCTGTAAAGCATTTTGATTGGCTGTACAGTGTGGGACATAAGCCCCTCCCCCTCCCCGTTGCCACGGGAGACAGTGCTGCTCTAATTAGCAGCTCCCATCACGCTGTGGGCATTAGGCTGGATTAGTGCCTCAGTGGGGGCTTAGCTGTCAGCTGTCAGGACGCAGGAATGTTTGAGACGTCTTACTGCCACCAGGGGGACACGGGGACACGACAGGGACAGAGATGAGAGGCTAAAGATAGTGTGTGTTTTCACCAATTGTGTCAAATGAGTGGACGTGATGCTAATTATTATTGGTCCAATTTGGTCCTATGTTTAAAGGTCTTATATTACACACAATTGACTCTTTTGAGCTTTAAGTCATGTTATTATGTGGCCTCCTCAAAAACAGACCTGGAGTAACCCTTTATTATTAGTCTGTCTACATCTCCAAAGCTCAAAATGCTCTGTTCCACCTTGTGATGTCATGAAGTGGTAGTTTTCAAGCTTCTTTTATTTTTACTTCAGTAGAGATTGGCAATTTCAGGGCTGAAATGATCCAAATGATTCTAGTGAATGTGTGTGGAGTTTAAAAACACAGTGGAGCACTTCCTGTATTACCACATGACATCACAAGGTGGAACAGAGTGTTTTCAGTTCTAGAGAAGAACTTGTCTTAATTATTCAGGATTTGTGTGTTAAACATGTGTGAATGAAACAAAATACAATTCCAGATCAGAAACAGAACAGAACAGAAAATAATGTACTATGAGTTCTATGCATTTTAAATATATTTTCTTGAATTTTAGCTTTAAATATGCATTCACCTTTGAGAGAAGACTGAAATATAAATTGTAGATGCCTAAATGGAGCTACCAGATGTTTTTTTTTTTTTTGTTTTTTTTTTTAGACAGGATGTGTTGTTGTTTGCAGAGGTCATAATGGCAGTGAAAATGCAGCTGTTGAACCTGCTCAGTGGTTAAAGTAGATATTTAGGATCTTTTAAAGAGGGTGTATTATGAAAAAAACAACTTTTTGGAGCTTTCTACCATGTTATAACCTCATCAAAAACATGTCTGAAGAGGTTTTAGATCTCATACATGCCCTATTTGAACCAGTTAGCAGTACCAGTCCGTACGAGGCTCCACCCACAAGCTTACGTCACCCGAGCTCCCACGCGACAATTCTCCCATAAATATACAAAATGTGATACTCAGTGATACACTACAACTTGACAAACCTGATGTGCTGTAGTTTCATTAGCGAGATTGTGTTGTGGTAGTGCTCTGAAGGGGGAGTGACTTTGAGCAGGGAGCAAAGGGAGGGGAGAGTCAGAGCATCAAAAACATGTTAATATGTGTTTTTTTTAATGTTTTTCCCCTCATTAGCTCACTCAAAGTTTATTTTGTATGAGTCGTGCATGTTTGAGTAATCCTGTGTTGGCTTCAGTGCTCAGAAAATGTGTTTTCACCTACCCCCTATCTCAAAAATCTGTCAGTCTATACTTCCTTTTAAATAGCGGACATTTACTGTGATAGTTTGGCCATATGTATGTGTTGATTTGATGTTCAGCTGTGACCAGACCTGCTTTATCGTCCATAAAGAAAGGATTCATTACACGAATATTATCACACACATGGTTCAAGCAAGAACTGTGCACTGTGAATCTGTACTTATTTAAAGTGTACAAGAGGTCAAAGTTCAAACACAGGACTGTACTTCCTCCTCCTGTGACTGTCAGCCAATCACACACTGTCACTTTTGAAAAAGATTCCCAGATTTGCTCATATTCCTACACATATAGTAAAAGTAATGTATATGTAGTCCGGTGTGGGGTGTTTTTAAATGTCTTCACCATCGTGTTCTTTCTATGTCAAGTGTTTGGAGTACTAGTATTTGCAGTACTAGTATCTGTATAGGAGCGTACAGGCTGTTGTTTGCCCTGTTTTGTCTGGTTGGCTTCAGAAATTTCATGACGTCTGTGCTCGTCCTGTTCTGGGGCATGAAATCTAAAAGTGAGACGTGTGAAGATGCTGAGTAACCTTTGACCTCTCTGGCTCTCTGTGTACTGTCTCGAACTGCTCGGTCTCTCATGGAAACACACTTCCTCTTCCTGTTTCTGTGTTTCTGGTTTATATGGAACTAAACCAGGGCTAAACCAGGACTAAAACAGGGCTAAACCAGGATCAAACCGGGACTAAACCAGGACTCTAAACCAAAACCTTAAAGCAGGCCTTATTTTGCAAAACTGACTTTTTTTTTAACCATCTTATAGTTCCAATTTACTTTGTAGAAGTTGTATTTACAGTGATTCATGCCCCTTTTTCACCTCCACCAGACTATGCCCACTGCTCTGTACTGTTCTCCAGTTTGATTTTCTTAATCAGTGATACACGTAGGATTGGGCAGCGTTGCATGGTCATTTTGATCTCTGCTCTAGTGTGATGTGCAGCTATCCACAGGAGGGGCCCATGCGGCGCTTTGTTGTCATGACATTTACGGCGACATCAGCTCCATTGGACACCACAGTTTTCTAACACAAAAGTCAGTGCACTTGTTTCTTATATTAAGTTGTTTTAGATGATTATTGTGATTTAAAATGTCACAATTATAACAGAATGATCCACAGGTGTCAGAAGTTATAACTATAGAGCACAAACAAACACAATGTCTCCTTCAAAGAACTTGTAATTAATTTGACTGCAACTTCACTTGCATCTGCTTCTTGGAGGACTGATAATGTATTTGTGGCTATAGTGATAAAAGAGGATCAAGGTTGGGGTAGTGTGTGTATTATAATGGTTGATAATACAAGTCCAAATAACAGTGAATCTTATGACATAGACTGTATATATAAATACCAAACTCCCATTGACTTACATTGAAATATTGTGGCCTCTCTCTCTGTAACTGCTGCTGTGAGCCTTGTCATTTTGGTCTTAAAATGTTCGTATTAACCTGCTCTACGTGATCCTGGGGTTTTTTTTCCTCCTCTATTTTATCAGTTCAAAAAAATCCTATTCATAATACAGAGCGTGGCTCCAAATTCGCCTGTGTAACCTTTAGCATCACGAGCTTCATTTGAGTGGAGCTGAACGCTATGGGTGACGTCACGCTCACAAAGTCCACTTTTTTTATACAGTCTATGGTAAGAATGGATTATTTTTATATTGTGAATCAGACTGGACACTTAGTTCAGTGGTTGGCGCGTGTGGTTGCTGCGGCTCTGCATGTCCATGATGGAGAGGGGGGTGAAGAGGGCGGCGAGGGGGTGATTAGGGGGCACTGCTGGGCCTGTGAAATCCCGCGTGTGTGCGTATGGTATGGGGGTAGAGGCAGGCGTGCATCGGGCTGGAAATATAGGTTAATCTGATCATATGGACAGAGCCGGCCTCATCATCATCACCGAGCACCGAGGAGGGGGAGAGTATATGGGGGTGAGGGGGGGCAGTCTGTACACGAGGAGGGGGTGGAGAGGGGAAGGGTGTCACAGTGTCAAGTCCAATCATGGAGGAAGTGGCTGGATCAGAGATGGTTCTTCCTGATAGAAGAGTCTTTGGGTTGGTGGGTTTGAATGGGAGCAGACCAGAGTGCGTCAGACTCAAACAGCTGCCCAATTCTGAGCCAATTCAGCCATTTTGAGCAGCTGGACGTTTGTTCCACATGTCTCTCAAATGTAGATGTCCTTTATTTCCTCTCAGATATTATTCAAGTATCATTCTTTTAGTTTAGTGCTTGCGAAAACCAGTTTGAAATGGACAGTATTATTAAAAAGCCTGCAGTGCTTTTGCATAGAAGTAATGAATTCTTCTCTCTACAGCTTAAATCTTACATTATTACACAAAAATTGAAAAAAAAAAATCCCTCTATTGCAAATAAAAAGTACCCATAAAAATATTGATGTAGCTTTCATGTACTGGACGATAAGTTGATATAGTGATTACGGTGACAGGTGTAATTCTGCGTGAAGTTTTTTCATGTTTGTGGAAATGTTGTTGCTTTGGCTATGATCTTCCACAACAGATCTATCTCCACGAAGAATGTCCCGAAGTCTTGTCTTAACGTTCTGTTTCCATGGAATCCTGCAGGTGACAGGCCACCTCGACACCGTTACATACTGTGTCTGTAAATCATTAGATAAAATTGCTCCTTAAAGGTGCATTGTGTAACTTTTCTCGTGGAGGGTCCGTCAAATGCTTTTCTCCATGCAGATGTTTTTGCTTTGTCTGGAATGTTCCACAGTATGACATTAAACGTTTCTATCTTCATTTAGACCAAACCAGACCAAGTTACAGGTCAGATCTGTGGAGAGGCGACCCCGCTCACAGTCAGAATGTTTTCTTTGTATTTTTGTGCTATAAAAGCATCTGTAGTTGAATAAATGTAAAGTAGAGCTGTTTAATGTCATACTGTGGAACATTCCAGGCAGAGCAATGACATCTCCATAGAAACAAGCAGGTGTCAGACCCTCCAAAAGGTACACAATGGACCTTTAAATGTGTCTGATTTGATTGGCATAATTACATTTAAGACCGAGAACACCGCAGAATCTTGAAGTTGACGGCTGCATTAGAACATCGTTCCACAGGCCCTCACATGTCCCATACTGCAGGGGGCTGGATCAATCCCTCTCCTTCTCCTTCCATCCTTCTCTGCTCTGCCTCCTCTCCTCTGCCTTCTCCCATCCTTCTCTCCTCTGCCTTCTCCCATCCTCCTCTCCTCTGCCTCCTCCCATCCGCCTCTCCTCTGCTTCCTCCCACCCTCCTCTCCTCCTCTTCCCCCCATCCTCCTCCTCATCCTTCTTCTCCTCCTCCTACCCATCCTCCTCTCCTCCTCCTACTCCTCACATCCTCCTCTCCACCTCCTCCTCCCATCCTCCTCTCCTCCTCCTCCCATCACACCCTCTTATGTCACCAGTCTGTCTGCCCCACACTGCCCTCTGGTGGTGGCTGTGTGCACCTGATGCCCTCCCTCTGACCTGCTCGGCTCTGGCTCTTCTTTCTTCTTTATGTTCGTCTTTACTGCCCTCCCTGAGCTGCTCATTACATGCTGATTGTTCAAACACAGAGGGGAGGAGGAAGAGGAGGAGGAGGAAGAGGAAGAGGGTGCTCTCAACTGTACAGACCACTAAACAGGAACTTAATGTCAGTGTGCAAATTCAACAGGTCTACACAGTTATTTATAGGAACTATCACTACGTGCAGCCTGCGCTCTTACACTTAGAAAAAGGTGTTAGAATCACCACGGAACTTATTACACAAAATGGACTCTTGTGAGATTTAAGCCACATTTTAACGCTGTCACCTCCTCAAAAACAGACCTGGAGTTGTGTTTTGTGTCATTCATATTTGAGTAGGAGGTGTTTTTATCTTGTATCTTGCGAAAACTGATTGTGCCAAAAAGTCTTCCAATACAGACAAAGCTGAGGGGGACATTGTTACTGTAGCCCTCGTATCCTGATGATGGGTTTGCAAAATGGAGGGATGAAAGTTCAAAATGTAAACAGTTTTTCCTCTTTTTCTCTCTCAAACTTGGGGATGGGCAAATATGGATTTAAAATATTTCTGTATTAATTTATTTTTTCCACCCATACCGATATCAGTTTCACTTTTGTAAAAAAAATAAAAAATAAATAAAAAGGATTTAAAATAATGTGTTTGTAATGTTTGTGTCACATACAGCCATATCGATTTCCATTTTGAGTCATTAGTCTGTTCAAAAATATCGGCTATAAATATCTGTACTAAATATCGGTTATTCTTGTTAAAACTAAAATATGCAGTTTTATGTATGAATTTGCTGCTGAATTGTTAAAATGTAGTGGTTCTGACAAGGCTTATGATTAAAGACACATTATGTAACTTCTGGCAGAGCGTTTGCCACTTTTTTGTCTCCATGGAGATGTTTTTGGCACAAAGTTTTCATTCAGTTTTCTTCATGTAGGGCATTAAACCTCTAAATCTATCATGCATTAAATGTGCACTTTGTGGCGTTTTTTTTTTTTATTAAAATGGACGATACAGATATTGAAGAATCTGTACCAATATCGGCCGATACTGATACTGGAACCAATATATCGCCCATCCCTATGAGATCTCAGGTTTTACTCTGGTGTGGACACTGTGCTTTGACTTCTGTTACAGCTTGGAACACTGACTTTCGAAAGTGTCATATTTCACAACTTACACATAAACCTTCCTTCCTTATTATTTCTTAGGCATTACACTGAAACTAAAAGTCCAGTGCATGTTTGAGTCACTAAACCTTTAGCCTACAGGCACAATGGCAGACGTCCTGTTTGAATGGCGCAGATACCATCTCGATTTTAATAAGATAATAGTTGTCTGAGTTATTGAAACACCATTGAAACCGTGCGTGATGAAGGAAGCTGTGAGTCTGAAAACTCAACCACAACTTCCTCTTGACTCAGGACGGTGTGCGCTCGTGTTAGTCGCGGTTTCACTCGTCCCCGGGGCCACACTAGAATCCACTGCAGGAGCTAGAGTGTAGAGCGGAGGTAGCGCGGTGTTGGTGTGCAGCGTGGCATTGGCATGCTGCGGCGTCTGAGCTTGTTCCGGGGCTACAGGAGAGCCGGGGAGGATGACGACGATGTGTTTGTGACCGCTAAGGTGGGTAGGAGCATACTGGGGAGGTCAAGGGTCAGGAGGGAGAGCTGATGATCTACTGACCTTTGAGTTCATGTGATGTCTGGTTCTAGCTGGTTTATAGTTCAAATTGAAATGTTTTATGGTTACTTTTACTTTTGAATTATTAAAATGCAGATGTTGTGACAAGGCGCATGGTTAAAGATGCATTATGTAACCTTTCGGGCACAGGGAGCTTCCTTGTCTCCATGGGGATGTTATTGCTTCGCGTCTAGAGGTGCACTTTTCTGGTGAAGGCTCCACCACCTGCTTGTCTCCATGGAGATGTTATTGCATTAGCTGGAATGCTCCATAACATAGCTTTAAACATATCAGTCTTGCAGCTTCTCAATTTTAACAAATTTGAAACCAAGTCCCTTGAAAAAGTACATGCATTCTTGATGTGAGTGGGCTCGTCTCTCCACAGATCTGACTGCACCTTGGCCTGGTGGTGTCACCTGCTTGTCTCCATGATGAGTTTAATGCTATACAAGGGAACATTCCAGGCCAAGCCTTAACATCTCCGTGGAGACAAGCAGGTAGCAGACCCTCCACCAGAAAAGTTAGGTGTGGTGACATTATCTGCTTGATCCTTTGAGGAAGAAACATTTTAGGGCTGAAAATCAATCTGAATCGAATCGAAATTGCAATTTGAATTTAGTCTTTCTTCTGGACACGTTTCAAATGTGAATTTTGAACAGAATCAGAATCCTATTATTAAAATACAAATCAGATCACAAACTCTTGCTTGTCCGAAAAATTGCAATTTGAATTTTTTCTCTGATCGTTCAGCCTAATACAGTTAATGCCATGCTGTGGGACATGGGCAAAGCAATAGCAGTTGATAGACTGTTTACCAACAATGTTACATAATGCGTCTTTAAAACAGTGTAGAAAGTCAGGGACATTATTCTGACCCTTAACTCTCTTTACTCTCCCTTTCTGTGTGAGATTCTTGCTTTTCTTTGCACTCGTCTTCTGTGTATTCCGTGCTGATCGGGCAGATGGAGTCCTCCCTCCGCTCCCTCACTTCCTGTGTGTGCACTGTTCCATGGCCCTGGCAGCTCTGTGTTCTTCAGAAGTGTTAGATGCCATTCCAGGTGGTGGTATTTTTAGCCGCTCTTTGATAATGGCCCCATATGTGGTGGACAGTGTGTGAGAGCATATGTCCACTTACATAAGGACAGGCCCAACACACGCACTTCACTTTGTAATGTGGAAACCAGTGTCTGGACTTGTACTTCAGAGTCGTAGAATGTGTCTGCTGGAGTCATCTGTTACTAAAGAACAGAAGTGGGGAGTACTTTTCTAGCAGCATACTTTTACTCCTTAATGAAGTGTCATATTGAGTAAAAGTTGTGCTTCCTCTTCCCACTGTGAGTAAAGTGACAATATGAAATGATTTGAACATTTGTGTTTCTTGCAGCTCCTTCAGATATGATTTAGTCTCATTTTTGTGTCTGTCCTTTGAAAATACCAGATTTTGTGCATTATTTCATCTTTTGTCTTTCGCATTAAATGAACTTCAAATTATAAATCAGATGTTTCGTCCTGACAGTTGGCCCTTAAATGCATGGATAGCCCCTCATTATAACATGGTAGAAAGCTAAAAAAAAATATTCAATTTGCATAATACCCCCTCTTAAAAGTATTATTACTTGAGTAGAACCTTTACCAAATACATTTTTACTCTCACTTCTCATTTCTTAGACCATACTTGTACTTCTACTTGAGTAATATTATTTTGAAGTAATTTTACTCTTACTTGAGTGCAATTTCTGGCTACTCTACCACCTCTCGTGGTAACTTTGATTACAAAATTTAGATTTAGACTATGTAATGGATTTTTATTACAAATATGTTTTTATTTCATGTTCAAAATGCCTTTCTTTTGCTCAAATAAAGTTTTCCAAGAATTTGCAGTCCAGTTGACTTCTGTCCAAATGATTCTCTCCCTGCTGCATCCTGCGTGTCACCTCTCTTAGAATATTGTATTATTATATATAAATATATCATCATATAACACTCTTCATTAGTCTAAAATCTCAAATAGCCCACTCTCTTGTATCAGTTGGGCCTTGAAATCCTGTGTCAAACCCCGGGTCCCTGAACAGAACAAAGGCCTGGCTGAAGCTGGGCTCTGACTGGCTGGTTCTCTCCCTGGAGGGGCACCAGGATCTAACCCGAATACTGTGTCCAAATCAGGACCTACATCTGACACTGAGCCGTTGCCGTGGTAACGCAGTGGCCTGGCGTTTTGTGTGGTGACCTTCGGGCACTGCCAAGTTTGTGAAAACATTTTTCAAGTGTGGCCATGTTGACACAGAGGGCCTGCTTTACTTTCACTGCAGATTTTAGTGTTTTGAATAGAGCTGAATAGCTGCAGTTTAGGGCTGGAATCAAATATTAAAGAGGGACTGTTTGACTTGTGTGGGGTGTAACTAACCATCTTACCTTTTATTGTGTGGAAAATGCTATGTTCACCCAAAACAACGTATTATATTATTTCACTTTCGTTTTTGATGCTCAGAGTTTCCCCTCCCTTTGCTCCCTATGCTAAGTCACTTCCCCTTCAGGGTGGTATCACAATAAAATCTGTGTGTGTTCCGCTAATGAAACTACTGCACATCAGATTTGTCTCACGCAATAATAAATACTTTACTTTTCAGTCCAGTTCAAAAATGTAGTGGAGCAGAAAGTGCAGATACCTGCTCTCAAATGAAGTGAAGTAAATGTAAAAAGTATTCACTTTAAAATGTAATCAAGTAAAGTACAGATGCCTCAAATTTTTACTTTTGCTTTGTTACGTTCCACCACTGGATCAGGAACACCCAGTTTAGTCCTAATGATGCTAGCTTTAGTTTTTACTTTTTTTTTTTGCCCTCCCTGTGTGCCGAATGCCCTTCCTGTGTACCAAATGCCCTCCCTGTGTACCAAATGCCCTCCCTGTGTGCCGAATGCCCTTCCTGTGTGTCAGATGCCCTCCCTGTGTCTCTTATTCTGTGTAAGAGCTGTTAACCCTGTAGTTTAGACCTTTACTTTTTCTCAAATGCATGGGATTCTTGGATTATTTTAGTTGTGATTTCAGTGTTTAAAATGTACACTGTGAACCGAATCTTGGTTTTAAAAAAAATGGATGGATGGATGGATAGATATTTCACTGGGAGTACGGGATGATTTTGGCGCCTCTGTCGCTGCAGTATTGCATCACTGGTGGTTTCTTCATTTGCCCTTCCTTCCTCTTTATGCTCTCTTCTCTATTTTTGTGTGGAACATTTTCAGATGAGCCTACAGCAATAAACAGTCGTCATGGCAACAGCCCTGCATAATTCACTCACTCATTCTCCCCGCGCACTGGTGTGAAAGGTTAACTGAACTGTGTCAAAATAGTCCAGCAATTTGTCTTTTTAATTTAAACTCCAATTTAAGCTGTGTATTACATTATTTTCAGATCTCTGGAGTTGTTTTGTTTCATTCACACATGTTTAACACACAAACCCTGCAGATTTAGTTCTTCTCTCAAACAGAAAACACTCTGTTCCACTTCGTGATGTCATTTTGCCAGTGATTCAAGGTTATTCCTCGCTTACTGTGTATTCAGAGCATCCTAATGATAAGATAAGATAAGATAAGACTTTATTGATCTCACAGAGGAGAAATTCACTCGTGACAGAAGCTCACAGTCAGGGGACAGTATAGTGCAAAAAGTTGTGAAAAATTGTGCAAACACTCAGAACAATAAGTAAATAAAAAATAAAATCACAATAAATATTAACATATTTCACCACAATGAGTCTATAAGTGCTTTTCACAACTCCAGAGACCAGAGCAGAGTTTTCCTGTGACTGTAAAGCTAACAAACAAGAACTAGCATGCTAACACACACTTCCTGGTTATCGGACAACAAAACGCTTTATAATTAGATATAGACAGCAGAGTTATATTGACCTCAAGAGCAATACATTTCTCTGGAATACACAGAAACAAGGGCATAGGAAGTAGTAGTGAGAAGTGGTAATAAGTAGTAGTAGGTAGTATGGTGGTAGTATTAGTAATAGTTGTAGTTGGTGTTGGAGTAGGTGTAGGAGTAGTAGTAGTAGTGAGTAATAATAGTGGGTAGTAGGAGTGTTGAGTAGGAGTATTAGTAGTGGGAGGAGGAGTGAGTAGTAGTAGTAGGTAATAGGCAGTAGTAGGGAGTAGTATCCAAGTGTTCTTCGTATTGTCTTTCTCCTGCACATATTGATAAAGTATGCAGAGAATGTGAGTGTCTGACTTTGATTACACATGTCTGTAGACTGGACCGCACTGCCCGTGTGCCCTCTCTCCTCTCCTCTATCTTCCTCTCTTTTCTTTCTCTTTCCCTTACTCGCTCCCTCCCTCCAGTGTCACGCCTCACTGACTCCTTGTTGCTCCTGCAGAGGTGTGATTTATGAACACAACCTCCCTCCACCACACAGCTCACACACGCACACACGCACACACGCGCACACACACACACACTGGACTGCAGCGTGACCAGGCTTTCTAATGAGGGATTTCCATGCTCGTCACTTTGCCTCTGCTCATCATTAGACACATGTAATTAGTAATAATGCATTAGGATTTTCATATTTCATTGTCTCTTATTTCAATAACCAGAGGAGAACATAGAAGCTTAGGAAGTTTGTAGACTGTGACTCTTTCTAAAAGAAGGCTACAGTCTCAAAACAATCAAATCCAAGTTTAAGTTAAGTCATTCATTTAATTCATTATAGCCACAGTATGTACGTTTTTAGCCAAAATAGACTGTGTTTATTGAACTTAAAAATAAACACCCATACTGTCAGCGGGCTTGCATCTCCACAAACCTGACTCTTATTTGGCCTGGAGGAGGGCTATAATATTCCACACTATGGCATAAAATCCATTTATCTCAATGGAGAATGTTCCAAAATATGGGTTTAACGTTCTATTTTCGTGGCATTATGCAGTTGACTTTCCACCTCCAGAAAGTTACATACTGTAGCTTTAAATGTCAGATGCTGAACTTGATTATTTTAGTCCTACGTAAGCATCCCCTGCTCTGGTGTCATACAAATCTGGTATCGATTCCATGATCTGATGTCATGACCCCACATAAGCTCCCTGCAGTGGGCCGATGGTCTGGGGTCTTCGTAGTGTCCTGTACTGTTTGTTAAAGACATAATTGTATATTCACTTCCGCGGTCTTATCCTGTTGTGTTTTGTCCCCACAGAGCAGCTCCCCCACGGGCCCCGGCCGCTCCGACTCCCCGGTCTACACTAACCTCCAGGAGCTGAAGATCTCCCAGTCCAACCTGCCCCCAGTGCCCTCGGGCTCCCCCCTGCACCTGCACGGAGACTGGGAGACGCACAGGGACCCCAGCGGCAGACACTTCTACTACAACAGAGCCACGGGAGAGAGGACGTGGAAGCCCCCCCGCACCAGGGACACAGCCAGCACCAGCAGCCTGAAGGGGGACAGCCACAGAGGGGACAGCCAGAGAGGAAACAGCCTGAGAAGGGACAACCAGGGCCCCACGGAGACAGAGGTCAGGATGTTTTACTGAAACGTGTTACAGTTGATACTTTGCAGCTGATGTCATCAACATTCGAAGCTTTGTTACTCAAATGAGGCTTTAATTTAAAACAATCTGAGCAGAAAGAGCTGACTTGGTTGGAACCACAGCAGGTGAGATGGGTTGTGCTCTTAAACAAGTCTCTCTTATAAAATTTCAGTCTCAAACTAGCTAGCATTAACAGTTTTTCAGTGAGTCACTCTGACCTTTTGGTTGGAAATCAAACTCCTAAACAGGACCATGAACACTCGCACTCATCACAGGCTCCTGAAAATTACCGTTTTAAATCAGTTTTCAGACTGTGTTCAAACTTTTTTGGCTGTGTTTGTGCTAATGTGTGTATTGTGTCACCACGGTAACTGATAAACATTCCATCATAGACATATATGTAGAACACCCTTAACGTGATGTCACTGCAAAGTATCAATATCGCAGAATCAAAAGGCTATTACAAGGTTCTCAGTTCAGTAAGGCAAAAATAACTGCAGAGACCATTGTTCCATTCATATTAGAAAACCAGTGTCCACACTTTAAAGCTACCATCTGTAAGTTAATTTGTTTTTGTTTTTTTTCCTCCCTTGTCTCCCCTTTCCCTTCACCTGAACCCTCATCTGGCCTTTGTTCAGACTCACCTGTGCTCTGGCACTCTGTCACACATTTGTTCTAGTGGTGATATGTAAGAATACAACCAGGGTGGGTCAGTCAGTCTAATTACAGATAGTAGCTTTAAATGACTTGAAATCGGATTGTATACTGGTATTTTGGGGGGATGGACATGTATTACCACTGCCATCTTGCCTCGCTTTAGTGTACTGTATAGTTTTTTTTTGTTTTTTTTTTATCAATACAGTCACTGTTGGGGCAGGACAAATGAATTTATTTTAGTGACAGATCTTCAGGTCTTCTGTTTACTACAAACATTTGATCTGCTCCACTGACAGAAGTATAGGAGGATGTCCCTTGAACCTTGGCTCTTATTAAGGACTGACTTTAGTCTATTCTAGGGAAAACTTGTATGAAATGGGGTACTGTCGGCAAAACATCCGCTAGGGGCGCTGCGAGCATAGCAACCGGAAGTGAGCTTTGTGTCCCTCCATTGCCATTTACTTCAATGACAAATACTTCACGGGAAAATGGCTTCAAAATATGGGTCGTGGACATTAGTTTTATTAAAGGAGGAGTTGAAGAGAAGGGGAAAGTTGGTGTCCGGCCGAAAATGCCAACTTATTGAAAGGCATGCTTATCTTAGTGTATATTTAATACTGCATATTTGTTTGCTCCTAGTACACGGGTACACACTTTGCAGACTCGAAGCACTGGACCAAATGGGTGTTACAGAGGCCGATGATGAAATTGCAAGAGAATATTGGATGACACTACCAGATTTTACGACTTCCAAGATCCCGAAAATGCCAATGAGCCGTATTACATCATATCTTGAAAGCATTATTATTAGACATATTATTAGACATATTATTAGAAATTATTAGTATATGTTGAATTTAATGAAGCGTGACTGAAATTGTCTGTACAAAATCAATGGCGCATCTGTACACTTCCGGTCTCTACGCTCGGAGCGCCTCTAGCGGTATAAATTTCCTAGCCAGAACCCCATTGTTAAACAGACAACAAGTCTTAAAGGGCCCATATTACATTATCTACTGATTTATGTTATACTGTAGTTTCGTCATCACAAACAGACCTGGAGTTGTGTTTTGTTTCATTCACACATGTTTAACACACAAACACTTAGACTGAGTTCTTCTCTCAAACAGAAAACACTCTGTTCCACTTTGTGATGTCATGTAGTAATACAGGAAGTGCTCCACTATTCAGCCTTGGAATTGCCAATTTCTACTAAAAATTTTAAAAGGAGCTGTTAACTTGAAAATTACTGCTTCATGACATCACAAGGTGGAACAGAGCATTTTGAGCTTTGGAGATGTAGACAGATAATAATAAAGAGTTACTTAAACATGAATGAAACAAAACACAACTCCTGGTTTGTTTTTGAGTAGGTACCAGTATTATAACATGGCTTAAAGTTCAAGAGTGAATTTATTGTTTATTTTGCTTTATTTTGCTGGATAATGGATCTTCACAATGTTTTACTGGTCACATTTCTGTCATAGCTATTAAAGGGATTTATCGAATACCCCTCGTGTGTCTCCACAGCCACTCTCCTCTGAAGAGAACTGTAACAGCACCCACTCCAGTCAGTCAGACAGCCAGTACGGGTCGCCCCCTAGAGGCTGGTCTGAGGAGCTGGACGAGCACGGCCACACTACCTACGTGTCGGAGTACACACAGGAGAAGGTCAGGACTTCATATCACCTCAACCTCACCTAAACATAACCTTATATAAAACACCTCCAGTTCCACTTACAGAATACTGACTGCTTTTGTTTCACAGTGGATCAAACATGTGGACGAGCAGGGGCGGCCATATTACTACAGTGCAGACGGCTCCAGGTCCGAGTGGGAGCTGCCCAAGGTGAGTAATGCTAATACTCCTACTGGGGCTGAAATAGTAACAGCAATTATTAATGTTTTTTTTAATAGCACTATCTAAACACTCACTATACTTGGTTGAGCCCTATATTTTTAAAACTCTATCCTCAACACATTTTCAGCACATTTAGATAGTGTTATTTGGAAAAAAGTGTCATTTGCTAAACTAATACAAAAGTAACATGTATTTCAGAACTTTGTAGAGGTCAAAAGTATATAAAATCAGATACTAATGGAGCTGTATTAGAACAAGTATAAGAGCACACAAAAGAGTATACACCCATGAACCGCTATGGAACCTGCCTATTACACAGCTATAAGGCCACATGGTAAATAAAACAAAGTACTACAATGTATTGTTGACCTTCTGTCTAAATATCATTGTGGGATCCCATTCAGTATTGAGTATTGAATCTATTTCTTCGTATTGAAATTGAGTTTGAAATTTTAGTATTGTGACAACTCTGGTCTAAACTACAGAGTTAACAAGTTTTATAGAGAATAAGACTCCATAGATATTTGGTTTTCTCCTGGAGATATAGCAACTATTTTATTATTTTAGACTATTCCATTGGAGATTTATTGTAAAGATGAATGGGGCCAGAACTGAACCTTGTGGTACTCCGAAATCATCATTACAGAATAAATACTGAGCCTGAGCTAAAACTTGTAAACTGTGGTTATCATTTGATGCACATTTGTCCAGTGTTTGTGAATGGATCCAGTGGCACACCTTTGGCATGTGGCTCTAAAGCTAAAGCTAGCATACTAGTTTACGTAATTAATGGGATCTATTCTATTTTTGTCTCTTCATCTCCTAATCTGAGGCTTTGAGGTGGATGTCATTAGGTCAGACAAGGGTCCCAGTGCCTCTGCAATGACCTTGGACATTCGGAGCACAATTGTAGGAGGTGCTGGAGGTAAAACATTCCCTCACAGGTCCATGCAGCTGTGGACTGCCAAAGGAGAGCTATAGGAGATCGCTTTTGAGTAGAACTGTAAGCGTGTTTATTAATGTATTTTTATTGAACTTCTTTACAGTATAACATCTCGCCTCAGTCGGGGGAGCTGCCCAAAAGCCGCAGTCTGGAGAGGAAGCAGCAGGAGCCCATAGTTCTGACCAAGTGGAGACACAGCACCTATGTACTGGACCTCAATGACAAGGTAGGACTGCAGCTAGCCCAGCCAATGTGGAAATGCTAAATACTAAAGTGAGGGAAGAGGGAAAAAAATCCAAACATGTATTGCTAGATGCATTATCTTGTTTATGAATCGACCTTGGGATGCTAAAAGCTAATACTAATACTGCTTGCTGTGGAGCTCAACAGTGATCGTTCACCCATGGTTCCAGAAGTAAATTTCCCATTCATTTTTTTTCCCCATTCATTTTTTCCCCCATAAACTTTCTGAAAAAAAAAAAATAAAAAATAAATAAAAGTTTGCTCAGGCCTAATCAGCTATGTGGTGACTAATGTCATTTTATTTAGATCTTGCATTTTTAATGTGTTTTAGACTTAACACGACCACCTTATGAATATTAGTTAGCAGCATGTAATTGGTTAGACTCCGCGATGCCTTTTAATATTTAAATTTTTTGAAAGGTCTATGGGAAAAAATGAATGGAAAATTTACCTCCAGAACCAGAGCAGACGTCGAAGTAGGCGGGGCGGTGGAGTTGAGTTGTATTGTTTATTACATTATCCAGACAATTTAGATTTAGATCAGCGGTTCTTAAAATGTAATACGTGTTGCTTGTTGTTGGGTGTAGTCCTGGGTGTAGTCCTGGTTTAGACCTTTCAAGACCAGCATGGTTTAATCCGGGTCTAGTCTTTCTTGATTTTTAGGACAACAATTTTTAATCCTTGGTTTGGTCTAATTCTAGTTAAATCTAGTTATGTCCAGGTTTTACTCTAGTCTGGCTTGGTTTGAAGAGTTGGAGAAGCAGTGGAGCGGCGGGTTTGAGGTTAACTGGTTGTTTTCTTACAGTTCTCATTCAAAGTGTGGCGTTTTGCTTCTGCTCCTCACAAGAAGAGATTCCGCCTATCTCTGTACTCTGACAAAGTTTGTACTGCCAGTGCCGCCTGTGGCTTCTCATCCCATAAAACATGATCTGGGTTGATTTGTTGTAGGTAGACCACCAAATCAAAACGGTCTATTTCAGAACAACACAAATCAGTGAGGAACTAACAATGGCTATTGATTTGTAGAAGCAAAGTCCTGGACAGTTTTAAGCGATCTGCTGTAGGTTAGAGTTTCAATCCTCAAATATGACAGTTCTCCTTGTGCTAACGGGCGGCCAAAAATATTACACAAATATACAGGGTACATCTAGTTCTAGTGCTGTGTTTCCCTCAGATTTCTGTTGAAACTATGACGCCATGGGTTAGGCTATTTTGTTTTGTTCTGTTTTATTTTTATATTTTTATTATTTAATCTGTTTTTATTTTTTCTTTTATTTTTTTCTTTCATTTGATGTTTATATTTGATTTTATTCTATTTTTTTTATTTTTATTTTTATTTTTTTTTAATCATCATTATTTGTTGAACCAAGGACTGTTTTTGACCTTGAGGTGATGAAATCTTGACTTGATAAGGTCTCCACAGTCATTTTAATGAACAGAAAACACTGTCTCTGAATAGCTACAGGACAGTGCAAAAGGGCACAAGTCGCCCACATAGCCAGGTTGGAAGTCGGAGCCAAAAGTGTTTAGCCGAGCTCAAGTGGCTGTTTTTAATTGGCTAAAAGGGTGAGTAAAGTTCAAGCGTCCAATTAATGAGTTAACTAGAGCTGTTTGTTTATCTGTGATTTGGAAAGAATGTCACTTTTCAAACTAACCTAATTTTGTTAAAGAAAAGTGTCATTTTAATGAGGGTTGTCAAAAGTATCGATACTAAAACTAGTATCGAAGCTAGACACACACAGTCCCATTCACAGCACAGAAATGAACCTCTCCTGAATGTCTTTAGAATGATGTTGAGCTGTATCAGAACAAGTATAAGAGCACATAGACTAGTATACACCCATGGACCACTGAGGGAGTACACACATATAAGACCACATGGTGTCAGAATCGGTATTGAGTCTATTCCTTAGTATTGAAATCGACTTTGAAATGTTAGTATCATGACATCACTAATATTAACAGAATATCACGTATGTTCTTTAGATTTTAACCCTTATTTTGACTTTATAACTTTGTCAATAACTTCCTCTGACTGTTATTTAACCTTTTTCTTTTGACCAACACTAATACTCTGCCTGTATCTGCATGTTACACAGTTCGAATCTGAAAGAGCCAATATTATGCACATTCTTGGTCCATGTTATAATGTTGTTTCCTCATCACAAACATACCCGGAGTTTGTTTTGTTTTGTTTCATTCACACAAACTCTGCTTATTTAGGCTGTGTTCTTCTGTCAAACTGAAAACACTCTGTTCCACCTTTCACTGGTCATTAAGCGGTAATACAGTAAGTGCGCCCCTTTGTTTTCAAACTCCAGACACTAGAATCATTTCAGACCTCATCCGTCTTCACTCCTCGACGCACCAGAAGATATTGTAGACTTTCTGTAACAATCTCAACTGAACAAAAGGTCAAACAAAAATATTATAAGGCATTCATCCATCCATCATCTTCCACTTATCCAGGGCCAGGTCGTGGGGGCAACAGTCTAAGCAGGGACCCCCAGACTTCCTTCACCCCAGACACTTCCTCCAGCTCTTCCAGGGGGACCCCAAGGTGTTCCCAGGCCCGTGGGACATGCGCGGAACACCTCCCAAGGGAGGCATCCAGGAGGCATCCGGAACAGATGCCCAAGCCACCTCAGCTGCTCCTCTTAACGTGGAGGAGCAGCGGCTGTACTCCGAGCTCCTCCCATATGACTGAGCTCCTCACCCTATGTCTAAGGGAGCGCCCAGCCACTCTGCGGAGGAAACTCATTTCAGCCGCTTGTATCTGCGATCTATTCGGCGGATTACGGATTTATAAGGCAACAACTTGTTATTCTCGAGTAAAAAAAAATAGCTGTTACTCTTAAAACTACCTACCACTTGATGACATCACAAGGTGGAACAGAGCATTTTGAGTTTGGAGATGTAGACAGGCTACTAATAAAGGATTACTCAAACATGTGTGAATGAAACCAAACACAACTCTGGGTGTGTGTTTTAATGAGGTGAAAACATTCCAGCATGTCTAAACGTTCACATGAGTCAGTTTTGCGTAATATCCGATCTTTAATCATCTTTTTACCAGTCATCCCGTCTTGCCGTTAGCTTAGCATGCTAACTGTGTGGTTGTTGTCGACAGGAGAACGCTCCAGCCGGGCCCAAGCAGAGCTCCCCAGACTCTGACTCGTGCCCGTCGTCTCCCAAACACCCCTCCACTGTTAGTATCACCTCCACCCACCACGTGCACGCTAACACACACTGTAATACACACACTGCATGGGGCTGCGCATGCTAACTGCTAATACGTGCTAATGTCACCCTTTCTACTGTGCTGTCCAACCACAAAAAAAACGTAGACTGTATATAGGCCTAGAAATGGACATAGTTAACCTGCTCGCCGCCATGTTCAAAATAGGAAGTGATCATGGGCGAGCTTCCGGCTCCATCGACTCCAGTTCCAATTCATTTTCAATTGAAGAAAAATTTCAGTAGCACTTTATTTTAGGGTACACTTATTAACATCTAACTACCTGCTAATTAGCACAGTTGTAAATGGTTAATTTGTCATTAATTAGTTTTTATTCTCCATAAGCTTATTCTGCTATTAGTTAGACATTTGCAAACACTTTCCTATTAATACACTCAGCTTATTAGTATGATACTAGGCCATTTTTGTCCATGAATTATGAATCTGATAAGCTTTTAATGCAAATAAGTAAAAACTACATTTCTTGTGCTATTAGTCCTTAACAACACCCTTATTACCAAAAACTTATTAGATTCATAATTCATGGATAAAAATGGCCTAGTATCATACTAATAAGCAGTAATAAGGAGTGTATTAATAGGAAAGTGTTTGTAAATGTCTAACTAATAGCAGAATAAGCTTATGGGGAATAAGACATTAATAAGGGCTGAATAAATACTAATTAATGACAAATAGACCATTTACAACTATGCTAATTAACAGGTAGTTAGATGTTAATAAGTGTACCCTAAAATAAAGTGTTACCAAAATTTCATTCTCTCCATCATTTTGGTCTGAAAATTTTTATAGTAACCCACTCTACATGAGTCATTATGAATACTAAATACTAAAATGTTTTGTTGCAAATAAAGCAAATAACAGGGCTGCCATAAACTAGTCTAAAGTTTAAAGAGTATGAGTAGGATACAGCTAACGTAAATAAATGAGGCTATTTCTGATGGGTGTTTCCAGATTTTCAGAGATAAACGAGCAACAAAGACTCCACAAAAAATAGGGAGTAACTAGTAAAATATAATGTGTTGCCGATGAAGGAAGATTAGAACTTTTTAATCACAGCCTATGGGTCTATTAATGTGAAAAAGGAACTGCCAAATCATCTGCCAATCATCCAAATTATGAGGGGAAAGTGGCGCCCAAGAGCAAGCCCAGAATAAAAACACACAACACTCTAAAGAAGCAGACTTGACTGTAATGCTTCTGAAAACTTCTTTAAAGGTGCATTGTGTAACTTTTTAGCTCGCCTTCTTGTCTCCATGGAGACGTTATTGTTTTGCCCAGAATGTCCCATGGTATGGCATTAAACCTATCTTTAGCATTTGCTTCATAACAGGTGTTTTCATTGCCCAAAAACATGCGTTGTTACTGTGAGCGGAGTTGCCTTTCCACAGATCTTACCTGTAACTTAGCTGGTAGTACCATCTGCTTTGCTTCATGATAAAAGAGAAGTTTTAAAGCAGACCATTTCTGCAAAATTGACTTTTCAGACTTTTTAACTATGTTAAAGTTGTTTCCTTCTCATTTACCCTCTCACAGTTGTTTTGAAGATGATTTGTGCATGTTGGAGTCGTCTTTAAGTGTTTATTTTCAAGACTCATGTTGCTGATCAATCCCCATTTTTTCTGCCACCAATACACACTGTCAGTATCATACCTACTTCGTTCTACAGTTTTATTTTCTAAATTGGTGATACACGTAGGATTTTGGTACGAATGGAAAAAAATCAGCTGCTCGTTTGCTCGCATGCAGCGCTTTGTTATGATGACGTTTACGGCAACGTCGGCTCCCGTTGGACACCACAGTTTTCTAACGCAGAAGTCAGTGCACTTGATTATTTTATTAAGGTGTTTAAGATCAATATTGTGATTTAAAATATGCAAATTATAGCATAATAATCCACATGTTGCATAGACTATAACTATATAGCACAAGCACATAGGTCTTCTTTAATGCCATGCTGTGGGACATTTTAAGCAAAGCAATAACATTTCTGAAAGATGAGCATGTGGCAGAGTCTTCACCTGAAAAGTTACATTGTGCACCTTTAAGTGATTTTGTATTGAGTTGATAATAATGACATGCATTTAATATTTACAAGCCTTCACACAATTCTTCATATTCTATCGTATAATGTGAGAAAGGGCTGTCTAAAGTATCAAATATCAGATCCTAATCATTACTAAAACTAATATCGAAACTAGATACTCATTTGAGATACTAAAGTCACATGAGCTTTTATTTGAGCTTTATCAGAACAAAGATACGACCTCATGGTAACTATTAAAAGTACTATTGTGAGTGTTTTATCTTCACTGTGGTATCGTAATCAGTATTTAGTTTTGAGTTCTTTAGTATTGAAATTGAGTTTGAAATTTTAGTATTGTGAGACATCCATGTATAAAATGTATCGGATAAAATGTAGCTTACAAATGTGACATACTACGTTTTAAAACTAACCTAACTAAACCACAAATAGATGTTTTTATTAGCACTATAAATCAGATATAAAAATGCTGGACTAAAAATTTGCATCACCGCTGCAGGCAGTTAAGAATCGACTAAAAATTGTGTCAAATCTCAATAGGATTTTAACACTGGTGATGGTGATGGCACAAACACCTGTTACACAACACTGCTTACAGCATCTTTCACATTTACTGTATACGGAGTAAGGGCGCCCTCTGCTGGTGGCTTTTGGGAACTACAAAAACATTTCAAATCCAACCTACTACACAGCTGCTTCTTCAGTATGATCATTGTTAAATATAGAAGGTTTTTCAGTGTTTGTGTATTCTTTTTTAACCTGGTTCCATCCTCGTCCTCAGCCCTCAGAGAAGTGTGGAGTCCTCAACGTCACCAAGATCACAGAGAACGGAAAGAAAGTCAGGTAAGAAGAAGACAGAGTGTGCACAGAATGGAGCATGGGAAAGAATTATTGACCCAGGTTTTAATAGAAATATATATAAATCACAATATAAATCTAGAAGTAATAATATGTTAGAATGTTTTTACCTCATTGAAAACTACCTGAAGTTTTGTTTCATTCATACGTTGAGCAATCCTTTTTTTATTAGTCTGTCTACATCTCCAAAGCTCAAAATGCTCTGTTCCACCTTGTGATGTCATGAAGCAGGAGTTTTCAAGTTAACAGTTACCTTTGCTTTAGTTCAGTAGAGATTGGCAATTCCGGGGCTGAAATCATCCAAATGATTCTAGTGAAGGTGTGTGGAGTTTAAAAACACATCCTGTATTGCCACATGACATCACAAGGTGCACCAGAGTGTTTTCTGTTTGAGAGAAGAACTCAGCCTAAATCTGCAGGGTTTGTGTGTTAAACATTTGTGAATGAAACAAAACACAACTCCAGGTTTGTTTGTGATGAGGAAACAGCATTAGAACATAGATCAGAAAATAGTGTAATGTGGGCCCATTAAATCAGGGGTCCCCAACCACTGGTCTGGGTTCCAAAACTGGGCTGTGGGCCATCTAGTATTGGTCCCCAGAGAAAAGTATTATATACCTTTATTTAAAAAAAAAATAAAATAAAATAAAAAAGGAAAACTGCTTTTTAGTCTACCACCATGTTTATTCTACAATAAATATAGTGCAAATGAACCTACACCAGTTAAGAATTATAAGCATTTTGTGCTTTTATTACTGGCCCTGCATGTCCCAAACCACCGGTCCCTGAAAAAAATGCATATTTATTACCAGTTATTATAAGAAAAAGGTTGGGGACCTCTGCTTTAAATCAGTTAATCCTGCATAATAATTTTTCTTGTCTGCATCTTAGTTAGTTAATACATGTATCAGCCTTAAACACATGAAGGCCCTCGCTATGGTTAAACGTGTGTCTTGTGTGTGTGTTGTGTTTGTGCAGGAAGAACTGGGCATCGTCCTGGACTGTGCTGCAGGGCTCCTCTCTGCTCTTCGCCAAGGGCCAGGGGGGCACCACCAGCTGGGTACGTACTGTGATGAAAAAATACTTTGGAGTATATTATAATTAATTATAATTAATTCAGTCAGGTACCGTTACTCTAAATTGTGTTCTGTATGTGTAGTATATGTAGTATATATGTAGTTAGTGGACAACACTGAGGACACACCACACTGCCACCCCCTCTGAAGGGCCCTTGCCTCTCTTCTCTTCCCTTATTGACACACTGCACAGTGACGGTAGAATAGAGCTCTGGTTTGTTAGACCCCTGTTTTGTATTTCTTATTGAGACAAAGGTTTTCTGACTGACTAGTGCACATTTAAGTCATAGTTAACAAAAATGTGGTTGGCTCTATTTCAAATGACACATTTTGATCAAATAAAAACACAATTAGGTCAGCCAGGTTGACTAAACATTATTGCTTTACAACATTCCACACCATGGTGTTCTATCTATCATAATACCTGCTAGATAGAAACCTTCAAAACATATACATTCTCACTGTGAACAGGCCCACATCTCCTCAGATCTGACTTGTAACTCTGCCTGGTGACATCACTTGCTTGTCTCCATGATGATATGTTCAGTATCCACGGAGACAATCAAATGGGGGACCCTCCGCCAGAAAAGTTACACAGTGCATCTTTTTTGGGAAAACATTTCTTAGTGCCAGCCCGGAGCTTGATTTCATCTTTTCATTTCCGATGTGTGTGACCCCATGTACACTGCCTGTCAAAAGTCTGGACCCACCCTCTCATTCAGTGTGTTTTTTTTTTTTTTTTCCTCTCTACATTTTATATACACACAGACATACACACGTGTATAAACTGTAGAAAGTAGTAACATAAAGGGAAAAAAACACAGAATGAGAGGGTGTGTCTAAACTTTTAACTGTAGTGTATCTCTGCCTTCACTCTTGTGTTGCTGTCTCTCTTTTCACTCTGGTTCCTCTCATCCCTCTCTTCTCTCTCTCTCTCCCCTCTTCCTCCTCCTCAGTCGTACTATCGCGGCAGCTCTCTCCCCGAGCTCCTCCTCTCCCTCCTCACCTCCTGGAAGCTGTCAGCCAAACCCCGGCCCGCTGTGTCCTATGTGGCCTCCGCTGTACGTGCGCTGTCTGTGCACGTGCTCCGTCTGTGCACGAGCCTGACCTTTGAACCGTAACCTGTGTGTCAGTGTGAACTTTAACCCCACGCTGACCTGTACTGCGTGTGCCATCATGCCTAGATACAGAATAGTTCTCTAACCTTCTAACTACAGTTTCATTGATCTCGCCTTTAACACCGTTACACATGTCTGAGTGAACTGTATTGAGTGCTTAAATGGTTTGCCTCAACTCTTGACATCATCAGGTGGTGATCCAAGAGTGCTCCTCAGTGTTTTTAAAGTCCAGTCCCCTTAATCTCATTCAAGACTGATCATTACAGCGCTTTAATGACTTCCAATTTGCTTAGGGATGCCTCGATCCAGTTACGATACCAATTTTGATGCTGTAGCTTTCAGGCAGGGAAGTAGACGGGAAGGGACAAAAGGGTTTGTTGTCCCGGGCCCCAGGGTCTTAGGGGCCCAGAATTTGACTCTTTTCCTATTAATTTATATTAGAGGGAGACCCAAGTGACGCTTCTTGCCACGGGCCCCGAAATTTCTGTTAACGGGCCTGCTTTCAGGGCTGCACGCCTTTGGTTGATTAAGACTCCATTGATTAATCGACTAAACAACTAAAGTTTGTATTAGTTGAATAAACTAGAAAAGCACTCAGAGAGCGCAGACCAAGCCCCATTTAACGCAATGCTAACGAAATTTTCAAAGTGATCCAGAATCCAGGATTTCTTCTGGATCATCACCAAAATTTAATCATCTGTTGGATTTACCATTCGGAACATTTCCTGAAAATTTCATCAAGATCCGTCCATAACTTTTTGAGTTATCTTGCTAACTAACAAACAAACTAACAAACAAACAAACAAACAAACAGACAGACTCAGGCGAAAACATAACCTCCTTGGCGGAGGTAACAATAATCACTTTATTTAGATACAGCTCTAATAGCTTTAACTATCTTCCAGTATCAACCAATACCAATGCAGAGACTCAAAACGGCATTTATTTCCTGAACAAAATTAACATATTTATACAAAGTTGTTCTGTAGTTATTTGATGGATAAATAACAGCAACATAACACGTTTGGATCAAAGTTCAAACATTCTGAGAGTTTCTGCACTGACTGCAGCCAGTGAATAGTCTATTACATCCACTTATCGTCCAACCAGGATATCGGCTGAATCGATATTTGGAGGCTGATATCGGGTCCAGCAAAGTTTTCAAGATCAGTGCCGAGATCCAGTATCCAGCATCCTACTCTAACAACTTCAACATTAGCAGCTACAATTTAAACTTTCCAGGGTGTCAATTTTTTCCATTTTCCATACACATATAAAATGCATAAATAGTGAAAATGTCCATAAGAAATTAAAAAAGAGTAAATAATACATAATATAGAACTTATTTAAATAGCCTGTGTGTGTGTTTCAAAACGATACTGATCATAACTCGTGTCTAACCCAGCAGTTTGTGAACTTTACATCTAAGGTGTGTCTAATATTTGTACTAATTCATACTAAGGTATTGTGCATTTTTTACTGCAGAAGTACCTCAACATTTTTATCTTAATTAATTAGTTGTGTACTTTGGACATTTGAGAACATATCACCTCATAGATATGACTTGTCAGTACACTTATGAACAGGCCACTTGCTTTAATGACTGTTGGAGGACTACTGCTTCTGTTCCAAAAGTGCACATAAAGCCTGGATGTAGAGCCCCAGCTCACCGCATCTTGTCTGGTGCGGTTGTGTGATCTGTGGGTTTGTTCCAGAAGTTCGGGGGAAACCAGTCCAAGCCAGAGTTCACGGTGGACCTGAGAGGCGGATCTGTGGAGTGGGCGTCGAAAGACAAGTCCAGCAAGAAGCATGTCATAGAGGTAATTACATAATGCCAATGGACACACTGAGATGTTTTGATACATTTATTGGAATCATAGTTTTATTTCTTTTTATTCACGTGTTAGAGTAGTCCTTGGTGTGGTTTTCAAACATCTGTTGCCATCAGCCTGACCATAGCCATCCTAAATACTACCAAATCTTGTGCTAAAATGGACAGTGAGTTACTGTAAAATCTCATGTTTTTCGTAGTTACTTCAAGATGAAATACCAAAGTAGGTTAAAATTGGCTGTAAATGTGGTTTAGGTTCCTGCAAAAATCAATTCTGATGATTTGACTGGACGGAAAATTAAGCACAAAAGTGTATCAATCTCTGTACCTTGTTCTTTTTTATTATTATTATTATTGTTATTGTTATTGTTATTGTTATTATTATTATTATTATTATTATTATTATTATTATTTTATTTTTTTATTTCTTTTTGCAGCCTATATTTATTGTAGGATATTGTATTCTATATATACATACTGTATATATCCTACAATGACTTTTGCAGCCTATATTCATTTGCAGCCTATATTCATTGTAGGATATATACAGTATATACAGTCTTTCCCGTAGATTTCACTCACACAAATACTTTCTATATACATACATACATCACTTTCTTTCATACTATTTGTGGAGTTTGAATGTTACTTATTATATTTTATATTTTAGCAGTCTTTTTGAACAGTGTGCTTAGGTTTTATGACAATACAAGGAGCAACAAAGTGAGATTTTGTTGCGCCAGTGTCTAGTCCATGTACTTTTTAGACTTTGCTTAACATTCTACTTATCTTCAAAACACCAGCTGCGATATAATTCATTTTTTATGCATCCATCGCTAATAAATGTGCCTAAAACTATTCCTAAACCAGAATAAATGATGACATGTCTCCTTTATTTAAATGTCTCTTGTTTGTGCAGCTGAAGACTCGTGTGGGCACAGAGCTGCTGATCCAGTCTGAGATCGACAGTGTGATAAACGACTGGTACAGAGCCCTGAGTGACACCGTCAGCACACATGTGAGACCTGCTCCTGTACTACAACATGTGTGATGCCGTGTGTGTGTGTGTGTGTGTGTGTGTGTGTGTGTGTGTGTGTGTGTGTGTGTGTGTGTGTGTGTGTGTGTGTGTGTGTGTGTGCGTTTAATCATACGTGTGTGTGATAGGCGTGGGAGTCTGACGAGGCCATCGAGGAGGACATGCCTGAGTCTCCAGGAGCAGAGAAGCAGGACAAAGAGAAGGAGCACCGGGACTCCAAGAAGAACAGAGGTGCTTTTCAGAATCCATTATTGAAAAAAACACAATCATGTCAAATAGTTTAGATGACCATACAGACTGCCTTCCATAATCTGTCTTTGAGTTACTGTTTACAAGATTAGTTTGGTTCTGAGGTCACAAAATCTCCAAAACTACATCACAAAGTTACCACATCACCACTTTTAGTCAGAGATGCCATTTAGCCATTACTGTAAGAAAACCTAGACATGAAACCTGAAGGAGTGTGTGTCCCACAGTGATGAAGACCTCGGTGAGCATGGACGTGTCGGACCAGAAGAAGACCAGGATGAAACTCAAGAAGTTCCTCATACGAAGGCCCACCTACCAGGCCGTCCGCGACAAGGGTTATATCAAAGGTAAACTCTGAAACAACATGAGGTGTGTGCTGTACCTGAAACATCTGAGCTCAGGCCCTTTCACTGCTAATGTTATGCTCACACTTTATAGAAGTTTACATGCAGGACATCTGAGACATGTTTCTTACAGAGGATTTGCAGTAGTAGGTTTGGTGCTTTTCAGATTCAACAGTGTGATGCTGTCATACTCTTAGATGGGGCAGAGACAGATTTTCCTATTAATCACTGTACTTTATCATGAAATATCCAAAAGGTAAATTCACAACTGTTAAACCTGATCATTTCTATCAGTGTATTTTAACAATATTCATTTTAGCCCCCCGTATCTATTCTGTAGGCACTAATGTAGGAATATAGAGTGTTGTGATGCCATCTTAAACCCAGCAGTTAGTAGTACTCAATAGTAAAAAATATTACTAATCTTAGTATGTATGTATTTCAGGTGTAATTGAGCTTTGTATTGTGGAATCCTTGTTTTACTGTATGTTTTCTTGAGTATACAGTTGTACAGATGCTCTGCTGCTGTTCTTCCAGACACTGTGTTTGGCTGTAGTCTGAGCGCTCTGTGTCAGAGGGAGAACTCCACTGTGCCCAAGTTTGTGAGGATGTGCATCGACCATGTGGAGGACACAGGTAACACCAGCTCTGCTTTAGAAGTACACACTGTGGTCTGGTGTGGTCAGGGGTGAGGGGCTTTCAGATGCGATCAGGTTTCCTCATCATTAACTTTTCCTTTTGTATGAATATTCCTGTCTGCTGAAATCACATCCACCGAACTATGTTCAAGTGTAAACTCAAAGTAGAAGAGGGCAGCAGACAATGCTACAAAACATTTCCCCAAAGGAATTATTTGAGATTTTGATTTGAAACAAATGTAAATGTGTATGTATTTTAAATGCATATTTTACCATATTTAAACACAACTCTCAGGTGAAGTCTTTTACACTGACCTCTGCCTTTGTTCCTCTCAGGGCTGGATGTCGATGGCCTTTACAGAGTCAGCGGGAACCTGGCAGTCATCCAGAAGCTGCGCTTTGCTGTCAATCACGGTAAGGGGCGGGACATCCTGTTTACTTCCTGTTTGCTGTTCCCCGCTGTGACCTTTGCTCTCGTGCGTGTGTGTGTGTGTGTGTGTGTGTGTGTGTGTGTGTGTGTGTATATGTATGTACGTGTGTGTGTACATGTGTGTGTGTATGCAGATGAGAAGCTGGAGCTGGACGACAGTAAATGGGAGGACATCCACGTGACCACAGGAGCCCTCAAGATGTTCTTCAGAGAGCTTCCTGAGCCCCTCTTCACCTACACCTCCTTCAACGACTTTGTCAACGCCATCAGTAAGGACCAGGCCGTCACTGCAGTAGTTAATATTCCATAGTATAGTATTGATACGGAAAAAAATTTACTTTTCCTGTGTAGTTTTAGAATGGTTTTGATCTATAGATGCCATAATCTGGTGATATTACAATTGCTACTATATATAATATCATATTGTTTAAAATAATTAGTAAATTTGTATACATTTTTGTATGATGACATCACTGAGTGAAATCCAGAGCCATATTACAGAGCTAACTTCATTAGAGCTGTAATATCAATCTGAGTTTTGACTGGTTACACCATTACTATATGTGAAAAACATATTCACCTACACAATGTCATTTTAGGAATAAGATGGATTCTTGTTTGAAATATGCCCATACCCATGGTCAAATTTCAGCTTTTGAGTATGAACCAAACGTATTACAAAAAAGCATGTGACGTTCCATAAAACAACATAAAATACAGAATTTTCCCTGTTCTCCATCTCAGTTTTAATCTATGGGCCCATTTTAGACTCTGCCCCTCTTTAAATGTTCTAGAACAGACTATCAGGATGTCGCTGGTGTAACACCTGTTAGAGCAGTTCCTCATGTGACCACTAGATGGAGCCACACTCCCACTATTCTCCTCCTCTCTCCACAGAGTGTCAGGACTACAAGCAGAGACTCAACTCCATCAAAGACTTGATCAAGAAGCTGCCTAAACCCAACCACGACACAATGCAGGCGCTCTTCAAACACCTGCGCAGGTAACACTGGGTGGGAGTTAAACGCCCTATACCTGAATTTTTCCCTGCGTATTTGAGCAGAATGTGTCTTGCAGATATATTACAGATATATTATATAAGCAGCTCTTGAGGTTAGAATAAGTCTGCTCCGTTCTGTCTGCATCTAATTAGAAAGCATTGTATTGTTCGATAATCAGGAAGTGTGTGTTAGCATGCGAGATGTTGTCTTAACTCCGTTCTGGTCTCAGAGTTGTGATACGCTTTTATAAACTCATCATGGTGAATAATTAGGACGCTATGAATGCATAAGGTAAGTGAGGAACAACTTTGGACCCCTGCAAACCATTTTTTAAACATTTTAAGACAAAATTAGGTACAGTGTCTATATAAAACGTGGCATCTAGTAGTCGTTAGTAGAGTAGTCATCGAGAGGTTGATGGTTCTGTCCCTTATGCTGGCATTGCAAACGGCTTTAGGTTTTATTCTCTTTGCCTGTGGGTGATTGAGCGCCTTGACTGTGACTTGAATATGGGGAATGAATAAATTATGCAAATGAGAGCATTAAATCATAATATAGAGAGTGTATCTTAGCAGCCAGCTACCATACGTTTTTACACTTTAGCCTGTTATTAATGGTTCCCCTGTGGAGGTGACGGTAAAGCCCTCACCCGCCAGCCCAGGGTTAGCCGGTTCAAATTTCACTTATTGTATTTTCTACATACTGAAATATTTGATGTGGTCTTTGATAACGTTGTTACGATACTAAAATTTCAAACTCGATATCAATTCTAAGGAATAGACTCGACTCTCAATACCGATTCCTATACGATGATGATAATAAAAACTCTTTATTGAGACAATAGAATGTGATTTTCAACAACGTTTTAAATAGTTTGCAGTGGTCCAGAGTTCTTCTTCACTTTCCTTATGTATTCTGAGCGTCCTAATTACTCACTATAATGAGTTTATAAGAGCTTTTCATAGTTTTCAGAGACCAAACAGACACACTGCAGCACACAGCAGACTTATTTTGACCTCAGGAGCTGCTTATACTATATCTCTGAACACATTTTGCTTAAATACATGGAAAGGTTCAGGTACCGGCCCTTTAATAACAATAAAATGTTTTGCCTTTGTTTCTAGAAAATATTATTATTAGCTCAAAATGCTGTTCCACCTTGTGATGTCATGAAGTGGTAGTTTTCAAGATAACAGCTTTTAGGTATAATTCAGTCGAGATTGGCAATTCCAGGGTTGAAATGATCTGAATGATTCTAGTGAAGGGGTAATAATAATAATACAGGCTTGTATAGCGCTTTTTTTGGACACTCAAAGACGCTTAACAAACAAAATAGGAAGTAACACTGTAGGAAATGGGGGAAATGCAGCTTGAACAGGTGAGTTTTTAATTGTGATTTGAAGTGCTGCAGTGAGTCCGAGTTCCTGATGGATTGTGGGAGAGAGTTCCAGAGCGAGGGGGTGGCCGCAGCGAATGCTCGGTCCCCCAGGGTCTGGTGCTTTGTCCTGATGAGGGGAGTGAGGAGGTTGGTGTCGGGTGGGACAGTGCAGACGGAGGAGGTCAGTGAGACGGGGAGGGGCCAGGTTATGGAGGGACTTGCAGGTGATTAGGAGGACCTTGTATTGAATGTGGTGTTGTACGGGGAACCAGAAGGTCTGTGGAGTTTAAAAACACAGCGGAGCACTTCCTGCAATTATTACGGCATGACGTCACACTCAGCCTAAATCTGCTTTGTTTGGGTTTGTGTGTTAAACGTGTGAATGAAACAAAACACAACTCCAGGTCTGTTTGTGATGAGGAAACAACATTAGAACAGATCAGAAAATGGCGTCATATGGGACCTTTAATTCAAAAGTTGGACTGATGGATGAAACAGAAATGTTGATTGACAGAAACATTTGTACACAAGCGCTTTTCTATTTAAAATAAATGTTAGCTGTAAATGAACCCCACGTCCAAACCCTGCAGCAACGCAACTTCCATGTTTGCATTTCTATTCCTTTTAAAACCAGTGCTCTCCAGGTCGTAGAGTGCCCCCAGCGGTGTGGACTATTTGATGGAAACCCTTATTTTGAAAGGTCATGTTGGAGGGGCTTCCTGTGTGCGTTCCATTCAAACACAATGGGACGAGTGTGTGGCATTTACCCAGCGCATCCCATTTGCATTTATATAAGTGTGTTTACGCTAATGCAGCCCCACTGTTGTTTCTGAACAGGATTTATAGAGGCGCAGAGACGGAGGTGTGCATATTTCATCTCTCCGTTTCTCGCTCTCCTTCCCTCTTTTCTTAGCCTCTTCTTTTTCTCTCTCTCTCCCTCTTTAAGCTTTCTCTCCCTTCTCAGGCTCTACTTCCCTCTCTCTCTCTGTCTCTCCATGTGTCTCAATCTCTTTACTCTCTTTTCTCCTCTCTCCCCATCTCTTTGTCTGTCCATTTCTTTCTTTCTTCCCTCTTGTTCTCTACATCTTTTGTCTTTCGCTTTCTGACATCGTCTCTCTCCTTTCTCCCTGCCTCCGTCTTTTTCTCCTCTCCTCTCTCGCTCGTTTTCCCCTCATGCTCTCTTTGTCTTCCCTCTTTTTTTCTCTCTCTGTATCTCTTTCCTGTCCCTTCTTTCTCTTGTCTCTTTTGCTTTCTCTCTTCCCCTCTGTATCTCTTCTGCTCTTTCCTTTCTCTACTTTCACTTATCCTTCTTTGTTTTTCTCTCTCTCCCCCTTTCTCTGTATCTCTCCTGCTGTCTCTCTCTTCTCTTCTTTCCTCTTTTCCTCTTCCTCTTCCTCTCCTCTCTCCCTCTCTCTTGCATATGTAGTTTGGGTTGTATATGCAGATTCCAGGTCGTAGCTCCTTTTTACACAGGTTTATTCTAGGCTGCCCGGGAGCGAGTGGAGGCACAGGAAACATCTCTGATTCACTCTGATCCTGTGGATGTGATGAGTTGTGACTCGTGCAGATGCATTTATCAAACCTCCACTCTTTCCTTATTTTAACACGTGCGTTTGGAAATGACAGCTCTTTTCTAAAGCCTTCTGATGTTATTCGAATTCTCCAATCCAGACCTGGTTTAATGGTCTTTGTCTTAATGTTAAAGAAAGCAGCTGTTGTTCTGAGCCTCATTTGAACTGCTTCATCTCTCAGTCTGACAGGGGTATTTATGGAAGATCATTTGTTCCATTAGATTTTGAATTTCACATACCACTGAATTTCTTACTTTGAATTTTTTTTTAACTCTAAAACAAGATATTTGAATTATTTTTATTCAGAATTTTAGTTGCTGAAATTTTAAGTGTACTTTTTCAATATGCTTCAAATTCAAAATAAAAATTCCACCTTTTAAATATTCAGCACATATATTTTCAAGCCCTCAAATTCAACAGTCAAAATTCAGAGTGTAAAATTCGCAGTGTAAAATTTCACAGTAAAGTTCCAAGATGCCAAGGCAGAAGCAATCGATCCTGTGTGAGTGAGGAGGACAGAGGCTGTTTCCTAATGGTTCTCATCTGTGGGCGGGGTTTACACTTATTAAATAAAAGAGATGAGGTTTTGATGAGGCGAATTCTGACCAATCAGATCGCTTCACTGCACCATTTCCTGTTTGTTACTAAGTTCGATCAGATCACACAGGATCGATTGCTTCTGCCTTGGCATCTTGGATCTTTGCTGCAATTTTACACTCTGAATTTTGACTGTTGAATTTGAGGGCTTGAAAATATTTGTGCTGAATATTTAAAGGGTGATTTTTTATTATTTTTTTATATATATATTGAATTTTAAACACTTTGAAAATGTACACTTAAAATTTCAGCAACTAAAATTCAGAATAAAAATAATTCAAACAAGTTTTTTCACAGTTAAAAAATTCAAAGTGAGAAATTCAACAGCATTTAAAAAAGTTGAAATAGACATTGGTCAATAACTGGTTAAGCAGGTTAGAGGGGCCAGTGGTTCAGACTGTCTGCCTTGCTTCCCTCAGTCTGTCCCAGGGCAGCTGTGGCTACAGTAGTATCTTGAATAATAGAGTGAAGAATGCTCTGTAAAGCACTTTGAGTGTCTTGAAAAGTGCTACTCAAATCCACTTATTATTTATTATGATTAGATGCTTCAGTCATTGCACCGTCGATGCTTCTGCTGTAAATCCATCGAACTAGTCCAAACTCTTCAAATAAGAACTCATCTTCAATCATGTCTGTCATTTTAACTCCATATATTCAAACTTGTTCTGTAACTTAACCCCTTGTCCTCTGTGTCTCCGTGTCTCCTCAGGGTGGTGGAGCACGGGGAGGCTAACCGTATGACCACCCAGAGCGTGGCCATCGTGTTTGGCCCCACCCTCCTGCGCCCGGAGACGGAGAGCGGGAACATCGCCGTGCACATGGTCTACCAGAACCAGATCGTGGAGCTCATCCTCATAGAGTACGACAGCGTGTTCGGCAGGTAGAGCCACAGCAGCCGCCCTCTGCGCCTGCCCTGTGCACCTGTCGCACCTATCGCACCGTCGCACCTGCCTATGGACCAAGCCTGGACACACACCTCGCATTTACCTGTTGCACTTATCAAGGATTTCCGATGCCATAAGTGTTGATCGAGCACTGGAGAAACGGCCAGTAGAGACACAGCACCTGGAGCAGCTCGTGTCACAACGGCCCGTTATGTCAGAAACTGTGATCATGGATTAGGTTTTAAATGGAATAAGCCCAGAACGTAATAGTGGGCCAGTTCTTTTGTGTCAGATGCCCTACCATGCTCCTATCCATGGATTTGATTGTTTTAGTACTTTTGCTCGTTCAAAAGATACAATATTTTTTTAACCGTTAACTGCAACTGTGGTAGGTTTTCATCTCTCTGAAACTCACGGATATCCCTGTATGTCAGATGCCCTCCCAGTCTCCTATATCCCTGTCAGATGCCCTCCCATGGGTCCAGCTTCTTGTTAAATGAGGACTACTGACAGTTAAAAAAAGTATACTATTTAGTTTTGAATTGTTAATTGCTATGGCTTTAATCAATCTGAAAGCCATGGATATTCCTATGAGTCAGATGCCCTCTCATCCTCCTATATCTGTGTGTCAGATGCCCTTCCTTTCACCTCTTATATTCCTATGAGTCTGATGCCCTCTCCAAATTACAATGTTATCGTCTCCACCATTTTAATATAAAAAACTGTGTATTTTGTTATGCTGAACTTATTCCATTTAAACCTCATTACACTGGCTCTCACATCCTGGGCTGTTTTTACATCACAGTTGCTACACACCTCATGTTGGCATTAAACTTTGGGATGCTCCTTTTGGACTTTATGGACCTGTGGAGTGACTTTTCTGAGACTGTTTGTGGATTTGAATCAGTGTTATTGTGTGGGAGAAGCGTGAGGAGCACTTGGATGGTTGGACCAGTTTATGGACAGACCTTCTCCTGTGTGAGTGGGAGAGACGATGGAACTTTGAGCACAAGTCCTTTCTTCTCATTGTCTTGTGGATTTGGTACGGCCATGTATTATGTCCAGTGGGATATGGAAAACTCCCCAAAAAGTATGAAATGAAATGTTGCGTTTAAATTAATAAATTGTGTTTGTTTTTCCACAAATTGTGTTAATAGAAAGTGGTTATATTAAAGGGCCCTATTTATCTATATTATTATGTTTTTTCCTCAGTAGTGTTTTGTTTCATTCACACATGTTTAACACAAACCCTGCAGATTTAGGCTGAGTTCTTCTCTCAAACTAAAAACACTCTGTTCCACCTTGTGATGTCATGTGGTAGGTAATACAGGAAGTGCTCCAGCATGTTTTTAAACACCATACAACTTCAGTAGGTTGGCTATTCCAGGGTTGAAATTATCCAAATGATTTTAGTGAACTAAAGGTAAAAGGAGCTATTAACTTGAAAACTACAACTTCATGACATCACAAGGTGGAACAGAGCATTTTCAGCTTTGAAGATGTAGACAGACTACATGTGTGAATGAAACAAAACACAACTTGAGGTCTGTTTTTAAGGAGGTAACAACATTAGAACATAGATCAGAAAATGGCTTAATATGAGCCCTTTAAATGTATCTGTCTCCAAGCAGATGGCAGACCTTCCATCAGAAATGCTCCACAGTACATCTTTAAATACATTCACTTTCTATTAACATAAACATGACCAAACTTGGTCAACGTTTCATTTATTTTTTGAAAATTTAGATATGAATTAAAAAAATGTTGGTCAGCCCCGTTGTGTTTTGAAAATATGAGCGAGTATAACGACTGCACAGAACTTGTAAACACGTGTGTCATGGACTATTTTGTAAAGATGAAATACAGTGCTAATAAAGATGCTAACTTATAAGCTAATAAAATGCATAACCATATCACCATTGTGAAAAAGTCATGATTAAGCTGCAGTGTTCAGGTCAGTGTTCACAAGAAAGTTATTCTATTAAAATAAATGAACAAATGAGCTCTTAAGAGCAGACAGTTTGGTATTGTTTAAAAAAAAAAAAAACTGCATTCACACTTGATCCTGGTTTAGTCTGGTAGTATAGATCTAGTCCTACCTGGTTTAGCCCTGGTTTAACCCTGGTCTAGTCCCGGTCTAGTCCTGGTTTAACCCTGGTCTAGTCCTGGTCTAGTCCTGTCTTGTCTTTGTTCAGTCCTGGTCTAGCCCTGGTCTAGCCCTGGTCTAGCCCTGGTTTAACCCTGGTCTAGTCTTGGTCTAGTCCTGGTCTTGTCTTTGTTCAGTCCTGGTCTAGTCCTGGTCTTGTCTTGGTTCAGTCCTGGTCTAGCCCTGGTTTAACCCTGGTCTAGTCCTGGTCTTGTCTTGGTTCAGTCCTGGTCTAGCCCTGCCTGGTCTAGTCCTGGTCTAATCCTAGTCTAGTCCTGGTCTATCCTAGGTCTAGCCCTACCTTGTCTAGTCCTGGTCTAGTTCTGCTCTACCCCTGCCTGGTCTGGTCCTGGTCTGGTCCTGGTCTGGTCCTGGTCTAGTTCTGGTCTAGTTCTGGTCTAGTTCTGGTCTAGTTCTGGTCATGTTACTGCTCTGATACTGGTGTGGTACTGGTCTACTCCTGATCTACTCCTGGTCTAGCCCTGGTCTAGTCCTGGTCTAACTCTGGTCTAGTCCTGCTCTATCCCTGCCTGGTCTGGTCCTTGTCTAGTCCTGGTCTAGTCCTGGTCTATTTTGGGTCTAATCCGGGTTTAGTCCCAATTTTGATATGTGTGCACAAGTGTGAAAGCAGCATAATGATAACACAAGGTTTTTAATGCGTTAAGATTAATGAATAAATATGTATAAAATGGTAATAATGAAACCAAAAGCATCTGTAAAATTAACCCTAAAATATGGACTAGTATTTTTACACTGAGCCAGTGTTGAAGCCAGCCGCTATGTAAGACAATGGACGGACCAGTGCTGCTTATGTGACCAGATGTACTCAAGTCTGTGTGAAAAGAAATGAAACCTGTGATTGTCCAGTAATGTTTTATGACACGCACAAAGGATAAAAATGTTGTGTATTTTTTTTCTGACCAATAACGTCACCTGAAAATGTCCAAGAAAATGTTACAAACGTGGGATACTGGATTCTTGTTGTATGTGATGGTCTGCACATTTCAGCCTAAGATGATGAAACTGTGGACTCTGGAGAGACTCGTGGTCCGGTCTCTGGTCCGGTCTCCTGTGGACTTTTGTATGTGGCACTCTGTGAATAAAAGTGATGTGAGACTGAGCTGTGTCAGAGTTGTGTTTTTGCTCCTGTTCTAGTTTAGTCCAGGTTTAGTCCCAAAGTGTGAACGCAGCCAAAACTCACTATTACAATAGCTCTGATGTTAGCGTAATGGACACATGATGTCCATATCTGGCCTGTATATAGTTAGGGTGACCAGGCTTCCGTCTTTACCCGGGACAGTCCCAGTTTTGAGCCCTGTGTCCCCTGTCCCAGCAGATTTCTCCAAAACCACAGATTTGTCCCAGTTTTACATATGAAATGTCCCAGGTGTCCCTATTTTTCAACAATTTGATTTAAACCAGGACTGAATTAAGACTAAACCAAGACAGCATCAGGTCTAGACCAGGACTATAACTGGACTAAACTAAGACTAAACCAGGACTACGTCAGGTCTAAATCAGGACTAAAACGGGACTATCACATTTTTTTACTAATCTGATCCGAGCAAACGGTAAAGAGGAGCATAATTTCCATTTGTTTAGCCCAAATACAGAAAACCATGTTTGCTAATGACCATAAAGCAAAACAAATGCAGCGACAGAAGCTCCTCAGACAATATTATTTATACCACCCATCCTAACCCGAGTGTGTCTCAGTTCTGAATGTTGAACATCTGGTCACTCTAAAGTCCGGCCACCTGTGGACTTGTGAATAAAAGTGCTGCGAGACCACAGACTGTATAAAGACGTGGACTAAGGGAGTAGGACGTCACAGGGTTTGGTTCCAGTCAAATAAAGCTCGTTGAGGCTAGCAGTTATAGGAGCAAATTTAGAGCCAGGTCCACATTAGGAATAGGAATTTATTAACACCTGGTTCATGTAAAGCAGGTTAATACAAAACGACGAGGCTCACTGCAGCAGTTACAGAGAGTGGGGCGACAATTTCTCAATGTATGCCGAAAGTGCTTCCATACTCTCTTCCTATTTGAAACACGGCAGCTAGTAGGTTACCTATGTCCATTTATATTTTTTTTAAAAAGGTAACAAATTATTGGTGAGTGAGGTTTAGGTTTATCAATCACTCACTCAAACTTTATTTATAAAGCGCTTTTCGTACAAAAATGTAACACAAAGTGCTTTACAGTGATTAAAAACAACCCCACATTTCCTTCCACCCACCCAACCAGCCCCACAGCTGCCTGACCCACACAACCAAACAACCCGAACAGTAACACACACACACACACACACACACACACACACTGACATGCGTGCGGCTGGGGAAGAATGTCTCGGACACTCGGACTATAAGCACAGGATCTCCACAGGGCTGTGTACTTTCTCCCCTGCTCTTCTCCCTGTACACCAACTGCTGCACCTCCAGCCACGACACCGTGAAACTGGTTAAGTTTGCGGATGACACCACCCTCATCGGGCTCATCTCGGACGGCGATGAGTCTGCCTACAGGAGGGAGGTGGACCGGCTGGTGTCCTGGTGCAGCAGCAACAACCTGGAGCTCAACGCCCAGAAGACAGTGGAGATGATCGTGGACTTCAGGAAAGTCACAGCCCCCCTGCCTCTCCTCACCCTGACAGACTCCTCCATCACCACTGTGGACTCCTTCCGCTTCCTGGGCACCTGCATCACCCACGACCTCAAGTGGGAGCCGACCATCAGCTCCCTCATCAAGAAAGCCCAGCAGAGGATGTACTTCCTGCGGCAGCTGAGGAAAGCCAAGCTGCCTGCCCAGATGATGGTGCAGTTTTACACGGCCATCATTGAGTCCATCCTCACCTCCTCCATCACTGTGTGGTACGCTGGGGCCACTGCCAGGGACAGACAGAGACTGCAGCGCATTGTGCGCTCTGCTGAGAAGGTGATCGGCTGTAGCCTTCCATCTCTCCAGGACCTGTACGTCTCCAGGACTCGGGGGCGTGCAGGCCGGATAGCAGCTGACCCCTCTCACCCTGGACATGGACTATTCGAGCCACTTCCCTCTGGCAGAAGGCTACGGTCCATACGGACCAGAACCTCTCGCCATAAGAACAGTTTCTTCCCCTCTGCCGTTGGACTCATAAACACTTTATGAACACTTTATAACACCTGTACTAAGGACACTTTATAATACCAGTCACTTTAAATAAGTCATGTCACGTCACTTGCTCTTTTGCACTGTTGTTCTGATGCTCTGTATATACTTGAATATTTTTATTTTTATTATATATCTTAATCTTTTTGCATGCTCTTACTTTATTCAAATAGTGATACTTTATTATTATTATTATTATTATTATTATTATTATTATTATTATTATTATTATTATCCTTTATAACTGTGATATCTCTACTTGTATTATTATTATTATTATTATTATTATTATTATTCTTCAGTGTTCTATGTTGCACCTTATCACCAAAGCAAGTTCCTAGTCTGTGAATTGTGTTCACTGACAATGGCAATAAAAGCTTTTCTGATTCTGATTCTGATGCTAACATACATAAAACTACACATAGTAAAACATGAGGCTGAATACAGGCGAACCAGTTGAGAAAGAACCACCAGAGGAGCCGTCTACACCAGAGGAGCCGTCTACACCAGGAGCAGAGAGCCGTCTACACCAGAGGAGCCGTCTACACCAGAGGAGCAGTCTACACCAGAGGAGCCGTCTACACCAGGAGCAGAGAGCCGTCTACACCAGAGGAGCAGTCTACACCAGAGGAGCCCTCTACACCAGGAGCAGAGAGCCGTCTACAATAGGAGCAGCGAGCCATCTACACCAGAGGAGCCGTCTACACCAGAGGAGCCGTCTACACCAGGAGCAGAGAGCCGTCTACACCAGAGGAGCCGTCTACACCAGAGGAGCCGTCTACACCAGGAGCAGAGAGCCGTCCACCTCCACCAGGAACCGCCACAGGGCCCAGGGGAGAGAAGAGGCCCAAGCACCATCCCTCCACCAGGAGCCCACGGAACAAACCCCGGCAGCCTCAGCCGACCACTGCTCTCGGTACAGAGGGCTCCTACAGAGCAAACACTGGAAATCCTAAAAATGATAAAGGAATATGAGTTCAAGCTAATAATATGCCTAAAATAGATAAAATATAAATAATGAAAACAAGTAAAAGTATAAAATTTCAATAAAAGGCCAAGCTAAACAGGTGGGTCTTGAGCCTACTCTTAAAAACATGAACATTCTCTTTGGCCCTGAGCTCCTCTGGCAGGCTGTTCCATAACGAGGGCCATAGTGCTGGAAAGACGCCTCTCCGTGAGTGTGTGTCCTGACTTTGGGAATGACCAGGAGCCTGCTGCCGGAGGAGCGCAGGGTCCGCGAGGGTTCGTAAGGTAAAAGCAGTTCTGAAAGATAAGAAGGCCCAAGACCATTAAGACATTTAAAAACCAGTAAAAGAACTTTAAAATCGATCCTGAAACTCACAGGGAGCCAATGTTCATCTATTTTATGCTGTCAAACAAACATTGTACTGACCTTAATACAAAGACTACTACTTAGGCTCTGTTCACTCTTCTGTTCGAGTCCTGGTTTTGTCCGGGTCTAGAGCTGGTTTAGAACTAAATCAGAGCTAGACTACATCAGGACTCAAATGGGCCAGGACCACGTGTGAACACATCCTAAATCCAGGCTAGACAGAGACTAAACCAGGACTGTTGTGGAATAAACTCAAGTAGAGACATGAAGTGGAAGTTCTACAGGAGAACTTTATTTACACCGCTGCAGACCCAGCACCCAGAGAAACCCTCAGCACACTGTGAGAGTGCTGTCCGGTCAGTCTAGTGCAGTCCAATCTGGCTGTGCTTCTGTTGTAGGGAGTATTATACCTCTGATGACACAGGCCAAGATAACAAGGATTGAGCTGGCAGTGAGAGCACAGCACATAGACTGTATAAAGAAGTGGACTAAACTAAGGGAGTGTGACGTCACCCACAGCGTTCAGCTCCAGTCAAACGAAGCTCACTGAGGCTAGCAGTTATCGGTGTAAATTTGGAGCAGAGTTTCACATCAGGAAAAGGAACTGATTTACAGACAAAATAGTGAAATAAAAACCCCAGGATCATGTAGAGCGGGTTGATACAAACATTTGAAGACCAAAATGACGAGGCTCACAGCAGTCACAGAGAGAGGGGTGGCTAGCGGGTTATCTATGGCCGTTTATGCTGGCATTGCTACCAACATTCACACATCACGTTCATACTAGGCAACGTTGGCAAAGTGTGTTGCCTAATGACACAACAAGAAGTCAGAGCGGGAATCGATCCTCTGACTTTTTTTTTTTTTTTCCAAAAATATTTTTATTGATTTTAACATTTTAACATTAAACAAGACGAAACACACACATCAGCTCAGCAAGCAGCAAAAAGGCAGTCAGTTCCCTGTCAAGCGGGGCCTCCCCGCAGCCCAGATCGACAGGACATCACTATGATCAGCATTGAGTCAAGATTTCCCTTTTAATATAGAAATATAGAAATGCCCGCCTAAGCTATGATTGTTGCCCGAGACAGAATGGAAGACACATGTCCTTCGTTGTAGTCCATGAATGGTTTCCATATGTGACGAAAAGTGTCAGTCTTGGAGTGGATCAGGCATGTTAAGAAGTCCAGTGGAATGTATTCCAGAATAAGCCTTCTCCATGCAGAAATAGTGGGTGGTTTTATAGAAATCCAATTTAGCAGGATATTTTTCTGGGCACAGAAAGTGAGAATATTGTACAACTTACTAATGTATTTATTACTGATTTGTCTATTTGGCAAACCGAGGAGAAGAGAAAGTGGATCACGACTAATATTAATTTTAATTATTTTCTTGAGTTCAAGCAGCACAGAGTCCCAGTAATTCTGAATTTTGGGGCATGACCACAGACAGTGTGTTAGGCTGCCGTCATTTACCTTACATTTAGGGCACTGTGAAGAAGCGCCGGGTTTAAATTTAGACACTCGGTTTGGGGCTAAGTGAGCTCTGTGTAGTAGTTTAAGTTGTAAGGCCCACGAACGATTACAAATAGAAATTTTCTTGGCAGCACTCCAAATATTGCCCCACATTTCGTCTGTGATGTCAGTACCCAGTTCCCTTCCCCAGGTCTGAGCCAACAAGGGAGAATCAGGCTTACGGTGACGTTTTATTGTCTTGTAATACATACTGAGAGACACTTCTCTTGTTTTAAAAAAAAGCTTCTCAAAATCCGAAACCTCAGTGTCCTCCAGTAATCTCTTATCTGGAAATACCGAAAAAGGTTATTATTACCAATACCAAAGACATCAACAATCTGGTTGAATGACATGAGGATCCCCTCCCTGAAGAGACAACCCAGAGAGGAGATACCCCTAGCCACCCAGTCCCCAAAACCTGCATCCAACACTCCTGGAGGAAAATCAGGATTGTTGACAAAAGGGGCAAAAGGTGATGTTTTCCCTGCTCTCCCTTCAATACGTCGCACAGATCTCCATGCTTTAACTGTATTAACAGTAATTGGGTTGCTACAGCATTTATTAATTGTTTTCATATCTTTAAGGAAGAGCAAGCTCTTAAGAGGACAATCGCATAATGAGGCTTCTATATCCAGCCATGATGCAGAAGAATTTTGACACCCCCACTCTCTGGCATATAACAGAAGGGAACTCAGCTGGTATATTTTGAGGTCTGGAAGGTCTAAGCCTCCCATATGACCTGGAAGCTGTAATGTTAACATTTTAATGAAGGCCCTTTTTTTGCTCCAGATAAAGGAGCCGAACCAGCCCTTTATTTTTTGAATCAACTTGTGTGTAAACATAATTGGAATCATTCTAATTGGATATAGCAAGCGAGGGAGTATGTTCATTTTCAAAAGTGAGATCCTACCAAGCCAGGATATGGGGAGGCTATTCCAGCGTTCCAAGTCCGATTTAATTTTGTCAAGTAAGGGGATAAAATTTGTTTTGAACATCTGACCGAAAGAAGGGGTGATAAATATACCCAAGTATACAAAACCTGCAGGCTACCACTTAAAGGGAGAGTCGGGAACACAGAGCTGTTTTCCCAGAGGCATAGCCTCAGACTTCAAGAAGTTTATCTTGTACCCAGAGAATAAACTGAACTGATTGATGATTGTGATTACTCTGTGGACAGAGACAGCTGGCTTTGAAAGAAATAACAAAACGTCGTCGGCATATAAGGAGATCTTATGTATTCCCGTGCCAGAACTAATCCCGGACACAGTAGGGTCACCGCGGATAGCTTCAGCTAGAGGCTCAATTGTAAGGGTGAAAAGGAGTGGAGAAAGAGGACACCCCTGCCTGTTTCCCCTACCCACCCTGAAATTTTTAGACCTGAGTCCATTAGTAATAACTGCTGCTAAGGGGCAATTGTATAAAACTTGGATCCAGCTGATAAAATTAGGGCCCAACCCAAACTGTTGCAGAGTAAAAAACAAGTAGGACCACTCTACACGGTCAAACGCCTTTTCGGCGTCTAAGGAGACTACAAGGCCCTCCACTGCCCGCCGCTGACAGAACTGAATCACATTTAGAAGACGCCTGAGATTATTACAGGAACTGCGACCTTTCATGAAACCTGTTTGAATCCCTGTTGATAACATGGGGCAAAATGTTTTCCAAACATAATGCAAGGACTTTTGACAATATTTTCAGATCTGCATTGAGCAGTGAGATGGGCCTATAAGAGCCACAATTCTCCGGAGGTTTGGATTTTTTAAGAATTAAGGTTATGTTGGCTTCCCTAAGGGAGGGGGGCAGGGCACCAGTAATGAAGGAGTCATTTAACATATCCAAGTAGGGCTTTGATAACAGATCTGTAAATTCTTTGTAGATCCTCTGACTTTTGATCCACTGTCTTCATTAGCAAAACTGTATCACTGACACTCATTTTTGAGGATTTGTTTTGTCAGTATTTTTTATTTTAAATGCAGGAACTCTGATGTATAGCTGCCATATGAATGGTCCAACACTGTAAAGAAAAAATGTGTTTACAGTCACATTTAACATTTATACTACTACGCCGCAGTACTGTACACGCTCAAAGTACCGCTGAGTAATGGCTCTAATTAAAAAGACAAAGTATCTGATTGAGTTTTTGTAATTGGCCTAATATCTGCAGAAGGCTCCCTCAATCTCCACTTCACCTTTCACTCCAGGTTCCATCCCATAATTGAATTGGTCAGATGGGCCTCTTGTGCGGAGTGAATGAGCCTCGGATCTCTGTCATTTATAACCCCTGCTCCCCCTGGACACACACACACACACACACACAGACACACACAGACACGCACAGACACACACACACACACAGACACACACACACACACACACACACACAGACACACACAGACACGTACAGACACACACACACACACAGACACACACACACAGACACACACAGACACACACACACACACACACAGACACACACACACACACACACACACACACACACACACACACACACAGACACACACAGACACACACTGTTAATTATGGACGGAGCTGCAGTGGTTTGTGGTGAGTGGGGGGAGGGGGTGAGTGAGGCGTAATCTGGTAATTGCGGCGCTAGTGTTTTTGATGAAAGGGCACGATGTAAAAGTCTATACTGCCATTAGAAAGAGATACTGTAAAGTCATCTAGTAGTGCTGTTTCTATAAAAATGTAAATGTGTTCTTTAAAGGGGGGTATTACACTTGTGTGGGGTAATAACTGTAACACATTCAAATCACCATTTTACATTTTATTGAAATTATATATTTGGCAAACACAACGTATTAACATGTTTAACAAGTTTCAGTTTTTTGTTTTTGATGCGCTGAGTCCCCTCTGCCTTTGCTCTCCGGGTTAAGTCACTCCCCCCTCAGCGCGCATCCCGCTAATGAAACCACCGCACATCACATCAGGTTTGTCAAGTTGCTGTGAAGTTTTGCATCATGTTTTTGTGTATTTATGGAGAGTTGTCATGTGGGAGCGTGGGTGACGTAGGCTTGTGGGCAGAGCATCGGACACAGTTTTACAGCTAACAGTAAAAAGGGTTCGGATAGGGCCTGGGAGAGATCGCTAGATGACTCAAACATGCATGGATGACAACTAAAACCTGTTCAAGCATGTTTTTGATGAAGGAACACAGTGGTAGAAAGACCCTAAACCATAATGCCCCCATCATGCCCCCATCACCTGTTTGTCTCCATCAATGGAGACAAGCAGGTGACCAGGTCAAGTTACAGGTCAGATCTATGGAAAGGAGACCCCCGCAAGGTTAGATAATTAGTGACTATGGTGAATTTAAAAACGCTGTACCTGATTTTGACTTTTGGTATTGAAAAACAAAACAAAAACAGTTTGCAGGGGTTCTTCCTCACTTACCTTATGCATCCTGAGCATCCAAATTATTCACCACAATGAGTTTATAAGCACTTTTCACAACTCTCAGAGACCAGAGCGGAGTTTGCTGTCACAGTAATGCTAACAAAAACTAGCATGCTAATGCGCAGTTCCTGAACTTCGGATGGTAAAATGGTATAATGCAAACAGCATACACCTCAAGAACTGCTTATGCAATATATGTGTACTGGACACGTTTACTAGAAAAACTATACTAATATGTGTGTGTGTGAGGGCACAGGACCGTGTGTGTGTGTGTGTGTGTGTGTGTGTGTGTGTGTGTGTGTGTGTGTGAGTACGTTTGTGTGAGTGAGTTTGTGTGATCGAGTTTGTGTGAGTTTGTGAGTGAGGGATGTGTGAGTGAGTAAGTTTGTGTCAGTGAGTTTGTGTAAATTAGTGAGAGTGTGAGAGGTTGTGTATGTGAGTTTGTGTGAGTGAGTCGGTGTGTGTGTGTGTGTGTGTGTGTGTGTGTGTGTGTGTGTGTGTGTGTGTGTGTGAGTGAGTAAGTTTGTGTGAGTAAGTTTGTGTGAGTGAGGGATGAGTGGGTGAGTGAGTGAGTGAGTGTGTGAGAGGTTCTGTATGTGAGTGAGTGAGTATGTTTGAGTTTGTGTGAGTGAGTGAGTGAGTGAGTGAATTTTTGTGAGTGAGTGAGGGATGATTGAGTGAGTGAGTAAGAGTGTGAGTTTGTTTGTGTGAGTGAGTGAGTGAGTGAGGGATGTGTGAGTGAGTAAGTTTGTGTCAGTGAGTTTGTGTGAATTAGTGAGAGAGTGTGAGAGGTTGTGTATGTGAGTTTGTGTGAGTGAGTCAGTTTGTGTGTGTGTGTGTGTGTGTGTGTGTGTGTGTGTGTGTAAGTAAGTAAGTTTGTGTGCGTGAGGGATGAGTGATTGAGTACATCTGTGTGAGTGAGGGATGAGTGAGTGAGTACATTTGTGTGAGTGAGGGATGAGTGAGTACATTTGTGTGAGTGAGGGATGAGTGAGTGAGTGAGTGAGTGTGTGAGAGGTTTTGTATGCGAGTGAGTGAGTGAGTGAGTATGTTTGAGTTTGTGTGAGTGAGTGAGTGAGTGAGTGAATTTTTGTGAGTGAGGGATGATTGAGTGAGTGAGTAAGAGTGTGAGTTTGTGTGAGTGAATGAGTGAGTGAGTAAGTGAGTGAGTTTGTGTGAGTGAGTGAGTGAGTGAGTGAGTGAGTGAGTGAGTTTGTGTGAGTGAGGGATAAGTGACTGAGTGAGAGTCTGAGAGGTTGTGTATGCGATTGTCTGTGTGAGTGGTTGAGTGAGTTTGTTTGTGTGAGTGGGTGAGTCTGACTGTGTGTGTGTGTGTGTGTGATTGTGAGTGAGTTTGTGTGATCGTGAGTGAGTTTGTGATTTTCAGCGTGAGTGAGTGAGTTTGTGTGAGTGAGTGAGTGAGTGAGTGACTGTCAGAGGTTGTGAGTTTGAGTGTATGACTGAGTGGGTTTGTGTGAGTGGGTTTGTGTGAGTTAGTCAGAGAGTTCGAGGTTGTGTATGTGAGTTTGGGTGAGTTTGTGTGTTTATGTGTGAGTGTGCGAGTTTGTGATTTTGTGTGATTGTTGATGTATGAGTGTGAGTGTTATGTGTGAGGGTGTGTGAGTGTTTATGAGTGAGTGTGTGGTTTTTGTGTGTGTTGCGTGTGAATGAGTTTGCTGAGTGTGTGTGTGTGTGTGTGTGTGTGTGTGTGTGTGTGTGTGTGTGTGTGAGTAAGTTTGCATGAGTTAGTGAGAAAGTGTGAAAGGTTGTGTATGTGAGATTCAGTGTGTGTGTCTGATTGAGTGAGTGCATTTGTATGAGTGTTTATGTGTGTGTGAGTTTGTGTGAGTGAGTTTGTGTGAGTTTGTGGAAGTTTGTGTGAGTGTTGAAGTGTGAGTGTTAGTTTGTGTGAGCGAGTTTGTGTGAACAAGTTTGTGTGAGCGAGTGAGTTTGTGTGAGTGAATTTGTGAGTGAATTTGTGTGAGTTTGTGCGAGTGTGTACGTTTGTGAGCGTTATATGTGAGTGTGTGTGCGTGTGTGTGTGTGTGTGTGAGTGAGTGAGTGAGTGGGTTTGTGTTATTGTGAGTGAGTTTGTGTGATTGTGAGTGAGTTTGTGTGATTGTGAGTGAGTGAGTTTGTGTGAGTGAGTGAGGGAGGGGTGAGTGAGTTTGTGTGTGTGTGTGTGTGTGTGTGTGTGTGTGAGAGAGTTTGTGAGTGAGTTTGTGTGAGTGAGGGATGACTGAGTGAGTGAGTGAGTGTCAGAGGTTGTGAATTTGAGTGTATGACTGTGATTGAGTTTGTGTGAGTGGGTTTGTGTGAGTGACGGGATGAGCGAGTGAGTTTGCGTAAGTACGTCTGTGTGAACAAGTTTGTGTGAGTTAGTGAGACAGTGTGAGAGGTTGTGTATGTGAGTGTGTGTGTGAGTGACTGAGCTTGAGTAAGTTTGAGTGAGTGTGAGTGGGTGAGTGGGTGAATGGGTGAGTGAGTGAGTGAGTGAGTGAGTGAGTGTGTGTGTCTCTGAGTGAGTTTGTGTGAGTGTTTTATCTGTGTATCTTTTTTACATGTACATATTATTATTTGTACAAATAACTTTAGATTCAACATTTCTAGACTAAAGTTGATTTCAAACTCATGTGTATGTATTTGTTGTATAGAAAACCTCCGAGGCCCAGTGATGGAGCCCTCAACTCTTCACTCATGTCCTGAACAGATCCAGTGATGTTTGTCCAAGGAGAAAGTGGGACAGTCCGGGTTAAGCCAGTCCAATGACAGCAGTGTGGGATACATGTGAAGGTTAGAACTTAGAACTCGGTTTTCAATTTTCATCAGTCATCTTCCTCAAGCAATTTCAAACTGAAATAAAATCTTGTTTTCTCTTGCTACTGGAGACGATGCACAATTCATTTACTGGACTTTATTTATGGGTGCAAACTTGGACATAGCTTTTACTAAGAACTATTGTAGCTGCTGTTTGACCTCATGAAATCAAAATTGTGGTTTATTAATATATGAAAAAAACACCCCAAACCTCCAAATTTATCAAACACTATAGTCAATGACAGACACTTTTGAATGCTTAGAGTAGATCCCTTTATTGAAGGTGTTGCTGTGGGATACGACGGACATCAGGGAACATTTCTTGCAGGTTGGTGGACGGCGCGTCTCTTTGGTCACATGACAGTCCCTCCTCAGCTCAGCAGACACATCCTGTAACATACTGCTAGACTTTTTCATAGAGGTGTGCAGTTTGCACAAAGAGAAATGAACCAGTGTCTTTACAAAACAACAAGAACGACAGAACATCACACTGAGCTAAACTAACTTTTTATTTATTTTTGTTTGCTGATGAACTCACACTTTTAGTCGGGATTAAGTTGAGGTCTAGTCCTGGGATCGTCCTGGTTTAGTAAAATTTTCACCCTAGATTCATTCTGGTTTAGTCCAGGGTTAGTCCAGGGTTAGTCCTGGTTTTGTCCTGATTTAGTACTGGTTTAGTCTGGGTTTAGTCTGGCTTTAGTCTGGGTTGAGTCCTCAGGTGAGTCCTCGGGTGAGTCAAATTTTTGTCCGAGTTTAGTTCTGGTTTAGTTCCGAGCTAGTCCTGGGTCAGTTCGGGTTTAGTCCTGCGTTAGTCCTCCTTTAGTCCTGTTTAATCCTTGTTTAGTCCTGAGTGTTTAGTCCTGAGTGTTTGTGTGAGTGTGTGTGAGTGAGTTTGTGTGAGTGAGGGATGAGTGTGTGAGTTAGTGAGAGAGTGCGAGGTTGTGTATGTGAGTTTGGGTGAGTTTGAGTGTTTATTTGTGAGTGTGTGAGTGTTATGTGTGAGTGTGTGGCTTTTGTGAGTGCTGTGTGAGTGATTAAGTTTGGGTGAGTGAGTTTGTGTGAGTTAGTGAGACAGTGTGAGAGATTGTGCATGTGCGTTTGTATGAGTGTGAGTGAGTGAGTAAGTTTGTGTGAGTGAGGGATGAGTGACTGAGTAAGAGTGTAAGAGGTTGTGTATGTGAGTGAGTGAGTGAGTTTGTGTGAGTGAGTGAGGGATGAGTGAGTGAGTTTGTGTGAATGTGAGTGAGTTTGTGTGAATGTGAGTGTGTGAGTGAGTTTGTGAGAGTGTGAGTGAGTGGATAAAAAAGGATGTCCAACTTAAGTGGGAGGTGGTCCTTGACTCCCAGGTCTTTTCCTTTTCCTTCAAACAAGCACAGAGACAAAAAGGGTCGCTTGTTAAAAATAAAAGAGTAGTTTTTCAGGTGTTTTTCAGGTGGAATTGGCATCTGCGCTCTACTTACCTTTTCCCGTCTCTCCTGTCCAGCTCGCGCTCCTGCAGGTCGGCCTCCATTTGCATCACCTTAGGTCCAGGTAACAGGGGCGCTGGCTCCAGCTTCACTTGTGGAACAAAAGGGGTGGGTTTAGGGCTTGGGGTAATTCCAAAAGCAGATGATGGCTCAGGGACCTGCAAAGAGGAGGAGGTAAGTTTAGCAACTTTAGCAGGACAAGTGCGCTGAGGAGAAGAGGGCCGCTTCCGAGCGTAACGAGGAGTCATGAAGCCTGAAAGCATGGCATCAGGGAGAGGAATGATCCGGAGGCCCCTGGCAGGAGGAGTCCAGGAGGGCTTAGGGGCCTTAACTCCAGAGGAGGGTTTAGCAGGAGGGGGAGGGAGGGGCTTAGCAGGAGCAGCCGAGGGGGGCTTCGGACGAGGAGCAGCCGAGGGGGGCTTCGGACGAGGAGCAGCCGAGGGGGGCTTCGGACGAGGAGCAGCCGAGGGGGCTGTAGGACGAGGAGCAGCCGAGGGGGCTGTAGGACGAGGAGCAGCCGAGGTGGGCGTCGGACGCGGAGCAGCCGGGGGGGGCGTCGGACGAGGAGCAGCCGAGGTGAGCGCGGCAGGAGCATCCGAGGAGGGTGTAGCAGGAGCAGCTGAGGAGGGAGCAGCACGAGGAGCAAAGAGGACCTGAGCAGGAGGAAGAGGGAGGAGATTAGCAGGGGACCTTAGCAATGGAGGGAGGGGCTTAGCAGGAGCAGCAGAGGAGGGCTTCGCACGAGGAGCAAAGAGGAGCTCAGCGGGAAGGAACGGGAGAAGCTCCGCAGGAGGACCAGAGGAGGGCTCAGCACGAGGCGGAGGGAAGAGCTTGGCAAGAACAGGAGGGAGGGGCTTAGCAGCAGGTGCAGGCGGCACAGTGACGCTGAGCTGAGGAGCCTCAGGAGCCCAGGAGACCATCTTAGGAACCTTGGCAGGAGCAGAGGAGGGCTCTGTAGAAGAGGAGCACTTCAGGGGGAGCCTAAAAGAGAACGACATAGCTGAACCTGCAGAGTGTAAATGTGCGAGTGTGAGTGAATGTATGAAAGTGTGAGTGAGTGAGTTTGTGGTAGTGGGTGTTAGTGTGAGTGAGTTTGTGTGAGTGAGTGAGTTTGTATGTGTGGAGGGTCAAAGGCGGGGTCCTGTAGGAGGTCCTGTAGGAGGTCTAGACGCCTGATGAAACACTGGTCTGATGGATCACACAGATCTGTGGAGAGGAACACAATGTGTCACACACCGCTGCTAACATGCCAACAGCTAACATGCTAACAGCTAAGAATCCAAGAGTCCAGCACCACGGAAGGATCCACGTAGAGCACAACCAGAGCGGAGAACCTGAAGGTTGAAACTAACTGTACAAGAAGGCTACGGTTCTGAACTCTTTGGAGCACAAACCAATGGCTGGACTCTTTGTGAAGCTGACACTTTGTAGTTTTGGCCTGATCTACTGTCACTGTAAGTGAGGACAAGCTGTACACAGAGGAAAGTCAGATTTCAATTTCTGCCTGAATTCTTTGGGGTAAATATAAGAATAGGTAGAGCTGATGTCCCTGGGGACGGCCTGATAGACTGTAGACTGAGAATTTGTTGGGTCTTGAAACTTTCTATGTCAAAGCTGAAGCATATCTCACTAAAAGTGACATTAAGGGACTTGAAATACTTTTATGGTGTAAATAACTGGACCTGTCCTGCTTTGTCAATCCCCATACTTGTTTACCAGTGCAGAGCCAGCAGCGTTCAGTTCTTCAACACTTCCCAAAGTGTGGCCCCTTTACGCCCTAACACTATTTCAACTCTGTTCACTCATGTTTGTCCTTTTACATTGACATGTTATGATATAATAATAACAACTGTATTTTTATTACACATTCAAAGTCATAGAGTGTTTCTATATGGTCAGCAGTGAATGTTCCAAAGCTAAAGGCTGTGGGAGCTTGTACTGAAATGTGTCGTCTTCATTTGGTCTAGAGTCTCAGAAAATCAGGTGCACCTCTAACATTAACTATAGAAGCCTAAAAGTCCATGTTTAAGACTGTTCTCCTTCTCTCTGCTCACAAAAGTCACTATGAGGCTGTAGTTGTGCTCAGTGCTGTTGCCTGCTGCAGGTGTAACGTTAATGCTTTTCATTTGAGCTCACGTAAAGGACATCAGAAGCACAAGAGCACATACTTCTTTCAGAAAGCTTACCCTAAATATGATCTAAACTTTGATAAAAGTCATTTGAGCTTTACTAGTGGAATAATAAAGTCATATGTCTGACTGTACTTCCATGGTCAAATCCCATAGGGACTAAGGTGAACAGAGAAACAGACAAACCTTACCTTTTTCCTCACACAAGTGTCCTAGTCCGAGTCAGGGGGTGGTCAGAAGAAATCTGGTCCAAAATGTCCCGAAGTGATGTCCTCTTTTTTTAGGAAAACGTCGTATGTAGTCCCAAGTGCAGAGGTCGAGCGCAGACGAAGTTGCAAAATTCGCAGCGGTTCAAAACACGCGCTTATATACGCTAGGCAACAGGCGCGCAGTGCGCGCTTACGTCATGACGCACGCGTCTGCGGACAGTCCGTCTCCGACAGTCTCCTAGAGGTCCCTGCCCTGCGCGTGTGATTGTCAATGTTTTTGCGCTATATTTAATTGGCTTATTGTGGTTGTGTAATAGAGTATGTTTTTATGGTTTTATTTTGAAGTGTATTTTTGATTTGTATTTTAAATAGTCTTTGCTGTTTTTATAAGCTCCGTTCCGCGCTTTACTTTGCACTCAGCTCTTGTTTGAGCAGCACCTGTGAGACGCCCAGGACAAGTGTGGAGGAGGAGGGACGTCTCTGCAGGACAAGCCGCAGATGAGGCGCACGCACCCGGGACCAGTCCGCTGGGAGCGCAGAGGTCTTTATTTATAAAGACACTTGTGGATAATAAATAAATCATCTGTTATGAAGTGCTTAAGACTGATCATTACATAAATAGCTCAGCCTGAAACCTCTTGATCATTAGATGATCCATTAGATGACCAGATGATCATTAGATCCCAGTGTCCTTCTTAAAAACACTGTGCTCAGTTTGCTGCAATTGTCCTGATATGAATTCATTCGATCTGATAATAGTGTTATCTGCAGCAATGTGCCACCTGCCCCGCACCTGTCAGATTCACCTTTTACATACAGTATTTAACTGTATATGTCAAATATATACATACATATATATAGGAGGAACATTCTGCTACATGTTTTTTCTAGTCACTTTCCGGCTCGTGTACTCCTTGGCAACGTTCATTTGTACCTCCAGTCTTAAGTCATTCTGTATCTTTTTTACATGTACATATTATTATTTGTACAAATAACTTTAGATTCAACATTTCTAGACTAAAGTTGATTTCAAACTCATGTGTATGTATTTGTTGTATAGAAAACCTCCGAGGCCCAGTGATGGAGCCCTCAACTCTTCACTCATGTCCTGAACAGATCCAGTGATGTTTGTCCAAGGAGAAAGTGGGACAGTCCGGGTTAAGCCAGTCCAATGACAGCAGTGTGGGATACATGTGAAGGTTAGAACTTTTTAAAACCAAGAGTTCATTCGATTTTCAATTTTCATCAATCATCTTCCTCAAGCAATTTCAAACTGAAATAAAATCTTGTTTTCTCTTGCTACTGGAGACGATGCACAATTCATTTACTGGACTTTATTTATGGGTGCAAACTTGGACATAGCTTTTACCAAGAACTATTGTAGCTGCTGTTTGACCTCATGAAATCAAAATTGTGGTTTATTAATATATGAAAAAAACACCCCAAACCTCCAAATTTATCAAACACTATAGTCAATGACAGACACTTTTGAATGCTTAGAGTAGATCCCTTTATTGAAGGTGTTGCTGTGGGATACGACGGACATCAGGGAACATTTCTTGCAGGTTGGTGGACGGCGCGTCTCTTTGGTCACATGACAGTCCCTCCTCAGCTCAGCAGACACATCCTGTAACATACTGCTAGACTTTTTCATAGAGGTGTGCAGTTTGCACAAAGAGAAATGAACCAGTGTCTTTACAAAACAACAAGAACGACAGAACATCACACTGAGCTAAACTAACTTTTTATTTATTTTTGTTTGCTGATGAACTCACACTTTTAGTCGGGATTAAGTTGAGGTCTAGTCCTGGGATCGTCCTGGTTTAGTAAAATTTTCACCCTAGATTCATTCTGGTTTAGTCCAGGGTTAGTCCAGGGTTAGTCCTGGTTTTGTCCTGATTTAGTACTGGTTTAGTCTGGGTTTAGTCTGGCTTTAGTCTGGGTTGAGTCCTCAGGTGAGTCCTCGGGTGAGTCAAATTTTTGTCCGAGTTTAGTTCTGGTTTAGTTCCGAGCTAGTCCTGGGTCAGTTCGGGTTTAGTCCTGCGTTAGTCCTCCTTTAGTCCTGTTTAATCCTTGTTTAGTCCTGAGTGTTTGTGTGAGTGAGTTTGTGTGAGTGAGGGATGAGTGTGTGAGTTAGTGAGAGAGTGCGAGGTTGTGTATGTGAGTTTGGGTGAGTTTGAGTGTTTATTTGTGAGTGTGTGAGTGTTATGTGTGAGTGTGTGGTTTTTGTGAGTGCTGTGTGAGTGATTAAGTTTGGGTGAGTGAGTTTGTGTGAGTTAGTGAGACAGTGTGAGAGATTGTGCATGTGCGTTTGTATGAGTGTGAGTGAGTGAGTAAGTTTGTGTGAGTGAGGGATGAGTGACTGAGTAAGAGTGTAAGAGGTTGTGTATGTGAGTGAGTGAGTGAGTTTGTGTGAGTGAGTGAGTGAGTTTGTGTGAATGTGAGTGTGTGAGTGAGTTTGTGTGAGTGAGGGATGAGTGTGTGAGTTAGTGAGAGAGTGTGAGGTTGTGTATGTGAGTTTGGGTGAGTTTGAGTGTTTATTTGTGAGTGTGTGAGTGTTATGTGTGAGTGTGTGGTTTTTGTGAGTGCTGTGTGAGTGATTAAGTTTGGGTGAGTGAGTTTGTGTGAGTTAGTGAGACAGTGTGAGAGATTGTGCATGTGCGTTTGTATGAGTGTGAGTGAGTGAGTAAGTTTGTGTGAGTGAGGGATGAGTGACTGAGTAAGAGTGTAAGAGGTTGAGTATGTGAGTGAGTGAGTGAGTGAGTGAGTTTGTGTGAGTGAGTGAGTTTGTGTGAATGTGAGTGAGTTTGTGTGAATGTGAGTGTGTGAGTGAGTTTGTGTGAGTGAGGGATGAGTGTGTGAGTTAGTGAGAGAGTGCGAGGTTGTGTATGTGAGTTTGGGTGAGTTCGAGTGTTTATTTGTGAGTGTGTGAGTGTTATGTGTGAGTGTGTGGCTTTTGTGAGTGCTGTGTGAGTGATTAAGTTTGGGTGAGTGAGTTTGTGTGAGTTAGTGAGAGAGTGTGAGAGATTGTGCATGTGCGTTTGTATGAGTGTGAGTGAGTGAGTAAGTTTGTGTGAGTGAGGGATGAGTGACTGAGTAAGAGTGTAAGAGGTTGTGTATGTGAGTGAGTGAGTGAGTGAGTGAGTTTGTGTGAGTGAGTGAGGGATGAGTGAGTGAGTTTGTGTGAATGTGAGTGAGTTTGTGTGAGTGTGAGTGAGTGGATAAAAAAGGATGTCCAACTTAAGTGGGAGGTGGTCCTTGACTCCCAGGTCTTTTCCTTTTCCTTCAAACAAGCACAGAGACAAAAAGGGTCGCTTGTTAAAAATAAAAGAGTAGTTTTTCAGGTGTTTTTCAGGTGGAATTGGCATCTGCGCTCTACTTACCTTTTCCCGTCTCTCCTGTCCAGCTCGCGCTCCTGCAGGTCGGCCTCCATTTGCATCACCTTAGGTCCAGGTAACAGGGGCGCTGGCTCCAGCTTCACTTGTGGAACAAAAGGGGTGGGTTTAGGGCTTGGGGTAATTCCAAAAGCAGATGATGGCTCAGGGACCTGCAAAGAGGAGGAGGTAAGTTTAGCAACTTTAGCAGGACAAGTGCGCTGAGGAGAAGAGGGCCGCTTCCGAGCGTAACGAGGAGTCATGAAGCCTGAAAGCATGGCATCAGGGAGAGGAATGATCCGGAGGCCCCTGGCAGGAGGAGTCCAGGAGGGCTTAGGGGCCTTAACTCCAGAGGAGGGTTTAGCAGGAGGGGGAGGGAGGGGCTTAGCAGGAGCAGCCGAGGGGGGCTTCGGACGAGGAGCAGCCGAGGGGGGCTTCGGACGAGGAGCAGCCGAGGGGGGCTTCGGACGAGGAGCAGCCGAGGGGGGCTTCGGACGAGGAGCAGCCGAGGGGGCTGTAGGACGAGGAGCAGCCGAGGGGGCTGTAGGACGAGGAGCAGCCGAGGTGGGCGTCGGACGCGGAGCAGCCGGGGGGGGCGTCGGACGAGGAGCAGCCGAGGTGAGCGCGGCAGGAGCATCCGAGGAGGGTGTAGCAGGAGCAGCTGAGGAGGGAGCAGCACGAGGAGCAAAGAGGACCTGAGCAGGAGGAAGAGGGAGGAGATTAGCAGGGGACCTTAGCAATGGAGGGAGGGGCTTAGCAGGAGCAGCAGAGGAGGGCTTCGCACGAGGAGCAAAGAGGAGCTCAGCGGGAAGGAACGGGAGAAGCTCCGCAGGAGGACCAGAGGAGGGCTCAGCACGAGGCGGAGGGAAGAGCTTGGCAAGAACAGGAGGGAGGGGCTTAGCAGCAGGTGCAGGCGGCACAGTGACGCTGAGCTGAGGAGCCTCAGGAGCCCAGGAGACCATCTTAGGAACCTTGGCAGGAGCAGAGGAGGGCTCTGTAGAAGAGGAGCGCTTCAGGGGAAGCCTAAAAGAGAACGACATAGCTGAACCTGCAGAGTGTAAATGTGCGAGTGTGAGTGAATGTATGAAAGTGTGAGTGAGTGAGTTTGTGGTAGTGGGTGTTAGTGTGAGTGAGTTTGTGTGAGTGAGTGAGTTTGTATGTGTGGAGGGTCAAAGGCGGGGTCCTGTAGGAGGTCCTGTAGGAGGTCTAGACGCCTGATGAAACACTGGTCTGATGGATCACACAGATCTGTGGAGAGGAACACAATGTGTCACACACCGCTGCTAACATGCCAACAGCTAACATGCTAACAGCTAAGAATCCAAGAGTCCAGCACCACGGAAGGATCCACGTAGAGCACAACCAGAGCGGAGAACCTGAAGGTTGAAACTAACTGTACAAGAAGGCTACGGTTCTGAACTCTTTGGAGCACAAACCAATGGCTGGACTCTTTGTGAAGCTGACACTTTGTAGTTTTGGCCTGATCTACTGTCACTGTAAGTGAGGACAAGCTGTACACAGAGGAAAGTCAGATTTCAATTTCTGCCTGAATTCTTTGGGGTAAATATAAGAATAGGTAGAGCTGATGTCCCTGGGGACGGCCTGATAGACTGTAGACTGAGAATTTGTTGGGTCTTGAAACTTTCTATGTCAAAGCTGAAGCATATCTCACTAAAAGTGACATTAAGGGACTTGAAATACTTTTATGGTGTAAATAACTGGACCTGTCCTGCTTTGTCAATCCCCATACTTGTTTACCAGTGCAGAGCCAGCAGCGTTCAGTTCTTCAACACTTCCCAAAGTGTGGCCCCTTTACGCCCTAACACTATTTCAACTCTGTTCACTCATGTTTGTCCTTTTACATTGACATGTTATGATATAATAATAACAACTGTATTTTTATTACACATTCAAAGTCATAGAGTGTTTCTATATGGTCAGCAGTGAATGTTCCAAAGCTAAAGGCTGTGGGAGCTTGTACTGAAATGTGTCGTCTTCATTTGGTCTAGAGTCTCAGAAAATCAGGTGCACCTCTAACATTAACTATAGAAGCCTAAAAGTCCATGTTTAAGACTGTTCTCCTTCTCTCTGCTCACAAAAGTCACTATGAGGCTGTAGTTGTGCTCAGTGCTGTTGCCTGCTGCAGGTGTAACGTTAATGCTTTTCATGTGAGCTCACGTAAAGGACATCAGAAGCACAAGAGCACATACTTCTTTCAGAAAGCTTACCCTAAATATGATCTAAACTTTGATAAAAGTCATTTGAGCTTTACTAGTGGAATAATAAAGTCATATGTCTGACTGTACTTCCATGGTCAAATCCCATAGGGACTAAGGTGAACAGAGAAACAGACAAACCTTACCTTTTTCCTCACACAAGTGTCCTAGTCCGAGTCAGGGGGTGGTCAGAAGAAATCTGGTCCAAAATGTCCCGAAGTGATGTCCTCTTTTTTAGGAAAACGTCGTATGTAGTCCCGAGTGCAGAGGTCGAGCGCAGCCGAAGTTGCAAAATTCGCAGCGGTTCAAAACACGCGCTTATATACGCTAGGCAACAGGCGCGCAGTGCGCGCTTACGTCATGACGCACGCGTCTGCGGACAGTCCGTCTCCGACAGTCTCCTAGAGGTCCCTGCCCTGCGCGTGTGATTGTCAATGTTTTTGCGCTATATTTAATTGGCTTATTGTGGTTGTGTAATAGAGTATGTTTTTATGGTTTTATTTTGAAGTGTATTTTTGATTTGTATTTTAAATAGTCTTTGCTGTTTTTATAAGCTCCGTTCCGCGCTTTACTTTGCACTCAGCTCTTGTTTGAGCAGCACCTGTGAGACGCCCAGGACAAGTGTGGAGGAGGAGGGACGTCTCTGCAGGACAAGCCGCAGATGAGGCGCACGCACCCGGGACCAGTCCGCTGGGAACGCAGAGGTCTTTATTTATAAAGACACTTGTGGATAATAAATAAATCATCTGTTATGAAGTGCTTAAGACTGATCATTACATAAATAGCTCAGCCTGAAACCTCTTGATCATTAGATGATCCATTAGATGACCAGATGATCATTAGATCCCAGTGTCCTTCTTAAAAACACTGTGCTCAGTTTGCTGCAATTGTCCTGATATGAATTCATTCGATCTGATAATAGTGTTATCTGCAGCAATGTGCCACCTGCCCCGCACCTGTCAGATTCACCTTTTACATACAGTATTTAACTGTATATGTCAAATATATACATACATATATATAGGAGGAACATTCTGCTACATGTTTTTTCTAGTCACTTTCCGGCTCGTGTACTCCTTGGCAACGTTCATTTGTACCTCCAGTCTTAAGTCATTCTGTATCTTTTTTACATGTACATATTATTATTTGTACAAATAACTTTAGATTCAACATTTCTAGACTAAAGTTGATTTCAAACTCATGTGTATGTATTTGTTGTATAGAAAACCTCCGAGGCCCAGTGATGGAGCCCTCAACTCTTCACTCATGTCCTGAACAGATCCAGTGATGTTTGTCCAAGGAGAAAGTGGGACAGTCCGGGTTAAGCCAGTCCAATGACAGCAGTGTGGGATACATGTGAAGGTTAGAACGTTTTAAAACCAAGAGTTCATTCGATTTTCAATTTTCATCAATCATCTTCCTCAAGCAATTTCAAACTGAAATAAAATCTTGTTTTCTCTTGCTACTGGAGACGATGCACAATTCATTTACTGGACTTTATTTATGGGTGCAAACTTGGACATAGCTTTTACTAAGAACTATTGTAGCTGCTGTTTGACCTCATGAAATCAAAATTGTGGTTTATTAATATATGAAAAAAACACCCCAAACCTCCAAATTTATCAAACACTATAGTCAATGACAGACACTTTTGAATGCTTAGAGTAGATCCCTTTATTGAAGGTGTTGCTGTGGGATACGACGGACATCAGGGAACATTTCTTGCAGGTTGGTGGACGGCGCGTCTCTTTGGTCACATGACAGTCCCTCCTCAGCTCAGCAGACACATCCTGTAACATACTGCTAGACTTTTTCATAGAGGTGTGCAGTTTGCACAAAGAGAAATGAACCAGTGTCTTTACAAAACAACAAGAACGACAGAACATCACACTGAGCTAAACTAACTTTTTATTTATTTTTGTTTGCTGATGAACTCACACTTTTAGTCGGGATTAAGTTGAGGTCTAGTCCTGGGATCGTCCTGGTTTAGTAAAATTTTCACCCTAGATTCATTCTGGTTTAGTCCAGGGTTAGTCCAGGGTTAGTCCTGGTTTTGTCCTGATTTAGTACTGGTTTAGTCTGGGTTTAGTCTGGCTTTAGTCTGGGTTGAGTCCTCAGGTGAGTCCTCGGGTGAGTCAAATTTTTGTCCGAGTTTAGTTCTGGTTTAGTTCCGAGCTAGTCCTGGGTCAGTTCGGGTTTAGTCCTGCGTTAGTCCTCCTTTAGTCCTGTTTAATCCTTGTTTAGTCCTGAGTGTTTGTGTGAGTGTGTGTGAGTGAGTTTGTGTGAGTGAGGGATGAGTGTGTGAGTTAGTGAGAGAGTGCGAGGTTGTGTATGTGAGTTTGGGTGAGTTTGAGTGTTTATTTGTGAGTGTGTGAGTGTTATGTGTGAGTGTGTGGTTTTTGTGAGTGCTGTGTGAGTGATTAAGTTTGGGTGAGTGAGTTTGTGTGAGTTAGTAAGACAGTGTGAGAGATTGTGCATGTGCGTTTGTATGAGTGTGAGTGAGTGAGTAAGTTTGTGTGAGTGAGGGATGAGTGACTGAGTAAGAGTGTAAGAGGTTGTGTATGTGAGTGAGTGAGTGAGTGAGTGAGTGAGTTTGTGTGAGTGAGTGAGTGAGTGAGTGAGTTTGTGTGAATGTGAGTGAGTTTGTGTGAATGTGAGTGTGTGAGTGAGTTTGTGTGAGTGAGGGATGAGTGTGTGAGTTAGTGAGAGAGTGCGAGGTTGTGTATGTGAGTTTGGGTGAGTTTGAGTGTTTATTTGTGAGTGTGTGAGTGTTATGTGTGAGTGTGTGGCTTTTGTGAGTGCTGTGTGAGTGATTAAGTTTGGGTGAGTGAGTTTGTGTGAGTTAGTGAGAGAGTGTGAGAGATTGTGCATGTGCGTTTGTATGAGTGTGAGTGAGTGAGTAAGTTTGTGTGAGTGAGGGATGAGTGACTGAGTAAGAGTGTAAGAAGTTGTGTATGTGAGTGAGTGAGTGAGTGAGTGAGTGAGTGAGTGAGTTTGTGTGAGTGAGTGAGGGATGAGTGAGTGAGTTTGTGTGAATGTGAGTGTGTGAGTGAGTTTGTGTGAGTGTGAGTGAGTGGATAAAAAAGGATGTCCAACTTAAGTGGGAGGTGGTCCTTGACTCCCAGGTCTTTTCCTTTTCCTTCAAACAAGCACAGAGACAAAAAGGGTCGCTTGTTAAAAATAAAAGAGTAGTTTTTCAGGTGTTTTTCAGGTGGAATTGGCATCTGCGCTCTACTTACCTTTTCCCGTCTCTCCTGTCCAGCTCGCGCTCCTGCAGGTCGGCCTCCATTTGCATCACCTTAGGTCCAGGTAACAGGGGCGCTGGCTCCAGCTTCACTTGTGGAACAAAAGGGGTGGGTTTAGGGCTTGGGGTAATTCCAAAAGCAGATGATGGCTCAGGGACCTGCAAAGAAGAGGAGGTAAGTTTAGCAACTTTAGCAGGACAAGTGCGCTGAGGAGAAGAGGGCCGCTTCCGAGTGTAACGAGGAGTCATGAAGCCTGAAAGCATAGCATCAGGGAGAGGAATGATCCGGAGGCCCCTGGCAGGAGGAGTCCAGGAGGGCTTAGGGGCCTTAACTCCAGAGGAGGGTTTAGCAGGAGGGGGAGGGAGGGGCTTAGCAGGAGCAGCCGAGGGGGGCTTCGGACGAGGAGCAGCCGAGGGGGCTGTAGGACGAGGAGCAGCCGAGGGGGCTGTAGGACGAGGAGCAGCCGAGGGGGCTGTAGGACGAGGAGCAGCCGAGGTGGGCGTCGGACGCGGAGCAGCCGGGGGGGGCGTCGGACGAGGAGCAGCCGAGGTGAGCGCGGCAGGAGCATCCGAGGAGGGTGTAGCAGGAGCAGCTGAGGAGGGAGCAGCACGAGGAGCAAAGAGGACCTGAGCAGGAGGAAGAGGGAGGAGATTAGCAGGGGACCTTAGCAATGGAGGGAGGGGCTTAGCAGGAGCAGCAGAGGAGGGCTTCGCACGAGGAGCAAAGAGGAGCTCAGCGGGAAGGAACGGGAGAAGCTCCGCAGGAGGACCAGAGGAGGGCTCAGCACGAGGCGGAGGGAAGAGCTTGGCAAGAACAGGAGGGAGGGGCTTAGCAGCAGGTGCAGGCGGCACAGTGACGCTGAGCTGAGGAGCCTCAGGAGCCCAGGAGACCATCTTAGGAACCTTGGCAGGAGCAGAGGAGGGCTCTGTAGAAGAGGAGCGCTTCAGGGGGAGCCTAAAAGAGAATGACATAGCTGAACCTGCAGAGTGTAAATGTGCGAGTGTGAGTGAATGTATGAAAGTGTGAGTGAGTGAGTTTGTGGTAGTGGGTGTTAGTGTGAGTGAGTTTGTGTGAGTGAGTGAGTTTGTATGTGTGGAGGGTCAAAGGCGGGGTCCTGTAGGAGGTCCTGTAGGAGGTCTAGACGCCTGATGAAACACTGGTCTGATGGATCACACAGATCTGTGGAGAGGAACACAATGTGTCACACACCGCTGCTAACATGCCAACAGCTAACATGCTAACAGCTAAGAATCCAAGAGTCCAGCACCACGGAAGGATCCACGTAGAGCACAACCAGAGCGGAGAACCTGAAGGTTGAAACTAACTGTACAAGAAGGCTACGGTTCTGAACTCTTTGGAGCACAAACCAATGGCTGGACTCTTTGTGAAGCTGACACTTTGTAGTTTTGGCCTGATCTACTGTCACTGTAAGTGAGGACAAGCTGTACACAGAGGAAAGTCAGATTTCAATTTCTGCCTGAATTCTTTGGGGTAAATATAAGAATAGGTAGAGCTGGTGTCCCTGGGGACGGCCTGATAGACTGTAGACTGAGAATTTGTTGGGTCTTGAAACTTTCTATGTCAAAGCTGAAGCATATCTCACTAAAAGTGACATTAAGGGACTTGAAATACTTTTATGGTGTAAATAACTGGACCTGTCCTGCTTTGTCAATCCCCATACTTGTTTACCAGTGCAGAGCCAGCAGCGTTCAGTTCTTCAACACTTCCCAAAGTGTGGCCCCTTTACGCCCTAACACTATTTCAACTCTGTTCACTCATGTTTGTCCTTTTACATTGACATGTTATGATATAATAATAACAACTGTATTTTTATTACACATTCAAAGTCATAGAGTGTTTCTATATGGTCAGCAGTGAATGTTCCAAAGCTAAAGGCTGTGGGAGCTTGTACTGAAATGTGTCGTCTTCATTTGGTCTAGAGTCTCAGAAAATCAGGTGCACCTCTAACATTAACTATAGAAGCCTAAAAGTCCATGTTTAAGACTGTTCTCCTTCTCTCTGCTCACAAAAGTCACTATGAGGCTGTAGTTGTGCTCAGTGCTGTTGCCTGCTGCAGGTGTAACGTTAATGCTTTTCATTTGAGCTCACGTAAAGGACATCAGAAGCACAAGAGCACATATTTCTTTCAGAAAGCTTACCCTAAATATGATCTAAACTTTGATAAAAGTCATTTGAGCTTTACTAGTGGAATAATAAAGTCATATGTCTGACTGTACTTCCATGGTCAAATCCCATAGGGACTAAGGTGAACAGAGAAACAGACAAACCTTACCTTTTTCCTCACACAAGTGTCCTAGTCCGAGTCAGGGGGTGGTCAGAAGAAATCTGGTCCAAAATGTCCCGAAGTGATGTCCTCTTTTTTAGGAAAACGTCGTATGTAGTCCCAAGTGCAGAGGTCGAGCGCAGCCGAAGTTGCAAAATTCGCAGCGGTTCAAAACACGCGCTTATATACGCTAGGCAACAGGCGCGCAGTGCGCGCTTACGTCATGACGCACGCGTCTGCGGACAGTCCGTCTCCGACAGTCTCCTAGAGGTCCCTGCCCTGCGCGTGTGATTGTCAATGTTTTTGCGCTATATTTAATTGGCTTATTGTGGTTGTGTAATAGAGTATGTTTTTATGGTTTTATTTTGAAGTGTATTTTTGATTTGTATTTTAAATAGTCTTTGCTGTTTTTATAAGCTCCGTTCCGCGCTTTACTTTGCACTCAGCTCTTGTTTGAGCAGCACCTGTGAGACGCCCAGGACAAGTGTGGAGGAGGAGGGACGTCTCTGCAGGACAAGCCGCAGATGAGGCGCACGCACCCGGGACCAGTCCGCTGGGAGCGCAGAGGTCTTTATTTATAAAGACACTTGTGGATAATAAATAAATCATCTGTTATGAAGTGCTTAAGACTGATCATTACATAAATAGCTCAGCCTGAAACCTCTTGATCATTAGATGATCCATTAGATGACCAGATGATCATTAGATCCCAGTGTCCTTCTTAAAAACACTGTGCTCAGTTTGCTGCAATTGTCCTGATATGATATATATGATATGATATATGATATATGATATTCATTCGATCTGATAATAGTGTTATCTGCAGCAATGTGCCACCTGCCCCGCACCTGTCAGATTCACCTTTTACATACAGTATTTAACTGTATATGTCAAATATATACATACATATATATAGGAGGAACATTCTGCTACATGTTTTTTCTAGTCACTTTCCGGCTCGTGTACTCCTTGGCAACGTTCATTTGTACCTCCAGTCTTAAGTCATTCTGTATCTTTTTTACATGTACATATTATTATTTGTACAAATAACTTTAGATTCAACATTTCTAGACTAAAGTTGATTTCAAACTCATGTGTATGTATTTGTTGTATAGAAAACCTCCGAGGCCCAGTGATGGAGCCCTCAACTCTTCACTCATGTCCTGAACAGATCCAGTGATGTTTGTCCAAGGAGAAAGTGGGACAGTCCGGGTTAAGCCAGTCCAATGACAGCAGTGTGGGATACATGTGAAGGTTAGAACTTTTTAAAACCAAGAGTTCATTCGATTTTCAATTTTCATCAATCATCTTCCTCAAGCAATTTCAAACTGAAATAAAATCTTGTTTTCTCTTGCTACTGGAGACGATGCACAATTCATTTACTGGACTTTATTTATGGGTGCAAACTTGGACATAGCTTTTACTAAGAACTATTGTAGCTGCTGTTTGACCTCATGAAATCAAAATTGTGGTTTATTAATATATGAAAAAAACACCCCAAACCTCCAAATTTATCAAACACTATAGTCAATGACAGACACTTTTGAATGCTTAGAGTAGATCCCTTTATTGAAGGTGTTGCTGTGGGATACGACGGACATCAGGGAACATTTCTTGCAGGTTGGTGGACGGCGCGTCTCTTTGGTCACATGACAGTCCCTCCTCAGCTCAGCAGACACATCCTGTAACATACTGCTAGACTTTTTCATAGAGGTGTGCAGTTTGCACAAAGAGAAATGAACCAGTGTCTTTACAAAACAACAAGAACGACAGAACATCACACTGAGCTAAACTAACTTTTTATTTATTTTTGTTTGCTGATGAACTCACACTTTTAGTCGGGATTAAGTTGAGGTCTAGTCCTGGGATCGTCCTGGTTTAGTAAAATTTTCACCCTAGATTCATTCTGGTTTAGTCCAGGGTTAGTCCAGGGTTAGTCCTGGTTTTGTCCTGATTTAGTACTGGTTTAGTCTGGGTTTAGTCTGGCTTTAGTCTGGGTTGAGTCCTCAGGTGAGTCCTCGGGTGAGTCAAATTTTTGTCCGAGTTTAGTTCTGGTTTAGTTCCGAGCTAGTCCTGGGTCAGTTCGGGTTTAGTCCTGCGTTAGTCCTCCTTTAGTCCTGTTTAATCCTTGTTTAGTCCTGAGTGTTTGTGTGAGTGTGTGTGAGTGAGTTTGTGTGAGTGAGGGATGAGTGTGTGAGTTAGTGAGAGAGTGCGAGGTTGTGTATGTGAGTTTGGGTGAGTTTGAGTGTTTATTTGTGAGTGTGTGAGTGTTATGTGTGAGTGTGTGGCTTTTGTGAGTGCTGTGTGAGTGATTAAGTTTGGGTGAGTGAGTTTGTGTGAGTTAGTGAGAGAGTGTGAGAGATTGTGCATGTGCGTTTGTATGAGTGTGAGTGAGTGAGTAAGTTTGTGTGAGTGAGGGATGAGTGACTGAGTAAGAGTGTAAGAGGTTGTGTATGTGAGTGAGTGAGTGAGTGAGTGAGTTTGTGTGAATGTGAGTGAGTTTGTGTGAGTGAGGGATGAGTGTGTGAGTTAGTGAGAGAGTGCGAGGTTGTGTATGTGAGTTTGGGTGAGTTTGAGTGTTTATTTGTGAGTGTGTGAGTGTTATGTGTGAGTGTGTGGCTTTTTTGAGTGCTGTGTGAGTGATTAAGTTTGGGTGAGTGAGTTTGTGTGAGTTAGTGAGAGAGTGTGAGAGATTGTGCATGTGCGTTTGTATGAGTGTGAGTGAGTGAGTAAGTTTGTGTGAGTGAGGGATGAGTGACTGAGTAAGAGTGTAAGAGGTTGTGTATGTGAGTGAGTGAGTGAGTTTGTGTGAGTGAGGGATGAGTGAGTGAGTAAGAGTATAAGAGGTTGTGTATGTGAGTGAGTGAATGAGTTTGTGTGAGTGAGTGAGGGATGAGTGAGTGAGTTTGTGTGAATGTGAGTGAGTTTGTGTGAATGTGAGTGAGTTTGTGTGAATGTGAGTGTGTGAGTGAGTTTGTGTGAGTGAGTGGGTTTGTGTGAGTGAGTGAATTTGTGTGAGTGAGTTTGTGTGAGCATGAGTGAGTGAGTTTGTGTGATTGAGTGAGTTTGTGTGAGTGAGGGATAAGTGACTGAGTGAGAGTCTGAGAGGTTGTGTATGTGAGTGTCTGTGTGAGTGGGTGAGTCTGACTGTGTGTGTGTGAATGAGTGAGTGAGAGCGTTTTTGTGATAGTGAGCGAGTTTGTGTGATTGTGAGTGAGTGAGTTTGTGTGAGTATGTGAGTGAGTTTGTGTGAGTGAGTGAGTGAGTGAGTTTGTGTGAGTGAGTGGGTTTGTGTGAGTGAGTGAGTTTGTGTGAGTGAGCAAGTTTGTGAGTGAGTGAATTTGTGTGAGTGAGTTTGTGTGAGCATGAGTGAGTGAGTTTGTGTGAGTGTGTGTGAGTGAGTGAGTTTGTGTGAGTGAGTGAGTTTGTGTGAGTGAGTGAGGGATAAGTGACTGAGTGAGAGTCTGAGAGGTTGTGTATGTGAGTGTCTGTGAGTGGGTGAGTCTGACTGTGTGTGTGTGAATGAGTGGGTGAGTGAGTTTGTGTGATTGTGAGTGAGTGAGTGAGTGACGGTGTCAGGGGTTGTGAGTTTGAATGTATGACTGAGTGAGTTTGTGTGATCGAGTTTGTGTGAGTTAGTGAGAGAGTGTGAGGTGGTGTATGTGAGTTTGAGTGTTTATTTGTGAGTGTGCGAGTTTGTGTGAGTTTGTGATTTTGTGTGTGTGTTGATGTATGAGTGTGATTGTTATGTGTGAGGGTGTGAGTGTGTGTGTGTGTTTGTGTGTGTGTATGAGAGCACGGGACAGTGTGTGTGTATGTGTGTGTATGTGTGTGTGTGTGTGTGTGTGTGTGTGTGTGTGTGTGTGTGTGTGTGTGTGTGTGTGTGTGTGCGGGCATGAGATAGGTGCGGAGGTGGGGTGTAGTGACAGCTGCAGGGTCTTTGGGGCCCGCTGACCTTGGGCCCCTCAGGTGAGCCTAATCCAATCAGCCTTGTGTTTGTCTAAAGGAGCAGCAGCACATGGCACAGTGCAGACGCACACAGAAGAGTTCAGTGTAAAACTATTGTCACTTTTTATGCACCACCTCATGTCCAGCCCTACATAGCTTCAGTCTGTGTGGAGCCTCACATTAGCGCTGTGAACTTTCTATACTCCAACACACATTAGCATATGGACATGTGACACTCATTCTGTTTTCTGATTGGATAAACAACTTGTTCACCATGTCTAATGTTTTTGTTATTAAGAATAAATCAGCAAGACTTGTATTTGATTTGATTTGAACTTCATATCTAGAGACACACAGAGGTCATGTTTACAAAATCAAAATGAATCCAAATTTTAAAGTGAATATAAAATGCGTAATAATTATTTTTCATGTTCTGTAGTTGCTCTGCTCAACACAAGGGGCCACTGCAGCTCACCCAGAGTCAGTGAGCAGTCTGGAGCAGTGGTACGGGACAAGGCAAGGCAAGGAGGGCGTCCAGTTTAGAGGGAGGCAGGGTGAGGGTGAGAGGGGGTGCAGGGGGTGAGAGGGGGTGCAGGGGGTGAGGGGAGGTGCAGGGGGTGAGAGGGGGTGCAGGGGGTAGAGTCCAGCTTGGGTCTCAGGTCCACACTGGGTCTTTGTGTGAGCCTTGGCCCGTGGAGGACTTTCCCACAGGGACAGGACAGGTGTCAGGACAGTTTGTCCCACACTGCAGCTGCACCTGTCACCACCATCACTGTCTGAGCTGCACTGACAGGACAGGAACAAATTGACAGGAGCAAAGCACTAGAGTGTGAAAGAAAGGTAGTACCCAATGTTGAAACTGTCTAAAATACTGAATCGGAAGGAACTCTTTACGGATAGGCTCATTGTGATGTTGCTTTAGAGGTCCTGCTGATTCAAAAACCAATTCTCCCTGTTTACTTATTTTTGGAAAAGTTTGTGGAGAAAAAGTTAAGAAGAAAAGTACAAAATAACAAGAAGTAGCGCGGAGACTAAATGACCTTAAACAGTTTGCAGTGGTTCAGAGTTGTTCCTCACTTACCTTAACGCATTCAGAGCGTCCTAATTATTCACCGCGATGAGTTTATAAGCGCTTTTCACAACAAAGGCCAAAAACAACTAGCATGCTACACACTTCCTTACTCTCGGACAATAAATCGCTCTATTTTGACCTCAAGAGCCTCTTACATCTGTACTCATTTTGCTCAAATACATGGAAAAATCGCGTACAGGGCGTTTAAGAAGAGAGTGGAAAACTGTGGGAATGGGAATTATGGGGACTTTTTTGTGTTCCATGATCTATAGAATATGGGGAGATATGCACCAGTCTGTTGACGAGGAAGCAAAACGGTGACAGCTTTATCAGAGCACGGTGCACTCACACACAAAGACCAGGGCTGGAGACATGTGCAAAATCCTGGACGTTACAAGCCTTCAGAGATGTGAGCTGCAGCCCCTCACACGGCGCCCATAAAACACCCTGTAAAAAGTGTTTAATACATGTCAAATTCCACCATCCACCTGCGCCTTTAGGCTATGTGCTAATGTGGCTACATGCTAACGGATATTCAAACACCCTTGTACGCAGACAATGGAGGCGAGGCATGTTACGTGTCTTGCTCCAGGACACAGCAACATTTAGATCATTTGACTGAATACACTACATATGTTATCTGTGGATTGAGTAGCACTTTAATCGCATAAACATGGCCTCAAATGGGTGAAAGGTGCTGTATCCAGAGCTCCAGAGTTATTCCTCACTATATATTCTGAGCAGTAGTCACCACAATGGGTTTATAAGTGCTTTTCACAACTTTCAAAGACGGGAGTGGATGTGGCAGTATAGCCCGCAGGCGGGCTCTGCCACTTGGGTGCAGTCTAACTCTTGGTTAACATCAGTCAATCTATAAAAGCGCTCCCTTTCCGTCCCTTTACCCTCTGACCTCACACTCTTAGTCCTGGTTTTCCGTTGTTGGCACCACTCGTTCACCACTCTCAGGTAGTATTCCAGATTCAGTGTTAAGGTCAAGATTCAATAAGGTTATGTAGCGCTGATTACTCGATTTTATTTAGTGCTTGCTGCCATGGGCCCATGTTGTTTGCTGCAGCATTTTTGTGTACTGCCTGTATACTGTTTGGCTGTTTGGCGTTTGTCGCTCGCCGTACTGGTCCAGCGACTACAGTGTGTGTGGCATAATATCAGACCTCCAAACAATCGCTTAGTTGTACAATTAGGGGTAATGTGCATTTTACTTTATAGATCTTGAGCCATGGAGTTGAGTGCACTGTTGCTGCCTTGCCTTTCCTGTGTACTGGTTTGTTTTCCAGAGATTTGAACTCAGACTGGATTTGCAGACAAACTGTCTTTGGAACCATGAGTCATTCAGTGAACTGTGAAGTGAATTGTCCTCACTAACTCATTGAAACGGTACTGTCAAACTGAACTAATTTATGGACAAAATAGTATAAATAAACTGTACACTTTTGCTATATGTGAACCAAGCCTCTGTTCATCAACAACAAACCGATGTGCCTTTTAGATTAGCTGGTCCGGGCCAACTCCCAAGTGGCGTTGTTGCTTCTTTTCCCCTATTAGGTGTTATGTTAATGGTGTTATGTTAATTATTGGTTCAGCCAGTAGCCGCGACATGAAAACAAGGTAAAAACCCTCAGATTACCACAAGGAGTTTTGCTGTCAAGGTGATGTTAACAACAACTAGCATCCTAACATACACTTCCCAATTATTGTAAAATAAAACAAAAAAAACCAAAAACAAAACTCTATAATTAGATGCAGACAGTGTTGCTTATACACTATATCTGTATTTGTTAGCTCTGGTGCTACAACCTGCACAAAGCATCTCTCCTGTTAAGGTTAATGTAGATTGTGCACTGTCCCTGTTTCACAAATAAACTAACTAACTAACTAAATAAATAAATAAATAAATAAATACTGGGGCAAGACACATTTGCTCAAATACATGGAAAAAACTGCGTAGAGCCACAGCCTTTTTAAGGGCCTATATTACTCACAAGTGACTATTGTGAACTTTAATATTATAATGTTGTTCCCTCCTCAAAACCGTACCTGGAGTTGTGTTGTTTCATTCACACATGTTTGAGTAATCCTTTATTATTAGTCTGTCTACATCTCCAAAGCTCAAAATGCTCTGTTCCACCTTGTGATGTCATGAAGTGGTAGAAATGGTCCAAATGGTTCTAATAAAGTTGTAAATCAGATCAAGTTCCGATAACGTGTGTGAAAACAATGTCTGATCCTAAACATGAAATCTGATCACCATAAATCCTGGATTTATCACCTTCTATCATCAGAAACATCACTGACGAAATAACTTCATGAACATGCAGTAATTATTCGATAGGGGGTGCTACTACACGAGGCTTGACCTGACAATCTATGGAGTATTAACTGCTTTAGATCACCATGTTACCTTTTATTGTTTTGAAAATGCTATATTTGCCCAAAAACAACGTATTAACATGTTTTATAAGTTTCACTTTCGTTTTTGATGCTCTTGAGTCCCTCGTCCCTTTGCTCCCTGTGCTAAGTTACTCCCCCTTTAGAGCGCTATCATTACAAAACCACTAATAAAACTACTGGACATCATCTGGCTTGTCAAGTTGCTGTGTACAGTTTTGTATCATGTTTTTGTATATTTATGGAGAATTGTCGTGTGAGAGCATTGGTGACGTAGGCTTGTGGGCGGAGCCTTGTACAGAATCTTACAGCTAAACGTAAAGAGGGTTCAAACAGGGCCCCGGAGAGATCACTAAAATGCTGTATGGATGAAATGTAAAACCTCTTCAGGCATGTTTTTGATGAGGGAACGTTTTACCACGGTAGAAAAAAAAAAAAATCAATTTAGCATAATACTCCCTTTTTAATGACTAATTCTTTTCTCTGACAAAGATGGCCCCTTTAACCCCTCTCCCCCTCAGGTGCGCTCATGTTGCCATGGTGATGTCAGCTCCTCTCGTGTAATGTTCCAGGAAAAGTGTGATTCAGGTCCATCATCTCATGTGTGAGCCACTCGGGAGGGAGGGCTTTCTACACCACCCTGGAAATGACATAAACACATTACTGCATTTTAAAGGAGCACTGCGCAACATTACTGGTGGAGAGACGCCTAGAAGAGCGTTTTTCAGCCTTTTTGACACACGGTTGTGATTGAAAAGTTGCTATAGCACACCACTATCTAACACCACCTATTAAAATAACACCAAATCACGTTTGAAAAAAGAAAAAAAAAAAAAGGTAAATATTTTCCAAGCCACTGTGTCTGATTCTTTAAAGGGCCCATATTACACTATGTCCTGATCTCTGTTCTAATGTTGTTTCCTCATCACACACAGACCTGGAGTTGTGTTTTGTTTCATTCACACATGTTTAACACACAAACCCTGCAGATTTAGGTTGAGTTCTTCTCTCTCTACACTCTGTTTACTTGGTGATGTCATGTGGTAATACAGGAAGTGCTCCACTGTGTTTTTAAACGCCATACACCTTCACTAGAATCACTAGAATTGCCAATCTCCACTGAACAAAAGGAGCTGTTCACTTAAAACCTATCGCTTCATGACATCACAAGAACAGTTTGAGCTTTGGAGATAAACAGACTAATAATAAAGGATTACTCAAACGTGTGAATGAAACAAAACACAACTTGAGGTCTGTTTTTGAGCAGGTAACAGCATAACAGCATAAAGCTCACAGGAGTCAGTTTTGGACCTTTAATGTCAGATTTTTAATAAATTACACTGAACTGAAGTGTGATTTCTTGGTTTTTTGGCTCTATATAAATCTGGACCCACCACGTCCCCTCCCCTCCGTGCTCCACGATAAAGGGCCACATTAAATATTTAGGCTGTGGAGTGATTTGGCTGGTGTCAGGTGCAGCGGTGAGTGTGGCTGTTAGCAGAACCGGCTAATGCTAAGCTAACAGACTGCTACTGTTCAGTCCAAAAACTCACTTGTCCATTAAGCTAATTCTACAACACTCACCATTCATTACAAATTAGTTTATTTTATTTTGTATGTGCTTTTTATCAGCATTAAATAGGATAAGACATTTTATTTTCATTATTTTATTCTGATGACAAACAAAAGAAGACATGTGTGTAGAATCCCTCAGTCGTCCAGGTAGAATCCATAGCAAAAGGAGAAATTTAATTTGTCAACTGGACAGAGTTTATTTGGTTGAATACGTTTCGCAGCTCATCCAAGCTGCTTCCTCAGTTCTGGTCAGATGCTGGCGGACACTGCTTTATATCTGCTTGAAGGGAGGAGCTTAATTACAATGAAAATTACTCTGAGACACACATATTTAAATACAGTTTCAGTTGGTCAGGTGAGTCTATTCAATATGGAGTTGTTTACAGTTTCTGTTAGTCATGTGAGTCTATTCAATATGGAGTGGGAGTGGGGGAGTAGTTAGCATATCCATTCAGGGCCATGATGGGTGTTTTCACACCTCTGGACCTGACCTGGCTAGTCCCATTGTTGTGGATATCCTAAATGGGCTTTCAATAAAACGAAGAGAGCCAAGAAACAGGACAACAGAGAACCAGAGCCCAGGAGAAGGGGTGTAACTATTCCTTACCTGGCTGGCGTTTCCGAAAAACTACAGAGGATCTTCAGACAACATGAAATCCCAGTCTATTTCAAACCCACAAACACTTTAAGACAAAAACTGGTCCATCCTAAGGACAAAACACCGAGCCACAAACAAAGCAATGTGGTCTACTCCATTCAGTGTAGTGAAGACTGCAGTGAGCGCTACATTGGAGAAACAAAACAGCCACTTCACAAAAGGATGTATCAACACAGACGGGAAAACCAGGGTGGGCCGCAATCTGCCGTACATCTCCACCTAAAAGCCACGGGCCACTCCTTTGAGGACAGCGAGGTCCAGATCTTAGCCAGAGAAAAGAACTGGTTTGAGAGGGGAGTTAAAGAGGCTATTTTTGTCAAGAAAGAGAATCCTTCCTTGAACAGAAATGGAGGTCTCAGACACCATTTGTCTCCCATCTATAACTCTATCCTCAAACCTAAATCAAAACAAACAGAGAAAACAATGGGACTAGCCAGGACATGTCCAGAGGTGTGAAAACACCCATCATGGCCCTGAATGGCTATGCTAACTACACCCCACTCCCACTCCATATTGAATAGACTCACCTGACCAACTGAAACTGTATTTAAATATGTGTTGCCTCAGAGTAATTTCATTGTAATTAAGCTCCTCCCTTCAAGCAGATATAAGGCAGTGTCCACCAGCATCTGACCAGAACTGAGGAAGCAGCTTGGATGAGCTGCGAAACGTATTCAACCAAATAAACTCTGTCCAGTTGACAAATTAAATTTCTCCTTTTGCTAAAAGAAGACATATTGTGCTTGTGTCTGCTATATAGTTATAATCTATGACACCTGTGGATCATTTGCACATTTTAAATAGCAATACTCAACTAAAACAACTTAATAAAAGAAACAAGTCCACTGACTTCAGCCTAGAAAGCTGCAGTGCCCAATGGGAGCTGAAGATTTGGTTATCAAGACGATTACCCAATCAGAAAACATTACATTTATTTGGTCATGAATTTAATGGTCACAACCTAAACCTCAGCCCCTGCAGCCAATCATGAATCAGTGCTAGTGCAGCCTCTGCAGCTCCGGGAGGGAATTCAGGAGGTTCTGAGCTTCACATGAGGCCTGTCCATATACTGAGAATGAGACACACTTGGATGTGTCTCTATCTGCAGGTTAAGGCTCTGGGGACACAGGTTCAGCTGTGACTGTTGTACTTTTTAAAAACATAATTGAAGAGGCTACAGCTCTGATAATGCAAGAGAAGTTTATTTACTTGAGTACAGGACCCAACACCCACAGACATAAACCCTCGACACACTATGCTAGTGTTGTCCATTCCAGTCCAGTCCAGTCTGGCTGTGCTTCTATTGTAAGGAGTATTATACCTCTGATGACATAGGCCAAGATAAAGGACTGAGCTGGCAGTGTGTGCCTAACACAGCACAGCAGTGAAATGTCTCTATCAAAAGTGACCTCAGTATGGGCAAATTAGAGTCCCCCAAAAGCCTCATCCGTAGAACCCCACAAATCTTAAAACAGCCCAGACTTCACCAGGGGCGGGAGTACTCAGTTACACTTACTCAGTTACATTTACTTGAGTGACAGTGAACATTGAAATTGTACTTTTCAGAGTACTTTTCCAGCGGCATACTTTTACTCCTACTTGAGTAATGTGTTTATTGAAGTAACAGTACTCTCACTTGAATAAAAGTTGTGCTTCCTCTTCCCACTGTGAGTAAGTCTAAAGTGACAAAAGCTTTATGTGAAAATATGAAATGATTTGTGCATGATTTAATGTGTCCTTCAAATTACATTCACTTCAAATTATAAATCAGAAGTTATGTCCTGACAGCTACTCTTTAAGTTACTCTTAAAATGACTTAAGTAGTACATTTCCCATATACTTTTTTACTCTTACTTGAGTCATTTGTTAGACCACTACTTGGTACTTCTACTTGAGTGTTCTACTGCTCTACCACCTCTGGTCCTTATATAACCGTGAGAGGATCATTGAATTATAGCCTTCTTGTATTACTACTTTGAGTAATTATTGAGAAGTACCATTAAACTTTTTACATCTATCACATCCTCAAAGTGATTTTCCAGAGCGTGTGGAGCTGTGTTCAGACTGGTTTGTGTTGGATTGTAGAGTGAGGTTTTGATGTAGTGTTATAATGGTGTGTAGCCCGCGGGCCTGCTCCTGCTGCTTTCACACTGTAATCCTGTGAATATGCAAACACAGAGTGGGCCTACATCTTATTTACATACATTTACACAGCCTCCTTAAAACGTCAAATTAACTCTTAAAAATGCTTTATTTTGAGAAAGTAACAGCAGTAAGTAACACCTGGTATAGCAACAGTAGCATTAGCAGTAGCATTAACAGTAGTAGTAGCAGCAGTAAAAGTAGTACTCACCAATGCAGTAGCAGTAGCACTAGTAGTAGCAGCAGCAGTAGCAGTAACAGCAGCAGTAGTAATAGAAGTATTAACACCAGTAGCAGTAATAGTTGTAATAGTAGTATTAGTAGGATTAGTAATAGCAGCAGAATCATTAGCAGTGGTAGTGGCAGTAGAAGAAGTTGTAGCAATAGTAGTAGCAGTAGTAGCAGCAGCAGAATAAGTAGTAGTAATGGTATGAGTAGTATTAATAGTGGTGGTACACTAGCCTAAAGATTGAGTGGGGAGCCCATTACTCAGAAAGAGCTCGGAGTGTAGCTGCTGCTCCTCCACAATGACAGGAGCCCGCTGAGGTAAACATAGAGAAGATGTGGAGTTAATATGATGAACTTAGATTCAGGAGCTGCACGCCTCAACCTCCTCTCCAGCCAACCACAGCTCATCTCGACCACACCTTCAATTACCCAGAAGTCCTATTTATACAGACTATCCCAACAACACCGTCCTGTCAGCTCTCGACTCCCTCCCACCCACCCCGTATCTTTAAGGAGGGGGGGTTCCGAATCAGCTGGGTGACCATTTTGGATTAGAGACGGAGCCCCCACCCTAAGTCTCCCCCCAGCCATCACATCTACTCACCATCAATAAACATCTTTATCGTATTTCATTGTTGTGGCGTGGTCCTTGCTAGTGAAGTAACATGTAAGTACATGCAGTAATAGTGTAGTACTAGTCATGACAGCAGTAGTATTGGTTGCTTTTCACAGTTCACCTGACATATGACATCAGAATATTAGAGAGAGTGTAAGAATGGAAATGGTACGCAAAAAACTAAAAGTTGTATTAAAACATTATCATACTCATGTGTGTCTATGGAGCTTGTCTGTGGAGTAGAACATTGCCACATGGATGAATACTTGATAGTATTTGTAGTAAATGTTATGGTACACTTTGCACCGGGAAATCTGTCATCTTCATTTGACCCATCCTTCATTGCCACTGGAGCACTCTGTGCACGTGTGGACCTATCTCCAGATCTTGAGCTGTTGTGCCTGTTTTGATGCCACCAGGAAGAAACCCACCCAAACACAGGTAGAACATTCAAACTCCACCCAGACATAGGGAGAACAAGTAAACTCCACACAGAAAGACTTGGGAGTTGAACCTGAAACATTATTGCTGTAAGCAAGAACAAGAGTGTCAGCCACAAAGCCACCGTGCCTCAGTATTAGTAGACGCTGCAAAGCATCCCAAGAAATCAAGATCTGTAGATGAGTACCCACCAGGCGCTGCACTGCGGTGTTAAAGGATGGGTCAAATGCTGAGGACAACTTTCCCCACAGGCACGTTAAAGTTGCAACAGTTACAAGTGGAGTTATCAAAGCTGAAGGGATAATGCAGCAAGTTAGTAGAGAAGAAGTACCACAGTGCTAGTACCAACAGTACCAAAGTTGCAGTAGAACTAAAGTGCTTCATTTCCCTGTGGGTGATCTTAGGTGAATACTGTGTGCCGTATACAGAGCCTGGATCTTCTGAAAACAATGGTGTCCCACCTTCTCCTCTCCCCCAGCTCCAGCAGCTTTGAATGGGCAACAATAGACGACAGTGCCCCCCGCACAGAGGGCCCTGGAGACGGTGGGCGTCAGGGGAACTTCAAAGGCCCAAAACGCAGCTTTGTCCAGGGCTGTAATCGTGTTAGGTGTGTCCCTCATCTCAAAGCAGCTCCGCGCACATGAGTAATAAAGCCTTACCTTAAACCCACACACTGGCATTCTGCGCTGTAATCTGACACCACACAACACACAAGAGCTAGCAGCGTTTTCATGGAACCAATCTGCATTAAGCAACAATGTAAAGAGAAGTAGGAGTCAAGCAGCTAGAGCTCATGCAGTCTTGGTAATTAGCCATCACAAGCTAATGCTACAAGTTCAGAAAGTGCAAGAAGCAGATCATGGAATGAAATTTGTAGTAGTTTTGAGCAGAAGTAGTAAATGAAGCAGTTGTTGTTGGATAGTAGTATATCCTTTGTGTGGCAGAACATAAACTATGAACTGAAGATTGTTGTGATCAGGAGCTCGAGTAATCCATACGCTGAAAAACATCTCATCCCAGAGACACTAAGGAGACACTGCAGAGTGTCCAAACTATGGCCCTCAGTGTCCAGTCTGTGGCTCTCTGCTTCAGTCTGTGGCCCTTGGTGAAAAACGCCACTGCTGTAGAGCATCAGATCGTCCATGACAACAAAAGTCCTCAACATGTCACCTAGAACAGGAAGTGAAGCCCATGAACAGAGGGGAGAGCCTTGGAGCAAGTTGTTATAACGAGTAGTTTAAGCAGCAGTAGCAGTGGTGATAGTAGTTTTAAAAGTATTAGGAGTATTAGGATGTACAGGGTTAAGGTTAAGGTACACTTTATTGTCCCTGTAGAGAAATTTGTCCTCTGCGTTTGACCCATCATTTAATACCGCTCGGGCATCTCCTCAGGAGCAAAGGGCATGCAGTTCCGCGCTCAAGGACCCATCTCCAGATCTTGAGCTAGTCTTGGTCAGGACAACCTGAGCTGGAGGATTTGACCCATTGTGCATGTTTTGGGTTGATGAGTCAAACTGGAGTGCCTCGAGAAAAGCCACTCAGACACAGGGAGAACATGCAAATGCCACATAGAAAGGCTGAGGAGACCCGGAATTGACTCTGGAACCTTCTTGCTATGAAGCGTGAGTGCTGTGTTAGTGTTGTAGTAGTTTTAGAAGTAGGCCTAATAGTGGTAGCTACAGTAATAGTTTGGCCACATTAGTTCAAGCAGCAGTAGCAGTAGATATAGTAGTTTTAGAAGTATTAATGACAGGATGTATAGGTGCTGTAGTTTTAGCAGAAGTAGAAGTTGTAGTAGTAGTAGTAGGCCTATTAGCAGTAGCTGTAGTAATAGTTAGGCTACATTAGCATTAGCAGCAGTGAGTTTGGTGATGAGAAGTGACAGGTGGTGGTTAGCATTAGCCTGTGGTCTGCTGCAGAAGGCCGTGCAGACGCTTAAATGGAGGAATTAGCCTGGTTCCATTACAGACATGGAAGGCACGAGTCATCAGCAGAACTGCATTCTGGGTGGACAAAAATAAACCTCAAAGTACGCCTGCACTGCAGTCATCATACAGAGGGATTATAGACCTCTGCTCTGCTAAGCTAACTGTAAACCATGTACCTTTGTGGTGGAGGGTCTGCCTTCTTGTCTCCATGAAGATGTCATTACTCTGCCTGGAATGTTCCACAGTATGGCATTAAAGGTCCTATATTACGCCAAATGGACTCTTGTGAGCTTTAAACCATGTTATAATGTTGTTACCTCATCAAAAACAGACGTGGAGTTGTGTTTTGTTCCATTCACACATTTTATTATTAGTCTGTCTACATCTCTAAAGCTCAAAATGATCTGTTCCACCTTGTGATTTCATGAAGTGGTAGTTTTCAAGTGAACAGCTCCTTTTATCTTTAGTTCATTAAAGATTGGCAATTCCAAGGCTGAAATGATCCAAATGATTTTAGTGAAGGTGAAGGTACAAACACAGTGGATACTTCCTGTATTACCACATGACATCACAAGGTGGAACAGGGTGTTTTCAGTTTGAGAGAAGAACTCAGACTAAATCTGCAGGGTTTGTGTTAAATGTGTATGAATGAAACAAAACACAACTCCAGGTCTGTTTGTGACGAGGAAACGACATCAGAACAGATCAGAATAACAGTGTCATATAGGTGTTTAAAAGTGGAACAAACCAGTGACTCTACCTAACTGTGTAAATGGTGTTTTAGTAGCTTTACCGACAGTCTCTAGTAATTTTCTGGATACGTTTGGTAAATTCGCAGCTTTCTGGTCAAAAAGTCAAAATCTCATTATGTGCTGCCTTCAGTGGCCTCTGTAATTTCCAGTAGCTGGTGACATCACACATGACTGCCCTGTTTACAGCCAGGTGTTTCTGATTACAAACACGCTCTTGACTCTAACAACATTGGTTGAGCTGTGTGTATGTATATGTGTGTGTGTGTGTGTATATATACATATATATATATATAATTTGTGTGTAGGTAAAGGTATATATGTATTGTGTACGTATGTGTCCATGTATACATATAAAATGTTGTTTTTTTGTTTGCCTTAACTTTGAAACCCCCAAGATGTGTTATAAAGGGCTGTTCACAAACAAAAAAGAAAACGAAAAGAAAAAGAGTTCTGAATAGAGGTGTATGTGTGTAAAAGATATAACCCTCCTACTTTATTTTATTTTATTTTATTTTTTTTAAGAATAATAGGGGTAATGGCAATAATAATATTATTATTGTTGTTGTTATTATTGCTATCTTTTTTTATTCTTTGTATTTTAATGTATTTATTATTATTATTATTATTATTTTTATTTTTATTTTTATTTTTATTTTTATTTTTTTTTTATTGTGCATATAAGGTTTATTTTGTGATTGGGAATTGCATAGAAAATGTTTCTTAAAGCTTAAAAAATAAAGTATAATAAAAAAATAGCATTGGTTGAGCGGTCAGATCCACAGGTTGGCGGTGCAGTTCCAGCTCCTACAGATGAATGCTGTCGTTGTGTCCTTGGGCAAGACACTTAACCCACCTCGCCCTAGTGTAACACTAGTGAGTGGTTCCTTTGAGTGTCTTGAAGGTGGAAAAGCGCTATATAAAAGTGAGACCATTTACAAACATCTGGCTGCAGAGGTGGAGTTTGAAGTGCACAGAGGGAGGGGCAACGTTTTTTCAATAGAAAGTGAATTGGAACCAGAGCCGATGGAGCTGGAAGCATGCCCATGCTCACTTCTTATTTGGAACGTGTCCATATATGTCCATATATACAATCTATGGTCTGTAGTTGAACTTTGTTGACCTCCTCTTGTTGTTGACTGTTAAACACCCCTCACCCCCCCATCCTGAGGTGAGTCCAGGTCACGGCTCTGCTCCCACCCGGCTCTCCTCCCCTCCCTGCGGGCCCCGTGTGGGTGCCGAGCGCTCCCTGTCCTTGGCAGTGAGCCTCCTCCTGTGCCTCACCTCTCTCTGTTGCGTAAGTGCTCTGAGTTTGTGTTGTATTAATGAAACGTTTGGCTCTGATTAGCGTAGCAGATGAAACGGCTAAATGCTAATGCCTGATTTCCCAGGAGGCCGAGCGGTACAGTTTGCAGGTGGGAGGGGGGCGTTTACTGCACAACCAGGCCAATTATGCCCCTCTTTGTTAGTGAGTCTCCTTCAAGTAAAAACAATCGAAATGGTCTCAGTAGTCTAAATAAAAACAACTGATATTGACAGAGTAAATAGATGTGGAATTGCCAATCTCTACTGAACAAAAGGTAAAAGGACACTGTTAGTTAAAAAACTACCATATCATGACATCATAAAATGGAACAGAGCATTTTAAGTTTGGGAGATGTACAGACTAATAAATGGAGTTAATATGATTAACTTAGATTCAGGAGCTGGACCACACCCCAACCTCCTCTCCAGCCAACCACAGCTCATCTCGACCACACCTTCAGTTACCCAGAAGCCCTATTTATACAGACTATCCCGACAACACCGTCCGTGTCAGCTCTCTTTCTCTCAGCCATCACATCTACCCACCACCAATAAATATCTTTATCGTATTTCATTGTTGTGGCGTGGTCCTTGCTAGTGAATAAAGTATTATTCAAACTGTGTGAATGAAACAAAACAAAACTCAAGGTCTGTTTTTGAGGAGATAACAACATTAGAACATGGTTTAAAGCTCACAAGAGTCAATTTTGCGTAATATAGGACCTTTAACTGTCCTGTAGAACTTTTTAACTGGGCCTATCCACATGAAACAAAAACTGGCACCAAGTTCAGTGTTTTCTCTGTCAGGAGAAATAAACTAAAGTGAAAAGGTTTTTTCGCAATCACTTCAGAAAGTGGAGCCATGATTCAGCCCCAAAGACGTGAGTGTTTCATTTGAAAGGACTTTACACCAGAAGATGAATATGACAAGTTTGTGGAGCCGATCCCAAACAAAGAATGCAAAGGAGAAACATTTGTGGATTTTCTTTTTGGGCATTTCTTTCAAACACAGTGAACAGCCCATAGAATTCTCCAGGCCCCCGCCCTCCATCTGAACGTGACCTACAGTCCCTGACAAAAGTCTTGTCGCTTATCCATTTTGTAGAAACAAAAGCTTATAACCTGACTTTAAATTAATCGATTGGTTTTAGAAATGTCTCATATGAAAGCTAAAACCCTCCCAAATTATGCTCAATATACTAAAATAAATTTGCTTCACTGAAGAAAGATTGATCATTTAATGAACACAGAAAGGTCAGATTTTGGCAAGACAAAAGTCTTGTCGCCTACAGAAAATTGAACAAATAATTTACTTCAAATACAAAAATATGTTGCATAATGTCAGTGAATTAAGTAGTGGTGCTGTGAGATCCATATTTAATATTGTATGACTTCCATGAGCTTGAAGGACTGCATCCATGCGGTTCAACAATGATTCATACAATTTGTTGATGAAGTCATCAGGAATAGCAAAGAAAGCAGTCTTACATGCCTCCCAGAGTTCATCAAGATTCTTTGGTTTTGCCTTCCATGCTTCCTCTTTCATTCTACCCCAGACATGCTCAATGATGTTCATGTCTGGTGACTGGGCTGGCCAGTCCTGGAGCACCTTGATCTTCTTCGCCTTGAGGAACTTTGATGTAGAGATAGAAGTATGCGATGGAGCACCATCCTGCTGCAAAATTTGACCCTTTTTATGGTTGGGAATGTAAGAGGTAGCTAATACTTCTTGATATTTTAGGCTATTGATATTGCCTTCCACCCTGCAAATGTCTCGCACACCCCCATACTGGATGTAACCCCAGACCATGATTTTTCCGCCACCAAACTTAACTGTTTTCTGGGTGAATCTTGAATCCATGCGGGCTCCAGTAAGTCTCCTGCAATATTTGCGGCGGCTGTGATGTAATTCAACCGAGGATTCATCTGAGAAATCCACCTTCTGCCACTTTTCCAGTGTCCATCCTTTTAGCAGGCTGTGGGCCTTGGCAAATGCCACACGGTTTTTTAATTGCCTTTTGTTTAGTGCTGGTTTCTGTGCACTGATTCGACCATGGAGGCCATTTCGAGACAGAATTCTACAAACTGTTCTGGTTGACACAGGGACTTGAGGTGACCAGGCCTGGTGGAGCTCTGCTGCAGTGGAAAAGGGGCTGGCCTTGGATTTTCGAATCAACAAACGGTCCTCCCAAGCAGTTGTCTTGCGGGGTCTGCCGGACCTGGGCTTGTCAAAAACATCTCCAGTCTTTTCAGATCTTTTTCTTATTCTTTGTACTTGACGCTGAGACACATTGAAGGTGTCAGCCACCTCAGCAGTGGATCTGGTCTTCAGCCTCTTGATAATTAACGCTTTGGTCTCAGGGTGGATCTTAGGCATGTTGTCAGAGGTCAAGTGGCAGTTGATATGAAGGTCTGGTGTGCCGGGGTTCTTTTTATACACACCCACTAATTGATTGATCAGTAACTGATCACAGGTGAGGCTGTAATCTAGGATTGGGTGCATCATATGACAAGGCGACAAGACTTTTGTCTTGCCAAAATCTGACCTTTCTGTGTTCATTAAATGATCAATCTTTCTTCAGTGAAGCAAATTTATTTTAGTATATTGAGCATAATTTGGGAGGGTTTTAGCTTTCATATGAGACATTTCTAAAACCAATCGATTAATTTAAAGTCAGGTTATAAGCTTTTGTTTCTACAAAATGGATAAGCGACAAGACTTTTGTCAGGAACTGTATAGCCAGAGACCAAAAATGTTAAAAGTGATGTGCCATATCAGACATTTCACAGTAGCTCTCATACCTGTCAGCACCAACGCTTTTTCAAAGATACCAATACAGACTCAAGTACAGTTTACATCTGAAAAGAATAATTTTTATTTGTTATACTATGAAGTAGGGCTGCAGTGATTCACTGGACTAATGATAAATAGTCGATTATTAAAATATTTGTCATGTCTCAAAGATAGCGACATTATTAAATCAAAATGTTCAAAAGTATGAAAAATGTGTGATCTTAATAAATAATACACTTAAAATAAAATAACCACAGACTAATCAACTACTGATGTAATCCTTAATTCCACTCAGAGACTGTAGATATAAATCGACATAGCTAACCTGCTAGCCACCGCGTTCCACACAGGAAGTGAGCAGGAGCGCACTTCCACCTCCATTGACTCTGGCTCCAGTTCACGTTGTACTGAAAAATGTCGCTCCTCTCTGTATCTGCTGCTGTCAGACTCCTCATTTTGGTCTTAAAAAACTCGGACTCACCCGCTCTACATGATACTGTTTTTTTTTTTATAAATCGGTTTTTGTATCATTTTCAATGTACAATGCTGAATGCAAATCTGCTGATTTGTTGTGTTACTTACAAATAGTTTAACCTGCCACACATCACTCTGAATATTTTATATTGCAATTGCCATAATAACACAAGTTACAGTATAATGTAAACCAACTAAAAACACAGATGATAGTGGGTGTCTTAGACCAACTGTGTAACCTATGAAATGATAAAGTGTGGGGGAGCCCTAAATCAAATTCTGCTTAGGGCCCCATAAAGGCTTGGGCCGGCCCTGTATGTATGGTGCGTGTGTGGTGTGGTGTGTGCGGTCTGGTGTGTGTGTGTGTGTGTGTGTGTGTGTGTGTGTGTGTGTGTGGTGTGTGCTGTGTTTTGTGTCTGGTATGTGTGGTGTGCGTTTTGTATGTGGTGTGTTTTGTGTGGTGTATGTGTGTGTGTGGTGTTTGTGTGTTGTGTGTGGTGCCCCCCTGTGGCCTGTGTGGTATGAGCAGCTGGACTCTGGTGTGTAACAGCAGCAGAGGCCTGTACGGATCAGCTCTGTGGACATGAGTCTCCTGAGGACCTCCATCACTGGACCAGGGAACACTCCACCTCCACAAACCAAGACACTCAACATGGCAGCTGCTGTTTGCTGCACATGCTGTGGTTTTGAATGTATCTTAAACTACAATCTCAAGATTTTTGAGATGTTTAAAGACATTTATGCCATGTTTGATTCAAGGCAAAATAATATTACAAAAATAATCAAAGTACTGCATGGGTCAGTGCAGTAAGTTTAAACAGGTGGAATTATACAAGAAAACAAAAAAAGCTTTCTCCCAGGTTATAACGTTGTTCCCTCATCAAAAACATGCCTGAAGAGGTTTTGTCATCCATGCATGTTTGAGTAATTTAGTGATCTCTCCTGGGCCCTATTCAAACTCTCCTTATTGTTAGCTGTAAGATCCTGTACAAGACTCCGCCCACAAGCCTTCGTCACCCATGCTCCCACACGACAACTCTCCATAAATACACAAAAACACAATACAAAACTGTACACAGCAACTTGACCAACCTGACGCGATGTGCAGTAGTGTCATTAGCAGGATGCACACCGATTGTGACAGCGCTCTGAAGGGGGAGTGACTTAGCGCAGAGAGCAAAGGGAAGGGAGATTCAGAGCACCAAAAATGAAAATGAAACTTATAAAACATGTTAATACATTGTTTTCAGTGAATATAGAAATTTCAAAACAATAAAAAGGAACATGGTGATCTGAAGATGTGATGTGTGTGAAGTTAATACTCCAGAGAAGGAAAATAGCCTTTGACCTCACTGGAAGACGTCAGATTTTTGTGCTTTGTCTTTGTACAATTTCGAAACTGGCACGCACTGGGACATTACTTGACAAGCCAGAACCAGACACTTTTTTCACAATTTTTTACAAAGACGAGAGGATGTGAAGTCGTATCCTGTCGCCCTGATTTCAGAGAACGTGATTGACAGGCGGAGTAACCAATCAGAGAGACACATGCGCCGTTTTGGCCAATTCAAACATGGCTTACGGATAAAAATGGAAAAAAAAATAGAAGGCAAAGGCAAAGGATCCACTACATTCTCCTGTCAAAGTACTAACCAGACCCAGCCCTGCTCAGCTCCCAGGAGCAGATGAGACCAGGGACGGACTGGCAATCTGTATGTTTTGGAAAAGTCCAGAATGGCCGTCTGCCCGTGGGTCGATTTGAACACTCACCCCCCAGTCTGTTCCTAAATTCCTACCATGGGCCGATTTGTGGGGGAAAAGTCCAGGGCCGTTTTTTGGTCCCAGTCCGCCTCTGGATGAGATCTCGTCAAGCTATCAGTACAAACCCAGATCGAAGTAGAAAGGGAGAGCTGATCCAGAACATGGGAGGTGTGTGTGTGTGTGCGTGTGTGTATGTGTGTGCATGTCCGCCGAGTCCACATGAGACAGGCAGCATCTTTGTGGAGTCATGTGGGCCCAGGGGAGCGCAGAGCTAACTGATGCTAATGCTACTCCGAGCCTCCAGGGAGTCACGTCCGCCTGAGCAATAACCCATATTCACATCCACATCCACATCCACACAGCACGGGAGGAGAGGAGGCCAGCTGGACGAGCACACACACAACACATACAACACACACATACGCATACACACAACACATACAACACACACATACACACACATACAGAAATGTTGTGTTTCCGTGCTTTTTGGGGACATTACATTGACTTCCGTTCATTTCCTGGAGATTGATCCTGATGAACCTCCAAACCAGAACCAGTCAGGACTTGCCGGACCTTAAACCTTAGAGGCCTTGGGCTTGAGTTTTGCCCCAGTACAGATATACAACTAAAGAGCTTTATTGTCCGATAATCAGGAAGTGGACGTTAGCATGCTAGCTGTTGTTAGTTTCACCGTCACAGCAAAACTCCGTCTCTGAAAGTTGTGAAAAAAAAAAAAAAATGGTGGTGAATAATTAAAATGCTTGCTGTGCAGTTGTGTTTTTCAAGTTTTTCAACCTATTTTAACCCATGTGTGAACTTTAAACCATGATGTTGATCCAATAATAAAAGATTGACATCATGGGGCCCATAGGACAGGCAGGGCCCCATCATGTGAGTGTGTACAGATTTAAGTCCCCACACTGGGATAAATAACTGTCCGTACATTGCACGCACACACACACACACACACACACACACACACACACACACACACGCACACACACACACGCACACACACACACACGCACACACACACACACGCACACACACACACACACACACACACACACACACCCACATGTTCACACACACACACGCACGCACGCTCACACTCACACACACATATACTCTCATACACACACACTCACACACACACACACACACACACTCTCACACGCACGCTCACACTCACACACACATACACTCTCATACACACACACTCACACACACACACAGAGCGTCTGTCCGCTGTAGCTAACGAGGTTAGTGAGTAAGCAGCATCTGAAAGTGTAATTCACTGTGTGGCTCCGAGAGGCCGGGGGCGGAGCCTCATGAGACAGAGACGTCCTCCTCTGAGTCACACGCTGAGACGTGAGGAAGAGGGACAGGAGGACACGCTGTCCTGTAGAGTAACACTGCACACACACACACACACACACACGCACACACACACACACACCCACACACACACACACACACACAGGCTCAGGTAGGACTGACGCTGCTAAAACAGATACGAGGTCAAAGAAGAAATCAGATGTTTCCAAGAATAAAGTGAGACTGAAGAGCTGGATGAAGATCAGGTTATCAAAAAGACCCATAGCTGGTTCTAATCCAAACTGACACTAGTATTGAATGGAGATATATCGATACTCATTTAAACAGGGAGGGTACTGATCACATACACTTGGTGTAAGTCATAAGTTAGACCTTTCCTGAATAGTTTTAGAATTATTATATTTTGTCATATTTATGTTAAAGAAAAACATTTAAAAGAGTGTTTTTAATCATACTGGTGGTTTAGAAACTGGTTTGTACAATTTTGATGTTAAATTCAAAGCTGAAATCCAATTTATTTAAACCTAAAATGTCTCTCTCTGATCTGAACGGTCACAGCCTAAACTCCAGCACCTGCACCAATCCTAAATCAGTGCTAGTGCAGCCTCTGCAGCTCAGGGAGGGAATTCTGGAGGTTCTGAGCTTCACATGAGGCATAGCCTGTCCATATACTGTGTATATATATATACAATAGTTGTATGTAAAATCCCTCAGTCGTCCAGGTAGAATCCATGGCAAAAAAAAGGGAGAAAATTTAATTTGTCAACTGGACATAGTTTATTTGGTTGAAACCAAATAAACCAAAATAACCAAATAAACTATGTCCAGTTGACAAATTAAATTTTCTCCCTTTTTTTTTTTTGCCATATATACAATAGTACATATACAATAATTGTATGTGTCCTCTGTCTGCAGATTAAAATCTGGAGACACTGTGGTTCTGTGATTCTAGGACCTTTTAAACCCAGAAGAGCACAGGCTACATACACTTCCTTTAAGTACGGAGCAGTTTCTTTTTGTGTTTGAACACTACATGGAAATGAACACACACACACACACACACACACACACACACACACACACACACACACACACACACACACAAACTAGCCAACCGTCAAAGCAAAGGCCAGGTCCTCACACTGCAGTCTACATTTAGCACACGCACAAAAATGGAGGTCTCACTCTGTAGCTGTGTTTTTATACTTTCACCCCACTATACAAGTTATATTTACCCCAACGTTTTTATTGAACACTGACGCTAATGCGCTAATGCTAAGTGCAAACCGGATGGTGCAGGCCTTTGTTGAGTAAGTGCTCTGAGTGATTGGGGAGCAGAGGTCCACAGCAGATGGCAGGAGCTCCCTGTGGGTAAACGGCACCGTGCCCTGATCACCAGGAGGCCCCTGCACACCCGGAGGAGGCCAGGGCCATCTGGAGGTGAGCGGCGCTGTGCTGGATTCTCCATCGTGTCACCATGTTGTGGACATGAGGTCAGGTGACACGTCAGCCTCATGGAGCAGAGAAGAAGAGAGCGTTAGACCTGAGGAGGTAGGTACAGGGACACATGTGCTGCAGATTAGGGTCTGACCGATACAGTGGTTGGCTGATATTATTGGCCGATATGGGCCTAAATCTTGCCAATATGGACCGATAGTCGACGTGGGCATGTTATGCCTCATTATGAAGCTTAGACTCTATATTGAGTCTGTTTAATCCCATTTACAAACAGATAAATGTCCTAATATTTGGTCCTGCATCCATATTTATCAGAGGAGTAATTAGTCTGTGTGTAATGTCGTACTGCCCCTGAACGCACCTCCGGAGCCATTAGGCCGACCTACTGTCGCGATGGTAGATATGACTATAAAGGTACAGAATAACAGTAAATGTAGCCTAAACAAACCCAACTTAAAATTTAACTTTTATAATCAGTTGAAGATTCACAGTGAATTTTTACATCAGTAAATATATCAGCTGTTATATCGGCAGCTCCAAAGCCTGTTATATCGGTATCATATTGGATCCAAAAAAATCCATATCGGTCGGGCCCTACTACAGATGTAGAGGTGTGCTGTCACTTTATGTTTATGACATGACAACTGCACACTCAGGTACGAACAACAGCTCAAAACAGATTCAAGAGGGGGCATTACATTTCTGTGGGGCAATAATTACTAACACATAACATTTAGATCACCATATTGCGTTTATCGTCTTGAAAATGCTATATTCGCTGAAAAAACTTGACGTTCTGTGTCCCCCCTCCCTTTGCTCCCTGTGCTCTCTTCAGAGCGCTATTACAACACAATCAGCCTATTCCACTAATGAAACTACTGCACAGCACATCAGGTTTGTGAAGCTGTAGTGTGTTGTTTTGTATTGTGCTTTTGGTTTGTGGGCGGAGCCTTGAACAGGCTCGTACTGCTAATTGTAAGGAGGGTTTGAATAGGGCCCAGGAGAGATCACTAGATTAATCAAACATGCATGATTGACATCTGAAACCTCTTCAGGCATGTTTTTGATTGTTTTTTAATGAAGGAACACTCTTATAACATGGTAGCTCCAAAAAGCTCCAAAAAGTCAATTTTGCATCAAGTCTATACCCAAGTTGTATTTGATATTGAAGCTGGTATCTAAACTATAGTATTGAAAAAGTAATTCTTTAATTAGAAGAAGTTCATAATTCTTCCTCATCAAAGGGTGTGTTCTTTTGGTGGAACTCTGCATGCTGACACTGTCCTTTTCAAGAGCTGAAAATGGACTGGAGCATTCCTTTCAGCGGAGAAAAGATGCAAGTTTTTTTTTTCTTTTTTTAAGCGAAACGTTTTGACTCCAATCCCAAAGTAATTTTCTGAAAATGTCCTCTGGATGGTAGTCAAAACTGATTTCAAAAACAGTGTCCAGATTACTACCTTAAAGCCCTTTCTACCATGGACTATTCCTGGACTATTCCTTGGCGAATGGGGCAGTGCCATCTCCCATTCCACAGTGATACACAAGATTAGGAGTCACGGAAACACGTGCTCTCAGAATCAAAACGATGAAAAAGATTTGGGTTGGTGGCAGATTCAGGTTTGCTGTAACCAATCAGACCAAACCTAATATGAACCCACTTAGAGGTAGTTCAATGGGCACTACCTAATCGTCCAACGGCCTGCTGGAAGCTGTGCCAGGCTCTGTGCCAGCCGCGACTTGTGAAATTGATTCCCCAAACTGAACCCCATTTCATGTGATTTACTGTTCTGTCAGTAAAGTTGATGGAATAAAAGGAACAATAAGATGTAGGTCAACGGGAGTGAAATACGATCAGGTAACCAAAAGTCAAAGGCGCCTGAACATTAAGTGCATCAAAGCTGTGTGGACGGGTGAGGGGGGTAATAGCGCTGAGACCCTGAAATACTGGATCAAAAATTAGACCAAAATCTAGTCTGTTTCAAATTCTTTAAGTTTTCAATTAATTCTTAAAGGTCCCATGTTACGCTGTTTTTGGATCTATGTTATAAAGTTGTTTCTTCATCACACACCGACCTGGAGTTGTGTTTTGTTTCATTCATACATGTTTAACAGTTCTTCTTTCAAACAGAAAACACTCTGTTCCACTTTGTGATGCCAGTCTCGACTGAACTAAAGGTAAAAGGAGCTGTTAAAGTGAAAACTGCCACCACATGACATCATAAGGTGGAACAGAGCATTTTGAGGTTTGGAGTATTAGACAGACTGATCATTCAGGATTACTCAAACATGTGTGAATGAAAGAAAACACAACTCCAGGTCTGTTTTTGAGGAGGTACTGTAACAACAGGCAAGAGTAACAATAACAGTCAGTTTTGAGGACCTTTAATGCAAGACCTTTAACACATTACTTTGAACTGAAGTGTGATCATCTTCATCATTTTGGTCAAAACTAGCTCGTGTGGTTGACTCCTGCACTACTCGTGTCCCAACATTTTCTCCTTCTCTTTCCTATTCAGAGATAGAGCTGCAAAATTAAATGTAATCTATATAAAATAACAATATGAATTGACGCAATTAACAAATCACAAACACTACTTTGTTTTTTACATACCATCATTTCACGAGGAGACAGATCCGTTCAAGTTGTTTCTCCTAAACTCTGGAGTGAACTGCCTCCTCACTTACACTCTGTAGAAAGTGTAGATGCTTTTAAAAACTTTCCTTTTTGAACAAGTGTTCCCGTGGCCTTAGGTTTAGGGATGCTGTGACTGATTTTATTATGAATGTATCTTATTTGTTTTTTATCTTTTGTATGTGAAGCACTTTGTGACCTACAGTATGTCTGTGAAAAGCGCTATATAAATAAACTTTACTTACTTATTTCCTCCACAAACAACTAAATCTCCTGTCTTATTCTGCATAAAAACTGCTAATCCTGTAGTTTAGATCAGTACAAACATGTTCTCAAATGTGATTCTTGTATTGGTTTGTCAGTTCAGTCTTTTTGTCAATTCTTATAGACGTATTTAAAATGTGAACTTTGAGAAACAGAACCCTATTATGAAAACCTAAATCGCAAATCTAACCATAGTCGCAATTGTGCACCCCTATTTTTTATGCAGTTATAACTCTCTCTTCTTTTTGTTCCTCCATCACAGCTCCTCTTTCCTCCCATAGCCCCAAAGTTCTGTTGGTGTAGCTCCAGCATTATCCGTCCCTGCGTCCATACTCTGGGGGTGTCTCCTTCCATGCTCCTCTCAAATCGATCCCTCTCTGCACCCACCTCCATCAATTATTCACCTGCCCGGGCCTGCCGCTCATTAGACCACTGATCTGGGAGCGCGCTTTGAAATTGAGCTCCCCGGCACCAGGAGAACCAGGAGGAGAACCAGGGGGAGAACCAGGGGAGAGGGAGGGGTGGCCTGACCGTCCCCACACTACGGCTCTCATGTGGGGTCGCCCATTTGGAGCCGAGGCCTGACATCACTGGAGATAAATGTTTGATGAAACTGGAGACGTGCACAGATCACAGGAGTGTGCACGGATCAGAGGGGCGTGCACGTGCCGGCAGATGCTTCACGGAGGTTACTTTTCTATTAAGGCGACGGGGGCGAGTCACATGACACTGCAGCCAGCGTGGAGGATTTATTGAGCGTGTGCAGGTTGTGATGTGCAGTGTAACTTCATATTCTCTGGAGAAGACTGCCATGGGCTCGGGGCAGGTGGTGGAGCGGGGTGGGGCAGATTAACGCAGAAGTGGCAGCCATTTTGTGTCTAAAGCTTCTCCGATCATCTCCAATCATGGTAACACATTCATTCAGACAAGGCAGGGTGGGTTAAGTGTATTGCCCATGGACAGAATGGTAATAATTTAACTATGTAACAATGCTCGTGTCTCTTGAAGAACATCTCAGGAGATGTTATTGCTTTGCCTGTAAAGTTTCATAGTGTGGCATTTAACTGTTCTATCTCCATGGCGATTAGCAGGCTGCATCACGTGGTTATTTGGCTAATGAGTTACTGCTATGTTCTACCTACAAACATGGATTTATACTTTCTTTTTGCTTCACTCCATCTCTTTTGTTTCACACTTACCTTTTTACATATTGCAAGAATCCAGTATCCAGCTTTAACACTACAAAAGGTCAGTGAAAGAAATAATGGAGTGGGGAGATGGAGCTTTAATGTGATTTCTTCTTTCTGCTGCCAGGCAAACATGGCAAAAGGTTGTAGGTTTGAGTCCCAGACTCTAGATGTCTTTTCTTGTGGGTGCCTAATCTCCATTGACCTAGATCATAATAATCTTCCATCTGACCATGATGGAGATGTGTCCTCAGGTGCTGTGGTGGCCCACAGCTCCTGACAGGTTTGACCCAGAGACACTGAAGGATGGTCCAAATCTACGTAACAGCACATGTCCACATGGGAATAACTATGACACTTTTGATATCTTCATTAGATTGTCATTTGTTTGTCACGTGAACCTCCATCTGTAGTGTACACCTTTTCATGGGGCTGAAGTGACATCACACACCCATTGGTACTGCCGTCTCAAAGACCTTTAACTGTTATCCCCAAAGACCCTGTTCATCACAGAAACTGATAAACACAGTCAGCTGGGATCAGTGACTCCAACACTTCACTCAGACTGTGCAGTGGACACTTTGTTGAACTCTCTGGTTAGATGTCATTGTACAGCTTTTGATCCGTAAATTACGTTTACATCAAAATAGGTGAGGACTAAACCAAAGGAACTGTAAACGGTGTCAGTGACTCACCAGACAGTTGGTAAGGGTCAAAACCCCAAACTTATTTTCTGCTATAGCTCCATAACTTTCCCACAGAGAGACAGGCTACAGTGAACTGTGATGTGCTCAAGATGGCCAACAACAACAAACGAGTCATGTGACTGAAACCCATGACACCATCGCATGCAGAATGGGTTTGTACTGTAGAAAATCTTACATTACAATAACATTAGTCAAGTAAGTCTTGGAAGAACAAAATAACAAATGATGCACAAAATCTGGACCACAGAGATGAGAAAAACTGAATCATATCTGAAGGAGCACTGCAAGAAACACAAATGTTCAAATCATTTCATATTGTCAACAAAAAGCTTTTGTCACTTGTAGACTTACAGTGGAAAGAGGAAGCACTTCTACAAAACAAATGACTCCAGTAAGGGCAAAACTACAGTGTCTGCTAAAGTAAATACTATATAATTACCACCTGGTCACATGTGTTAAGATTTAAACGACGGCACTTTTCGATGGTGTTGTTTGAAACTCTTCCTGTACTTGTGTAGTGGAGTCTAAACAGAAGCCTGCTGAAGCCACATGAAGCAGAGGAGGTTGATACGGAGCAGGAGCGTGGTTCTTCCAGCGCGGCAGTTTGAGGGGGGCTCCGGCTTTGAAGTGCCCCAGAGGAGCGCATCGAGGAGGGGGCGTCGCTGCTGAATGCCTCTCCCCGCGTTAGCTCTGATTAAAGGGAAATATGCATCAGCCTTTAGCGCGCTGTTTCATGTGTAGGCCCGAGATTGAGGCTGGATGAGGCCGGGTGGGGAGCTCTGATGTGGCGCCGTTAGCTTTGTTTCAGCTCAAAGAAAGCCAGCTCCAGAAGAGTCGGAGAGGAGCAGAGCAGTGGAAGTTTGCTGTTTGTTTGGGAGACAGGATTATGGAACCATGGAACAAATGAGTGGCAAGTGAAGTACAGCAAGAACTAGCACAGCAGAATGGAAGCTACTGCTAACCAAAAAAGTATTTATCGGGAGGAAATTAAATGTCCCACTTCTCTGACCCTGTCCAGACGAGGCCTCTGTGGAGTTTTCATCTTCTTCCCATGTCTAGGTGGGTTTCGGTTTGCTCCATCAACCCACAACATGCACAGTAAGTCCTTATGCAGTAGTCATGTGTCAGGACAAAGGTTAGCTCATAATCTGGAGACAGGGCCCCAAACTGTATTCTTAGACTTAGACAAACTTAAAGTGCAAACAAGAGTAACTTAAAAAGGTAGTTGTTTTCAGGAAAAAACCTCAGGAGCTACTGTGCCCAGCAGCCACTCTCTCAGGCGCTCAGGGTGTGAATGAGACCATTCGACTATTGTTCCTTACAATGAAAGTCAGGCCCAAGTCTACAGGGGTGCGAGGCGTTTAAAATAATAGAAGCATGTTATGTTTGCATCTTTTTGAAACTCAAATGCACCCTCGGTCAGTTCGGTCTGTCCCCGGGTCAGGTCAAATGCAGACGACAATATGTTTTACACCTTATACCGGGGTGGGCAATTGTTTTTTTTTTCACAAGGGCCATATTTGAATGCAGGGGCCAAAGTAGGGCTGCAACTATCTCCTTGAGGGTCCCAGAATCAGTAGAATATAATGCATTAAATTTGACACTGGGCCTGGATTACTTTGTACAAAAAAAGTTGGGCCCAGAGATCAAAAAGGCTAAGAACCCCTGGTGTAACAACTGCTCGTAAGCAAATGTCTGCCATTCTATTCTGATAATCTAACTTTCAGGTCCAAAATAGCTGAAAGTTAAATCAGTTTCAGACCAATGTCCAGTCACTGAGCCCATGCTGTGCCACATAAACATCATGTCTGGCCAAATGTCGTTACCTGAACAGTTCCTGAACAGAGGGAATGACTTACACGCTGTAAACTCACTTGTTTTCTTTCTTCAGCGAGTCGGAGAACATGTGAAACTCTCTGTGGATGAATCAGTTCGATGTCACACATGTTTTAATGATGAAGCGCTCTTTCATGCCTGCGCTCTTAAGCGTGAGCCTTACCTTCCACTGAACCGCTGCCGTGTCATCTCCTCCGCGTTAGCAACTCTGGTTTTCCTCTGTTACCATGAACACGGCCATTTGCATTCCGGTCCAAAGGTGTACGTTCCCCGCGCACCTCCACTGGTAATGTGATTGCACTGGGACATCTGGTCTGCTGGGAGGAGGAGGAGCAGCCAGCTAAAGGGCCCAGGGCTAACCTACATACGCGCACCTGAACATATCAATTAGCGCTATTCTCTCGACATTTCCCAATCTGTCTTCATTGCGAGAGACAAGGCAGAGGCGGCTCCAGCCTGCTTGGGTTTGGGAAACAATTAGCGGCATAATTGATGAGCTTATATAGCTTTGAGTCAATTTGTGTGCGTGTGGTGCCAGGAGCGAGCGAGTTAGCCGCAGGTAGAGGGAGACGCTACACTGGAGATTAGCGAAGGCAGCTAATTAGTGCGTTAATTACAGCTGCTGGTTATATCGAAGTCATTTTGATATAATAATAATAAAAAAACAGTGAAGATAGCCTAGTTTTGCACATATTTTGGTGTTTCTTTGTGTTTGTCCTATTATAAATGTTTATTTGGTTATTTTTCACTGCTGCAACAAGAACATGTGGTGGATAGATGTGCTGTGTACTGTGCAGTTCACTGGGTACATTTACATAGTCAGTAAAAATCAGATAACTAGGGCCTAGAAAAATGTCAGTTAATACAGTGATTTTGAACTGTTCTATTTGGAAGACAAAGTACAAGACCTATTGTGCTTGTGTTTGGACATTTTAAATCAAAATATTCATCTAAAACGACTTAATAAAAGAAACAAACTTGCTGATTTCTGTGTTATAAAAATGCGATGCCCAATGTGAGTTGACGTCGCCGTAAACGCCATGACAACAAAGCGCCGCATGCTGTGGGCCCCTCCTGTGGATAGCTGCACATCACACTAGAGCAGAGCTTTTTTTTTCCATTTGTACCAAAACGATGTGATGCTGCGGAATCCTACATGTATCACTGATTAAGAAAATAAAACTGGACTTCACAATGTACAAATGTGTGTACCGGTGGTGATGGTGAACACAAGGATTGATCGGAAATATGGCGTCTTAAAATAAGCGATTTAAATAGAGTGACCAGATGTCCCTATTTACTACCCGGGACAGTCCCAGTTTTGAGCACTGTCCCCCCTGTCCCAGCAGATTTATCCAAAACCAGTTATTTGTCCCAGTTTTATACAAGAAATGTCCCAGGCATTCCTATTTTTGACCAATCTGATCCCTGCCGACAGTAAAGAGAGGCATACATTATCATTTGTTTAGGTAAAATACAGAAAAGCTTAAAAATGACAAAAATACAAAGAAAATGACTATACTGACTCACACAATTTTCCTTAATTACGCACTTGTTTCACAATTTTATTCTTACCAACCAACCCAAACCAGAGATGTCCCAGTTTTTTATTTTGAAAATCTGGTCACCCTAGATTTAAAGATGACTCAAACGTGCATGAATCACTCCAAATACAACTTCAGATGAGTAAATGTTGAGGTAAAACTATACTATAAAGCTCTGAAAAGTCGATTTAGCAAAATACGTCAGCTTTAAAAGAACTCTTTCAATATTTAACCAATTATCTTTAATATTATTTTCTTTTATTTCGTATTTGCCAAATTCTTGCATAATTTGAGAACAATCAGTTTAGTCATACCAGATGGAATTGTTTACGTGACATGTCAATAATGTGATAACTCCAGAAATAGAGAGGAATAAACAAGCGCTGTTGTTTCTCATTTTTAATCAGTGCGTGTTTGTTGTTCATGTACAGGTCTTTTTATGCACGTGGTATCGATTTATCGTTAGGCCAGTATGAATCAACCATGCAACACCCAATTATGTAACTTAAAGTCTTGAAAACTCCACTATAAGACCAGCGCATGACTATTAATACGTTTTCATGACCCCAATTTCTACAATCTTTGCTTTTCCCACAGTTTGTTCAACTTGAGAATCGCAAAAGGCTGCAGTCGATAATGCTCAGTGGCTGTGTTCACATGCACACCAAAAACCTGATCATATCTCATTTCTGGAGTTATCTGATTATTGAAATGTCATATAAACAGCTCACAGTAATCTGATTTCTGACAAAAACAACAATAAAATGTACTTTGCCTTCCAAATACAACAGTTATTAAAAAAAAAAAAAAATCCACTAATTAAAGGAGCTGTACCTGATTTTGGTTTATTCTAACCAAGATCCATGCTCTTTATGTCATGTTTTGCAGTGACATCGCGCTGGGGGTTTTCTACATGTATCTCTATGCTGGAATGTTCGATTACCATGGTGACACAATGCACACATTAGCAAACACTGCCAAAAAGTTTTAAAATACTCTGAAAACTCAAAAACAAAATTGATTTAAACAGCAGATTTTCAGGAGCCTGTAATCAGTCTGAGTTTTGTCTTGAGTTTGATTTTGAACAAAAAGGTGGAGTGATTCACTGAAAAAACTAATTGTAATTTTATTTGAGAGACTTGTTTAAGCGGACAAATCATCATTTCACCAGTTGTAGTTCCAAATAAGTCCGCTCTTTCTAGTCAAATTAAAGCTCAAATTAAAGTCTAACAAGCCTGAGATACAACGGTGCTTGCAGTTAGCATCACACCCCAGGGAAAGATGATGACATCAGCTGCAAAGTATGAATAGTAAAAACAACTAAAAAACAAAACCAGACTGTAATGCCATCAGTACATTTTACAATCTGTTTTGTTGTTCATCATCTACTCCAGAAGCTACCGACAGGGTCACCTCTTTTCAGCCAATCAGGTACGTTGTTACTAAGAATTATCGGAAATCAACCATCTGATATTATGCCAGAAAAGAGTTTCTCATGGGTCGCGTCTCATTTCTCTTTCCTCACTTCCTTCTCCTTGATTGCTCTTCTCGATTCTGCAGAAAATGGGTGAGGAAGTCTCGCCCACAGAGGAGACAAAGGATCTAAACTCCTCACTGAGACCAGTAAAGTTTGATTCTTTTCTCTGGCGTCTGCTCCTGAAGCCTCCCTCAGGTTTACTCCTTCATTCCGTGGTTTTCTTTGGGACACCGCTTAATATCACACATTTGATTGACAGCTGAAAAATGGAGGATCGAGGAGAGGAATCAAGGAGAAGGAAGTGAGGAAAGAGAAATGAGATGCAACAGCAGAAAGGAGTCAGTGAGCGGGGTTAAAAATCCAATCTAAAACATGTTCCTCATTCATGGTTCAAAATCAGGTACAGGCTCTTTAACTTAAACATGTAACCAGGTGTTTTTGATAATCAGCTTTGTTTTGGGCACACCAAAAATCAGATCTAATTATTTGGTTATCCGTTTTCTTTTTTCTTTATTTCTTTGGATGAGTGGACAATGTTCATCTTTGCTTGGTCCCTAGTGGATGTGGGCCCAGGAGCCTAGTTTTCTTATAGACAGTAATAAAGACACAGGTACAGTCAGAGCATATTTTATTCATAGACATCAGGGCGTTCTGGTTCACAGCAGTCACAACACAACACTTTCAGTCAATGTGAGCCCAACACATGAGAATATAGTGGCATTCTAATGTACCATCTCAACCATCTCACCTGGACCATCTCAACAATCTCAATCATCACATCTGAACCTTCTCATCCATCTCAACTGGACCATCTCAACCATCTCATCCATCTCACCTGGACCACCTCATCTTGTGCTAACAGTCTTCTTCTATCTGAGGAGAGTGAGTCTGCACCGTACTGCTGCCATCTCCTGGTTGGTGTCGAGACCCGAGTCCTGTGCTTCGACAGACAGTAGGCCAGCTCCACATGGCTTGTACTCTTCATAAAGTCTCTGTTTAAACCTCCACTGGACAGCACAGCAGCTACGTACTCTATGGAAATATATATATGCACTTTCAATATAACTATCTATAGATTTACTCTATTTAGCATATGTTTGTTTATACTTTTGGTAGTTTTTTTTAACATTCAGGTACATTCACTTAACCCTGTGATATTTTTTTTCTTCATATCAAAGACGACAGACAGCCAGCCATGTACTATGGACTTGAGACCAGGACACAAGCATCTCATTAGAATGTTGCAAATGTTACAGAGCCCCCAGTGCTGCCTCCACAAGGGCCAGCAGCAGCAGGAGAGTCTAAAGCCCCCCAGAGTGTAAGGGAATAGAAAAGACTAGATTCTACTCACTCGTGAGGCCTGGCTACATATACACCATGAGTGAAACACAACCCTCCCACTCCCATAGAAGAGAGAGCTCCAGAAGTGTTATTACCAAATACCAAAGCAAAGGTAGAGCTGCTGAGCATGCACTGGTGTGAAAGGGTGTCACACTTTGAAATCAAAATCTATTTAGAACATATCATTAGTATGTGCATAGGACAATATTGTTTAAAACTATGTGTAGCCAGGCCATGTGTGAAGCACACACATCCACATAAACAGCAGGAGCTCCTCTGCAGACAGAACACTGGTCTGTACACATCACCTCTACAGTCACTAGTGTGCACAGACACTTGGTATAGAACACAAAACACAGGCATTATTCAACCAGTCCAAGAGAAGGAGCTCCACCTCCGACTCCTACTGTCTACAGGCTCTGCCTCCAGCCCACAGTGTGGGCCTCAGAAGAGGAGTTTGGGTGTGAGGATGTGGGGGGAGGCAGTGTCTTGGGCTCATTCTGCCCGGCAGAGGCTTCAGACAGTTCAAGTTTCAGCTGGAGCTTAGTCTGCAGAGTGTAACATCTGTCCCAGGCCAGGTCCCAGGCTCTGAAGGTCTGACAGTGAGACCACATGGTCATGGGGAGTGCCCTAGAGAAACAGTAGTCTGTGACAGCGTCCAGACAGCCACGCCTCTGTGGCCACTGATAAAAGTACATTTATTCCAAATTGTTGAGTCAACGAGCTGTGACCATAAAAATAGAGCATTTGTAAATATTTGTATATAGACACATTAATTCTTAATAAAGTGTAGTGTTGATTATAAAGTGTCCTCATTACATGTGCATGAAAAAGACATTTGAGCTGGTTCTGGAAAATGTAATCTAAAGACACCTGCTCCAAAGATCTGATCTCCCTCACTGGTATTAGTGCCGAGCCTGGAACTTAAACATTCTATATGGATAATGTTCAGAATAGGGAAGGGGCGAGGGGAGGGGGAAATATTGCTAAAATCAACAGAATTGCATTGTTTAATGATAACATTAAAAAGATTTTCAAAATAAATTACAATAGCTTGGCTTGGCTTTAATACATATAATTTGTCTGTTTAATGTTGGCTTGTTTCAAATGCTTTGCGCTGATCCTTCAAGTGTGAAAAGAAAGCCCTTTATGTCCCTCAGGTGAGGCCAGGCCAGGTTCTGACATACACAACCTGTCAAAGGTTTGGACACATCTTCTCATTCTGGGTTGTTTTCTTTTTTATGTTTACCACTTTCTGCATTGTAGATACACACTGACATCATCAAATATATGAAGCAAGATGTATAGACTTCTGACTTATGCTAAATATGTTTAAGATCGTAGCTTTAGCATCCTCAAAGTAGCCACTCTTTGCTTTGTGGACAGTGCTGCAGATCCTTGGTCTTCTCTCCATGAGCTTCATGATGAAATGGTTTTCACTTCACAGATGTGCTTTGTCAAAGTTAATTAGTGGAATGTTTCAAGCAAATACATCAGATGCCTTCAGTGAGAATCTACAATGTGAATAGTCATAAAAATAAAGAAAAAACATTACATGAAAAAGCATGTCTAAACTCTTGACTAGTGATGAAATAAAATGCCTTGAATTAATCTAACTGAACTTTTAAGACTGAGCCCGAGTCTAGTGTAGATCTGTAACATATTTGTGTTTAGTGAAAACCCGTAAGCCACAATATTTGATAATGTAACTAAAACCACAGTGATGCATGAACACTTCAGCCTGGTTCATGAGTTAACCCTTTAACAGATTTTAAATAAGCATAGAAAAATAATACAGCTTCTGCCACCACATTGTACATCAGTAAATAAACAGTGCAATCCAACGTGACATGAGACCGGTTTAAATAGGAATTCTTTGACACTATTTGAACTTGAGGTGCTTCTGCTTCCCTGTTGTTTGTGAAAATGATGCTGGACCTTGATGTGGTCCATCCCTGTGCTGTAGACGGCAGCAGTGTCTCCCAAAGACGAGGCAGTTTGTGAAGATCTGACCACCAACTTTCAACTTTAAAGTAGAACCAAACACTAAATCAACATTTTTGATACTAAACTGTGTACGTGGTATTTAAAAGCATCGTCTACTGTTCATTTTTTGGCAATTTTTTGTGCAAACTAGGTAAATTTGCAGCTTTGTGTTCAAAACTGAGTATGTGCTGCCTCCAGTGGCCACTGCAATTTCAAGTACTACGTGACATCACACAAGACTGTCTTGATTACAGCCAGGTGTTTCTGATCACACCTGGCTGCAGGGACAGAGTTTGAAGTATGGATACCTGACCAATTACAGTGTTCCCTATACCTTCAGACCCCGCCCCTCCTGAGTCTCTCGAGTCCTCCAGACCCCGCCCGTCCCTCCTCACTCTCTCCTTTAGTCCTCCAGGTACTGCCCAGTTTAGCAGCTATATTTGAATTATGGTTGTTGGCGAAGTGTAGGTGTTTAGTCCCACTTTAAAGTTTCCATGTCTGATCGTTGGCATTTTGAATACTTAGTGGGAGGTATAAATATATAAGAGCACAATTTGGAGGCACTAGGATTCTGCTACCACACAAACTGATGCATCAGCTTTAGGAAACACTGCTGGTAAAACTGAGAGGAAATGAGCGGATCTGTGCCCAGGTCAGGAGAGGTGTCTGTGGGTGGGGGGCTAGTGCGGGCTGGGGTGAGGCGTGTCCACGTCCAGCTCCTCCTGCCCCGAGTAGGAGCTCAGGGCGTCCCAGAGGAGGCCGGGCTGCTCACAGTGGTGCCGGCTGCTCCAGTGCTCCAGGAGGCTGTCCCTGCTGTCCAACACCTCCCTGCACAGCACACAGTTCAGACCCGACTGGGAGGACAGTATCCCCAGGCCCCCCTCGCTGTCCGGAGACAAGCCCCCGTCCTCCTGCCCGTCGCAGCTCTGGTGGTGGGACATGACGTGCCTCTTGAGTTTGGAGAAAGAGAAGAACTCCTCATCACAGCGGCCACACTTGACCAGGTTGCGTTTGTGGTTGAGCTGCCTCCAGTAGTGGGCGGCGTGTTTGACCAGCTCATCCTCTGCCTCACGGCCCGAGCGAGGGGTCTGGTCCTGGGGAACGGGCAGCTCCTCCCCGTGCACGTGCCGCAGGTGCATCTTCATGTCGGCGAAAGTGGGCGTGATGGCCTGGCACCGTCCACATTTGATCTGCAGCTCCACTGGGTCCTCGCGAGCCTCCTCCCCGCCCTCAGCTGTCGTCCTGAGCAACAAAAAACAAAAGTGTGTTTAGGTGAGCAAACATGAGGAGCAGATGTAAGTTTGGAAAGAGGGATTTAAGATCTTGTACAATATTAAAATAATCTCTTCAAATTAGTGCTTGAAAAAGACCCTCCTTCAGAAAAAGTCACATAGCACCCCTAAAGGTTAAGAGTTCCAGGGTCACCCAGGCCTTTCTGTGTGGACAATATGTCAAATCCTCTAGATATGCTAGTCATGACCAAGCCTAACAACAAAATCACATAGATTGGTCCCCAAGCACTGGGCTGTGGTGCTCACTACTGCTGAGAAGTCTTTGAAGGATGGGTCAAATGCAGGATCTAACCTTAAACAACATGAAGGATCATAAATCATCTAAATCTAAAAGATTAACAGAATCTTCGTAACCATATTATAATCTTTTAATGATTTAGACAAAGTCCCCAGTCTCACCCGTCTGTGTGTGGCTGGTCTTCGTGCTGGCTGATGGAGGGCTCCACGGTGAGCACCACCCTGTGCACCTCGCGCAGGTGGCTGAAGTACACGCCCACGTACCCAAAGGCCTTCTGACAGAACTCACAGGAGAGGGCAGTGCGTGGCCTCATCTCGGCGTGGTGGAGCTTCATGTGTGTGCTCAAGCTGCCTGAGTGGGCGTAAGCTTTGCGGCACATGGGGCAGGCATAGGGCCGGCTGTTTGTGTGGCTGTTCATGTGGCTCTGCAGGTGGTGCTTGAACTGGAAGGAGCGGCTGCAGGTGGGACAGCGGTGCAGGCGGGAGGGGTGCGGAGTGGGGGCTGGAGGGCTGGCTGTCTGCTGCCCCGTGACGAGCTCTTTGTCCTGGCTCTCTGCTGCCAGGGTGGGCATGCTGACCAGCTGAGGGACTGTCTCCATCAGCAACAGGGGCTTAGGCCGGATGCTGCGGTACTTCTTGGAGATGTCCACTTCCTTCTGTTTGTTTGGAGCAGCGGCGGGGGGCTTGTCTGGGACTCGCCTGCGGAAGAACGTTAGGGATCTCTTTTTCCGTGCCTCGAACGCCAGGATGTCCTCCAGCGTCTTCCTCTTTCGACCTCTCTTTCTGCCTGGAGCTTTTGGCACAGTTCCTAAAATGGGGACCAGAGCAGTTTGGACTTGAGGAGGTTGCATTGTTTCAGGCACGGGAGTCTTCGGAGCAGAGTCCGAGGAGCTGGACAACAGGGGCTGACCTGCAAACTTGTTTTTGTCTGTTGTCATGGAGCTGAGCTTGGCCGTGGGCATCAGACTGTTCTTGATCTTAGAGTAGGGGAGGATGGGCAGCTTGCCTTTAGGTGGAGAAGGAATGATCTGAACTGCTTTGCTGAAGATAGCGGGGGACAGGACAGTGATGCTGCCCGACGGCTGACCTGCGGGTTTGGATTGGCACAACTTTACAGCAGTCTTACTTTCCTCTGGAGGTTTCCCGGGCGATGTTTTGATGCCAGGGTTGGGATACTGGAGGTTCTGGACCAGGCCAGGGGTCGGAGTGCACTGGGAGGGGTCTGCTTTGGGTTCCAGTTGAGATCCAGGATACAGGACAGCGTTTTCGGGCAGCAAAGCTGTCACTGAGAGGTCAGAGGAGGCCTGGTCGATAGAAAGGAGCTGATCTGAAGGTTCCTCTTTGGGCACTTTGGGCAGCAGTTTGGCCTGCGTGCCCACAGCTTTAGGTATGGTTTTGGCCTTGGCGGTCGGTGGGGTCTTTGCCTTGTCAGGGGTCCCTTTGCTCCGGGATGCCTGGTACCGGGGGATGGGGAGCTTGAGGTTCTTTGCGGTTTGCTGCTGGGGAGTCTGGGAGGACACTGAAGGGGGCAGGGCCACCAGGGAGAAGGTGCCGTCCTGGCCTGCTATCTGCATGAGTGCATAGTTCTGGGCGGGGACAATGATGGACTTGGGGCTGGAGGCGGTGCTGGCCTCAGGGAGTGCAGAGGGGGGCTGGCAGGACAGGAGCGCGGGGGACGCAGAGGGCGCAGCGGCCGGGGCCTTGGGGGCGATGTTCCGGAACTGAAGGCTCTTCATTCTGGGAATGACTGGACACCAACTGTAACACAGAGAAGAAAGCGGTCAGGGGGGGCAGAGGAAGCAAATGTGCTCTACATAGTTTATCAAAGTGGATCATAAAATAAATCCTCTTTCTTGCTACTTAACTGAATACATGGGGTTTTAAAAGCATCACCTATTGGCATTAACTACTCATTTTCTGGCAATTTTTGTGCAAACTAGGTGCATTTGCAACTTTCTGGTCAAAAAAACTATTCAACTGCTGGAATTGTTTTTTGACCAGAAAAGTGCAAATGTACCAGACACTCTCCCCTTTACTCCTCCAGGTACTGCCCAGATTAGCAGCTCTATTTGAAATGTGGTTGTGGGCAGAGTTTAGGTGTTAAGTCTTACTTTAAATGGCCTGTAACTGATGTTGAACCATGAGTGACGAACATGTAAAGTACATCAAATGTAATAAAAATACCTTGCCCGTGTGATCACCGTGTGATAAAATAAATTATGATGTTAAATGGACATTAGTGAGTGGGATACGTCTTAATGACCCGTATGCGTTAAATGCAGGTGAGTGCGTAAATGATGAGAAGATATGTCTCAAACTTCAGTAGCCGGACATCCGCTCATACCTGATTGACACACCTAGCCCCGCCCCCGTGAGAGCCTGAAATCTGCTGAAATCTTAAAAAAACACTGACATGATCCCAGACAGGACAGCGGCTCTTTCTGCAGGAGACATGCGCAGTAGAGCGTGAAGTGACGTAGTCTGATAATCCCTCTATACTATATTGTCTATTGTCTATGACAACACCAATATTGATAGTAGTATTAGTACTAGTACAAGTTTTCTAGACACAGGGTACATTTACATGGCCAGAAAATAAAATAACTAGAATAATCAAGCAATTAGATGTAATATTTGATGTTTGTTTACAGCACAAGAGAAATAAGCTAAACTGTATTTATTTGGAAGATAAAGTACAAAGACTTAAAAAAAAAAAAAAAAAAATCAATCTGTAACATTTTTTCTATTTTGTCTTTGCCACTTTAGTTTGTCTTATTTGCATCATTTCCCTTGTCAAAACTTGCACAGTTGTGAACAGAAATACATCAGATTCCTCCCTCTGATAATTAATACTGATCAGATATGTGGTGTGCATGTGGAGCTGGTGGAGATGCAAATTGTGCTCTCGAATTTGACGTGTGCATGATCAGAGCGTGCATTACAATGGAGGAACTGATCCTAAATGTGGAGCTAGATGGTAATAAGGCATATTATGCACACACGTTTTCTTCACACACCATTGGTCAGTTTGCATGAAAACGAGCGCGTTGCCAGTGAAAGACCTCTTCTAGGAATGACATAACACTAATGTATGATTGTGATTAAAATTCAGCCAAGATGCTGATTAAAACAGCTGCAATTTCAAGTATCAACTCCACTGCTCCACCGTTCCAAATCTGATCAGTCTACAGCGGTGCATTTCACTTCCTGGTCTCAGGCGAATGTGGCCAAGACCATCAGAGAGTCTGACCTCAGCACAGCTTCAATCCGGCCTCAGCTTACGCACACACATTTTCATACTTTGTGGGGACATTAAATTGACTTGCATTCATTTCTTGGACACCGATCCTAACCCTAACCACAGTCACTATATGGCATTAAACTTGTAATTGAACAAATGCAAGATATACAAGTGTTTATATGGTAAATAATGACTTGGACAAACAGCTCTCCAAAGATTTGACCTGCAACCTTGTCTTCATGGAGATGGATAACTTTAATGTCATGCTATAGCACCTCAAAGCAAACCATCTCCGTGGAAACAAACACATGGCAGACTCTCCACTAGATAAGTTACTTATCTGCAATTTTAGGTAATTTAAGTGTAATTTGGGGGGTAAAATGGACTTTTTTATAATGTTGTTCCTCATCAAAAACATGCCTGAAGAGGTTTTAGATGTCATCCACGCATGTTTGATCTCTCAGGCACTATTCAAACAGTTAGCAGAACGACTCTGTCCAAGCCTACATCAGCCACAAGGCCATTTTTCATACATAGCACATTGAAGGGTGAGTGATTTAGCATGGTGAATAAGAGGAGGGGGACAGAGCATCAAAAACAAAACTGAAACGTATTTAAATTGTTAATAGGCCCAGTAACAACGTATTTAGTTAGTTGCTATATAAGTGTAGCATTAGCCGCTAAAAGCAGCAGTAACAATAGTTCAGTGACAGGACTTGTTGCTTCTGAGTGGTGGGTTTGCAGGGCTCTCTGTGGGGAGCAGGCGTGTGAACTGCTGGAGGTGCAACTTAAGTCTCAGAAGATTCAACCAGAACATCACCACACACCGGCACACAGGAGGCCGGCTCCACCAAAATCCATCTGAGCTGGGACCAAGGCGAGTGTGACAGCGCCATTTAAGACTATTCACTAGTCATTTATCATCTGAATGTTTAGTGGTCTTTCCGATGGAAAGAAAAAAAAAAAAAGGGTCTCAGTTTTACGGAAGTGATGAAATGCCTTACAAATGCTACTGTCTTTCAGCAGCCAAGAGGATTTGTATTAGAGCTGGGGGGAAGGACATGTACACTAAGTCAAAAGTTTAGACACAACTTCTCTTTCATACACTGTAGATACTGAAGACATCAGATATGAGGCTGATGTATAGAATTATGAGGAAAGACAAAATTGTTAAATAATAATCATAATAATCATCTAGAAACATTAACATGAACATGAAATGAAAACGTGTGTCCAAACGTTTCCCTGGTGGTGTAATGACAGTGTGAATATGGTACAGGTGACACTGGACATGTCCTGGCTTAGACACACTGAACAGGAGGACATGGGGCTAGAGTCCAGCCGCTGGGCAGCCTTCACACTCCACTGGCTCATCCTCCAGGAGGGAGAGGGGAGAGGGGAGCGGGGTACACGGAGCCCCCACAGAGGAACAGCAGGGGCCTGACTGCACGCAGAGCTCATATCAGAGAGGGCACTGTGCCTTCAGGCTGGAGCTGTGTGTGTGTGTGTATGTGTGAGCCTGTGTGCGTGTGTGTGTGTGTGTGTGTGTGTGTGTGTGTGCTAACAAGACACTGGTGTATGGGGCAGCCTGTCTCCGGTCTGCTCTCTGAAACAGGACAAAAGCTTGTGTTTAATGTTGTGAGTTAAGGACATTCGAAATCCATCAATCCAACTTCTTCATTTCCATATTTGACTCAGAAATTAGGGGATTTATAACTTTGCTTTTGAGTCATTTAAAGCTCATCTCCATGGAAATGTTCTTTTGGCTGTAAGTTTCCACAGTATGGCATAAAAGTTATCTATCTCCATGGAGAATGTTCAAAAGTATGGTTTTAACTTTCTATTTCCATGGAAGATCTGTCTGTCCTTTGAAAACACTTGATTTTTTTCCCATTACGTTCATTTCACATCCAGACAGGTACGCCAAGTTATTCTTACTTGAGTTGTACTTTCCCCAAATAATTCCCCAAAATCTATCTAATACTATTTGAAGTAATGTTATTCTTACTTGAGTACATTTTTCGCCCTCTACCACCTCTGCTTGAACCATCACAAACATTACTGTGACAATGACAGTAAATCCTTGAATACTGTTCTGTTGTATCCTGTTCCATCAAAAACATGCCCAGTTATGTTCAACACATTTTTAATATATTTTTGATTTAATTTTCATTATTTAAAATTATTGTGTATTTTTTATTATCATGTTCATTTAGAAATTTGGTATTATTAATTTAAATTTCATTATTAAGAATTATGTAACAGATTTATATTACAGGTTTTCATGTAAATTCCTGAGCATAAATTGGATGTTGCTTTTCTATCAAAAACATGCCTAAAGTGATGTTTCAGGAAACTTACTCTCTTTATCTCTGTTAAAATGTCGTTTCCTCATCACAAACAGACCTGGAGTTGTGTTTTGTTTCATTCACACATGTTTAACACATAAACCTTGCAGATTTAGGCTGAATTCTTCTCTTAAAACTGAATTGCCAATCTTTACTGAACTAAAGGTAAAAGGAGCTGTTCACTTGAAAACCAACGCTTCATGACATCACAAGGTGGAACAAAACATTTAGAGCTTTGGAGATGTAGACAGACTGTTAATAAAGCATTACTCAAACATGTGTGAATGAATGAATGTAACTTATCTGTCCTAGAAAACACCACAGAACCCAAATGAAAAGGCAGAAAGAAAGACAAAGGGGGAAAAAAAATAGTGAAAAGGCAAAAAGAAAGCGACAAGGAAAAAAAGGCTCTACCACCTCTACTTGAACTACTGTAAACACCGTTCAGCCTTGTACACACCAGCGCCCCCTCCTCCCTCCGAGTCACAGTCCGCCTGGCTCTAACTGTCCCTGCCGTGGTGGAGATCTCAGGTTTTATGAGGAGCCCTGTATAAATAATCGCGGCGCTCAAACACTTGCAGCTGTTGGACGACCCTGCCTCCTTCTCTCCTCCTCCTCCCGCCTTTGAAAACCAATCCACCTTTTTTCCGTGGGTGAAATCAGGCGCGCCGACTGTTTGCCTTTCTCTGTGACACATCCACATTGTTGCACTTAATCCTGATTGGGAGAACAGTGCGCGCTTGGACCGAAGCCTGAATGCAACGCTAGAAAAAAAAAAAAAACTTTGAGAGGGGGAGTCCAAACTCTTGACTGGTAGTGTGTGTCTGCCTACAGAGGTGGAGAAAGTAAATATTGTACTCAAGTAAGAGTAAAAAAAAAAATCTGTCAAGTAGAAGTACGAAGCAGTGGTCCAAGAAGTGACTCTTATGTGAGTATGGCAAAAAAAGGAGAAAATTTAATTTGTCAACTGGACATAGTTTATTAACTATGTCCAGTTGACAAATTAAATTTTCTCCTTTTTTTGCCATGGATTCTACCTGGACGACTGAGAGATTTTATATACATCTTATGTGAGTACATTTTTGGCCATACTTTTTAATACTTTTGGCTTTTTTGCAATCTTTATTGTTTCTTAAAGGTACATCGTTTAACTTTTCTGGTGGAGGGCCGTCAAATGCTTTTCTCCATGTTTCACAGTATGATATTAAACCTTTCCATCTTCATGGAGACCAAACCAGACTAAGTTACAGGTCAGATCTGTGGAATCGCGACCCCGCTCACAGTCAGAATGTCTGTTTTTCTAGGTATTTTTGAGCTCTAAAACCACCTGTGACTGAATAAATGTAAAGTAGAGCTGTTTAATGTCACACTGTGGAACATTTCAGGCAGAGCAATGACATCTCCATAGAAACAAGAAGGTGATGGATCCCCAACCAAAAGTTAAATAGTGAACCTTTAACATGACCAAGTGTGTACAAAATGACATAAGTACGAGCACTGTACATGTTTTCAAAGTTCTACTTCACATGTTCATAAGTTTGATTTTCTTTCTCAAAATATTTTTGTCTTTCCTTCTTTTTACGATCATATTAATTTAACAAATGTTATAATTTTTATTTAATTTTCATTAATTAAAATTATTTTATATTCTTTTTATTATCAATAATATTTTATCATGCTGATTTCAGATTTATTAATCTGAATTTCATTATTTAGAATTGCTTTATATTACAGGCTTTCATGTAAATTCCTGAGCATAATTACGAGAGTATAGGCAAAATAAAAAAAATATATATGTATGTATTTAAAAAAAACAAATTATAGTTCCAACTGAGAAGGCAAAAAGAGAAAAAACAAAAGTGAAAAGGCCAAAATACAAGAAAAAAGGCTACTCTAGCACCTCTACTCTATTTAGCAAATGTTATATTTTTGATTTAATTTTTATTGTTTAAAATCCCTTTACATACTTATTTTACCTTTGAAAACCAATCCACCTTTTCCCTCTGTGAAATCAGACCCTGGAGAGTGTGTGTTTGCCTTTCCCTTTGACACCTCCACATTGCTGCACTTAAAGGATTGTGTAACTTTTCTGGTGGAGGGTCTGTGAAATCCTTTTCTCCATGGAGATGTTATTGCTTTGTCTGGAATGTTTCACAGTATGGTATTAAACCTTTCCATCTTCATGGAGACCAAACCAGACCAAGTTACAGGTCAGATCTGTGGAGAGGCGATCCCGCTCACAGTCAGAATGTCTGTTTTTCTAGGTGTTTTTGAGCTCTAAAACCACCTGTAATTGAATAAATGTAAGGTTGAGCTGTTTAATGTCACACTGTGGAACATTCCAGGCAGAGCAATGACATCTCTATAGAAACAAGCAGGTGACGAATTCAACGCTAGCTAGTGAGAAGCTAGCTCGAACCAAACCTGAACCTGAACGTGAGACTGGAAATGTGTTTACGATTATAGTGTTTGAAGCGGGTGCTGTTCTGTGGCCTGGTTTGATATGCCCCTGCAGTATTGACACAAAGCTGAGGAACTGTTTGGAGAACCATACCTGCGGCTGGAGATTGATAGATGGAAAAAGCACGGAAGATTGAGATAATAAAGACTTGTTTAAAACCTCACTCCAAGATTACAGTTTTTCCCGTCGGAGCTGGCTGGGGTTCATGAAACGCTGTGGAAAAACCATGGAGCGGGATGACGGGGCGAAGCGGAGCGGCCGGCTCAGAGGCTTGGCGCGGGTTGCGGGTCAGGACAGAACCGAAATGGACGCCTTAGGACATGGAGTTTAAATCTGTCAGAAAGAAACGGTGATGCCCAGAAATAACTAAAGACGTAATGGTAGGTTTAAGTTACAGAGCAAATGTCTATTGAGCGAGTACAACAAGGAGAACAAAACAATGTACTCTGCTTTTGTGGGTTCATTTTGTCGATGTAAAAAGGTGCAATTTCCAAAACAGACAAACTAAATCATCCAAATTTTACGCTTTAGAAATCATGTTACATTGCTGTTCTATTAAAAACATTCTTAAAGAGCCCATATTACACAATTTTCTGATCTCTGCTCTAATGTTTCCTCATCACAAACAGACCTGGAGTTGTGGTTTGTTTCATTCACATGTTTAACACACAAACTCTGCATACCTAGGCTGAGTTCTTCCCTCAGACTGAATTGCCAATCTCTACTGAACAAGGTGAAAAGTAGCCGTTAACTTGAAAACTAACACTTTATGACATCACAAGCTGCAGCAGAGCATTTTGCGCGTTGAAGTTGTCTCTTGTATATAGCTGTGACTATATAGTTTATTACTTTATTACTTATATTTCTATTTTATTTTGACTTGTACATATACATTTTATAATTATGTCTCATTTGACTCCTGTCTCTTGCTCTTTTTGCTACACCATCTATTTTTGTTCCTCTCTGTTATTATATTATATTGTGATGTTTGAGCTACTGTATCCAAATAATTTCCCTTGTGGATCAATAAAGTTTGTCTAAGTCTAATTCTAAGTCTAAGTCTAAAGAGACTAATTATAAAGGATGAAACAAATGAAACAAAACACAACTTCAAGTATGTTTTGATGATGTAACAGCATTATAAGATGACTTAAAGCTCACAAGAGTCCATTCTGTGTAACATGGGCCATGTGAAAGATTTCGTCTGCTTTTCCAAACCTCAGTCATCATCATGTCAGCAAGCTCCATCCAAAAAGCTCCTCTGTGTGTTTCAAGTTTTCAAGTTTTGTTTAAAGTCCCTCCACAACGCAGCTTGGCAAATTTGACACTATCTACCACTCACTGATGCTGGTTAAAACAAAAGAAAAAGAAAAAGAAAAAGAAAAAGAAAAGTGAGTTTCGGCCTATAACTATCTACTGCATAGTTATAGTGAAATACTGTACAAACAAGGCATTTAAGAGACATACCTTTGGATTTGAAGTAAGCAGACATCTGTAGAGTACTATTTCAAAAATAATATTACTTTAGTGGAAATATGAAGTATTGGTCCAAGAAATTACTCAAATAATTTCAAGTAATCAAGGGTAAATATTATTTGGAGAAAATAAACTAATTTGAAGTGATCATAATTTGAAGGACACAACACTAAATAATGCACAAAATCTGGTATTTTCAAAGGACTGACAAAAAAAATGTGAAACTAAACCATATGTGATGGAGCTGTAAGAAACACAAATGTTCAAATCATGTCAGCTTTTTTCACTTTGCCGGGGGAAGAGGAACCACAACTTTTACAATACTGTACAATATATTACTCAAGTAAAGTATAAGTACTACTCTGAGAAGTACAATGTTTACAAAACATGTACTCAAACCCATTTACACACATCTCTGCATGCTTAACTGTTCACTGATGACTTCCTCTTCCACCTCATGGTTTGTAAAAGACACCTGGAGTCAACCTGTGCTGTTCTCAGGTTTCACCCCCTCAGAGCAGGAGGCTGTGGAGGATGTGGAGGACGTAGAGGAGCACAGATGAGAAGCCTCCACCACAGCTGCTTCAGTCAGACAGATGCTGCTTCAGGAGCATGTGGGCCACACAACACCACCACAGCACAGGAGAACAGCAGGAGCAGCCAAATGAGCCCCAGCACAAAGGGGACACACCAAAACACTCCTGTCAATAACACAATAACAGGGATGTCAAAAGTATCGAAAATCAGATACTAATCCACACTAAAACTAGTATGGAAACTACAATACTAAAAAAGTCACACTCACAGGACAGAAATTAACCTTTCCTGAATGTCTTTAGAATGATCTGAGCTGTATCAGAACAAGTATAAGAGCACATAGACTAGTATACACCCATGGACCACTATGGAACCTACAGGACCACTGAGGGATTACACACATATAAGGAGAATATGATGGGAATAGAAAAAAGTACTACAGTTTAATGTTGAAAATCATTCTATTGTATAAAAGAAATGGTGTTTTTATTAACAATGTGGTATCAAAATCGGTATTGAGTATCAAATCTATCCTTTGGTGTTGAAATCAAGTTTGACTTAACCACAAGAGGCAACAGTATCAGTCAGTCTAGCCTCATGCTGTGGTACAGTGACCATACTATTTGGAAGAATCACAGTATCAGGACGACAGTGGATCAGGGGTAGAAGATTGGCAGTTTTTTCCCAGCTCCATCCTTAGTTAATGTGTCCTTGGACTTACACTTCTGACCATGTCGTCTGGGAGGCTTTTGGTGAAAACTGACAGCTAGCCAACACCAGGTATAAAGTATTAATGAATAAAGTGTGCAGAGATTAAGAGAGTAAAAAAAACAACAATAGACGATATGCTCATTAGATCTAGCAACATTTTCTAGAGCCAAATACAGTTTTTACTGGTACAAATTGTGATGCTGTTTTTGTGAATTGTGATTCTTAGTTACAAAAACACTGGACATGATGGACATGTTTGTTATAATTTGGTGTTTTTCTCCTCAAGACAATTATCCAGTCAAAAAGCAGAATGAGCCTCACATAAGTCTCTCATTTGGTTTGCCAGTTTCAACACTGAAATCCAGTGTGTTTAAACTTAAAATGCCTCTCTCTGATCTGAATTGCACCTGCACCCGTCATGAGTCAATGCTAGTGCAGCCTCTGCAGCTCAGGGAGGGAATTCTGGAGGTTCTGAGCTTCACATGAGGAATGACCTGTTCATATACTGAGAATGAGACAAACTTGGATGTGTCTCTATCTGCAGGTGAAGGCTCCAGTGATACAGGCTCAGATATGATTATACACGTTTTAAAACACAAAAGAACGCAGAATACATAAAATTCCTTTAATGTCAACAAATAATAACTGACACTTTTCTGTGATTAGTTAAATGCAGCTGTCAATCACTCAAAGCATGACTGAGGCTGACCAATAGAAGGAGGTGGAGAGAAGTGTGTGTGTTTGAGCATAAAGCTGCATTCAACAGAGAAGGTGCTGAATCATAATATAATGACATCACCAAAACAGCAGACTGCGACAGACTGGATGAGATCATGATTTCAGATTAATCACCAAATCACCCAGCCCTAAATACACTTTCACCTTCTCACTTTGGCAAGACCAGTGTTCTAAAAGTCTACCATACTACTGTAATATTGTTAGTATAGTTACATCCTCATCAAGCAGGTTCAACATCTCTCCATCTCTCCAGGCAGGTGAAAGTGACATCAGCCCATCAGTCAAGAGCCCTACTCCTCATACTCCTCACACGTTTGGACCAATCAGACGCTGCTGTGCTAAGTGCGTGCTGATAGGGCATCTGAAGAGGAAGTGCTTTACTCCAGGAAGTGGCTGATGCGACAGGTAATTGTGAGTGATGACACGGCCCAGGGCGCCGCCATCGACCAATCACAGCGCGGCGTCCTTCTGCCGGATGCATAATGGAAGACACACGTTACACGCTCATATGTCTAATGCTCCATCCACTCTGTTTAACACCTCTCTGGGGTGGTGTCCAGTCTTTACAACGCATCACTTACAATACACCATCAACGCTAAAGTACATGTCAACGTATATTTCAGAGTACTGGAATAAAAAGTGACTATAGTTCAGGTTAAGGACAAGTCATTTAAAAGCAAACCTATTTCTATTTGAACTGTGAATGCTAGGGTTGTCAAAAGTATCAAACTAGATAGTGGGCAGGTATCGATATTAAAAAAAGTCCCATTGAACCTTTCTTGAATAGCTTTAGAATGATCTTGAGCTGTATCAGAACAAGACTTGAGACTAGAGTGTAGTGATGTAATGTGAAAGTGAATGCGAAAGTGATGTAAGAACTTTAGTCGCAGATGCAGATTTTTTTTTCTTCTATTTGTATCGGTAAAAAAACAACTTCAAATGTTTAACACATCAGTGGAATTATTGTAAAGCTTTGTGATTTCATATTTTGATTACAATTAAAGTGTGATTCTGGCTTTTTATACACGTCAATTTGACCCAGGACTTGGATGTCAGTCCTGTTAGTGGGTCAATCCTGCTTCAATCTACATGAGCAGAGAGGAAGAGGAGGGGGCAGAGACAGGGGCAGAGGAGGGGGGCAGGAGAGGGACGTCCTGGGGGCAGAGTGCTCCTCCTTATCAGCATCCCCTCTCCTGTACTCTACAATCAGAGCGAGCAGAGGAGAGGGTGGAGGAGAGGAGGGCCAGGAGCACAGACTGAAGGGCCCTGATCAGTGAGGCACCACAACAGCTCACTGCTCTCACAGACTCATCAAAGAGCACCATTACAGCTCAATCACAACAAGTTAGCAATATTAAAAGATAGGTGTGTTAGCAGAGGGGTAGCAGTGTGTTAGCAGTGTGTTAGTAGTGTATTAGCAGGAGTTTGACAGGCCCAAAGCCAGGAGATCATCAGATGAATGTGTGTTTGCCAGAGGTTTACAGAACAAACAGCTAGGAGATCGATCACACAGGAAAGATCTCCAATCAGCTTTAATGCCTTTAAGCTTGGAGTCCAATGCACTGTTCTTTCTCTTGTGAGATCTTTGGATGTTACACTACACGACGTGAGGCTCTGAAACCATGAGACAGTCTCACTGTGAGAGCTATGACCAGGAGAGCCTGTGTCGGTGCAAGACAAGTATGGAATGAATTTTTTATGATTTTTTTTTTTTTTTTTTTAAATGTCCATCTTTTTTTAATCTGGACAGTCAACCACGATGCAGAAGCAGCAGTCACAGTTGACACACACTTTTATAGCCCTGTTTTGAGTGGTTTGCTTCGGAGCGGATTGGTACAGTCCGACAAAGTTATCACTGTATTAATTGAACTGTGCCGGCCTGTCCAGAGCCATGCACAGAGCAGAGACACAACTGAGCTGGAGGTGGCCCCACCAAATGTACACAGTTAAAACCACCCTCAGCAAAATGATCACAGTATCAGTGAGTTCTCAAACAGTGGATGGAAAAAGAATGTAAGAGAGAAACAGTAACTACAAGTCTGAAGATTGTGCTCCAGTCCACGTGAACCCGAGCCTGAGCCCGAGGCCGAGGCCGAGGCCGAGGCCGAGCCTGAGCCTGAGCGTGAGCCTGAGCCCGAGCGGGGCCGTGCTCTGTAAACAGCAGTGAGATCAGATGTACGAGCGTGTGCACGAGGAGGTCAGATCATTCGAAATGCCAGTCGGCCTAATGCTCACGGGGTCAGAGGTCAAAGGTGAAGGGGCGGGGCTTAGCTGTCTGCTGGGAGAGGGGAGGAGGGGGTACGTAGAGGCAGATTATCAAGTAAAGCTGGGGCCAGAGGTGAGCAGGGGGTGTTTACACAGGCGTGGGGTCAGAGGTCAGGGGGAGGACACTGGAATGAAGAGGAGCAGCTACGAAAAGGCAAAACAACTGATGCCCAGACACTAATCCACACTAAAACTAGAATGAGCTGCGAAACGTATTCGACCAAATAAACTCCAGTTCAGTTGACAAATTAAATTTCTCCTTTTGCCACTAAAACTGGACTCAAAACTAGACATTCATTTAAGCAGGTAGATACAAAAGGTGCAAAAGATCCACCTAAAGATAAACTATTACTGTGTTAAAATAGATCATCTGTAGGCCAATGATAATCTTCAATTCCAATTCAATCTGTACAACTTAAAATCACAAAATTCTTGATTTAACTAACAGAAACTCAACTCAAGTTCTCCATGTTCAATGAGAGACAATACAGCATTAGCTAACAACATGTTAACAATAGCCAATAGGCGAGGGTTAGAGAGGGTCAGAGAGGAAGAGAACAGAAATGAAGAGAGTCGAAAGTGGGGAGGAAGAGAGGAGAATGGGTAAGAAGAAAAGAGGAGAGAGGAATGGGAGGGGGAACAGAAGAGGAGATGGGGTGCAGAGGAGGAAGAGCGGAAGAGGCAAGGTGAGGCGAGAGGTAAAAGAGAGTGGTGGAGAGATGTATGGGAGGGGGAGTGGAGGGGGGGTGGAGCCAGCACAGGCCACACCCCCTCAGATCTAAGCCCATATGAAAGGCCACAATCTGGGCAAGATAAGAGCGCATGGCAGGGGATCGGGCCAGCCTACTGAGAGGGACATGTCCAGCAGCCATCACCCCCTCCTCCCCCCACACAAACCCACACACAGACACACACACAAAAACAAACACACACACACACACAAACTCACTCCCATGCAATGGGAAAAATGTGAATCATTATGTTATTTTACATCACAATATTGATCAAAAAGGACTTAATAAAAGAAACAAGTGTGCTGACTACCGCGTTAGAAAACTGTGGTGTCTAAAGGGAGTGGACATCATCGTAAACGTCATCACGACAAAGCGCCGCATGCTGTGGGCCCCTCCTGTAGATACCTGCATCATGCAGGAGAGCAGCAGATTTGTACAAACATGACTCAGCGTTGTTGAACCCAACGGATTAGGAAAATCAAACGGGAGAACAAAGTGTTTACACAGTGGGCATGTACTGGTGGCAGTGAAAATGAGGGTAGATCTTGAATACAGGAGAATAAGGAATACTCAAACTGCATGAATCACTCTCATTACAACTGTGAGAGGGTCAATGAGAAGAGAAACGGCTATAACATGATTGAAAGCTCTAAAAAGTGTTTTTTGGCGTTATAGGTCGATTTAAAATCTTAATTCCATTAAACAAAACAAGAAAGGTTTCATCAGTGCCATTTAACACATAAATGGTCTCATTTCTTCCTCCACAGACTGAACTGGGCTCCAAACCAAACACTTTTCCATTCAAACACCTCAGGCTGATCTCTGACCATCTGAAATGATTGGACCTTGATTAGATTGTAATTTGTCTGCTGCACAACTCTATTCCAGAGGCTTTCATAACACACAGTGAATAAAAAGGGCAAGGTGGGGAAAAAAAAAAAGAAGTGTCTTGCCTAAGGACTGAATTAAAGTAGAGCCTTGGCTAAAGCCGTGACAAACATCCAACAAATAATGACATCTCCAGTTTTTATTACTGACTTGGACAAATGTTGCAGGGCTGTTAGTCTGATGTGTTTAGTTAATGAATCGGCCGATGGGGTCTTAGTCGACCAAAAGTTGTATTCATTAATTAATCATTTGATTTAGATTATCAGGATTCATATGGGACAACAGTAGAAAGGAGAAGTTAGTGAGTGAGCTGAAGATTTGGTACTTGTGTGTAAAAAAGTCAGATTAAACTCATGATTCACAAGTTTAGTCATTCATTCATAAAAACACTGCATAAATAGCAGTTTTTGCATGAACTCCCCCTGCAGGTGTAGTCTTGTGAGTGCAGTTTGGGTCAAATACACAGAGAATAAGGAATAGTTTGGAGAACTTTAGCCACGCCCCCTTTTTAGTCGACCAATCAGCAGCACAACTACAGCCCTACTTTCTTTCTATTGACCTTTCTATTGAATAATATGGAAACGTACGAAACAGAAAAAATTGCTGTCATAACTAGCATTAGAGCCTGTTCGAGTCTTATGATCGCAGGAGTCCACACAGCAGCATATGGCGTTCAGCGCGCACACAGTAAGTCATCCTCTGTCACCTGAGCCAATCAATGCTCGCCGCAGATCCATTCTAATTAGGCCCTCTCTGCTCTGTGCGTTGTGTGTTCTATGCTGTGTTGTGTGTTGCCTGTGTTTATGTATAACCAGGATCGATAGCGCCATGCTAACTGCTCCGTAAAGCTCCGCATTTCACTATCACCTTCACTGCACGTTTGATCGTCACAGCAACGCAAAGTCACATCCAATCAAACCTGTATCAATAATTACTTAATACGAGATGTTGTAGGAAAGCTTTAGGTATTATAGGAATATTTGCTAAAAATATTCAGATATTTCACAAAAAAAAAAAATTACCGTACTCAAAATGGCATTAAAAGGACATGATAAGGTGACGCCAACAAGTTACAGGTTAGATCTGTGGAGAGGTGACTCTGCTCACAGTATAGTGTCACAATAAAATTTCAAACTCGATTTTGATACTGAGGAACAGACTCGATATTATACCACGATTATTAAAAACCCTCTTTCTTTAGACAACAGAATGTGATTTTCAGCATTAAATTGTAATACTTTCTCTTCTATCCCCATGTGGCCTTATATCTGTGTAATCCAGGTCGGTTCCATAGCGGTCCATGGACGTATATGCAAAACACCCCCAGCGTGATGTCACTGCAAAGTATCTATATGTGTCTATACTTAAACCACTCTCAGCACGCTTTCAGTATGGGCGTGGAGGTGCAGGTTAGGCCAGCGGTCAGTGGGATGAAAGCCTGCTCCTCTGCTCTTTGAAGGCAGGATGCTGTAAACCCTGGCAACCTGCGACCTTTGACCCCACGTCCTACAGGCCATGTGCTCTCAACAGGAAGTGCACATCCTCAAATGGAAACGGGAAGGTAATGGGATGACACGCGCACACGTCAATACCGGACACCGCGAGGAGGCTTTTAAGAAAAGAGAAACAAAGAATCTATACATAGAAGGCTGGTCAAATGGTTAGCACTCTGGCCTCACAGCAAGGACGCCAGGGTGTGTGGGACAGATCCAGAGGTCAAGATAAGATAAGCTGAACCTTTATATGCTCTACAGTGGGGGAATGTCAGTGTTGTAATGCCAAGGTACAAGAAAAGAATCAAAAAGGTATCAAAGATGGATAAACAATGGACAAAAGACGTTAAAGAGGGGTATTTCACTTCTGTGCGGTATTATCTGCTAACATATAACATATTTAGATCACCATGTTACCTTTTATTATTTTGAAAATGCTATATTCACCCAAAACAACAGCTTCAGTTTCGTCCTCCCTTTGCTCTCCGCACTAAGTCACTCCACCTCCAAAGCAGTACCACAACATAATCAGCTTGTATCCTTTTAATGAAACTACTGCACATTGCATTAGATTTGTGAAGTTGTAGTGTACAGTTTTGCATCGTATTTATGGAGGCTTGTCATGTGGGAGCATGGGATATTGAAAATCAGATACAAATCAGTACTTCAACTAGTATCGAAACTAGATACTCACTTGAGCAAGTGTCGATCACAAGTCACATTCACAGGACAGAAATGAACCTGTCTTTAGAATGATGTTGAGCTGTATCAGAACAAGTATAAGAGCACATAGACTAGTATACACCCAAGGACCACTATGGAACCTACAGGACCACTGAGGGATTACACACATATAAGGACACATGGGAATAGAAAAGAAAGTACTACCATTTAATGTTGAAGATCACATTCTATTGTTGTATCAGAATCAGTACTGAGTATAAAGTCCTTTTGTTAGTATTGAAATAGAGTTTGAATTTTTTGTATAATGACAGCACTAGTTGAAGGACGGGTCAAAGAGAAATCTGACCTTGGTGCTTAGAACAGGGCTAAACACACACATGAACGCTCTCACAGATATCACGGCTGAGGGCTGGAGCAGAGAGGCGAACACGAGCAGCGGAGGTGACAGAGCTGCCTTCCACATCCCCACCTCCACCCCCCATACAGCTGTGAAAGCCCCTCTCCCCTTACGCTCACACAAGCAGCCAGGCCTCTGCACCCCCCCTCCGTCCTCCTCTCCTCACGTTCACACAACCAGCCAGGCCTCCGTGCTCCAAACCTTTACCTGACCTTTCCCCGCTCTGACATTTGGACCTGGGGAATAGGTCAAACAGCACTTAAAGCGTGGAGCTGGAGGAGAGAGCAGGAGCAGAGCAGGAGGGGTAGGGGCTGGCTGTGAGAGAGGGGCTGGCGGTGGGCAGAGGGTTGGGCTGCAGGGAGGTGGTACATGAGAGCGTAATGACAACATGGACACCAATAGGGATGCACGATACACCTTTTTCAGTTCTGATAACTTTTGGGAGCCGATACCTGATCCAGATACCTGATACAGCAATTTTTCATGGATTGGCACTGATATTCAAAACCAGTATCAGTGCATCCTTAGACCCCAGCAGTGATGGATGGTCTTCAGCTTCTCAGACTGTCATCATTGGTTAGCCCAGGCACGTTTATTCAATGAGATTCAACTGACTAGAGACATCAGCACCAAGTAGCCTGAACTCATGTCTGCATTCCTACAGTGTCAGCTATGAAGGCATGATAGTTTTCAAGTTACATTTTACATTTTGTGTGATCCAGATATGTTTTTGAGGAAGCAACATTATAACATAGATCAGAAAATAGTATAATATGGCACTTTAAGTCATTTAAATGCACAGTGCAACTTTGCCTGGTATGTACCCTTACCTGTACATTTTATAATTGTAACAAACACATCTCCCTGTCTCCTCCAGTAGGACCAGTATGGTACAGTATAAAGGCAGGAAATGTAACCTGGTCAAATGAAAGCCAGGGCAGCGCATTAATGAGCGAGTCCATATTCACTCACAGGCTTCAGAGGAGCAGGCTGTGAGGTGAGCCATCAGAGCGGTTTCTAAGCTCAGGTTAATTGGTGCATATTACAGAGATGGGCAGTGCGGGGGGACAGGGCAGTGCGGGGGGACAGGTACTGCAATTATGTGTGCTAAAACACTCACAGTAGCACAGCCCCTGCCTCTCTCTGCTCTTCAGCTCACCGACCCGCTCAGAGCTGCTGGGAAATTAAGGTGATGGGGCGACCTAGTGACAACTCCTCAAAATGGAAGTAAACAAAAGCAGTTAATTGGAGTTCAGTGTTTAAACGTCAGCCTGTCACTATAGAACATTTAGATGGATATGACTGAAAATTCAAAAAGATGTAGATGTATAATTAGCAATTTGCAAAGACTTTCAAAGCTTTTAACCATGTTATAGTTGTGTCCCTTCACAATTACCCATTCAAAATTGTATATAATGATTTGTGCATGTTTGGGTAATCTTTATTCTCCTTCTCTCAAGGCGTCATTGTTCCAATCTACCCCAGTTTTAAATGCCACCGGTACATGTATTTACTCAAATTTTATTTTCTGAATCTGTGATACACGTAGGATTAGGTGGCGCACATAGCCATTTTGTACAAATTTTTAAAATAAATACATTTAAATCCACTACTCATTCGAGGGCTGACAGCAAGTGGCGCCTTGTTATGATGACGTTTACGGTGAGTTTTCCCAACATGGAAGTCAGCTGACTTGTTTCTTTCACCATAAATTTCTAAGAAACACTAAACTCTGTTCATCTGAGGTGAGAGAAATGTGATTTTGTTTGTAAAGGACAAGTGCCCAATGAGCTCCTTCGTCTCACCATGTGTCACTGAAACAAAAGACTATTTGAAACGGCCTTGTTTGGGTCTGTATCTCACTTGGATTTGGACTGCCAGGCAAATGTAAAGCATTTTGGGTGTTTTGAAAGTCACTATATAAATCCAGTGCTTTATTTGACCATATTTGAGTGAACTCAATCTGAAATCATTTTACAAAATTACACCTTGGATGTACACTGTCAAGGTCAAAAAGTTTCAAAACGCTGAAAGACAAATCTATGTCACGTCATGATTCGAATTAACACATTTTCTTCATGTTTATTTAAGCACAGATCAGCCTCCTCATCCTCCCATCCAAACACTGTCAGAGAAACCGAGGAAGCACCTGCCCCTTCATCATCTCCTCTCACGAGAGAAACGTAATGGGCCTCAGACGGAAACGAGACAAGGCGACGGATGGAAGGATGGATGGAAGGAGCGATGGAGGGAGGGGAGATGCCTTCTTGCTAATTTTAGCGTGTTAGATGAAACGCTGGAGGAGGCGGGTAACTTCTCCCTGACTTGGCGCCTCTCATTACCCCCCGTGTCAGAGCCATCTCGCCGTCTCCTGGTGCTTTGATACCCCCAATCAACCCGGCCTTTCTTCCTTGTGCTCGTACCTGGGTAAATAAACAGCGTAGCGTGCGGATGCTAATTAGCGCGAGGTTCAGGGACATGACGGGTCCAGAGAGGAGAGTGCGCAGGCAGGGAGGAGAGGAGGAGACGAGGAAGAGGTGGAGAGGAAGAGGTGGAGGAGGTACAAGCTCACCCAAGGGTACCTCATGCCAGCAAAAACGAAGGACGGAGAGCAGAGCAGCAGGAGATCCAGCTCAGGAGCTTTGAACACAAGTGAAAGCAGGTGACGCTTCAGACACGACAAACTTCAGTGAGGATCAAAAATGTACTCAAGGAAAAGCAACGATCCACCTTTTTCAGATCCGATGCCAATTTTGAAGATGCACTGTGTTACATTTCTGGTGGGGGGTCCGTCATCTGTTATTGATTTGCCTCGGATGTTCCACAGTATAGGATTAAACAAATATATCTTGCATTTATTCAATTATAGGCGTTTTAACTTCTTTAAACTTCCACAAAAGAATGCATTATTGCTGTGAGCGGGTCCACTGCACCATAGATCAGACCTGTAACTTGACCTGGTGATGTAGCTGCTTGTCTCCATGGAGATAATTCAATTAAATACCCTACTGTAGAAGATTCCAGGAAAAAACAATAATATTTAAACTGAGTCAAGTAGGTGGTGGACTGTCTACCAGAAAGGTTACTCAGTGCATCTTTCAGGATCTGCTGATAACCAGTATCGACTAATACCAGAGCAGAGACTGAAATCAGCATTTCCTTTAAACAAAAATAAAAAGACAAAACTGATCCAGTTGTGTTATGGAGCTGTTAATTATCCCACAAATAACCACAGAACAACTTTGTATAAAGAAAAATTCAAACATTATAATATTATAAAATTATAGAAAAAATAAACATTGAATGAGCCAAACCCCCCCCAAAAAAAACCTGCTCCACAGGTAAAAATCCTCCACCTGAGGTCCTGACCAAGCCTAGCAATAAGATCATAGAGATGGGTCCCCGGGCGCCCCATGTGCTGCACACTGCTCCTGAAGGATGGGTGAAATGCAGAGGATAATTTCGCTACAGGGATAAATACAGGATAATAAGAATTAAAAAAAAAAACAAAAAAAAAAAAAAAACGTGACTCCAGTAAAAGTGACTGTATAAACATGCTTCTCCTGGTAGAATGAAGGTGCTCTGCTAAAGAACACTGTAGAGCATTTATCTGTGTATTTACTGAAACTCTCATTAAGAGAAACAAGGTTTGTTTAAACGCTGTTCTTTGTTATGAGACTTTATGCAAATGCCTCTGCTGCCTCTAGGAACTAAATAACATAGTTTATACCTTCAATTTATGTTTAAAATCATACATCAGTTTGTTTACATTTTGAGATGCTGTGTCTACTGGAGGGAATCCCAAAACTGAAGTTACATTGTACCTGCCCCAACTGATGATCTGAGTCAGGAAGGGCATCTGTACCAGTGAGGACGATTCACAGAGACAAGCAAAGGAGGGGTCCAAAACAACTTTCAACTGAGGAACAATGTTGCTCTCTGAAGGCAAGAGAAAGTGAAACTGGCTGCACTCAATCCTTCAAACAACGTGAGCAGGTCTGGAGAAGATCTACAAGTTGCATTATGGGTATTCCTTCTCCATAAAGTCAGAAATCAGCTGGAACACAACGTGCAGCACAGAGGAGAGCTCCCCTGATGACGACAGGAGCAGATCAAACAGACAGAGACAAGAACGTAAGAACAGTGAAAACAGGTCAGAGGAGCCTGCAGCCTGTGGGAGCTCACCACAGGAGGTCCTATCAGGGACACATGTGACGAAGAGGAGGTGGTCAGGGCTAAGGACGAAGAGCAAACTGACCAACTAAAACCAACACAAACACACCCAAAATGCTGTCATATAAAAAGCCAGGAGTTCGATGTACCAAATGCCGAACACTGTAACTGTCCATTGCCAAAGTAAACAGTTGGTAATATGAGGCAGGGTCGAAATGCAATTAGAGGCCAAAATAAATCTTAAATAAGTCATGCACTGGAAAATAACAAATATCAAAGTTTAAATAAAGAATTTTATCTTGATTTGAGTACATTTTGATAAGCTTGAGTTCCACATAGATTGAACTATTTGAACTTTTTCTTTGACTGCTCAAATTACATTTTATTTAATATTCCTAATTTAAGCAACTTTCATTTATTTCAGTGTAGTGAATAATAACCATTTTTTAAATAAGAACAACAATTCTCCCTTAAGGCAGAGGTACAGGTCAGACTTGTACAGCTTCAGTTCTCACTGTTGTAGACCTGTTTTTATGTCTAATGTAACTCCGCAATTTTGGTTTTATTTACACATTTAAATGCATCTCTTCCTTGTGTAAACTGCACCACTGCTGTGAAACCCCCAGGAGTCACTCTGTGCTTCATTCTAAATAATAGACCTGAGCCAAGCAAAAGCAAATAAGTTTTTACAGCACATACAGAGGCTGTATAGAGTTTTTGTGTGATGGAGAAAATCAATAGCCTGTCCCAAAGCTCCACCTGCTCTTTTAGTGATACTGGACTCAGATATGGACATCGTTGATCAATAGAATAAGAAAGTACACAAATGGAAAGATATTAGAAAATAAAATGCTCACAAAAGTGTAAAAGTCTTAAAGTTCAGAGTCTAGAGGACAAATTTCACAGCAGTGTAGCTAACAATTGTATATAAGAGTATAATAAAAATCTTGCCTGGTTTTCATAAGGTTTGTGTAGCTTAAAATGGTACTTTCTGGTTGGACGTGGACAGCAGATATGACCTGTGAAAGGGTAACTCCATAACAATTACCTGTCAGTCATACTTGTACTTGACCTGTAACCTTTAATACCTTTAAAGGGCCTAAGCTCATTGTTATACAATTGTAGATATGTTATCAAAGTGTACTGAGATATGTGCTTATGTGTGCAAAAGAAGTGCTTACGCGACTGAGACTTTGACCCAAGATTAATGCATGTACAGGGAGTCTATCAAGATTAACGTATGTACAGGGAGTCTAAAGGTCGCAGCTTCCTGGCTACGTGTTATTGTCTGAAACTGAATAAAAAGCTGGAGCAAGTGGATGTCCTTTGTGTCTCTGGAGACAGAACAGCGGCTGTTGCTTATCTCAGGGCTCCCTTGCAGTAGCAAGTAAAGCGTAATACATGTCTGATTTCTGTGTTGCCATCTACGTCACTGTAAATCTGCGGCAGTAAGTGATGCTTTCCTCAGGAGCGCGGCGCTCCACTTTGACATTCATCTGATTTACACTAATAATTAGGATGTTAACTGTCTGTATTAGATGTAGAATTTTGTGTATTGAGGACATAGGATGGGAGAGTTTTGTATAACTCAGCGCCAATTTCTGCAACTCTGTAATTTCTTCACAAACTATGATAAATATTTGCACAGGTACTATTCCACCAAACCAAGTAAAGATTAGATAAAACGTGAAAAACTGTCATATGAACAAAACTGCAAACCAAGAGACATTTTGAAAAACTCAAGAGCAGACTCTCTGAGGACTCAAATTGTGAGAATATGTACAGTCCCTGACAAAAGTCTTGTCGCTTATCCATTTTGTAGAAACAAAAGCTTATAACCTGACTTTAAATGAATCGATTGGTTGTAGAAATGTCTCATATGAAAGCTAAAACCCTCCCAAATTATGCTCAATATACTAAAATAAATTTGCTTCACTGAAGAAAGATTGATCATTTAATGAACACAGAAAGGTCAGATTTTGGCAAGACAAAAGTCTTGTCGCCTTGTCATATGATGCACCCAATCCTAGATTACAGCCTCACCTGTGATCAGTTACTGATCAATCAATTAGTGGGTGTGTATAAAAAGAACCCCAGCACACCAGACCTTCACATCAACTGCCACTTGACCTCTGACAACACGCCTAAGATCCACCCTGAGACCAAAGCGTTAATTATCAAGTGGCTGAAGACCAGATCCACTGCTGAGGTGGCTGACACCTTCAATGTGTCTCAGCGTCAAGTACAAAGAATAAGAAAAAGATCTGAAAAGACTGGAGATGTTTTTGACAAGCCCAGGTCCGGCAGACCCCGCAAGACAACTGCTCGGGAGGACCGTTTGTTGATTCGAAAATCCAAGGCCAGCCCCTTTTCCACTGCAGCAGAGCTCCACCAGGCCTGGGCACCTCAAGTCCCTGTGTCAACCAGAACAGTTTGTAGAATTCTGTCTCGAAATGGCCTCCATGGTCGAATCAGTGCACAGAAACCAGCACTAAACAAAAGGCAATTAAAAAACCGTGTGGCATTTGCCAAGGCCCACAGCCTGCTAAAAGGATGGACACTGGAAAAGTGGCAGAAGGTGGATTTCTCAGATGAATCCTCGGTTGAATTACATCACAGCCGCCGCAAATATTGCAGGAGACCTACTGGAGCCCGCATGGATCCAAGATTCACCCAGAAAACAGTTAAGTTTGGTGGCGGAAAAATCATGGTCTGGGGTTACATCCAGTATGGGGGTGTGCGAGACATTTGCAGGGTGGAAGGCAATATCAATAGCCTAAAATATCAAGAAGTATTAGCTACCTCTTACATTCCCAACCATAAAAGGGGTCAAATTTTGCAGCAGGATGGTGCTCCATCGCATACTTCTATCTCTACATCAAAGTTCCTCAAGGCGAAGAAGATCAAGGTGCTCCAGGACTGGCCAGCCCAGTCACCAGACATGAACATCATTGAGCATGTCTGGGGTAGAATGAAAGAGGAAGCATGGAAGGCAAGACCAAAGAATCTTGATGAACTCTGGGAGGCATGTAAGACTGCTTTCTTTGCTATTCCTGATGACTTCATCAACAAATTGTATGAATCATTGCCGAACCGCATGGATGCAGTCCTTCAAGCTCATGGAAGTCATACAAGATATTAAATATGGATCTCACAGCACCACTACTTAATTCACTGACGTTATGCAACATATTTTTGTATTTGAAGTAAATTATTTGTTCAATTTTCTGTAGGCGACAAGACTTTTGTCTTGCCAAAATCTGACCTTTCTGTGTTCATTAAATGATCAATCTTTCTTCAGTGAAGCAAATTTATTTTAGTATATTGAGCATAATTTGGGAGGGTTTTAGCTTTCATATGAGACATTTCTAAAACCAATCGATTAATTTAAAGTCAGGTTATAAGCTTTTGTTTCTACAAAATGGATAAGCGACAAGACTTTTGTCAGGGACTGTAATAGTTCTTTAGGCAGAGAATACAGGGGAAGCTAAGGAAAAACTGTACTAGGAACTACAGAATCAAAAGTACTGAAAATCAGATAATAATCTATACTATAACTACTTTTGAAACTAGATTCTCATTTGAGCAGGTATCGATACTAAAAAGTCACATTCACAGCACAGAAATAAATCTTTCCTGAATGTCTTTAGAATGATCTTGAGCTGTATAGGAACAAGTATAAGAGCACATAGACTAGTATACACTCATGGACCACTATGGAACCTACAGGACCACTGAGGGAGTACACACATATAAGGACACATGGGAATAGAAAAGTCAATAGAAAATCAAGTTTCAAAATTACAATACTACTAGGAACTCCAAAACATTTCAACATTTACTCTGTGTCCTTTTCTTAAATCTGACCTGATGCCCCACTTTGACATGGTAGCCCTGAGCCCTCCTGTACGCCTTACATGTCAAACAGCGCACATAAACACCATCTTTAAGGTTATCCGGAGATGTGTGTCGATTAAACCTCTGTATATGATCCTGGATTAGGCCTGGATTGGTCCTGGATTGGTGCTGACAGGTGCGCAGGAGACCCTCACCAGCACCAGGACCGGCCTAATCTCTTAATCTCACGGTTAAATCTTAGGGACAAGGTAGTGAACCAGATGAGATGATATGGAGGAGACGGGGCTAGTGCAATGATGGTTCCACAGATGAGCTATTTTTATAATGAGGTCAATGGACGCTGGGGGATTTGGCCCTCCTGGGATCTGCACCGATGTAGCGCTCTGATATGCTAGCTCCGCCGACAGCCAGGATCAGGGATTGGAAGGATTGGGCACAGAAGCGGTTGGATTGGTGAAGCGTTTGTTGTTTAGTCCAAGGTGGTGTATGTAAAAGAGGAGGGGGGAGGAGGGATGTTACCGTTTGGATGACTCTTAGCTGCTCCCGGGCTCCTCCTCGGTCACGGTGCGGTCCTGTCCCGTCCACGCTCCCCCTACAACACACACATGTTCAGATGAGCATCTAAAGTGAACTAAAGTACCTACAGATATTCATTAGATGTTTGTACAGGTTTGTATTACAATCATTTTATTCATTCAAGTCAAATATGACAATACATAGTCAAAGTCCTTACAACCACCAGATGAAACTCACATATATAAGATAAGATAAGATAAGATAAGATAAGATAAGATAAGACTTTATTGATCTCACAGAGGAGAAATTCACTCGTGACAGAAGCTCACAGTCAGGGGACAGTATAGTGCAAAAAGTTGAGAAAAATTGTGCAAACACTCAGAACAATAAGTAAATAAAAAATAAAATCACAGTACAGGGAGTGAAAGAAATGTAAATATATAATAAAACATATCTCTTATATAATATATATATATGTAAAAGAATACAAATATACAAATATATAAATATATAATCTGAGGACAGTGGAGGCGGTTACTGATGAGGTGACATGGTTACAGGTTATTGCACGGGCTATTGCACAGGTTATTGCACAGGTTATTGCATGTGTTACACAGTGGAGTTGTACAGTCTGACAGCAGTGATACTAACATACTTGACCACTCAAATGTTTGGACACAATTTTCACTGAAGACATCAAAACTATGAAGGACACATATGGAACACACAATAAACTCAAAATAATTCAAGACTTGTTTCAGATTTAAAGGGAAAAAAAAAAACAGCCACACTTTGTTCTGAACCCTGGTTTGCACTTTTGGCATTTCTTGACCCTGACCCAAACCTTTTCAGGAGAATTCATCATGAAGCTCACTGAGAGAAGGCCAAGGGTTTGCAGTGCTGTGGACAAAGCAAAGGGTGGATTTGAATATAAAATATATCAAAATCTTTTATTGCGTTATTTCACCGTTTTCTTCGCTACATCATTCTATACATTTTGCCTCATATATTTGATGTTCTGTGTGTATATTAGGGCTGCCACGATTAGTTGATTAGTCACGATTATGTCGACGAACAAAATCGTTTTTTTCTGCTTTTCTCTCGAAACTGTGGCTGCAGCTTCCACTGCCGCGTCTGCCTTTCTGTCACATACCACGCACACACACGCACACATTCGCACATGCGCAGTAGTGGTAATTGGCGTCAGTCCTGATTTCACTGTAAATGATACCATAACAGTAGCATGGCTACCCGGAAACAAAGCTCCAAAGTGTGGGAGCAGTTTAAGAAAAGTGGTGAGAAAAGCGTGCAGTGCAACATTTGCAAAGCTGAACTTGCGTATCATGGTAGCACAACGGCTATGCATGAGCATCTGAAGAGAAAGCATGTCATTGTGGATGATTCTGAAGAGGGTCCGTCGTCTCGGTAAGCAAACCGGCTAGTTAGCTGCCAATATTAGGGTGAACAGTAGGGCTTTGACTCCGAACTTCGTTATTTGAATATAATTAGAATATTTCAAAAAAATTGAGATATTCGAACGAAGCCCTTAATATTCGAACCTGTTTTTTTTTTGTTTGTTTGTTTTTTGTAAATGTGTTTGCTTGTAAACATTGTTTTCGATTCAAGATTCCGTTTTTTCACATCTGGTGAAGTTGTAAATCGCGAGCTCATTAGCCACCCAGGCGCTGTCAACGGAAAACTACCCAACAGCATCTGCGGTTCTCCCCCTGCAGTATGAGCTTCTGACACAACTCCAGCCCTCCACCGATGACCCGACAGGAGTGAAAGAGATGAAAACAATAATGTCAGCTGATCTGAAGGCGCGATATGACTCCGACAACGATGCTTTTTTGCTACTGAACACACAGACGGAACTACAACACGCGCACCATCCTCCACTACAGCTCATAAGCGCGAGTCTTAAGAGAATTATTTACACCTTTCAGTCTTTTCATCACAACAGTAGCAACATAAATAAAGTGCATGAGTGAAATAAAGAACTGCGCTGCACATGTACGACCTGCACACGTATACTCTCTGAAAAGTTTAACATGAACATCTCCAACGCGATAGAAGCACAGAACAGACTCACCATAGGCAGAACATCCCTCAGTCGCAGAAAGAACACACATATTCCACTGAGTCCTGCCCTTTAGTCCGACAGAAGCTGACCGCATCAGCGGCACAAGGAGCAGCTGTTTTTTCAGCTTATAGTTTATGCAAATTAGCCATGTGGTTTTAAGTTTCGCTTCTGTAAAACGTAAACAAATGTGCGCAAAGCTGCATTAAACACATTATTATTTGAATCCTCCTCGTAGGAAATAAAAATCCAAACTTAAATTATCCACTGTCGCGTGTACCGCGTGTACCAGTCTCATCAGCCGTGAAAGCAAATGAATCTGCCCACGTAGCATTAAGCGTTCTGTTTTCTTCAGAAACTTTTCTTTTCTTGGATTTATCATCATTGGGCCGAAAATCATACTGCTGATGTAGGTGCCGGTAAGTCCGGGCTGCCAGTGTGTGCGGGTGGCGCACATCGGCGGCTTTGACGCATGTTTTGAGCGACAAAAATATTAAAAACGTTTTATTTAAATGTTACAAGATTACCATTATCTACAATTTTAGATTTACATTTAAAAACGAACAAACTAAAATAAAAATATAATGTAATTAAATACTCATTATTATTTTCTAAAGTCACAGGGAGCCACGACAGAACGATGAAAGAGCCACATGTGGCTCTGGAGCCGCAGGTTACCGACCCCTGGTCTTACTGAAGGCATTTAATGGTCAAAATATTAATACAATATTCGAATATATTCGAATATTAATATTAATAAACAAACGAACTTCGAATATGATTTTTGGGCAAAAGTCAAAGCCCTACTTTACAGTCAGTTTACGGATCGATTAGTCGACTAATCGAAAAAATAATCGGTGATTAGTCGACTATCAAAATAATCGTTTGTGGCAGCCCTAGTGTATATAAAATGTAAAAAGTAATAAAAACAACGCTGAATGAGAGGGTGTGTTCAAACTTGATTGGTAATGTATTAGACCGACTACAATTCCATCTGCTCTCCACTGTTCTACATTACATGAGTACAATTTCACATCAATTAAAATATAACCAAAGCTTGCCCACACAAGTGAAGCACACATTTGCTTAGTATTGATTTGCTTCAATAATGCATTTGGAGTTACTTTTCAAAGCTCTAAGCGCCATTTTGTTCTTTGACATTTCAAGCCATGCAGGAAAGGATTCATTTTCAACAGAATAGAACTAACGTACGCCGGCGCTCTGGTATATTTAAGTGCACTTCCTGTTCGTGCCTGTTCGAACTTTGGGACAAATTGCCACCTTCAACTTGAAATAAGCCAATAAATATCAAATTCAAATGCAAACTTTCTTCAGCCTCACTTTGCAGGCTTAAGGCTACATATTGTCCTGGGATACACCATCAATGTGCTCCTTTTATCAACCTCCACATTTATTTACATTCTACACAACAATTTAAACAGCTCACGTTTTAGCCGTCAGAAAACATCCGAGGTAACATGTCCCAGAGCAGAGCTGAGTCCTGTGGTGCAGTGGCCACGTCTCATTTCTCTTTCCTCACTTCCTTCTCCTTGATTCCTCTCCTCAATCCTCCATTTTTCAGCTGTCAATCAAATGTGTGATATTAAGTGGTGTCCCAAAGAAAACCACAGAATGAAGGAGTAAACCTGAGGGAGGCTTCAGGAGCAGACGCCAGAGAAAAGAATCAAACTTTACTGGTCTCAGTGAGGAGTTAAGATCCTCTCTCCTCCCTGTGTCTCCTCTGTGGGCGGGACTGCCTCATCATGAGAGGAATCAAGGAGAAGGAAGCGAGGAAAAAAGAAATGAGACGCGGCCAGTGTGTGAACGCTCTGGAGCAGCACTAACTCCAGCCTCGCTCCTCCTTTAAAGGTGAGGGCGCATCATGTGACTTGTTTGTTTTTAAAGGTGAGGGGTGCGTCATGTGACCTGTTTGCTGCTCTAAAGAGGTACGATGATGTGTGCACTACGGACCTGCTGTGCTTGGACACACACACACACACACACACACACACACACACACACACACAGGGTTTACATGTCATGAGGGGACTTCACACTGACTTCCATTCATTTCCTGGAGACTGATCCCAACTTAACCTAAACACTAATGTGGCAAAAGGAGAAATTAAATTTGTCAACTGGACAAAAGTTTATTTGGTCGAATACTTTTCACAGCTCATCCAAGCTGCTTCTTCAGTTCTGGTTCAGTTCTTCAGTTCTGCCTTATAGCTGCCTGAAGGGAGGCGCTAACTACAAAAATGACTCTGAGATTACCACACCTATTTGTTTACAGTTTCTGTTAGTTTGCTCAGCCTATTGAATATGCAGTGGGAGTGGAGTGTGGGGTCCAGTTGACAAATTGAATTTCTCCTTTTGCCATGGATTCTACCTGGACGACTGAGGGATTCTACACACACTAAACACTAACCTTAACTTAAACACTAAGCTTTTTAACCCAGATCTAGAGATTGGACAAAACAATGTCCACAAGACTAAAGACTAGAGACTTTCAGGTCCATGAGAACGAGACTAGATTTTGACATAATGTATTCATAATTTGTTCTCTTCACAATTCTGGGCTTTTTAAATTAATCTTATATTATTTAGCATTCATTGTCACATTCATATTTGGAACTACTACTTTTGTAACTATGACTCTTCCAGAGGTGTAACTGACTGTACACAACCCTCTTAATCCACTCATGTTGAATATGGTGAAACATGGAGGGAAGGCCGGGAAAACTGAAGCTCATAGACAAAAACTGATTTTTAGTGTCAAATCGTAACACACAGAGAGACTGGAACAGCAATAGCTAACCATGAAAGTTAGTACATCCGAAAAGGATTTCTACTACCATGTATGTAAATCTCACTTGTAAATCTCTCATGTGGCATCAATGAAAAAGTGGGACATTGTCTAAATAAGTGGGGCGAGGGACAGGGGTCTAAAAGGGTGCACAGGACCAGAAGAGGGACACAATCTTGGCGATTCTTCTTGAGAGATCTTGTCCCTACACGCATCTAAACCCTAAATCATCTTGTTGATCCAATAATAAAGACACTACATTAGGCCTGGAACATTAGTCACAGTCAAATAAAATTTTTTCGAGTGGACCAAGTAGCAAATTGCAAAGGCTGCAGTCTTTGAAGTATCATAATTTCCTCCACAAACAACAAAATCTCTGGTTATTCTGCAGAAAATGTTTAGAGTTTAGATCAGTAGTTTGTCTGTTCAGATTTCAGACTTTTTTGTAAATCTAATCACAATCACATCAGTGTCCCTTTCTTAAGTCACTTGTGATTTGGTTCAGAATTGAGCCCATGTTAGTTGATGTAGACTTTGTTTAGTCCTGGTCTAGTCCAGGTTTAGTTGTAAGTTTAGTCCTGGTTTAGTCCCAATTTTGATAACTCTGGAAGTGTATATGCTCTTCTACGATTTTGTCACATCCATCCTAAACCATATCAGAATTTGAAGAGGGGGTATTATGCAAAATCTACTTTTTGGAGCCTTCTAAAAGCACTCTAACCCTAGCCCATGTTATAACAGTGTTCCCTCATCAAAAACCTGCCTGAAGACGTTTTAGATGTCATCCATGCATGTTTAAGTAATTTAGCGCTCTCTCCCGGGCCCTATTCAAATCCTCCTTGTGGTTAGCTTTAAGATTCTGTACAATGCTCTGCACACAAGCCTACGCCACCAATCTTCCTGCCGTCATTTTTCATAAATATATAAAAACATGATACTACAACTTGACAAACCTGATGCATGTGCAGTAGTTTCATTAGCGAGATGCACACTGATGTCATAGTGACATAATATTGTTTTAAGTGAATATATCATTTTCAAAACAATGAAGGTAACATGGTGATCTAAATATGGTATGTGTTAGCAGTAATTACACCACAGAAATGTAATAACCCTTCTTTAAAAATCACTTTGTTGATCTAATAAGAATTAACATCATGGGTACCTGATTTATAGTCCCCACAATGTACTAAATCCCTGGCCACATGCTCGTCTAAATGCCTGTCTCCTCTGCCCCGCTCTGCAAACAGTCCTCATTTATCCTACAGGGTGTCTGGAGCGCCACAAGCTGCCCGCTCACTTAGATCCAGCCCTGTTCAATAAATAAGAAGCGCTCTTGTGTGTAAATTATTCATTTAACACGCCTTATCCTCTTCCAACAACCTTGTTAGAGTGGCTGGAGAGTGGGGTGAGTGAGGGGAGGCTGGGGGGGCGGAGTCAAGAGAAGCCATGGTGCGTGGCTAAGCTCCCCGTGCCCTTAGCAACGAGGGGAGGGCTGATTCTATCTGACACCTGCTTTGTTTGGGGCAAAAGTACAGATTAGGGTCGTAAGGTAATCGCAGTTTGAATAGTTGTAGCAAAAATGTGGAAGCACCATCAAGTTCCTCCACAAACAACAAATGGTAAATGGTCACACGTGTACACAGACATTGGGGGCAAGATGGGTTAAGTGTCTTGCCCAAGGACAGCTCTGGCATTCATCTGTGGGAGGTGGAATTGCACCGCCAAACCAGTAGGTCAGTGGATCTGACCGTCCAAACAATGATGTTTATCATGTCGAGAGCAGGATTCAAACTGCCAACCTTTAGATCAGTGAACAAACTCTCTACCAACTGAGATACCGGTGGCCAAAATGTCCTGCTTGCATAAAAACAGCAAACTGTACAAACATGTTCTGAAACGTGATTCTTGTATTTGTTTGTCTCTCTTCTGGATGAATTTAAAGAGCCTGTATCCAATTGTTTTCCATGTATTTGTGCAAAATGAATGAGTCTTGCTTGCCCCAGTATAGAAGCAGCTGTTGAGGCCAAATTAAGTCCATGATGTACTGTCTGCATCCAATTAGAAAAGTGTTATATTGTCCAAGAATCAGGAAGTGTGACTTAACATGCTAGTTGTTGACAGCAAATTCCGCTCTGGCCTCTGAAAGTTGTGAAAAGTGCTTATAAACTCATCATAGTGAATCATTAGGATGCTCAGAATGCATAAGGTAAGTGAGGAAGAACTTTGGACCACTGTTCTGTTTGTCACACTTTAAAACCATAAAAATCAGGTACAGCTCCTTTAACTGTACACTTTGAACAGAATCCCATTATTAAAACAGAAATCTCAAATGTAATCACAAGGCTTGTCAGGAAAATCACTATTTGACATTTTCCCCAATTGTCCTCCCCTGGTGTCGGGTGCATTGTGGAGGCAGAGGTGAGGATGTGCCATGTGGGGGGGGAGTGCTTTTTCTGCTGCTTCAGGTGAAATTGGACAATGCCAGAGTCAGCGACACAAGACAAGCTGATGCTAATGCTGATGCTAATGGGAAGCTAAAGCCTGAGGTTAACCTGAGTGCACCGGAGCATACCGGAGACAGCCACAGTCACAGCAAAAGTGAGTTACATGGCCAGACAATAATTTGATTTTTGGTGTGTGTTTAAATGTGATCATCAAAACCACCTGATGACGCTTCAGTTAAAGGTCCTATATCACACAAAAGTGACTCTCGTGAGCTTCAGCCATGTTATAATGTTAAGTCAATAAAAACATACTTGCATTTTACATAGTTGAATTGTTTCATTCACATGTTTGAGTAACCCTTTATTATTAGTCTGTCTACATCTCCAGAGCTCAAAATGCTATGTTCCACCTTGTGACGTCATTTAGTGGCAGTTTTAAAGTTACCAGCTATTTTAAGCTTCAGTTGAGCTTTACTCTACAATACACTAGAATAACCATAAACTGTTGCTGCCGTTTGTTAACAAACATTTTTATTGTTTTACATTTTGTTCAGTTGAGATTGCCACAGAAAATCTCCAAAATCTGCTGGTGCACGAAGCAAAAGAGTCTAAAATAATTCAGTTTGGCAATTCCATGACTGAACATTTTCAAATGATTCTAGTGAAGGTGTTTGGAGTTTAAAAACACAGTGGAGCACTTCCTGTATTACCACATGGTGTCACAAAATTGATATCAGTGTCAGTTGTCAGTTTCAGAGAAGAACTGAAAAACAAAACTCAACTGCAGGTAACTCTGATGAGGAAACAACATTACAACATAAATCAATGTTGTGTCTGTTGTATTTGGAAGACAAAGCACAATGAATTTTAAAATGCTTTCTCAATCTTTAACATTTCGCCTTTCAGTTTTGTCTTTGCAGCATTAGTTTGCCCTTTTTTACATAATTGCCCTCATCAAAACGTGCACAGGTGTGAACAATCACACAGAAATCATCATGACATTTCAATAATCTAATAACTCCACAAATTGGATTTTTGTGTGTGTGTGTAATGTGGATATAAAAATGGCTGTTCCACTTTTCCATTTCAGCAACAACTCTGGTCTATTCAAGATTTGTTTACAATATACTGCAAGCACGGTTAAGGTTTCACAACGCGTTAAAGGTGCAGTGGTAATCAGCATTTGACCCATCCCTTCAGTGTCACTGGGCAACCTGTCAGAAGCAGTGTCCAGGAACCCATCTCCAGATCTCAGGACTACCTTAGCTGGAGGATTTGACCTATAGAGCAGGGAAAAACACTGCAAACTCGCCCTGACATGATACAGAGTGAGACATGCAAACTTTGCACAGAAAGACTTTCAAAAATGCAAATTGTATTATTTTATATTATTTGGTTTCCTGGCTCCACCCACCATCTCCAGGTGGAGGAGAGTCCCTGCCTCAAGTGGAGGAGTTCAAATATCTCACAGTCTTGTTTATGAGTGCGGAAAGGATGGAGAGGGAGATTTGACAGGTGGACAAGATGGTGGATACAAGTGGCGGAAATGAGTTTGCTCATTTCCAAGCGGAACAAAATGGATGTATTATTTGGTTTCCATTTTCGATAACAAGCTTTCTATATTACTCAAAACAGACTCTTGTAAGCTTTTAACCAGAATGTTGTTACCTCCTCAAAAACATACCTGGAGATGTGTTTTGTTTCATTCACACATCTTCTCCAAAGTTCAAAATGCCCTGTTCCACCTTGTGATGCCATGCAGTGGTAGTTTTCAAGTGAACAGCTCCTTTTACCATTAGTTCAGTAGAGATTAGCGATTCCAGGACTGAAATTATCCAAATGATTCTAATGAAGGTCTATGGACTTTAAAAACAAGGTTGAGCCCTTCCTGTATTATCACATGACATCACAAGCTGGAGCAGTGTTTTCCGTTTGAGAGAAGTGTGTTAAATGTGTGATGTGTGAATGAAACAAAACACAACTCCAGGTCTGTTTGTGATGAGGAAACAACATTAGAACAGATCAGAAAATAGAGCAATATGAGCCATTTAAACAAGCATTGACTCTGCTGTTGAACCTTTACAGTTTTAGATTTACCTTGATCCATACCAGAACAAGTGGTACTTTTAGATTACTGGCTAAATTTATAGTCTAAAAAATATGTTTTTAAATCATTATTGCAACCTCAAAACTGGTATTGCACTCTTTCCTTCTGATCCAATTGGAGTTTGAAACGTAAGCCTTGGAATTTCTGGCACCCGTTTCCCCTTGTCATAATCATTTAACCCAGTGACTCAAGGTTGCCATTTCCTTACACAAGACTCATTCCCAAACTAATATAACAGCGGATTAAAAAAATGTGTTGCCATTTCCCTGGCCATATGTAAAGAGAACAGAAGAACACAGTACAAACATATGGCATTGTATAGTGAAAGCACATTCCAGCTGAGTGAGACCAAATGCAGTGCTAAGTCCACATGAAAGTCCTGCTTCAGACTGGTTTAAGGTAAGCTCTCCTGCCCCGGTCTAATACCAGGCACATGGCCAGAGCTGCGCACATGAGAGGGGGTCCAACGGTGCATTCACTGACAGCAGGTAAACAGGGCCGCTGTGCTGTGGGGCCTAGGCTCTGACAGGGCTCATTATAGCGGTAACCTCTCTAAATCCCAGTGAAGAGTGTGTGCGAGTGTGTGCGTGTGTGCCCGTGCTTGTGTGTGTGCGTGTGTGCATGTGTATGTGCGCGCGTGCGTGTGCGTGCGTGGGGTCAGAAAAACAGCCCCCAAATGCACCACAGCAGAGACAGGGAGCATTACAGGGAACTGCTGTAGTACAGCATGGGACAGCTACTGGAGTACAACAGCTCAATGTACATAAAGAGACAAACAGGTGTGTAACAACAAACATCTGCACTACAGCCAAAAGTTTGGCCACACCTTTTCATTTCTGTTTTTCCTTTGTTTTCATGACTATTTAGATGGTAGATTTCAATTGAAAGCATCAAAACTATGAATACTCCATTCCATATGTGTTTAAGATAAAAAAAAAAAAAAATTAAAAAAGACACACACTCTTGGCATTTCTTGGCCCTGTCATGGCACAGCTGTGAAGTGAAAACCATTTCAGTGTCTTCATCAAGAAGCTCATTGAGAGAAGACAAGGTTTGCAGCACTATCAACAAAGCAAAGGGTGGGTACTTTGAGGAATTAGAAAGTAAAACATATTTAAATGTATTATTTTACTTTTTCACTGTCTTTTTCATTCTTTCTCGACATTCATTCAGGAGATGTGTCCTTTGTCTGGTAGTGTACATCTGAGGGAATGCAAACACAACATCAGGTTCAAGCACTATTCATGTCCATGGAAAAGAGCTGCCCCATCACCCACAGTTCAGCAACTACATGAGCAATTTACATTGAATCAAATACAGAAACAAACACATGGGAAAACTGAGCAAATTACAGTTAGACATAGAGAGACATAAAAACAGAGCACTATCGCCTGACAGCAAGAAGTTCCATGTTCGACTCCCAGTCCACCCAGGGCTTTCTGTCTCAAGTTTGATTGTTCTCCCTGCGCCTGGGTGGGTTTCGTTCAGGCACTCTGGTTTCCCTCATCCACCTAAAACATGCACACTAGGCCAAATCCTCCAGCTACGGTAGTCCTGACCAAGACTAGCTCAAGATCTGGAGATGAGTCCCTGGACGCCCAAATGTTGCTCCTGACAAGTTGTCCCAGCGATATTAAAAGGATGGGTCAAATGCAGAGGGTACTTTTCCCTACAGGGACAGTTAAGGCTAACCTTAACAAGATATGTGCTTGTTTTTTACAAGTTTATCATTTCAAACATCACAAATTAGTTTCGCATTTTAAACCATGCCCTGAACACAGCACAAGCCTGTCATTCGTGTCTCCTCAGCGTCCCTGCATGGCCTCCAGTGGTTTTCAGTTTATCCCCCTCTCTATTCTGAATGGCCCGTGATGAAGAGCTCCCTCTCAAAGCTCCTGCTGTATGCCTTCTGATGGGGCTGGATAAGGCAGGTACAGCCGTGTGTGTGTTCGCTCCAGGCGTCTGCATCACTGTCACACCGCCCCTGCTCCATGGACTCCGCATCCCATTGTACCTCCACTGCATCTGCCTGGCCTCATTTCTCCACCTCCTCCACCTCCACAAGCCTATAGAAAACAAACATTGTCTTCACCCAGATCCAGATTAGCGGGGCTTTGTCTCCTCTGACATGTCTGCGAGCACAAGTTGAAATAACATTACAGAACAGGCTCGTCTAAATCGGTCTTGAAACGCAGTTTTTTCCGATCCTGCAGCCCAAAGCGAGCCTGGCCACATGAAAAGCACACGTTTCTATTCCGGGCGGGAAAATTACAGCTCGGCGAAGTCTACTCTAGCATTAAACCCCCAATTAGCGCGCAACTACTCCAATGATGTCATCAGCGAGGGACCCAGAAAATAAGAGGCGCCCCGAGCTTTTATGGAAACCCAGTTACCTCAAAATGTTCAGGTGCTCTGTCATCACAAGTCCAGGTCGGACTGAGAGGAGACATGGAGACACAGAACCCACAGGCTGGTTTGGCAGAGGTGATGGGGACATTTAATCCAGTAGAGTTTGTACCCAGAGGCTAGCGGTCGTGGAGGTAGGAGCAGGAAAAGTGCTGAATGAGAAGACATTGGAAGCACGGTGGAGGTTTGGCTGGTGGTACGACAATGACAGAGCGTCTAAGGACATGGTGGTCAGTTAGTGAGTGTTTGGGCTGAGCTTCTTTAAACTCAGGTCCTGGGTCACATCTGTGTCCAGGAGGGCTGTATGGATAGAACAGCTGCACATTATATTTGGGCTGAGAATCACAGGGTCATTCACAATTCAATTCAATGCATGATACATGGCTCAAGATATGATATTATTATGATATATCGCACATAATACTCTAATGGGTTGCTGTTTTTTAAAAACCAAATACATTTCAGCAACAATATTTCTTTGTTAAATGAACTACTAGTGCAAAGTTAATATGAAATACATCTACTCATTGGTTTAGCTTAAAAAGGAACAGTGTGTAACTTTCTGGAGGTGGCATATCACTTGTACTTTCAAAACTATTCTGTATCTCTGTATCTGATCCAAGCTGCATTCACAAAATTACACCTGCAGGGGGAGTTCAAGCAAAAACAACTATTTATGCAGAAAGAGAAATACCAGCAAATACCAAATGTTCAAGTCACTCACACAATAACTTCTCCTTTGCCCTCTTGTCCCAATCGACTACATTACTAAAGGCCTACAGCATTAAAAACCATACTTCAGAAAATACTCCATGGAAATAGACAAGTTTAATGCCACATTGCAGAATATTATAGTTAAAGACATAACATTTCCATAGAAACAAGCAGGTTAACACTCTTTGTAGTGAACTAGTTTTTTCATAAGCTGTGGCCACTGCTAGTAATGTTAGAAAGACTACAGGATAAGGCTGTAAACAGGAAGGAAAACAATTAATACGAAACTCGAAACTGAGAAGTTGAAGGAGGTGGGCCAAAGCACGGCACGGCTGCCCATGCACGCGCACACACACACGACTCCACCACACAAGTCCTGCGCTGATACCACCCACACAAGGAAAACACGAAACAAAGTCCAATCCAAAACATACGCCGAATCTGCGCCCTCCCCCGACAAGGACCTCCCCCACTCCCCCACCAAATCCACAAACCCACGGAGGAGCGTGTACCGCAGTAGGGCCCACATCGGTCCCACCACTCAATAGACACTCGATGGCGCTGGACCCACCCTCTCTGCCAACAGCCCACGATATGCAAACAAACAGCGCCTTGCGATGATGCCATCAGCTGCGGCCCAGCCGCGCAGGTGCGAACGCGGGTCAGAACCCTAGGCAACCGTGTCTGAGCACGGCACGGCCCAAAAGTCCCAGAGCAAGTGCGCCCTTAGTGCAGTGGAGATTACTGGACGTCTCTCAGTAATGGAACTACCTCAGGGTCACAGCACATTATTTCACCCACAGTGGGAACTTCAGTTGCTTTGATTCTCATGAAGACAGAAGAGAAGCACTTCACCTCACACTGTTGCAGAACACTTCATGAAAATGGAACATGAGAGTCGAACATCCAACATAAAGTCGTCTTACTGACAATTGTTATGGTTTGCAATAAAAAAAAACAACATTTGCAGAAATCGGTGCCTATCTATGTTGATAAGAGTATTAAAATGATGATTCAAGGGACAAAAATGTGCGATTAATCGCAACTTAACTATGATATTCATGAGATTAATCATGATTAAATATTTTAATCGATTGACAACACTTATACACACATACACACACACACAATACCTCTCATCTGCAATGACTAAAACTGAAAAATTCCAATTTAAATCAGAATTAAAACCAATAATCCTAATGTCATGACTCTTCTGACAGAAGTAAAATGTAATTCTTTTGACAGAATTAAAATTGAATGTATAAACAAACTTGAAAACAAAGCACAATAGAAACTACACCCCAAACAGTGAGTGACTAAGGGGTAAAAGATTACATCTGAACTCATTTTGAAATTTAAATTGTAAAATACTCTATGATGAAACTTGATTGTGAAACAGGCTTGGGATGAATAAAGGCTGATATTTTACCCTACAAATCCAACACAAAGTCAGCACTGCCAAACACATGTCCTGAAGTTTTTGGGTCATGTAAGAGGCACATTATAATTAAAACAACAAACTAACTTTCTCAAGCATAGCAGCCAAATGCAAGAATGCAATTTATACACAAGGGAGGAAAAAATATGGTAAACCAAACAAGGGCTGATTCTGGAGTCAACAAGACTGAGTATTTGGGGTGGTTCTTTACCTGAAAATAGTATGTCACGATACTAAAATGTCAACTCGATTTCGATACTAAGGAACAGACTTGATACTCAATGCTGATTCTGGGGCCAAAATGATAATAAAACACTCTTTCTTTAGACAACAGAATGTGATTTTCAGCATTAAGTGCTTTCTTTTATATTTCCATGTGTCCTTATATGTGTAAAATCCCTCAGTGGTCCTGTAGGTTCCATAGTGGTCCATGGGTGTATACTAGTCTATGTGCTCTTATACTTGTTCTGATACAGCTTTGACTTAGACAAACTTTATTGATCCACAAGGGAAATTACTTGGACACAGCAACTCATTGACAGGACATAGGGTTATCTGTTACATAAGGGAGTTGTTGTACAGTTGTAGGGAGTATGGTATGAATGTAGTCCTGTATCTCTCACTGTTTGAGAGGAGCCTGTTGGAGAATGAGCTCCTCTGTCCCTCTATAGACAAGATCATTCTAAGGTTCATTTCCTTCCAGTGAATGGGACCTTTATAGGATCGATACCTGCTCAAATGAGTATCTACAGTAGTTTCAATACTAGCTTTAGTATCTGATTTTCTATACTTTTAACCACCCTACTTCAAAATGTCAGGAAAAATGTATTGTCAAGTTGAAGAAAACAAGCCCTCATTGAAAAAGTACAGTCTCTGTGATTGTAGCTACAATTTGTGCCTCTCTGCTTGGGTCCTCTGTTCTTATGTTCTCAGACAAAGACCTGGCAGCACCACCTTCCAACTCCACCCCCCGTGAGCCTGAATAATGCATGGCACCTCCTGGACACTTCCCACACATGAACCTCCTGCCCGGGGACCACCTCCACCTGAGGACCCTCTCCACACACGCACCCCCCATCTTCAAAGAACCACCAATCACCACATGGATTGTTCAGACCGCCCTGCTGGCTTTACGCAACTTGGACTTAGCCTCTCGCAGGTGCTGGGAAACACGAAGGGGGCCCACGTTTTGGAGAAAGTAGAACGGATTTTTTTTCCGATGCAAGCGCTGACAAAAACTTGGAGTGAAGGCAGGTGGGGAGAAGGAGTGGGGGCTGCAAGATCAAAAGCCTGTGTGTTCCTGGCGAGAGGAGCCAATCAGGAGCCAGGGCCAAGGAGAGGAGGAGAGACGAGCGATTCCCCTTTTAAATTGATCCCAGCGAGACCCTCAAGGTTCCCCCTCGCAGGACTCTCAGAAAAGCGATAGAAATCTGGCCCGCTGGATCTGAGGAGGAACCAGCAGAAGAATAAAGGCGAATTCTGAAGGGAGGGCGAGAACACAGAGGAGCCGTGGATAAGAGTAACCAATTGAAGAAGATCAAGGGACCCAAAGAGGAGACAAAAGGGGTGGGCTGGATGGCGTGTGAGGAGGGCATCCAGGTAACTTGCCTGGAATCCAGAAAACATACTTCTCTAGTACTTTACAAAGTCTGGTGACAGTTGAATCCCCCAAATTCAGATTAGCAGGGAGATGTTTGGTCCATGCGTGTCAAAACAAATATGGCTACTTACGAGAAAAAAGAAAGGTAAAAATATCACAAGGGACTAAATAATGTTGCAGATTTTGGTAACAATCAATATTAAAGGAACCTGATTTTCACTGTCTGAAAAACAGAACTAGTTAATTTTAAATATTTGCAGTGGTCCAAAGTTCTTCCTCACTTACCTTATGCATTCTGAGCATCCTCATTATTCACCACAATGAGTTTATAAGCACTTTTCACAACTCTCAGAGACTAGAGTGGAGTTTACCGTGACGGTAAAGTTACAATTAGCATGCTAGCCACGCACCTGGATGCAGACAGTACACAGCTGTCTTACTTTGACCCCCAAGCTGCTTATATATTATAACTGTACTGGGGCATGACAATTTTGGTCAAATGCATGGGGAAAAACGTGTCCAGCCTCTTTACAGGCTCTGAGGTGAGAGGCATTTCACTTAATTCAAAAGGATGGGTGGCCAATGAGCTCCTTCGTTTCACATGTGCCACTAAAATAAACAAATCTGATTGGACGGCCATGTTTAATCCTGCCTCAAGGCATGACGGAGGGAGTGGTGACCAAACTAGGGTTGTCAAAAGTATTGAAAATCAGATACTAATCGATAGTAAAACTATTATTAAAACAGGATACTCACTTGAACAGATCAATACAAAAAAGTCACATTCTGGACAGAAATGAATCTTTCCTGAATGTCTTTAGAATGATGTTGAGCTGTATCAGAACAAGTATAAGAGCACATAGACTAGTATACACCCATGGACCACTATGGAACATGGGAATAGAAAAGGTACCACCATTTAATGTCAAAAATCAAATTCTATTGTCTAAAGAATGACTGTTTTTTATTATAATCATAGTATTGGAATCAGTATTGAGTATCAAGTCTATTCCTTAGTGTTGAAATTGTTTGAAATTTTGGTATCGTGACAACACTAGACCAGACTGATATCTCTCTGTATAAAAAATACATCATTGTAGACTTGCCAGACGACCAGGTAGCAGACCCTGCTTTACAACCTCCGATGATGGGCTTACCAGACCGTCCTTTCTCCTAAATGTGTCCTGGCAGTGGAGGGTGGAGAGTTTGGATGGTGCGGGTGGTGCTGGCCTTAGATCACACTCTGGCCGGGACTAGTGTCATTCTCCACACCAGGCTGGATCCTCAAAGGGAGCCGTGCTATCAGAGAAGCCCAGAGACCCTGCAGCCTGCCAGAGCCCACCTGGACGCCAAGCACCAGCCAAGGTTGTGCAAGTCCCCGGAGATACAAACAAGGATTAAGGGCACATGCATCCTCCACCTCACTGTTCCACTGAGATAAAAGGAGAGATTTTTTGGACTCATTAAATTAAGTGGGTCTCCTGGCTCACGGACTACACACAAGTGAAAAGTTACATGTGAATAATGGCCTGGAATTGGAAAACTTAAATTAGGTCTGATATGGGATCAAACAGGAACTAAACCAAGACTAACCTGGAACTATGGGCAAAGCTAACCCAGTTCTGGCCCAGGTCTTATCTTGACATTAGAACCAGCTCTGCAGAAAGACAAGCAACAACTATGGGGTTGCCAAAAAGTCAAAACTCAGATTCTAGTCAATACTAAAACTAGTATCAAAACAGGACTAATTTCAAGTATTGATACTGAAAAAAATCTCTTAAACAGGACCAATTTGGCTGTTTTTCTTGATCTAAATCAAAACTAGAACTAGCAAAACTTAATATTAAAGGGTCCATATTAGGCTATTCTCTGATGTTACTTCCTCATCACAAACATAGGAGTTGTAGTTTGTTTCATTCACACATGTTTAACACACAAACCTTGCATATTTAGGCTGAGAAAACACTGTTCCACTTTGTGATGTCATGTGTTCTTCACTATTTTAAACTCCATACACATTCTCTAGAATCATGATTCATGTCTTGGAATTGCCAATCTCTAAAAAGTAATTTAACTTGAAAACTACAGTTCTGGCCCGCTTGATCTGACGAGGAACCTGCAGAAGAATAAAGAGGAATTCTGCAGGGAGAGAATACCAAGGAGCCGTGGGTGAGAGCAACCAGTTGAAGATCAAGGGAGCCGAAGAGGAGACCAAAAAGGGTGGGTTGGATGGCGTCTGAGGGGGCAGTCCAGGTAGCTTGTCTGGGATCCAGAAAATACACTTCTCCGTTACTTTACAAAGAGGCGAGTCTGGTCACATGTGAATCTCCAAGAGTTTAGGTGGCCGTGATTGACAGGTGGATTAGCCAATCAGGGACACACATGATCTGTCCATGTCAATACAAATATGGGAAAATGTAACTGTTAATTTGAAAACTACCGCTTCATGACATCACAAGGTGGAACGGAGCATTTTGAGCTTTGGAGATGTAGACAGACTAATAAAGGATTACCCAAACATGTGTGAATGAAACAAAACACAACTCCAGGTCTGTTTTTGATGAAGCAACAACATTTTAGCGCTTAAAGCTCACAGAGGCAATTTTGCATAGTATAGGTCCTTTAAAGAAACTATACTTTATGACTGTGGTATCAAAATGGTATCATGTCTTTTCCTTAGTGTCAAGCGCTAAGCTTTTTCCTTAGCGTCGCTATGGGTGACGTCACACTCCCTTAGTCCACTTCTTTATACAGTCTATGGAGTAGACAGAGAAGAGGCAGACCACACTTTGAGAAGCCTGATGTTAGCTCTTGTACACAGTGCATTGACTGGAGCTGTTCCATTTCAGAGGACTTGCATGTTACAGCCGTGAGATGGGGCCACAAATCACACTGGGCTGCAGTGGTGTAAAGAGCGGAGAGCACAGGAGACATGAGGAAATGAACAGTGCAGTGTGAACGGTCTGGCTCCAGCTGCATATGATTTACATGTCTATATTAGCCATTTAAACCGTGAAGGAACAAAGGATTTATTGGTTAATTCAGTGCTTAGCTGCAGCAGAGTACAGTAAACAGGCTGCTCGTACTGATGGATAGCCAGCATTGGCCATGAATAACTTAGAGCTTCATAAATAAGCAGATCTCTACTAATATCATTAAAGGAGCCCTGAGGCCAACAGCGCTCTCAGCTCCTGCAGTCTGTGACAAATGCCCTGGAATCATGAAACCATTCACCATCAATATTTTGACATTTCATTCAGCTGACTCTCCCCACAAAGCCATTTATTTAATTAGCTCAGGCAGAATTGGCAGAGAGGTCGATGCAGAGGAGGGTGCGGGCTGCAGTTGCCACAGGTAACCTTTTGGGGGACTCAGTGGTAAATAGATTGGAGTGAGCGCAGACTCATGATGAGAGCTGTACACAGAAGCAGGGAATAACATGCACTATTTATACCAGGAGAGGGGGATTAGCCTGTCATTAGAATAAAGAGCACGCAACAAGAATCAATTTCAAGGTTTAAAAAGCTGACAAACACAGTTTACTTATCCTCCTCTGGCTCCAGCTCAGGCTCCAGCGCTCACAGCCCCTCACAGCCCCTCACAGCCCCTCATAGCCCCTCTCAGCTCCTCACAGCCCATATAAGCTGCTTTAGCCCAGCTAAATCAGCCGTCATGTCATTAGACCAAGAATCAGACTAAATGTCCTCATCTTTAAGAGGAACAACTGATCCTCTTATGAGCTACATATGTACACATAGTGAAGTGAATATTAGACAATAGCACAGGGAGTAGCCCAAGAAGTGTAAGAGTAACTTAAAGAGTAACTGTTGGGACGTTAACATCTGAATTTGAAGTGAATGTGATGTGAAGGAGAAAACATTAAATAATGCACAAAATCTCGTATTTTCAAAAGGACAGACACACAAAAGAGAAACTAAATCATATCTGAAGGAGCACTGCAAGAAGCACAAATGTTCAAATCATTTCATATTGTCAACATAAAGCTTTTGTCACTTGTAGACATTTGGAACGAGAAACCACAATTTAGTGCGTATGTTGCTAGAAAAGTACTCAGACCATGTTTTTGATGTTGCAAGTGTCCAAAGGTGGGTAGTACTCAGTTACGTGTAATCATTCTTTCCAGTTCCTCCCTACTTTGTCATCTTCAGTCCATACTCTGACTGGCTGTTTTTCTTTTCCACAGATCTGACACATCATTTTGTCCCTGCTCATATACAGTGGAGAGACACAGATCCACCCCTGACCTCTGACCTGCACAGGGTCTGCCCGCCGTGTGACTGGGCCAGACATGGGACAGGAAGCACTGAGGAAGCATCTCACGCAGAGGAGGTGGAGAGGGCAGCACACTGTCCCAGCACAGTGCAGTATGGGGCTCCGAGTGCACTAAACTACTACATTCAAATGGTCTTTGTCCCCAAAATCAGACTCTCAGACTCTTGTCCCAGTCTACAGCAGGTCAAAGTACTCAATAGGTGCAAATGGGGGGCTATGAGAGTTTTTTTGCTCTTAGGTCAGTCACGAAAATTACTATATCAACTTATTCAGTATATGAAAGCTGGCACGATTTATTTTGGGGCTCAAGATTTACTGTGTGCACAACTTCTTTGTAAAGGTGGGGAGATTTGAGGCATTTTTGTTGTAATACGAAAAGATCTGAGCTGTAGGGTTAGAAGTTATAGGTAACTTATGTGGATAATTATTGCTTCATTCTGTTGTTTATTTGCTGAAACTTAGACTTTTTAATGATACTATTTAAAAATGGTTCAAGGTTCAAGGATAATCTTGCAATACTGTTATTGTATCAGTGGCATAAAATAGTTTCAGTATTATCGTTTATCACAGTATATCTACGTAGCAGTATACGGTGCTTCAAAATGTGTTATTGTGACAGGCTTATCTGATCTCCACAGCACATACTGTATGCAGTGAAGCTCTGGTAGTTTATACTTTAAAGTAGTGAACCAAAGCAAAGCAACATGTGCTCAGTGGACGGGACATAGCTTGTAATCTCTGCACATCTAAAACGAGTGACAACGCATCCAAACACACGTCGAATATTCTCCTGTTTCTTACCTCATGCAGCTGAACGCTTCTCCTAGTCTGCTCCTAAAATAAATCAGACTGCTGTTACATGCAGCAGGTATCTCTATCAGCTTCTCCAGATGTGTTAATGGGATTCACAACAACTCAGAAACTCAGAAACAAACAGAAAAATCTGTTTAAATTGGAATAGGCCAGTTATCAGTTTACCTGGTGTTTATGTAAACGTACTGACTGTGCTATAAGAGGCAGCAGTTAAGGAGTCCCATGGTTCAGGTCACTCTTCATATAGTGCATGACAACAGGAGGCCTAACATTATATAACATGGTAACCCTACAAAACAGAGAAGTCACCGCTGTGGTGGTTTTGAAGGCTCTGGGTTGTGACCAGATTTATCCTTCAGCCCTCTGATGTAAACACCAGGGCTAGAGTCATTCTCAACCTGAGCCAGGTGTGGTTCTGGCCAGGCCCATACCGTGAAGGCTGTTTGAGGGAGTTTTTCCTCTCTTAAAAAGCCACAAACCACCAGGCATGGACCATTTAGAGCTCTGAGCCTGAGATTTTCCATCTGCGCTCCAAGCCTCACAGAGACCAGAAAGTCAGGACTATATAATGAAACTGCAGGCACTTGTGGTCTAATCTAACAATAGTAAACATCATGTAGAGCCCTGGAACCTGCAGGTCCAACAAACCCTGTGCACCTTCACTGAACTTACACACCCCATTCTGTGATGGCTCACAACCTTAACGACCAGACCAACTGTTACTGATGGAGTTTCTCTCTCTGTGCTTCACAACAGAGAGCCAAAGCCTCACCACTGGACCTGGAACTGAAGAAGTATGAATCACATAGTGCTAATGTGTTGTGCTCCGTGCTCCCTGACAGGCACGCTAAAGCCAACCTCTCTTTAACATTCACTCCATACGTTAGTGGGAGTGTGGCCTCCTCTCCTGTCAGGATAGGGCTGCACAGCCTGGGAATGATTAGGCCTGTGAGGCCCATTAGCATGCGCATCGCTGGGCTAAATATAGGTGCGCCTGGCTCACTCTGTGCTGGGTCATATCCACCATGCTGCAGCCCCCATACAGCCCACTCACCGTGAGAGGGAGGCCTTGGCTGAGTCAGGGCAGGAGCGGTGATCAGCTGTCCCACAGGAAGTGAGGCGCTGTGGGGGAAACACATGACGTTCAGCAGGAGCACGTGTTACTTCCACATCCACACAGTGAGGAGGGTCAGGGGAGGGACAGAGAGGGGCCGATCGTGAGACTGGTCTGTCTGAGACACAGCTCAGTGTCAGAGCTCAGAGCTGTCAGTCATACACAGAGTGATGCAGTCTCATTGTTCGTCCATCATAAAGGCTCAAAGTGACAGCGGATTCCCATGGCAGGCGGCCATATAAAGAGCTGGGCTACAAGCCACATTCTTATTTTCTGTCATGTCACCAGGCTAAAAATAACACAATACAATACAACTCTGATGTTCTTTCATGTTGGACAGGATTATGGCTTTCGTGTTTATGTAAGGACAGTCTTTCCTGCAACAACAAAAGACTGCAGCACGTACATTTGGAGGTTACATTTTCACTCTCTCCCACATCCTACAGATTATCACTGAATCACATTATCTTCAAATCATCCTGAGTACACGAAAAGACCTTGTTACCAAACATTTGAGTGACGGGCTTCACTCACCCAGGACCTTCTCTTGCTGTTACACTGTTTATTTGATCTGCACCACTGTAAAACTATGTGAGAGCTTTTTTGGGAGAGTGCTGAGGGAAAACACTCTTTCCCACAGTCTGACCGAGCACATCCCAAACAGAGCATGTTTTCCAGCTCTGCTCCTACCCAGCCCGCCCCTCCCACCCGTGAGAGGGACACACTGCACCCAGCTCACCCCAAACCAGGAGGCTCGCCCACACACACACCCACCCGCTCACCTGGGACCAGAGGTTACAGGAGCCTGGGAATGTCTCACATGAAGAAGGCAATCAGAGGCCAGGCAGCTCAGAGGGACCGGACAGGAAGCAGGCCGCGAAACCACTTCCTGTCTGAAAGGAAAGACAAGAGGAAGTGGTTTGTGGATATCCCTCTGCTGCACAGAGAGTACTGGGTCTATGAGAGAGGGTCCGAGTCAAGCGCTGAGGGGCATTTAACCCTAGAGCTGCTGTGTGGAGCCAACAGGTGGCGCAGGCAAAAGCGTACTATCTGCACATCCATTACCAGTCAAAAACTTTCTACATTGTCAGTCAGGTGCTTGTAATCAGAAACACCTAGCTGTAGTCAGAAGAGTCATGTGTGATGTCACATAGTACCTTGAAATCACTGTGGCAAATGGAGACAGTAGCTAGTTTGCCCTAAAACTGCCACAAAAGACAGCCACAGGAGACAGGATAAAATGCTATTAAAACACCATATACAAAGTCAAGTAGCAAAAACGTATATTTGTTGTAAATAATAAGGTTGTTTTATATTTTAGATTCAGATTCCTCAACATGGCCACCCTTTAATTTATTGACAGTGTTGCAAACCTTTGACGTTCTCTCAATGAGTATGGCCATTATGAAAAGTCTAACGTATAGAATATAAAGTACTTTTTGTCTCCAACATTATGCTCATTGATTATTTTCATCCCTTCAGTGAGAATCCACAGTGTAAAATAGTGAAAACAATGAAAAAACATCAAATAAAACAACTTTTGACTGGGAATGTAATTTCCAGTAAAAAAAAAAAAAAAAAAAAACATTTAGAAAATATTATTCAAGTAAACAGAGGTGTCTTCCACATTTGGCATCACATCACTCCACACAGTGATGGTAGGGGACTTGCACTGGGCCAGGCCTCAGTCTACAGGAGTCTAAGGGTTTGAGTGTGGTTCAGGTGTGACAAGCAGGAAACACAGTACCAGTGAAGGGTGCACTGGTCTAATTGCAGAGGACAACTCAGGAAACTGGGTGAGTTGAGCAGCTCTAAGGAGCACACCTGCTCCTGTGTACAGCTGAGACATCTATACATGACACAGGGCAGTTATCATGAACAATGAAATGGCCTGCACAGTTACAAGAGTTCAGACTTTTTTTTTTTTTTTGAGCTTTTATAAACTATGGATGAATCAGCACTGACCAGTGCAGTCTGATGTGTTCACTAAACATTCACTGAACAAAAGTCACTGTTATGATCATTCATGTTAATTAATGTTTTTTGGGTTGTTTTTTTTTTTTTGTAAAAATGGGATTGATGTCATTGTATCGTAATGTATGACTCATAACTGCAACCTCTTGATGCTCCGCTCTAGTTGTCATGTGAAAGTGGATATTTTGTCCACACATCTTTAGTCACAGCCAGGAACATAAAACAGCAAGTTGAACCACCACAATGAGTGTTCCACATCTTCAGTGTGTATTTGTTATGACCAGCAAGCCTAAAGCTAAATAAAACTGATTCATTTAAACCTCGGACATGTCTGTGTTCATTCCAAATGGGCCAGATCTGCCTCAAAACCTCTCCAGTAATGACAATCTACAATCTCTTCACAGCAGTATTGCATTCAATCATTCACAGGACAATGACACCCTGCCTGGTTTTCATTTCTCCTCGTTCTGTTATGTTTATTCGAGAGGAACAAAAAAATGATCCATAATGTCTTCCCGCCATATTCCCACAACATTCTCCATCAGATCACTTTCAGAGGAGACGTCCAAAGTCAACAGAGGAGACCACCTACGCACTACCTGAAAACCCCCAGTGACCTGAGCCCTGCCAAGAACTCCAACCTGTGTGAGCCCTGCCTTTGCACTGGAGGTACAGAGAACTGATACTGTACTGATCATATCACAACTGTGGTTTTGGAAATGTAAATGGAGTATATCCTCTGTAATTAAAATTACACATTACAAATATCTAAAAAAGATTGATATTATGCAAAAATTGACTTTTTGGAGCTTTCTATAACTTTGTTTCTATCATCAAAAACATGCCTGAATAGGTTTCAGATGTCATCCATGCATGTTTGAGTAATCTAGTAATCTCTCCCAGGCCCTATTCAAACCCTCCTTACGGTTAGCTGTAAGGTTCTGTACAATGCTCTGCCCACAAGCGTACATCACCCATGACAAATCTGATGCGATGTGCAGTAGTTTCATTAGCTGGATGCATGCTGATTGTGTCGTGATAGCGTTCTGAAGGTGGTGTGACTAAGTGCAAAGAGCAAAGGGAGGGAGACTCAGAGCAACAAAAACTGAAACTAATGACACATTTTAATTACGTCTGGACCGTGTAGTAGTGTAAATTGAAACATGATATGAATTTTGATCACTGTGATATCATTTGCTGCTTGTTTTCGTGTCAGATGTGAGGGAGAGCAGAGGAGTGCAGCTAAAGGCTACAGCTAATGCCGTTGTTGAAGAATAAATAATGGAATTTTCATGAGCAGCATAAACACTCGGCTCTGCAGATGCTAAAAACAAGAACAATGACATGAGACGTGGAGTATAAGCTGAACAAGCGGTTAGTGTTAACTACTAGAGCTACTAGAACTAGAGCACAGCTAAATTATGGGCTTTGTTTTTATTATACAAAGTAGTCAAGTGCTCTGCTCACGTCTTTTTACTGGAATCACAATCAAAATAAGTGCCTCTGCTATTGCTTAAAAGATGGCTGATTACTGAATATTGTAGTGTACACTTTTTTAAGTTTACAAGTACTGAAGTAAAGCTGTGGAGTAAAAGTTGCCTCATAAAAAATTAAGTTTGTCATTTACATCATGTACCCATTATTACAGGAGTCTATGGTGACCCGCCATAGCCTAAAAATAAGACACAAGATCTCACCTCATGGGGTTTCAATGATCATGAGAACAGTGAGAAATCATCCTAGAACTACACGGGAGGAGCTAGTCAGTGACCGCAAGGCAGCTGGGACACAGTCACTAAGAAAACCAACACTTTATGCTGCAATGGATTAAAATCCTGCAGGTCTCCCTGCTTAAGAAGGCACATGTGCAGGCCCACCTGAAGTTTGCCAATGAACACCTGAATGATTTAGAGAGTGTTTGGGAGAAGGTGCTGTGGTCAGATGAGACCAGAATCGAGCTCTTTGGCATTAACTCAACTCGCCGTGTTTGGAGGAAGAGAAATGCTGCCTATGACCCCAAGAACACCATCCCCACCGTCAAGCATGGAAGTGGAAACATTAGGCTTTGGGGGTGTTTTTCTGCCAAAGGCACAGGACATGTACTGTTAAAATCCTGAGTGACAACCTCCTTCCCTCCGCCAGGAAACTGAAAATGTCCAACATGACAATGACCCAAAACATACAGCCAAGGCAACAAAGGAGTGGCTCAAGAAGAAGCACATTAAGGTCATGGAGTGGCCGAGCCAATCTCCGGACCTTAACCCTATAGAAAAACTATGGATTGAGCTGAAGCTTCAAGTTGCCAAGCGACAGCCACAAAACCTGCTTCAAATCATCCCACAGATTTTCAATGATGAATTCAAGTCTGGGGACTAGGATGGCCAGAACATTGTACTTGTTCCTCTGCATGAATGCCTGAGTAGATTTTGAGCAATGTTTTAGGTCATTGTCTTGTTGAAATATCCAGCCCCAGCGTAACTTAAACTTTGTGACAGATTGTTGAACATTATTCTCAAGAATCTGCTGATATTGAGTGGAATCTATGAGACCCTCAACTTTAACAAGATTCCCAGTACCTGCACTGGCCACACAGCCCCACAGCATGATGGAACCTAAACCAAATTTTACTGTGGGTAGCAGGTGTTTTTCTTAGAATGCTGTGTTCTTTGGCCGCCATGCTTATCGCCTCTTGTTATGACTGAATAACTCAATTTTTGTTTCATCAGTCCACACCCCCTTATTCCAAAATGAAGCTGGCTTGTCCAAATGTGGTTTTGCATATCTCAAGCAATTCAGTTTGTGGCATCTGAGAAGAAAAGACTTCTTACGCATCACTCGTGCAAATTGCGCTGTATTGTTGACCTATGCACAGTGACACCATCTGCAGCAAGATGACCTTGCAGGTCTTTGGAGGTGGTCTGTGGGTTGTTTTTCACCATTCCGATCATCCTTCATCTTTGCCTCTCTGATAGTTTTCTTGGCCTGCCACTCTGGCCTTAACAAGAACTGTGCCTGTGGACAGCTGAAATCTTTGGTATAGCTTTTTGTAGCCTTCCCCTAAACCATAATGCTGAACAATCTTTGTTTTCAGGTCATTTGAGAGATGTTTTGAGGCGCCCATGTTGCCACTCTTCAGAGTTGAGTCAAAGAGAAGAACAACTTGCATTTGGCCGCCTTAAATACATTTTGTCATGACTGGATGCACCCGTCTATGAAGTTCAAGGATTAATGAGCTTATCAAACCAATTTTGTGTTCCAATTAGGGCTGCCACAAACGATTATTTTGATAGTCGACTAATCACCGATTATTTTTTCGATTAGTCGACTAATCGATCCGTAAACTGACTGTAAAACATACAGCTTATCGCACCAGCATGCAGCTGATCAGATCATTAGCTTTCTGCTTGAAGTAGGGCTTTGACTTTTGCCCAAAAATCATATTCGAAGTTCGTTTGTTTATTAATATTAATATTCGAATATATTCGAATATTGTATTAATATTTTGACCATTAAATGCCTTCAGTAAGACCAGGGGTCGGCAGAGCCGCGTGTGGCTCTTTCATCGTTCTGTCGTGGCTCCCTGTGACTTTGGAAAATAATAATGAGTATTTAATTACATTGTATTTTTATTTTAGTTTGTTCGTTTTTAAATGTAAATCTAAAATTGTAGATAATGGTAATCTTGTAACATTTAAATAAAACGTTTTTAATATTTTTGTCGCTCAAAACATGCATCAAAGCCGCTGATGTGCGCCACCCGCACACACTGGCAGCCCGGACTTACCGGCACCTACATCAGCAGTATGATTTTCGGCCCAATGATGATAAATCCAAGAAAAGAAAAGTTTCTGAAGAAAACAGAACGCTTAATGCTACGTGGGCAGATTCATTTGCTTTCGCGGCTGATGAGACTGGTACACGCGGTACACGCGACAGTGGATAATTTAAGTTTGGATTTTTATTTCCTACGAGGAGGACTCAAATAATAATGTGTTTAATGCAGCTTTGCGCACATTTGTTTACGTTATACAGAAGCGAAACTTAAAACCACATGGCTTATTTGCATAAACTAGAAGCGCTGAAAAAACAGCTAGCTCCTTGTTGTTCGTTCGAATATCTCAATTTTTTTAAATATTTGAATTATATTCAAATAACGAAGTTCGGAGTCAAAGCCCTACTGTTCACCCTAATATTGGCAGCTAACTAGCCGGTTTGCTTACCGAGACGACGGACCCTCTTCAGAATCATCCACAATGACATGCTTTCTCTTCAGATGCTCATGCATAGCCGTTGTGCTACCATGATACGCAAGTTCAGCTTTGCAAATGTTGCACTGCACGCTTTTCTCACCACTTTTCTTAAACTGCTCCCACACTTTGGAGCTTCGTTTCCGGGTAGCCATGCTACTGTTATGGTATCATTTACAGTGAAATCAGGACTGACGCCAATTACCACTACTGCGCATGTGCGAATGTGTGTGTGTGTGTGTGTGTGTGTGTGTGTGTGTCTGTGTGTGTGTGCGTGTGTGTGTGTGTGTGTGTGCGTGGTATGTGACAGAAAGGCAGACGCGGCAGTGGAAGCTGCAGCCACAGTTTCGAGAGAAAAGCAAAGTAAAAAAAAAAACAAAACAAAAAAAACCAAAAAAAAAACGATGCATCGACTACTAAATTAGTTGTCGACGATTTTGTTCGTCGACATAATCGTGACTAATCGACTAATCGTGGCAGCCCTAGTTCCAATTACTCTGTGTTGGTTAGTTATAGGTATTCAAAGCAACAAAATGACAAGGGTGCCCACATTTTTGCACAGCCTATTTTTCACATTTGATTTAATTTCATACAAATGAATATTACTACACTTAAAATCTGTGTCTGGAAAACCACCCAGTCCTCGGCTTTTATGGGAAAATGAATGACATGCCACTGTGATCATTTTCTGTGAAGACAGAGTCAATTATTATGCAACCTCAGAGGGGTGCCCAAACTTTTTCATATAACTGTGTATAGATATAAATAAAATGAATGAAATCTATGGGAAACACTTTATTATTGTGAAATTTAGGCCCACATGCTCTACCCTAATTTTGATGCATTGCAAATATCACATTTTCCAAATGGTAAAAAGATTGATGTATGTGAAGAATGGATAGCTCATAGAAGTGTAGCGCCAACTCTTTCAAAATCAACTGGAAGTGAAACATTGCCCATTTGTGGTTAATCACAATCACAACAGCTTTACTGCCATAGTCTGCAAACAAAAAACTTATACATTTTAGCACACTTCATTCCTGGTACATTGTGAAAAATAAAATATAGTTTGAACATCAACAAAAAAATAAAAAAATAACAGTAAAAAGATGAATTTACATCGCTGAACCCACGTTCCCCCCGCCCAGAGTCCCTGTGCAGTACCCAGCAGAGGAGCAGGTCTGTGGGTATGTTTATTGAGCATTTGGCCATCCATCATGTGCCAGGGGAGCAGTGAGATAACCATGTAACAATATGAAGCAGTCAGGAGCGGATTAGAGCACACAGGGACCGGAGCATGTCCTTGCTTTGACATTATTTATTGAAATTTAAATTCACAGATTGAAATATGTGTCGCGAGTCCATTATGACGGCAGCCGCTCTAACGCGCTGGAACATTGGCTCTTTGAACGCCTGTCCCTGGGGTGAGGGGGATAATAGAGTGGAGTAGGCCTGTTTAGGGAGGGCATCAGGCGCATTAAGGAGCATTTGTTTGCTGCTGTTGGGATGGTGTGGTTATCAGAGTGCCGTCTCTGTGTGACGTGGTTACGCTGCTAAGTGAACATTACATTAGAATTGTATGGGAGGGGGGTGTTAATGTTAATGTTTACCAATGGTGGATTCACTTGAGATTTTAGAGGTTTGATTTTTCCATATTCTCATATTTTCTAAAATGTACAGCTAGACCAGTGGCTTATTGTTTAATACAGGAGATGAACAATACATTTTGGATTCTCAAGGTTTGTCATCTCAACATTTTATAATTTACTCCCTCTTATTTTTGTTGTACATTAATATTTGAGCTGTATTCATAACCCAGGGGTCAGGACAGATCTCCAGTGATACTCAGGTTTCTAAAAAACTACACAGCTTATAATCAAGGTATGGAAGTTACTTCAGAACATTCTCCATGGAGATAAAAAAAAAAAGTTTTATGCCATACTGTGGAAGATTATAGGCAAAGGAACAACATTTCCATGGACACAAGCAGGAGCAGACCCTGCTCCAGGCCAAATAAGTCAGGTTTGTGAAGGTGTCAGCCCACTCACAATTAAGAGATGCACTAATCCAATACTGGTATTGCATGTCGGTGCCAATACTGAAAAATTTACTGATCAGATATCAGCCTTTACATATGGATTCAGTCGATATCCTGGTTGGACATATACACTGATGTAATAAGACTATTTATTGGTTGCAGTCAGCCAAGAAAGTCTCAGAATGTTTGAACTTTTATTTATGTGCCATTTTCAGTCTCTGCGCTGTTATCAGTTCATATCGGGTATCGGCAGATTCTTAAAGTATAAAGTGTATATGGGAATTGTATTGATGATACTACATTTAAATACATATATGTAATGACCACAGTGATCAGAGTACATCTACATTTGCGTCTCAGGCCATTCTAAAGTTAATCTTGTGCCTGTAATAAAATGCAGAGCAGCCCGTCCTCTCAGACACTGTGATAAATGCCTCTTTTGATGGCCCACTTGTGTAATGAACAGAGTTTTTCCTTGGCACTGTGATTCCCATCTTAATGATGTTATTAATTAGCCCCGTTCACATGGAGCCCTCTCTGAGCTGAAGAGCTGAAGAGCTACTCGCGCTACACTCACGCCTGACCCTGATTTGTGAGCGTGCGTTAGCTTAGCCAGGGCTTTTCTGTCAGAGCAGAAGAGGAGGAGGGGGAAAAGTGCCTGAGGAAGAGTATAGGGCCCCTCCTCCTCTCTCTCGTGTAGACTCATATGACCAGGATATACTGTAGATTTATGCTCATGGTTTTCCAATGAAAGTGAGGGACAGGCGGAGCTCCACGTAGGGCTAACCCTCTGTGTGGACAGCCAGATCAATGTGCTGTTTAGCTAATCACTGGAGAGCAGGACTGAGATGAGGACGGAGGAGGAGGAAAGGATAGAGCGATGCTGGGCTGAGAGGAGAAAAGGAGGGAGGGATGAGAGGAGGGGATAAGGGTGGTGTGAGGAGAGGATGAATGGATGCTGGGCTGAGGAGGAGAGGATGGACAAATGCTAGTCTGGAGGTCTGGGAGAACTAAAGGGAAGAGTGAGGTGGAAGAAGGAGTGGGGTTTGGAGGTATAAGGAACAGTGTGAATGGTCTAACAGGTATCCACACTTCTAACTCTGCGTCTGCAGCCAGGTGTTTGCATCAGAAATACCCGTCTGTAATCAGGGCAGTCTTACGTGATGTCACCAAATACCTGAGACACCAGTTTTAATACCTAGTTTGCACTAAAATTGTCAAAAAGGGACTAGGAACTGTAGACAATGCCATTAAAACACTATACACAGTGTAGGGTTTAGTTCCACATTAAATTCTGCTGCTCTAGATTCTTCTATCAAACTCAAACCTGCCTGACCCCAGCACTGGTCATATAGTGGTCAGCAGTCCTATCTTTACCCCGACACACAGCTAAGTTACTCTCCTATAACAGCTGGTTGTAATTAGGCCCCTCCCCCCCATGGGACAGGAAACGAGCAATCACTTAGTGATGACAGGTACCAGGCCATCGATGCCCTCCTCCAGCTCTGCCTCCCAGTGAGAGGGGCTTTTCCACGAGCTAACACATGAGCTAATGACCTGTGACGCGCGGTGAGGCCGGCATAATATAAAAATCAACTAAATATGAAAAGGGAAAATATGATAGAGATTTCACTGACAGATTGTGTGGAAAAAGGAGCAGGCATATTAACTGCTAAGGTAATGCAGGCAACTACACTAGTAGTTTAGTCTCAAAGATGGTTTCTCAGCAGAGGATTATACATTCAATTAGCATTTTTGATTTGCCGGTATTAAACTTCTAAACCTGCTATTGAGGCTTTGCAGCTGATAGCATCACAACCCCAGGGAATGTTGATGACAACAGTAGACTCTGCTCTGTCTGATGCTCTGTTATTCAAATTAGACTTTAATCTGAGTTTTAAACACAATCGGATCAGAAAGAGCTGACTTGGCTAGAACTAGCTGATTTCTGCTGTTAAACAAGTCCCTCTCAAATAACATACAGTCACAAGCTAGCATTAGCCTACAACAGGAGTCACTAACAGGCGGACCGGGGTCCGAGTCTGGACCCAGGCGCCATCTCATACGGACCCGGACCTATAGTTAACAAATTATTAAATGACGTTTAATTTTGATGGGGCGATTAAATTTTAAATAGCAACGTTACAGCTTTTCTCTAAACTTTAAGGTCACCACACACTACAGGAGAATTTCCCCGATTTTGGGTGTGATTTGCTTTCCCCGAGTTTGGGGAGGCGTGACCCGACTTTGTGTCTTCATGTGCGATTTTGAAGCTGCTGTGCTTCTCATGTCTGTGTGAATCTGAGCTGCTCTGTCAGATCATAACCACCAAACATCAGCAACGCTACAGCAACAGCCAATAAAGCATCAGGGGCAGACGGATTGACGGACACAGAGGCGCGAGATACAAACTCGGGATATAGCGAAAATAATAAGACTTTATTACCTCTCATACATCTCACCATCTCATGACAGTCTACAAAACCGTGCTATTAATCCAGTTTGAGGCAATCTTTGTAAGTAAAAAGTCCAGAGTGGTTCCTCATGTGTGTCTGTTTACATGCACACAGCGCACAGATCGAGATGAAGCTGCAGATTAGCGATAGTGACTCTACTTCCTGTGGACTTTATCGCCAATCTTTTAAGCATTAAAAATCATGTATGTGAAGAATTGCACCACATTTCGCAAATAATAATAACACAGTTTTGACTTGTATCTAAACTAAAAGTGCAACATTCTGATCTTTTGAACACTTAAGAGTCTCAGAGCGAGTGGTTTTACTGTAGACAGGAAAGAGCTGATGCGTTATGCAGCTTTATAGCCTGTGGTCCACAGCCATATCCTGCTCCAGTCTTTGCGATCGGAGATTTTAAATCTCATAAGATTTTCCTCGTGTCTGTGGTGTACGCTTTTTGTCACATGCTTAAAAATCGTTTAAGATCGAAAAATCCTGTAGTTTGTGGCAGTCTTTACAGCACTGTATTAATGGACCAAGAAACATACAAACCAATCGTGTGATTGTATGATGTATGTGAATGTGATTTTATGTATGTGATTGTGTAATTAAAACACTACGTGACACTATGTCACTACGTGGCGCTACTTAGCTAATGTTTTTAACTTTTCGTTAATTTGACAGTCTATTGTTCATACATGCAGACACTGTTAAAACTAGACTACTTCTGTATCACAATCATAACGCAAATTTTTGTTGAATACCCTTGGCCTACAATTTTTCAGTGAGTCACTCTCACCTTTTTGTTGAAAATCAAACTCCTAAACAGGACCATGAACACTCAGATTGATCACAGGCTCCTGAAAATGTTTTGTTTAAATCCATTTTGTATTTTTTTCTTGAAGTTTTTGACCATCTTAAAACTTTTTTATCTGTGTTTGCTAATGTGTGTGCACTGTGTCTCCATGGTACCTGCTGAATATTCTGCCAATAGAGCTACATGTAGAACACCCCCAGCGTGATGTCACTGCAAAGTATCAATTTTTATTCATTGTCCAGCCCTTAAAGGACACATTCTGCATTATTTGTATTGCTGTTGATCATTAAACATGCTCTTGAGTACTACTATTTTCATATCTCACGTTTAAGTTAAGTATTAAGTAAGTTAATATCAGGCTTTATACACTGTCATTATTTCATTTTCCAGCTTGGGCACATTCCGTATTGGAATCTGGTGTAAAGCTCCAACATAAAGCAGTGAGGGGAATTACCATAAGGAAAAACTAATGTTATTTCAATAAGGACATGCCCAAGAACATGTCAATATAAGCACAGTCATAATGAACACAATTTGACCACAGAAAGAACCAGTCTACTAACGGTTAATACACTTTGAAACTGTAAAGGGTTTCTACCTGTGATGCAACAACCCTGAGAAAACTTAGATAAGTGTGTTTGAGGATGGCTCAGAGCAAGAGGAATTACAGCAACAACGTCAACATGGCTAAAACCTAAAAAAAAAAAGTCTATTTTACGTCATACGTGTTCTTTTAAGAGTATGGAGTAGAGGTGGATGAAATTTAAATAGTTTTGTAGTTGCGAAAATTTTGAATATTAAAAAGGTCCTATTGTAATATTCTAACACGGTTTAAAGCTTAGAGGAGTCGTTTTCACATCAAAAACATACCAGCAGGTGTGTTTCATTTCATTCACACGTTTGAGTGCCTTTTTATTATTAGTCTGTTTACATCTCCAAAGCTCAAAATGCCCTGTTGCATCTTGTGATGTCATGCAGAGGTAGTTTTCAAGTTAACAGCTCATTCTTCTTTAGTTCAGTAGAGATTGGCAATTCCGGGGCGGAAATCATCCAAATGATTCTAGTAAAGGTGTATGGAGTTTAAAACACAGTGCAGCACTTCCTTTATTACTGCATGATGTCACAAGGAGGAACAGAGTGCTTCCTGTTTGAGAGAAGTACTCAGCCTAAATGTGCAGGGTTTGTGTGTGAAACATGTGTTAATGAAACAAAACACAACTCCAGGTGTGTTTGTGATGAGGAAACAACATTAGAACAGAGATCAGAAAATAGTGTAATATGGGCCCTTTAAAGCCATATTTCCAATGCTAAAAGGCTGTGTTATTATTATCCCAATAATCCAAGTAAATATGGAGTTTCTCATTTTGTCAATATCTCTCATTCCAGGTTAGAGACAGAGAAAAATTATCCCAAAATATTCCAGTAGTTGGAATAAATCAGTGGGATGGTTAGGGTTGGCTGTGATGTGAGGCACTCCTGTAGCAGACATTTAGAGGTCTCTGGTGGGCACTGAAGAGCTCCACATAGCCCTGTTTCCACTGACACTCCACAGAAGTTACACCACACCACTCCATGCCAGGTCTTATCCACAGAGAAGTGTTCCAGCTCATTACGGCCTCTAACCCTTCTATTTAAACACTGCAGTAAACATCACGAAGTTAGGATTTATGGCTTAACAAATGAATCGACAGCCAGTCAAGTTCATCCACACCAAACTCATCCATGTCGTTATGGACCTTGCTTTGTCCACTGGTGCACAGTCATGTTGGAAGAGGAAGGGGGCAATTCCAAACTGTTCCCACAGAGTTGGGAGCATGGAATTGTCCAAAATCTCTTGGTATGCTGAAGCATTCAGAGTTCCTTTCACTGGAACTAAGGGGCCAAGCCCAGCTCCTGAAAAACAACCCCACACCATAATCCCCCCTCCACCAAACTTTACACTTGGCACAATGCAGTCAGACAAGTAACCAGCGCAATTCGTCACTCCAGAGAACACATCTCCACTGCTCTAGAGTCCAGTGGCGCCGTGCTTTACACCACTTCATCCGACACTTTGCGTTGCACTTAGTGATGTATGGCTTGGATGCAGCTGCTCGGCCATGGAAACCCATTCCATGAAGTTCTCTACGCACTGTTCTTGAGCTAATCTGAAGGCCACATGAAGTTTGGAGGTCTGTAGCAATTGACTCTGCAAAAAGTTGGCGACCTCTGTGCACTATGCGCCTCAGCATCCGCTGACCCCGCCCCATCAGTTTACGTGGCCTACCACTTCGAGGCTGAGTTGCTGTTGTTCCCAATCGCTTCCACTTTGGTATAATACCACTGACAACTGACTGGAATATTTAGGAGTGAGGAAATTTCACGACTGGACTTGTTGCACAGGTGGAATTATATCACAGTACCACGCTGGAATTCACTGAGCTCCTGAGAGCGACACATTCTTTCACAAATGTTTGTAGAAACAGTCTGCAGGCCTAGATGCTTGAGTTTATACACCTGTGGCCATGGAAGTGAGTGGAACACCTGATTTTGATTATTTGGATGGGTGAGTGAAAACTTTTGACAATATAGTGTACCGGTGGAGAGAAAAACAAGAGTTGATCGCAAATATGGCGTCTTGAAAATAATCAAGTAAAGATGACTCAAACATGCACAAATTATTCCAAATATAACTGTGAGTGAGTAAATGGTGAAGGGAAACAACTGTAACATGGTTAAATGTCTGTTTTAACAAGACCATGAAAAATAAATAACTCAAGTGAGTCAAATGTAAGAAGAGTTACCCTTGGGTGTAGTCGCCGCACCAGTCACTGTGTGTGCCCTTCGTCCATGTTCACTTCTGTAAAGACAACACAAACACAAAACGTTTCAGCCAATCAGAAGTGTACTAATAATAGTACTGAACATGTAGTTGAAAAATATGGGAATTGGGGCAATTCCCATATTTTTCAAACTTTCAATTAGATTTGAACCATGTTATGTAACCTGACCTTTTCTGTTCGGTGCCTACTTGGCCTTAAGTGCACCCAACAGTCCGGCGCCTCTAATCATTAGTGCACAAGCCTCTGTGAAATGGAGCGATGTCTGTGTGATCTACAGCACTTGGTCCTCTAAATGAACCTCTCAGATGTGTGTCGGTTTGGACTCTGCATGTGGACAGTAAACACAGAAGAGCTCCAAACATGCCTCCAAACATCCTGACAGTACAGCAGCTGTCAAGGAGCACAGAGCCAGTGTTTAGGGCCACATCAATGCCCACACCAATGCCCCCCACACAGAGACACACTAAACAAATACTCAGCAGTGTTTTGTCTGTGACAGAGGGCCCTCAGGCGCATCCTCCTCTCCAAGTCTCTCGTCTTTTTCCTCTCACCTCTCCCTCTCTTTCCCTCCATCTCCATACCTCCCTTTTTCCCTCCCTCCCTCCGTTGCACTGGGCCAGATGTCTCATTACTGTAAAACTACACAGAGATGAGGTGTGTACAAGCCAGTGGCCCTCTCAGCCTCCAAACACTCAATTAGCCAGGATGAGCCAGAGCGGACCACACTGAGCCATACGCCCTGTACTGCACTACAAACACACACTTCTCTTAGGCTAAAGAAGGTGGTGAGCAGCACCATACAAGATGAAATGTAAAGTATAATATCCTACAATGAATATCAGAAATAAACTGTAGCTGATGCGGTGCTCAAACTAAGGCAGATGACCTACAAATGTACTGACGACGTACTGATGACCATAAGATGAGATGGTCTGGTCTAAAGCCAAGCCTAAAGTGGCTTATTTGTCACAAAGCATCTGCAAGTGCTTGAAATTGTAGACAGTGTGTGGTCAGGGATGGGACAAGACCTCATGCAACAAGAAAAGACTGTGCACATGTGGTAAATGATCTGGAGATTTTTGAGACAAAAAAGCACCAGTGAGTTACATGGTCTCTTTTGAACTTCTTGTTCCAAAAAGCATTGTCAAAATGAAAGCAAAACTACATGATAAACTTAATTAAAATCAAATTTGTGATCTTGTGGGAAATGTGTCACAATTGTGTCCCATCCTTAGTACTCGGGCTGTCATCATGTTCGTGGCCATACCAGCTTGTCAAAGCCTGATCCCGTCAGATCTCAGAAGCTCAGCAGGGCCGGGCCTGGTTAGAACTTGGATGGGAGACACTGGGAAAATCAGGTGCCACAGTGCGGCGCCAGTGGCAAAAACTGTTGTTGTGTCCTTAGGCAAGACACTTCACCCACATTGCCTTGTAGGAAAGTGGTGTGTGCGTGAGTGATGGTGGTGGTCAGAGGGGCCGATGGTGCAGATTAGCAGCTTCGCTTCCGTCAGTCTGCCCCAGAGCAGCTGTGGCTACAATAATAGTTTACCACCACCAAGTGTGGAGTGAATGAATAATGATCTGTAAAGTGTCTTTGAGTGTCAAAACTGATTTATAATAATAATAATAATAATAATAAATAATAATAATAATAATAATAATAATAATAATGAAATAATCATCATCATCATCTCTTGTAGCCTAAAAACATTAGTTGACTAAAGTGGGCGTGTACTGGTGGAAGTGAAAACGAGTTGATCAGTGAAATGTTGTTTTGAAAATAAGCAATTAAAAATTGCTCAAACATGCACGATTTACTCCAAATACAACTTCAGAGGGTAAATGAGAAGGACACAACTATAACATGGTTAAAAACTCTGGAAGGTCAATTTTGTGTGCAAGCAGGTTTGCTTTAAAAACTGTACAAAGGTCCATTTTGGTACAGCATACTGCCATCACATCATCTACTGTTGCCCAAAACTCTGAGTCTCAAACAAAGAGCTCAAATATAAGGCCGTCACTGTCACCATACCACCCAGGTATAACCCAATAACAGGAGCAAAATCTTGGCACCATTGAGAAGAGACTGTCCTAAAGTTTAGAGATGAGTTACCACAATCTCTTCTACAACATTTCCCCTGCCAGACCCCAGCACAGGTACTGCCCCCCATTCCTCCCCTCTCCCTCCCTCTCTTATACATTAGCTGTAAAAGCCCCGATAGCGCAGTAGATTTAGCGCTGTAACTGGGCCTGCATTAATCAGGTGAAGAAGCCGGGCCGGGGGAAATAGTGCAGAGTCATGGTGCGGGCGCGGCCAGCTGGACAGCCCCGCCCCACCCCCCCCTCCCCACCGCCATGACAGCCCCCACCCCCACTTGCCCCTCACCCCTTCACACACCTCCCCTTCCCTCAGCCGTCCCATCAGTCACGTTCAGAGGAGCGCCTGCACACAGTTTAACAAGACATTTATGCGTCAGGGAGCGGCGTTACTTAACCATAAAAACATGAGCGCCACAAATCACAGAGGCTTCACCAACACCAGAGAAGTTTGTCTGTGTGTGTGTGTGTGTGTGTCAGCTGTGTGTCTCGAGGATGGTGCAGACAGGAGGAGGAGTACGGAGACTTCAACATGAGCTTAATGGAGGTATTTAAAGTCCCAAAATAAAGTGACAGGGCTGTTTCAAGCTGATAGGGATCGAGTGGATTGTGCATATTGAGCGTGGAGAGAAGTCTGGGAGATAATAGGCTGAGAGGGGTCAGGCTCTAGACTAGAGCTAGGGATCATTAAGAAGAGGCTGATACGATACATGCCTCAATACATAGGCCACGATACATTTCAAATCGATTCGATACAGTTGAGTAAAACTTAACAATCAACCCCACAAAAAAACCAGGAATGGTGCATTTATCTTCCATTTCTTGAAGATGAATGAACTTAGTGATTTTGTTTAGTGCCTGTGACTCACTAGAAGAACACATCAAACCATTACATTGGTCAGAGTTTATTCATCTGTAGCTTATATGAGCTCAATATTTACTTGTATAAAAGGACATGTGCAGTTTAACTGCTCTAAAAGCTCACTACAGAACTACTACATCATGGCTGTCATACTAAAAGTTTTTGTTAAACCTCTACCTGTGCAAAGTTCATATGAAATAAACCCATTTTAATCATGAAAACAGTGTTGCATAAACGAGTTTCCTTCCTCTAAACAAGCAACAAAACTGTAGTGCCGTCACAAAATCATTTGGTGAAATACACAAAAAATAGTCTTATATTGCGATACAACAGCCCATGATATCGGAGGTACAGCCTTAAAGCAGTACAATCAATTACTTAGAGAATCGATACCTATAAATCACAATCTGCCCTACGCTAACACATGTCACGACTGAAGAGGGTTTATCAAAGATGGTTGTACAATTCAAACAAAATGGCAAAAGAATTGATTTTAGATGTAGCTACTTCCCACTCAATCAAAAGTCGACATTTATTTGGCCTTAATCTGACTAAAAATGTGATGGTGCACAATGGAAATTCTTGTTGGAGCAGTTGGACTAAAATGCTGACAATAGCTGATGGTACTGTGAATGTGGAGACCCTGACATGTTGAGCATTGAATGATGGGTCACATAGAGAGAACAAGAGTGGCTGAAATTGATTTACATTCTGAAAAGATCTGTCCCGTTATATATATAAAAAAAAAAAATCATCTATTTGCATCATTGTATAGGTGTTCTATTGAAAATGGTTCCATATGATCTATCTGCCCCTCTCCTCATAAGTGACATGATGCATACTGCACGGCTCTGATCTTACTCCTCACTCTCCTCTGAACTGGACCCCTCCTCTCACTCTCCTCTGGACAGGACCCTCCTCTCCCTCTCCTCTCACTCTCCTCTGGACTGGACCCTCCTCTCCCTCTCCTCTCACTCTCCTCTGGACTGGACCTCTTCTCTCTCGTTCCTCTGGACTGGACCTCTCCTCTCTCGTTCCTCTGGACTGGACCTCTCCTCTCACTCTCCTCTGGACTGGACCTCTCCTCTCACTCTCCTCAGGACTGGACCTCTCCTCTCACTCTCCTCTGGACTGGACCTCTCCTCTCACTCTCCTCAGGACTGGACCTCTCCTCTCACTCTCCTCTGGACTGGACCTCTCCTCTCACTCTCCTCTGGACTGGACCTCTCCTCTCACTCTCCTCTGGACTGGACCTCTCCTCTCACTCTCCTCTGGACTGGACCTCTCCTCTCACTCTCCTCTGGACTGGACCTCTCCTCTCACTCTCCTCTGGACTGGACCTCTCCTCTCACTCTCCTCTGGACTGGACCTTTCCTCTCACTCTCCTCTGGACTGGACCCTCCTCTCTCTCCTCTGGACTGGACCACAGCCCAGGGAGGTCTGTGGTGGCGCTGAATTGGAGCCCGGGTCCAGAGAGGCCGGGCCGGCTCCGCTCTGCCCGACACGGAGCCTCTGCGCTGGGGGAATGTCTGAGTAATGGAGGGGTAACTGGAGCCAGCTGAGGGGAGGGCATGAGGCTTAAATGAGAGCAGCGGGGACTGTTAGGAGCTAGGAGGAGAGAGAGGAGAGAAAAGGGAAGAAGAGGAGAGGAGAAAGAAAGAGAGAGAGGAGAGAGAGAGAAGAGGAAATAAAGGAGAGGAGAAGAGAGGCGGAGAAGAGGTGAAGAGGAGTGGAAGAGAAGTGGGAAACAGGAGAAGAGGAGAGGGAAAGAGGAGAAGAGGAGGAAAGAAAAAGAATAGAGGAAGAGGAGGAGGGGAAGAGAAGAGGAGAAGAGGAGGAGAGGGGAAGAGGAGGAGAGGAGGGGAAGAGGAGAGCGAGTGTGGGTGGGACACAGCTGGTGCACGTGCAGGGGGAGCGCTGGACGGGCACCAAGACATCACAACAGAGTTTCCCGTAGGACTGTACAATATTGGAAAAGACTAAAATGTGACATAGCTTCTTAGTCTTGCGATAGATAATATTACTGCAATATTCTAATGATGTTTTTGCCACATTAATTGCATTTTATATGTGCATGCCTTATTATTATTATCATTATTTAAAGGTGCATTATGTAACATTTCTGGTGGAGGGTCCATCAAATGCTTTTCTCCATGGAGATGTTATTATAGTGTCTGGAATGTTTCACAGTATGGCATTAAACCTTTCCATCTTTATGGAGGCCAAACCTGACCAAGTTACAGGTCAGATCTGTGGAGAGGCGACCCCGCTCACAGTCAGAATGCCTGTTTTTCTACATATTTTTGAGCGATAAAACCACCTGTAATTGAATAAATGTAAAGTAGAGCTGTTTAATGTCACACCGTGGAACATTCCAGGCAGAGCATTGGTACATCCATAGAAACAAAAAGGTGACAGACCCCCAACCAGAAAGTTACATAATGCACCTTAAGATTAATCAAGGTTAATTTATTATTTTATTTGTTATTTTACTTTATTTATTTGCTACATATCCCCATTTATCTCGCATCATAAATTTGTCTTCTGTCTGTATCTACGATGTGGAAAATAGCAAATAAAAACAAAACATTGACTGGGAAGGTGTGTCCAAACTTTTGACTGGTCGTGTACATAAAAATAAATGAACCCTGCATGCTTCGTCCATATGCTCCTAGAGTCCTAAATCATAGAAATTACAGTTTAGGGCTGGAAATGTACTTGAAAATCAAATTAGGAGATGCTCTTTGCAGATAGCTAAATGCCCAAGCTATTAAAGCCTGTAGTTTAAACCTCAAATACCAAGGAAAATCCATCCTTCATTTTCCGTAGAGCCAATATAGTAATGATTGTGTTTGGAGAATGTGTGGGAGGGCCCCATGGAGGCTACAGTGTGGGCCTGGGTTCATATTCACTCGCTCCAGACACACTAAACACATGAGGAGAGCCCAAAATGAGTTACCCTGTCCCCCTCAACCCATCTTTCTAGCTCTCTTCCAGCCCTCTACCTCTCTTCCAGCCCTCTACCTCTCGTCCAGCCCTCTACCTCTCGTCCAGCCCTCTACCTCTCGTCCAGCCCTCTACCTCTCGTCCAGCCCTCTACCTCTCGTCCAGCCCTCTAACTCTCGTCCAGCCCTCTACCTCTCGTCCAGCCCTCTACCTCTCGTCCAGCCCTCTACCTCTCGTCCAGCGCTCTCGGCTTCTCCAGCGCTCACGGCTTCTCCAGCGCTCACGGCTTCTCCGGCTCCCAGTCTGATCCACACACACATCTCAGAGCATAGAGCAGCCATCAGTACACAGGCCATGTTTACCCAGCATTCATCTGTGCAAGTGTGACTTTGGGGGGGTAAGCTGATTAAACAAGACAAAGGCCACAGAAAGACAAAAACATGAGGTGTTTGAGGAGGGAACTAGTGGAGAAGAATGTAAAACAACTCCAGCTGTCAGAGAACCTGCTAGGACAATGATACAGCAAAGCGTTTAGCACAGGTTTTAAATAATCACTGAGGTACTTTCAGACTTTTATCATTTATTTACTTTTACATCAGATGCCCTTCAGTTTTCACTGCCAACCATTACCTAACCCAAGAATGAACAACATTATCAGCCAAGAGCAAGTACTGAACCAGCTACCTTCTGGTTTGAAGGTAAACTTGGATTCAAGATGTAATGGTCAAATAGAAATATAAGAAAAGAATGCCATCATAACAACTAATCAACCAACCATAGTGAGGGTCACCATATCCATCCTCTCTGGACTGGCTAAAACATTGTAAAAAATATTGACACTGACAAAAATGTAGTAGTACGAGTACTCAAACTAGTATCCACAGTAGTAGTAGTAATATTTTCAAATTTCTTGTATTTCAGACCGAGTTATACAGTGGTCGTCTTGATGTTGTCAGATAATGTAGTTAGAAACCATGCTAGAAACCAACACCTTACAAAGGTCCTCTGTGAGGCATTATAAAGATTATAAAGGGGTTTTAATTTTCAACACCACAGCCTCTGTGTGGAACTTTGAATCAAGTGTCTGGATTATATAACATATATAACTTAAACGCATGCAGTCTCAAACAGGAAAAATGATTTGGTCTAATAAATAAACCTATACAGACTCGGGCTGAAACAAGCTAATCGATTCAGTGCAAAATTGAGAAAATAGTGAACTCATTTAGTAATACAGTACTGTGAGTTTTCTGAACCACACAAACTCCAAAACCATGTCCAGTGCCGAGAGAAGAGTCAGACTCAGATAAAGCAAAAATTATCATCAAAATGAAGCAGCAAATGTGTATGTGGGTAGCGTTTTCATAAAAAATTACTTTACTCAGGATGCCACCAAGCGCCATCACTTGAGCTTCATCTGGGTCAAACTGAGTAAAAATCTCACACTCACAGGCCTTTGCATTTTAAACAAATTAACTGAGAGAATAATTGCTACATTAATCAATTAGGAAATTAATCATTAGTTGCAGCTCTACAAAATACACTCAGACTGTCATGCTACACTAAAGCCATTTGATCATTAAAACATTTGTCTTTTTCAAATCACTACCTCAGCTGGGTTCAAACCATCCCTGACTTGTTCACTCTTTAAACTGCCTCCATTCAGGGTTACAAAGCCCCCTGCAGCTACATTATGGTACCACTTGGAACACAGTGTTTTGCTCAAGGGCACCCTAGGAGCATCACAAGCACCCTGCTGCTCAAGGCTACATCCAGACCCACTTTTTACTGGCTGATTTTGGACCTAGCAGCCAGTCCCACTTCTCTTCAATGTCCTCCCACAAAACCTTCAACAAACCCAGAGGAGCAGAGTAGGAACTGTGCTAAACTGGATATAAAATAATACCACAGCATCTACAAAACCAAGTAGGGCTGTAGTCAAGTTACGGCATGTGCTGCTAATCGATTAGCCGACTACAAAGGGGGCGTGACAAAAGCTCTCAAAATTATTCAGCATCTATCTGACCCAAAATGCACTCAAGACTACACCTACTGTGGGAGCTCATGTAAAAACTACTATTTATGTAGCCTATACATCCATGCTCCTGCTTGATAAATATACAAACCATGATCCAAAACTGTACATAACAACAAACCTGATGAGATGTGCAGTACTTTCACTAATGGGATGTACGCTGTTTGCATTGTGATAGTGCTCTGAAGGGGGAGTGACTTAGTCTGGAGTAAAAACTAAACTGAAACAAATGGAACATTTTAATATGATGAACAATAAAAGGTAACGTGGTGATCTAAATATGTTATGTGTTTCCAATTAAGACCCCACAGAAGTAAAATACCCCCTCTTTAACATAAATTTAGTCTGTACTAAATTTTAAAAGCTTAATATTGGTATCAACAAATATTGGTTATCGGCCACAACCACAAGACAAATTTCGGATATTGGTATTGGCTCAAAAAATCCAAATTAAGTTTGACTGGTAAATGAAGGCATGTGCATTTGTGTTTTAAATTAACCAAATTTATTGTGCAATTTTTTCCTCATATTGTCCTGGCCTACCCAGGACTACAGGACTACAGTCAAAAAGTCTCCATTTTAGATGGAAAGAGATATAAAGATATTGAAAATTATTTAGAAATTTAGATCTTAGATCAGTGGTTCTCAACCTGGGGTCTGGGCCCCCCCAAGGGGGGGCGCTAGAGATCGCAGGGGGTCCGCCCAATTTCGTCTGCGTTGAGGTTGTGACTTTACCAAAATTATATTTGTGCACATTAAAATTATAGAATCCCAACAACACACCCAATAGCCTAATCAAAATTCGGTGTAATTCAAATTAAAACATATTTTTGGTCCACATTTAAATTCATTAAGGTATTTATTACCTCTGACCTGAACTTGCGCAGGCAATCCTCAGGTCAGCTAGCGGGCAGGTAATTCAGCCTAGGTAATTTATAGTTAAATGTCCTTGCAGTTATTTCTCAAGATTTTATACACCTGGTGACACACAGAAGAAAAGAAAGCCATATAGATACAGATATATCTTAACAATGAGTCATTATTTTTCTGTTGTAATGGGCTATACCTATTCTGTTTGGCTGTCAAAAATTAAACTGTGTGTGTGTGTGTGTGTGTGTGTGTGTGTGTGTGTGTGTGTGTGTGTGTGTGTGTGTGTTAGATACACTTGATAACATTTAAGGAAGAATTTTTGCAAATAAAAGTTTGTAGTTAATCACTTTTTTCTTTTAGTGCGTATATGCAGGTAGGATTTGGAGTTAGGGGGGCCTGGCTTGTCTTGGACACAGGCAAGGGGGGCTTCAAGAAAAAAGGTTGAGAACCACTGTCTTAGATCATATTGGTTCATTCGATATCCTATTTTGGTCTATAAATTGGTGTAATAAGACTTATTTACAGGACAATGTTGGCCTAAATCACCTTGTAATATTATCAAAGTTGTTCAGTAGTTACTTTAATGGCAGTTACAAAACGTGTTTTACCATAAGTACGCCATTTGCGTTTAAAGGAAATTAATTCTATTTTCAGTCTCTGACCTTGTATCGGTTGATATCAGGTATCTGGAAACTTAAAGCCACAGTATCAATATTGGTATCGGAACAGAAAAAGCTGGATCTGTGCATATTGTCTCCATTAGAGCTGATGTTCATTCAGACCTTCTTGGAACCAAGTGAAGTTTGTGAGGAAAAGCGCTCTGCAGACATTACCTGACCACATCCCGGCCTTTCCCTCCACAATATGTCCGACATCCATTATTCAGGCTGGAGATGCACTTTCCCTGTTCCTCTTTTGCTTTTAACACAAACATGCCGGCTGCTTAGAATTCAGGTACGGCCGAAAAACTCTAGTGACGCCAACTCCAGCCTGTGCTAATGAAGTGAATTAGTGGATGGACATTTGTAAAACCTGGTAAAAGGCACACTGAGGTGGCTCTGTGATGCGAGATGGAGGGGCATGCTAATTGAGCTGCTAATGCCTACGGAGCAGTGGTAATGACACAAAAGTAGGCCAAGTGGAGAGGAGACGGGCCCTGCAAGAGGAATGAATGATTAAACATGCAAAAGGAGGAGAAGGAGAATAATAAAACACAAGGATTTTGAAACACACGCACTGCTACAGTACAAAGAGAGCTGTGTCTCAGATGTTAAGGGTAAACCAGAGGAAAAAGGCAGTTTCACAGACAAAAGAAGTGGGACCGCCACACTTGTACATTGAGAGAGACTTCAAACATTCAATGTAGGGAACAAATAGTAGATGTCTTTGTGTTATGGACCAGGACAGTTGTCTCAGGACTCTGGAACACACAGACAGAAGGATTCCCTATCTAGGAACTAGGATTGTTAAAGGTGCATTGCGCAACTTTTTCTGGTGGTGGTGGTGGTGGCGGGGGTGTTACTACTTTGTCAGAATGTTCACTCCCCACCGTGGAACATCCAAGACAAAGCAACAACACCTCCATGAAGACAAGCAGGCGAAGGACACGCCACCTTTAAAAGTACTGAAATTCAGATACTAATCAACGGTAAAATAAGTATCAAAACTACTCATTTGAGCAGGTATCGATACTAAAAAAGCAGTAGAGATGGGACAAGATCTCGTGCCACAAGATCTTGCGAGACAAAACTGCATAGATTGTGCACACATGAGAAAAATTATCTTGTGAGATTTTTTCCCCCTAAAGTTACCTTTGGCTTGGACAAAAATGAGTTAAGAGCTGGTGAGTTACACAATTTGAGAAGCTGTAGTTCCAAAAAGCAGGACTACAATGACCGCTAAAGCCAAAATTGTGAAATGGATTGCACAACGTATTTATTACAAATTATGTCAAAATCTTGTCCTGTTCTCGTGGACCCAGTCTCGTGGTATGTCTCGTTGAATGAAAAGTGTGTCTCATCCCACTCCTATAACAAAAAAAACTCATGGAAGTCTTTTGTGATGTCACCAACTACCTCAAACTGAAGAGGCCACTGAAAACAGCACAAACTTGGATCAAGGCGTTTTTGACCAGAAAGCTGCAAATTTACCCAGTTTGCACTATAGTTGCCAAAAAAGTACTAGGAACCGTAAAAAAAAAAAAAAAAAAAGCTATTAAAACAAAGTGGATTTAGTGTTTAGTTCCACTTTAAAGACCAGTATATAATGGTGTAAAAAGGCTCCAGCTAACTCACTCTCTGCATTCTCCTTTCTGCTGCCCTACATAGAAATTTTTATAATCTTAATAAAATAATTTGTTGACTAAGACACCACTGACCAATTAATGGACTCTCGGTAGATTCTTGAGTAATCTCTTAGTGGCATATAAAGAATATACAAAAAGGTGGTTCTGGCATATGGTCCACCTAAAAAAAACAAACAATGCATCGATTTGTCAAACATGATTTAGGTTCATGTCAGTTTGATAAACAGATGGTCTAAATAGTATTGCGAAATTATGTATTATTATAGGTTTATGTGTTTTATCTATATAGGTTTATCTCAAAAGTACATCATTACTCAAAGATATGGAAGAGCAGACAGAGTTCTTACAAAAATGCTCTTGTGGCTTGCTTCCACTTCTTTAAAAACTGGCATGTGTCTTTACATTATCCTCTCAGCTTTGTTCACTTCTTCCTTCCTTCAGATGTCCACAAGAACAACAGGTTCAAGTAAGGCTTAGAGAGACCTCGCCTAAACACCGCCAACAGCAAAGCCTGGGTTAACACTCACGCCTCACGGCAACACCATCCAGGGTTTCCAGTTTGCTTGTTCTCCCTGTGTCTGAGTGGATACCTCTGTTTGCCCAATCAACCTAAACTAACAGAATTCTGACGTTCAGGACGTTAGACTATTTTTTTGTCTATGTTTTAATGTTATATCCTCATCAAATCACACTTTTGAGTTACGTTTTGTTTCATTTACACATGTTTAACACACAAACCCTGCATAGCCTGTGCTCTTATACAGAAAACATCCTGTTCCACTGCATATTTAACTCCATACACCATCACTAGAATCAACCGAATAATGACAGCCCTGGAATTGCCAGACTACTGATCAAAGTTCAATGGTAGCTGCTGACTTGAAAACTACTAAACAGAGCATTATGAGAGTTGGAGATGTAGACAGACTAATAATAAAGGATTACTCAAATGTGTGAATGAAACAAAAATACATTCCATGGAATGTTTTTAAGGAGGCAATAACATTATAACATGGCTTAAAGCTCTCAAGAGTCAAGTTTGAGTAATACAGGACCTAGAATAGAGCAACTATCCGTCTCCATAAATTGACAGCATTAGGATGCAAAGATCACTTGGAGTCGCCACCTGGGCTGTAGCGGACAGCCTGACCACGCGGCGCCAGTGTGTGTGTGTGTGTCTTTGTGTGTGGAAACTGGAGCTGGCGTGTGATTTGCCGGAAATGTTAGACAAGCATCTCAGTTCCCTCCGCGCTGGTCCGGCCACATGTGAAACCGCGAGTGAGGAGCGCATGGCCAGAGTCAACAGAGGAGCATGGTACAAGAGGAGGGCCCGGCGTCTCCAGAGCCAGCCCTGCACTCAGCACGTGCTCTGCTCTGTGTTTACACTGAGCATATGGGCAGAGCGGAGTCGTCATACAGACAAATATGTGCAAACTGGAAATGTCTGGATCAGCAACACTTTGGAATGAGACAGCAGGCCAAAGCTAATGCTAAGAAGAGCACAGACCTCCACCAAGGCGCTGACTGCTAATAAAATAGACAAACTTGAATAGCGTGCTCTGGTTATGGCAGAGAAGCTCAAAAACTCAAACCAGAACAAGAATGAACACAGCGCATTGACTTTCTATGGAAAATCTCATTCCTACCAGTTAGGACTGGGCAATAAATTGATATATAAAAGATATTAATATAATTTTGAACAAGGTATACATGTGGGTATTATGCACTCAAAATTCCCCACAATGCATCTTGAAAAGAACACTGTGCATAATTATTAGGCAAGATGTTATGAGGATTAAGGCCTTTACTGGCTAGCCACACAGTGGAATACTTTGATGCAGCAATGGAGCATTGTCCTGCATAAAAATCATGGTCCTCTTGAAAGATACAGAGTTTTTCCTGTACCAGTGCTGGAGGATAACGGGTTCCTGGTAGCTTCATGTTTGCTTCTTCTCATATCTCTTGCAGTTAATTTGCATCTTTTTTTTTCCTCAACATGTTTCTTGCGACACTATTGACTATTTGCAAAGAAACGTTTGAAGGTTTTGTGATCAGGTCCCAATATCTTTGCAATTTCAAGAGTGCTGCATCCTTCTGAAAGACTTTTTACATTTTATGACTTTTCAGAATCAGTTAAATCTCTTTTGGCCCATATTGCCTGAGGAAAAGACCTGCCTAATAATTGTGCACACCTTGATATAGTGTGTTGATCTCCTTAGGCCACACCCTCCCTCATTAGACAAATACACATCATCTGATCTGCTTAAAGCCAATAAGAATTCAAGTTTATACAGCCTGGAGTTGGAGAATATGCATAAAATCATTATGTGGTCAAAATACCCACTTGCCTAATAATTGTGCACATAGTGTAGTGTCCTGCAATGGTCACTTGACCAGTCAATATAGACCACAATGCACTGCATGAAGGTATGCCAAAAAAAATTCTATCACAATTTGATCACCATTCATGTAAACTAGTATCTTTATATCAGCCTATACAGGCATCTAGGAGTGGTTCAAAGTAGACGGTTTCAACAGTGGTCATTCAGGCACAGGTTTTTTTCCTGCTGTTTTCACTCTAAATGCACCCTTTGGGGCTGGACATGGTTAGGAGAAATTCCCAGTGCTCCAAGCCAGTACCATCAAATATAAATGTCTTCTGCATAAGAGCCGAAATGCCTTGATCGCAAAAACAGAGTCCAGATGACCACTGCTGAAACAGTCTCTACAGTGCATTGAAGACGTAACTACAGTCATTTGCTTCACACTTCATTGCGCAAGGTTAGAATCATTCTCTTACCCAGAATTTACACCAGGAGTGTCAGCATAGGCAGAGATGCACATGCGCGTACTTTTAAATGCTTCAATTTACACCAGAGGTAGCAGAGCTGCTCTTGTGATGCCAGCCTCTGTGGATTCTCACGTTTAAACACTAAACTTTTCACATTGCTTTTTTATTCATTGGTGATTGGATGAATTATGTTTTTAATCACAATACAAAAGATGACAGCAAGAGAGATGATGCTTTGCAGCAATAACAAGCCATATCTGCGGTGCTGCATTAATTAAGCTTTTCCTTCAGAAGTTGTTCTTGTAAAGTTGCTGTCTGATGTCATAAAGTGTTTTATATTTATCCTCCATGGCTGTAAACTTTATAAAGAGAAAATATTTTGAAAGGGCATCAGAAGTTTATTTTGACACCGCATGCTCATTTCCTGTCTTTCCCAAGCATGGAGATGCTCCGTTGACACTGCAAAATTAGAACTCCAACCTATTTTCAGTGGCGCGTAGCGTAATGACGACCGCTGGACGTGCGCATGATACTGCTGGTGTAATTTGTCCAACCGGTTAAAATGGAAAGCGATACCTGCGTGTATGCTGCTCGTGTGCTGTGCTGCTGTGCTTACGCGCCGTTACACTTTGGTGTAAATTGGAGGTTAGAGTATTACTGAGACTGACCAATAGGAGCAGAGGATGGGGAAAAGTGGCTTTGCTTAAGCATAGATCTATATTCAAGAGAAAAGTTTGCAAATCACAATATGACGATTTTACTCAAATAGCAGATCGGCACAGGTTAATTTCTGATTAAATTTTTAGGCTGATAGGGTCAATTTTGATTATTTTCCACAAAATATGTAATTCAAATTTACTACAAACTCAACCACAGCCCTTTTTTACCACAAACCTTTAAGCGAGCTGTGTAGTCACGTTTTGTGTAGCAATGTCCTTGTATTAAAGTGTTAATATAAAGCTTTGTGTATTTTTTATGGAAGCAAATTGACTAAAACCAAATATCGGCCTGTGATGAGGATTTAAGGCAGATAGCCAATACACTAAAAAGTCCAAATATCGGCCCAAAATATTGGCCAACCGATATATCGGTCTATCTTCAGTATAGAAGCTGTGCTGTTTGACTGCACGGTTGACTCATGATTATGAGTAACTCACCCAACGGTTGCAGTGTAAAGTCCCAAACATACCTATAGTTTTCCCTCTCAGACAAAAAGCTGATGTACTGTCAGAAATAAACACAGAAGATGCCACCAGAGATGTTCAGCTCTGACTGAGAGCTGGTAGTACAAATCCACAGCAGGTACAGTTTGAACGCAGCAGGAGCAGAGTGGGCAGTTTCACTTTGAGTGTCACAGTGGAACAGAAGCAAACACAGAGCAGCCAGAGCAGTTACAATGACACATCATATTTGCTCCTCTACTCAGTGTACAAGAGAACACAGCATATCTACTCAGTGTACAGGAGAACACAGCATATCTACTCTCTGCTCAGTGTACAAAGTTACCATGGCAAAACACTACGTATGTGGAAAAAGCCATTCTTAACACCCCCGCTGAAGGCAAAAGTATTGAAAATTCTGATACTAATCAATGCTAAAACTACTATCCAAACTAGATACTCATTTGAGCAGGTACCAATGCTAAAAAAGTCATATTCACAGGACAAAAATGAACCTTTCCTGAATGTCTTTAGAATGATCTTGAGCTGTATCAGAACAAGTATAAGAGCACAGAGACTAGTATACACCCATGGACCACTATGGAACCTACCTGGACTATTGAGGGAGTACACAGATACAAACATTCAGGAAGTAGTGGAGAGTTCTAAAACTGAATTAAAAAAGTTGGCCCTTGTTTACATTATGCTATTTGCTATATGCTAGGTAGGTATGTAACACAGTTAAGCAATTAAGACTACTGTAGACCAATGCCAAATCTGCCAGAAAGTAAAATGACAAACTTTTAAAAACTTTAAAAATGTTAAAAAGTGTTGATTTTTTTTTTTTTTTTTTTTTTGTAAAATCTTGAATATAATGATGTTAACTACATTTTAGTGATATCAGCAGTCTAACCTGTCACATGCACTTTAAAGGCACACTGTGTAAATTTTCTGGTGTAGGGTCCAAATGATTTTCTCCATGGAGTTATTGTTTTATCTGGAATGTTTCACAGTTTGGCATTAAACCTTTCTATCTTCATGGAGACCAAAATAAACCAAGTTACAGGTCAGATCTGTGGAGAGGCGATCCCGCTCACAGTCAGAATGCCTGTTTTTCTAAGTATTTTTGAGCAATAAAGCCACCTGTAATTGAATAAATGTAAGGTAGAGCTGTTTTAATGTCATACTGTGGAACATTCCAGGCAGAACAGTGACATATTCATAGAAACAAGCAGGTGAAGGACCCCCATCCAAAAAGTTACACAGTGCACCTTAAAGCCGAACAGACTCTATTGAACTCTGTCCTTAAGTCCTTAAGCGTTGCCATGGAAATTTGCTGTCCAAGGAATGAAGACATTAAGACATGATACTTTAAAAATGGTCATGAAAAGAAAATGGTGCTTTTTTGTCAGTTTGATGGCGTTGCTATGACGACAACGTTATAGATCAGTTGCTCAACGTACTGCTCCACCGAGCCCCGTGCTGCCATGAAAAACCCGCTGTAACAGATTCATCCCCGAAGAAGACATGCCGGCTCCAGAGCTCATGCACAAGTACAACTCAAGAATTTGAGACAATATTTGAGTCTTAAAATAAGCACGCGTGGGTTTTGCATGTCGGCACGGTAATGACAGTGGAGCAGAGAGCTTTCCATAGCGGCCTCTCCTCTGGTAATCCCCCGTGCTCTAAAGTCTATGGGCGAAAGCACAACTGAAACACCTAGAACAACACAGGACTGGAATGAGTTGGCACAGTGTGAAAGTGAAACTGGAATACGTGTAAATTGTGCACTGTGGAACTTTTCTCCATGATATTGCTTTGCTTGGAATGTTCAACATCTATAGGGCAGAAATGAACCTTTCCTGAATAGCTTTAGAATGAGCACTATAGAACCATCCAGGACCACTGAGGGATTATACAGCTATAAAACCACTTGGTTATAAGAAAATACTGTGATTTAATGTTGAAATCACATTCTGTTGTGAAAGTGTTTTCTTATTATCATCGTGGTATCAGAATCAGTATTGAATATCAAGTCTATTCCTTAGTATCAAAATCGAGTTTGACATTTTAGTATCATGACAACACAACTATAGTACATGAGATAAACTAGAGCACATTTAAAAGGTGCACAGCCTTTCTTGTGGAGGGTCGAATACCAACTTGTGAAGATGAAGATGTCATGGCTTTAACTGGAACACATGATGGTGTTAAACTTATCTCCATGAAGACAAGCAGGTGACGCGACAGGGCCAAGTTATAGGTCAGATCTGTGGAAAGTTGCATGATGTAATGCCATACTGTGGAACATTCCAGGCAACGCAACATCATCTTCATGGTGACAAGCATCCCTCATTAGGAGTTACTTAGAATGGGAGATGGTAGAGTCCATCAAGTCCTTAAGGAAAAACATGTTCTCTGTAGAATATGAAATGTCCCTGTGTCTCCATTGGCCAATCACAAAAGACCATTTGCAAATTGCAAAGGCTGCATTGCAAGGATACAATGTCATTTCCAAACAACAACACTCTGTGTAAAACCTGCAAACATTGTAGTTTAGACCTCTACTAACCCTCGACAAAAATGTTCTGAAATGTCCCTGCGTGTCAGATGCCCTCTCTGTCTCTATGGCGTTTTATTCTGTGTAAAAGCTGCTAACCCAGTACCCAGACCTCTGCACACATGTTCAGAAATGCACGTGGTTTTGTGGCTTGTTTAAGTTTTGCATTGATATTTCAGTGTGCTCTCAAATAGAAAAGGAACCAGAGATGTTCAAATATACTGAGAACTTCTGTATCGACTTTAAGTATGGTTTATCAAATTGTCAATACTAAATCAGAGAAAACATTAACCATTTTGAGTTGGTCAGGCCGTAGCATACAAAAATATAAGAGTGACCTTAGCCAACAGTCACCAAAAGGTTAGAGCTGAGAGACAACACTTTCTACTTGAAATCACCGTCCAGATGCCTTTTGCCTAATCAATACAAGAATCATATTTCAGAACAAGTTTGTACAGATCTAAACTACAGGGTCAGCAGTTTTATGCACAATAAGACAGGAGGAGAGTTTGTCGTTTGTGGAGGAAATGATGGCACTTGTGATTAATCTTGCAGCCCTAGTTATAGAGTCATCAAGTGATGATGTCACTTTCGGGTCCAACTGTCTGAATTTAGCTTTGGTTTTCTGCCACAATGTTTCCTGCATCAGACCCGGAAGTGACATTACACTTAACAAGTCTAATGATGAGCCTATAGTGATCAGGTCTGTTCAGTTTACAACAGCAGCCTACCAGCACAGTCTGGACTAAATGAAGGGATGTCACTTACACTGTACTGATTCAGCTTTTTCAGTTCCAATACCAATTTCAATACTAAGGCTTTCAGTATCTGTCAATACCCGATATCAACCGATACCAGCGCAGAGACTACAAACAGCATTTATTTCCAAAAATAAAATAAGACTAAACTCATCCAAATGTGTTATGCATCTCTGAGGTAACTACAGAACAACTCTGTATAAAAGTTCAAACATTCTGAGACTTTCTGGGCCAACCAATCAGTAAATAATAATAATAATAATAATAATAATAATAATAATAATAATAATAATAATAAATCAGTTTTATATAGCGATTTTCTGGACACTCAAAGATTCTTTACAGATCATTATTCTTTCACTCCACACTCAGTGGTGGTGAGCTACTATTGTAGCCACAGCTGCCCTGGGGCAGACTGATGGAAGTGAGGCTGCCAATCTGCACCATCGGCCCCTCCGACCATCACCATCACTCACACACACACCACCACCATCACTCACACACACACACCACTTTCATACTAGGCAATGTGGGTGAACTGCCTTGTCTAAGGACACAACCAGTGTCTCCCATCCAAGTACTAACCAGGCCCGGCCCTGCTGAGCTTCTGAGATCTGACGGGATCAGACTTTGACAAGCCGCTATGGCCACAATTACATCAATTCATGATATGCATACATCAAATGATATGTTCAGCTGGACCGACACTTGGAAGCTGATATCTGATCCAGTATCGGATCAGTGGATGCCTATAGAAATCCAATGCATAGAATGCATTATTATTACAATAACACAATAACGTCAAAACGAGCCAAAGTTCCACATTGCAGACAAGCCACCTAATGGTTTAACGCAAAAGTCACACTGGGCAATGTAAAACATCTTATAATCCCATTCATCATTTATGCACAAACTATGACGTCACTCTGTGCAGGTCAAACTTGTGGGTGCACACTGTTGCACACTGCTGACAGACTAGTGCACATCAGCACAGCCTCCTGTAAGAAAGCTGTATAAAGCTGTCTAATGTCCATATGTCCACTGTCACCCTCTTCTGTCCCTGTAGAAACCTGTCCATACATGTCCTCATGTCCTCTCCTGACACCCTCCCACTGGCCTGTGTTTACATGGACTTTTCAGCGGGAAACCCTAGTACAGTGACATCTGTGGGCTGCAGAGTTAGCCCCGGGCCTTCTCTGCTCTAACCCCCCGGACAGGAAGTGCATTCCACCGTCTCCCCGTGCACTTTGTCATGCATACACTCCCCACGTCCACAGCTCCTCCATGACAGCTGTTTGCGTGGATTTGAAGCCATTTCCCCAGTGCAAACACGGAGCACGGCACGGGCTTCCTGCTGCACATCGAAGCTAACGGGAGAAGCGAGCGAACCCCGTCCCCTCTGCGGTCCACAGCGGGCAGGAGCCGGGGTACTGGGGGCAGACGTGGGCGGCATCTCACCTGGATTCCCGGTGATGTGGCGGGAGCGTGTCTAAGCGGCACTCGGCCTCATTTCTCCAAAATCTGGACCAAAAGCGACGATCTTCACAACTGTTTCTCTGCAGCCATTTTGAGCCGGGCCGAAGTCAGGAGCACGCGGGGGTGGAATGTTAAGGTGTTGTTTTAAATTCACATCTCACCATAAAATACACTTAAAAATGTTATAATATACTGGTTGAGTAGAAATCTAATTATACGAGTATTTATTCAAATGTTTATTCTGTTGCAGCTACCTTTAATTGTGTTTGCTCTTTGAGTGTACCTCCCCCGCGGGACAGAAATGGTCTGGTCCCAAACGCTCTGGAGTCTGTGGTGAGGAGCAGCCAATCAGAGGCCGAGGACAGAGCTGTAGTATTCCACACAGAGCTGTCACTCAACAGGACCAACAGGAGCACCATTTAATATTTCGATTCATGCAGGCTAATTAGGCAAATATAATTTTATTGTTTCATTTTATATACAATTGCATTCATTTCATCATGATTTTAAATTCCTTTCCATATTGTGAGGTTGAAAGAATCATGTCAACATGGCCATAAAAAGTCTTTTTTAAAATGATGGATAAACACTTAAATATAGGCTACGTTTCTGTTTGTATTCTGTGGGAGCAGGGAGTCATATATAGTCCAATATGATGTGTTTTTTATAGATTCTGTAAGAGGACACTTTATGTTTGATGTGTGATCTGTCTGCTTTTTCTTTTATGTGTCTTAGAAGCTCATGTGGGCTGGGCACCTACCAAATGATGCATCACACAAAATCAGTTCAATAAACTCGACTAAATTAGACCCTGGTTTAGTTTGTTTTCATACCTGACAGTTTGGACTGCTCACAGTGGTCTTCCTCAGAGTGGTGTCCCTCACAGTGGTCTTCCTCACAGTGGTCTTCCTCACAGTGGTCTTCCTTCCTCACAGTGGTCTTCCTCACAGTCGTCTCCCTCACAGTGGTCTTCCTTCCTCACAGTGGTCTTCCTCACAGTGCTCTTCCTCACAGTGCTCTTCCTCACAGTGGTCTTCCTCACAGTGCTCTTCCTCACAGTGCTCTTCCTCACAGTGGGCTTCCTCACAGTGCTCTTCCTCACAGTGCTCTTCCTCACAGTGGTCATGTGATGTTGTTGTGACGTATCGGCTCAGCTCATTTAAACAGGTTACTCCACTATGATCAGTCCAATGTCAGGAATGAAAACAAACCTTGATTTGAAAAATCAAATCTATTCAAATTAATTATCAGAGGTCCTTGGCTCATTGTCATCTCATCATATGTAAATTGTGTAGTGGACGTATCTTTGGTCAGAGGTGAGCCAATGGAGGACGGACACAATGTTCATTCGTTCTAAATGACCCTGCTCAGAGTTATCCATAAATCTACTGTGTTCTGATGATGAGGCAGTGTAATAAGCAAAGCAAAACAGAAAAGCATACCTGTACCCCCTTTTTATATGCATCTGAGATATAGGGATACGTATTGTATTGATACTGTGCAGCTGATGTCATCAATATTCCCTGGGGGTGTGATGCTATCTGTAGGCATGCTCTGTCTGAGGCTTTGACAGACTTTAATCTGATCTTTATTTTAACTCAATCTGACTGGAAAAAAATGATTTAACTGGAACTGGAGCAGGTGAGCTGTTTTTTACTGTTGAACAATCCATCCATCCCTCACCTTTTTTGCTTCAAAATCAAACTCCTAAAAGGACAATGAATGCTCAAATTGCTCACAGGCTCCTTAAAAATGTGTTCTTTAAATCCATTTTGTATTTTTTCTTTAGTTTTCAGACTATATTAAAACTTTTTTGGCAATGTTTGGTAATGTGTGCATTGTGTCACCATGGTAACTGCTGAACATTTTACCCTACTCATATATGTATCAATTGGCAATCCCCAGCTCTAGTAAATATTTCCCTTTACCAAAATGTCACAAGTGAAATCCACATGTTGTACATGTTGTGCCAGACCACAGACTCCAGAGACTACCAGAATCTCCCTCCAGCTCAAAGTATAAACTATGAGACCATCATGTCATCAGAAAACAGCGAGGATTTACTGTATATGACAGATTCTGAGGAGGTGCATACACAAGAGCTACGGCATTACACTTCCCCTTTGCTCTGTCCTAAAATAAGCTCTCATCGGGGCATGCACTGAGCCTTGTTTGTGGTGTTTGGGCTCGGGGCAGTGCGTGGAAGCTCTAATGAAGTTCCCATTAATACATTACAATATATTAGCTGTGGGTGAATCAGCCATGACATAACGAGCCCCCGGAGCGCCCATATTTAGGCGCGCACACACTTCCTGTCACACAAGCTTTATTATTGTGGGGGCCGTGGAGCGTGGCGTACAGCAGTCACCAGGGGCCACACACGCACATGCACGCACACACACACACGTGCATATACACACACATACACACACTCAGGGACAGGGTGTAACCACAGTGACAGGTGGTGACACTTTCATTAGGTTAAGTAGCAAACACATTTCATCTCATTTGTGCATTTTAATTTGAAAAAAAAAAAAAAAAAAACTGTGCCCACACAAAGTCAAATAAATAAATAAATAAATAAATAAAAAAAAATACAGAATGTCCCACATGCTCTTTCCACTTTAAAAACATACTGCAAATACAACTGAACCTGAGCGTGAATTTTACCCTGCAAGTTTTTCTTTTTCTCAGAATATGGAGGATGAAGCCATCAGGACAACATCATCCGCACGCAGCAGAGATGAGATGCTGTGTCCAAAACTGGGTGTCCCTGGGAGGGGCAGAGTCTGTAGGACTAAAGGGGAGAGTGGAGGGGGGGCACCTGGCTGTAATCAGGACAGTCCTGTGTGATGTCACACAGTACTTGAAATTGCAGTGGCCACTGGAGGTGTTTTTGACCAGAACCCACACATCTTCAGTACCTTATGAAGATGTGAGTCTGGTCACTGGTGAATCTTAACAAGTTCAGATGGGTGTGATTGACAGGTGGATTAGCCAATCAATGGTTGGACTTTATCTGGAGGAAGTATACTTTTGTTCATGGGAGATATCGGCGTATTGAACATGCGAACTCCTCACAGTAAGACCCTGCATCCAATCTGGGACCTTCATGCTGTGAGCCAAGAGTGCTAACCTCTCAGCCTTTGTGTGAGAAAAACACATTTAAGAAAACAGCCTTTGAAAGGACTTTTACATCTGTCTTATGTCTTAATGTTGACTTTGTGATAGTCGTGGCGGTGCCCTGAGCAGCTTCTGTTTAACACGGGGCTGTTGGCCCTGATAATGCTACATGACATTTGGAACTGGTCTGGTACAGGGAAACAAATGAGTGCTCAGGAATCCCTGACAGGTGTGTGCGCTTGATACAGCTCGTGGTAATCATATCAATATTTCATATCTGCATAACAGGAAGTGAGAGCACAGCAGCTCCATTCTGCTCCACCCACAGGTACAGCACACCACAGTGTGGGACACATTCACACACAGGTCCCAGGAAAATGCCAGGTACAAAATGCCAGAACACTCAGCAGTGACTCTCATGCACACATGCACCAGTCCCAGAACATTACTGGGTCTGCTCTGTTCACACATAACCTGGTAAGTCAGCTCTAGTCAAATGAAACTCACAGAGGCTAGCAGGTATAGGGGTGAATTTGGAGCCGAGTTCCATATTAGGAATAGAAATTGATTTACAGAAAAAATTGTGAAATTAAAACCCCAGGATCATGTAGAGCGGGTTAATACAAACATTACAGAGAAAGGGGCCACGGTTTTTCAATATAAAGACAATTGGAGCCAGAGTCAATGGAGCCATAAGCGAACCCATGATCACTTTCTCTGTGGAACACGCAGGCAGCAGGTTAGCTATGTTCACAGTCTAGTGTATGATTAAGACCTATTTACACACAGGCCCCAGAACACAGCAGTGATCCCATTCACACATGCACCAGTCCCAGAACATTACCGGGTCTGCTCTGTTCACACAGGACCTGGTATTTGACTCTCTACACTCTCACATACATACAGCTCCTCCCACCCACAGACTGTATGATACAAGTGAACTAAGTGAGTGTGATTTCACCCATAACGTTTGGCTCCAGTCAAATGAAGCTCACTTAGACTAGCAGTTATAGTGGCTAATAGGCAACCAGAAACCATATTTGGCAATCCAAGCACAAGGTGCGAGGCTGTTGAATGGAACGTAATCGAGTAGCATATCTAGGAAACCAAGCTTGTAACTAAGGGAACAAAGACTGTAACCAAGGAAACCAGGCTGGGATACTGGCAATTTTCTGGCTTTGTAAAGTAATATAAAAGTATTGTGTCTGGGCTTGGCTGGTCAGGCAACTGTTCTGGTAAAATGTAGGTACATTGTCAGGTCAGTCTGCATGTGTGAATGGAGCCTTCTCCTCGTGTGGGTGGGTTTTCTATGGATACTCTAGTGGGTACTCTCTATGGGTACTCTAGTGTCTCAAAATATCAAAACACAATCAAAAAAGGGCCAATCCTCCTAGTATACTCCTGACCAGGATCCTGCACGCTCACCAGGGGGCGCACTGAAGCCCCTCACTGGTCTAAATATATCGGTGGGCCCCAAATTACAAATGTATTTTTTAATATATAAAAATAAATGAAATTCTATTAAATTCAATAAAATAAATAAATGTTTCCTTGTCTCCTTGTCTCTTGGATTCCTCAGTTGTAAATCCCACCCACATAGTAGATTAAAGGGGACTTTAAGCTTCATGAAGCTCAATAGTCCCACCCACTTCCTGCTCTGACTGAATTGAATTTCTCATTTTCCCAAAAAAATATAAATATTAACAGTTTAAAGGTGCATTGTGTAACTTTTCTGGTGGAGGGTTCGTTAAATGCTTTTCTCCATGGAGATGTTATTGCTTTGTCTGGAATGTTTCACAGTATGGCATTCAACTTTTCTATCTTCATGGAGATCAAACCAGACCAAGTTACAGGTCAGATCGGTGGAGAGGCGACCCCGCTCACAGTCAGAATGTCTGTATTTTTGAGCTGTAAAACCACCTGTGATTGAATAAATGTAAAGTAGAGCTGTTTAATGTCACACTGTGGAACATTCCAGGTAGAGCAATGACATCTCCATAGAAACAAGCAAGACCCTCAACCTGAAAATTTACGCAGTGCACCTTTAAAGCACAACAGAGGTAACTAATATCCAAAATTTCAAGCCAAAATGTTGTTTCAAATTTTAGCGGTTTATAAAGTTTCAGAAACAGATTTTATTATTTTATTTACTGTAATGAGTTGAGCACTTTTATCAACTTTATTTATTTACTTATTAGAAAAATGTACTACTCCACTTATTTCAGCTCAGCAGGTCAGAACTGGACTCGCTCTGTGGTCCTTGGTCAAGAGCTTGGTCCCTGGTCTCTCTGGGGTCACAGGGGCCCCGGGGGACTCTCCTCACACAAACACATGAGGGGGTGAGTAGCAGGAGAATAGAGTGTGTCACAGTGTCACATGTCAGAACAATAGTGTGTTTCTGCTGTGGATGTGTGCTGGACACTGCAGAGGAAGCAGGGGGCGCTCACACAGGTGCATCATGGGGCTGTGGGGTTTGTACTGGACACTGTACTGGACCTCACTACTGTCACCTCTGATTTCATCCAACAAGTTTAAATCCAGCACATTGCCCTGCACATCTTCTCCAACAAACGACTGAGTCATGTGAGGCTCATTCTGCTTTCTGATTGGATAATCGTCTTGAGCCTCATATCACAACAGTAGCTCAGTTGGTAGAGCGTTTGTTCACTGATCCAAAGGTTGGTGGTTTGATTCCTGCTCCCACAGATGAATGCTTAGCTCACCTCATCCCTAGTTTCTGCATACACTAGGGTAAGAGTGTGTGTGAATGGGTGAGTGGTTACTTGATGTAAAAAAAAAGCGCTGTATAAAAATGTGACCATTTACCATTTTATCTGGGGACACAAATATGAAACACATCAATTAGGAATGCACCGATACAATACAGTATATATCAGCACCAATATTGACAATTTCAGTGTATCCAAGATGTCAGTTAGGCTGATATACCATTTTGATCAATAATTGATACAATAATTGTGTAATATAAGACTATTACAAGCCAATATTGGCCCAAAACCTCTTATAATATTAAACTTGTATTTTTACAAAGCTGTTCTGTACTTACTTTAAATGATAAATAACAGTTACAAAGCACATTTTGATTTTTTTGATTTTTTATTTTTTTACCATAAGCTGTTTGTGTAGTCTCTGCCCAAGTATTGGTCAATATTAAATATCATCAAATACTTAAAACCAAAGTATCACAAGTGTCATCTTTTCAGATGGAAGATGCACCACCTGCTTGTCCCCATGCAGACATTATTGCTTTGCCAACAATGTTCCACAGGATGGCATTAATCATGTCTATTTCCATGGAGACAAGCAAATGATGACACCAGCTCAAGTTAAAGCTCAAATCTGTGGAGAGGCAATCCCACTCACAGAAAGAATGCATGGTTTTCAATGTATTTAGCAAAAAAAGATAGATATGTTTAATGCCGTACTAAAGAACATTCCAGAGAAAGCAATAACCTCCCCATGGAGACAAGAAGCAGGCAGCAGATCCCCAATAGAAAAGCTCCACAGTGCGTGTTTAAAAAGCTCCTCTGTTGTGTTGTGTTGTGTCAGTTCTCAGGTCCACTGACGCAGCATGACTCTTGTATTTCCACAGCCTCTGTTGGTCCAGTGATTTCCTCTCATATGTCCACAGGATCAGTGTCTCCTACCTCAGTGTGTGAGAGGAGATTTATCACAATCTGACGACTCAGATCTGTACACACACTGTCTGAAAAACATGAAAAACAGAATTTGTTCATTTGAAACAGTTTGCAGTGGTCCAAAGTTATTCCTCACTTACCTTATGCATTCTGAGCATCCTAATTATTCACCATGATGAGTTTATAAGCACTTTTCACAACTTTCAGAGAGCAGTTTTACAGTGACAGTAATGTTAACAACAGACATAAAACGTTTTATAATCAGACACAGACAGTACACAGTAAACGTATTTTTCCTTAAGAGCTGCTTATACTATATATCTGTATCTGTAGACACATTTTTGTCATATACACTGAAAATAAATGTCTTAAAATATGGTTAAAATACTGTAAACAGGAAATGAATGTTAACCAATGTAATGTCCACACAAAGCATGGAAATCGACATGTATGTGTGTGTGTCCGTGTGTGTGTGTGTGTGTGTGTGTGCGTGTGTGTGTGTGTGTGTGTGTGTGTGTGTGTATGTGTGTGTGTGTGTGTGTGTGTGTGTGTGCGTGTGTGTGTGTGTGTGCGTGCTTGTGTGTGTTTATGTGTGTGTGTGTATGTGGGTGTGTGTGTGTGTATGTGGGGTGGGGGTCGGTGGTCCGAGCCGTAGCAGTGGGCCCCACATTTACAGGGTCCCCGGGGACACATTAAGCAGTTTATCTGTGTGTGTGTGTGTGTGTGTGTGTGTGTGCGTGTGTGTGTGTGTGTGTGTGTGTGAGGGGGAGGTCCAGGGAGGAGCCTTATTGATCACCAATCTGCTCAGGTCAGGTCATGTGACACCTCGCGCAAACTGAGGAGGGGAGTACATAGTTATATTTACTCGAGTACATTTACTTATACCTTTTTTTGATCAAATTGTACTTTTCAGAGTAGTTTTCAGATACCATACTTTTGCTCCTATGCTCGTTTTGGTGTGCGTTGGCCTTGTGATGAGGAAACTACATTAGAACAGATAAGAAAACAGAGTAATATGGACCTTTTAATAAATAATTGTGAATATTGTGTCACACTGTACTCTGTTTTATCACATAATATAATATATTTATCACATAACATTGAATAATGGGGGAAAAACATGGATTTCACTACCTTTTGTTTGTCAGATGTGGCAATGAATGATCAGAAGTGGGTAGTTACATTTACTCGAACAACTGAGCAGTACTCTTACTTGAGTAATGTATTGCACAGTGTAACAGTACTCTTACTTCAGTATATTCCCCTGATGATGTCAGGTCAGTGTCTGTGTCCGTGTGATGTCATGTGCTTCTGTTCTCAGTCTGCACCTCATGTGGACAATGGACACTGTACAAGAGGACAGCTGTCAGTTGAATCATTGTTTTTTGTTTTTATTTTATTTTATTTTAATTTAGCTTTACAAGTTTCAGTATCAGTAAGAACAACATTAAGATGCACTGTTTCACATTTCTGGCACGAGGGTCTGCTGCTCATCTTCATAGCTTGGCCCAGAATGTTACATATATACCGCGTTAATTTTCTCTCCATGGAAACAAACAGCTGACACCACCATGCCAAGTTACAGGTCACATCTGTGGAGAGGCAAGCCCACTTTTAAAGTGTTGTAATATAAAAATCTAAAATCCAATAAATGATATAAATTTATAAATAAAGGTACTTGTAATGCCATGCTGTGGAACATTCCAGCTACAGCATGCAAACAAACACATGCTGCAGACCCACCAGCTATTACCAGTTGTCAAAAGTATTAAAAATCAGCTGCTAACCAATACTAAAACTAGTATCGAAACTCGATACTAGGGATGGGACGAGACATAATTTCCACAAGAACGAGATTTTAACGTAATTCGTAATAGAAATGTCATGATTCAGTTTTCACTTTTAGCCTCATTTTTTTATTTATTTGATGTAATATTTTTGTTTACATTCTAGTTCTGCTTTTTGGAACTGGAACTCACTAACATATACATCTTTTTTGTCCAATCTGTCCAATAAACACTTGGAAAAAAATCTCGCGAGATCATTTTTCTCATGTGTGCACGATCTTGTGGCAATTTTGTCTCGCGAGATCTTGTGGCACCTACCTGGACCACTGAGGGAGTACACAGATATAACACCGCATGGGAATAAAAAAGAAGAGAAAGAAAGAAGAAAGTACTATGAAAGAAGAAGAAAGAAGAAAGTACTATGATTTAATGCAGAAAATCACATTCTATTGTCTAAAGAAAGAGTGATTTTTATTATCATCGTGGTATCAGAATCGGTATTGAGTATCAAGCCCTTAATATTCCTTCAAGTTTGAAATTTTAGTATCGTGACAACACTACAGTTTCACAGTAGTAGTCTGTACAACATGAGTAATAATAGTACAAGTCATTTTAACCTTCTTCATCCTCCTCCTCAGCCCAACACGGTTCTTTCCCCCTGTAAATGCCGTATTATCTGCTGTACACATCCTCCCAGCGCAGTCATGACCTCCTCATTACATCATCAACATGAATCACAACACGCTCGGGGGAGGGGCCACACGGACCGGGGGGGCGGGGCCAGATCCTCCGCTACATTAAGGGATCACGCTGCGCCCTGGAAATGAGTATTGATCCTCTTAGATGGTTCTCAGACGAATGCGAGGGCCGGGTAGGGCACCGCAGGCTGTCAGTGCCCAGGGCGGAGGGGGCGAGGGGGGCACGGGAGAGGATTAGTGAGGGGCGAAGGTGGGCACTGTTTGAGGGAAGAGAAGAGTGGAATCTGATTTTTTTTTTTTTTTTTTTTTTTTTTGTTGAACCTTCTCATTATTTGTTTGGGACTGGCTCCACAAACTTGCCATACTAATCGAATGGTGTACAGCAATCACGTCTTTTGGGTTTCTGAAGTGATTGTGAAAAAAATAATTTGATTTTTGTTTATTTCTTCTGACAGAGAAGACAATGAACTTTGTGCCAGTTTTTATTTCATGTGGATAGCCGCAGTATAAACAAAGATATGAACCATAAACCAGGACAACAAATCTGCAATCTGACAGTTCCACAGCAAACTCCGCCTGAGAACTCTGATCTGTCTCAGCTCAGTTTAAACTACAGGGATTCTACAAAGTGGTGAATTTAGGGGTAAAACTGATTTATACTGGGGCAGAGGGAGGGCATCTGGGTCTGGTCTGGACCTGGGTCTAGTCTATGAACCATCACTATTGAACAAAGTCTATTTCTGTAAACATTATAAACCGCAAAAATATGCAAAACGTTATGCCACATTATGCAAATTCACAATATGTAATTCCATCACACCACAATTTCACTTTTGTTTGTTTTGGATTGAATCATCACGTCACATCACCTGATTTTGCCGTTTTTAGCATTAGCATTATACTTTAGAGGGCCCATATTACACTATTTTCTGATCCAGGTTATAATGTTTCCTCCTCATAAACAGACCTGGAGTTGTATTTTGTTTCATTCACATGTTTAACACACAAACCTGCAGATTTAGACTGAATTCTTCTCTCAAACAGAAAACACTCTGTTCCACCTTGTGATGTCATGTGGTAAAAGTTTTTTGTTTTTGTTTTTTTTTTTAACTCCATACACCTTCACTAGAATAATTTGGATAATTTCAGCTCTGTAATTTCTACTAAAGAAAAAATTAAAAAGAGCTGTTAACTTAAAAACTACCACTTCATGACATCACATGGTAGAACAGAGCATTTTGAGTTGAGTGCACTGTGGAACTTTTTTAGTGGCGGGTCCGCTACTGTTACTGCTTTGCCTGGAATGTTCCATGGTATGACATTAAAGGTATCCATCTGGCGTTTATTCATTACAGGACTAAACTGAACTGTAAAGAGAGGACACTGGACAAACTGCTCTCCATCATGGACACTCCTGCTCACCCACTGCACCAGACTATAGAGGGACAGAGGAGATAATACTCCCTACAACTGTACAACTCACCCACTGCACCAGACTATAGAGGGACAGAGGAGATAATACTCCCTACAACTGTACAACAACTCACCCACTGCACCAGACTATAGAGGGACAGAGGAGATAATACTCCCTACAACTGTACAACAACTCACCCACTGCACCAGACTATAGAGGGACAGAGGAGATAATACTCCCTACAACTGTACAACAACTCACCCACTGCACCAGACTATAGAGGGACAGAGGAGCTCATTCTCCAACAGGCTCCTAAAGCTCCACTCAAACAGTGAGAGATAAAGGACTACATTCATACTATAATACTCCCTACAACTGTACAACAACTCACCCTTATGTAACAGATAATACTCCCTACAACTGTACAACTTTTCTATTTTATTTTGACTTGTACATATACATTTATTTTTATAATTATGTCTCATTTGACTCCTGTCTTTTGCTCTTTTTGCTACACCATCTATTTTTGTTACTCTCTGTTATTACATTATATTGTGATGTGTGAACTACTGTATCCAAATCATTTCCCTTGTGGATCAATAAAGTTTGTCTAAGTCTAAGTCTAAAATGTAGTGCAGTGCTGTAACCTGCTTGCCTCCCTCGTGATAGATAGGTTTAATCTATACTGTGGAACATTCTAGACGAAGCAATGACATTTCCGTGGAGACAAACAAGTGGCAGACCCTCCAGCAGAAATGTTATGCAGTGGATCTTTAACATGTAAACAGACTAATAATAAAGAGTTATTCAAGCATGTGTGAATGAAACAAAACACAGCTCCAGCTTTGTTTTTGAGGACGTAACAACATTCTAACATGCCTTAAAGCTCACGAGAGTTCATTTTGTTTAATACAGGACCTTTAAACATTAGTAACACAAAATTGAATCTACTTTCACATTTTCTCCCACAAAGAATCACCATGCTTCGTCTTTCTTCCATAAACAGTGCGTCTCTCTTTTCATTGGCCTGTGTATCACTATTAAACCTTCATAATGTAATATTTACAGTAGTTCACAGTACCAACTAAATATTTCACAAAATCCTTTACAAATTACAGAAATATACAGCAAATGAAGCAATGTAAATGACAATACCATACAGTGCGCAGTAGTCATTTTGTTGTCTATTAAAGGACCTACATCATTTTCCCAATTATATAAGCAAAATGTGTCTTCCCAGTACAAATATATTGTATAAACAGCTCTTGAGGTCAAAATGAGTCTCATGTGTACTATTTGTATTTAATTATAAAGCCAATAATCAGTAAGTGCACATTAACATGCTGGTTGTTGTTAGCATTACTGTGGCAACAAAACTCTGCTCTAGTGCTTATAAACTCATCATGGTGATTAATTAGAATGCTCAGAATGCATAAGGTAAGTGAGGAACAGTTTTGGACCACTGCAAACTGTTATAAATGAACTAGTTGTGTTTTTCACGTTTTTAAGACGGTAAAAATCAGGTAAAGTGACCCCAGGCCCTCTTATAGCCGCTTGTTAATAAAGTAAGGCAGCTGCTGACTTTACACAAAATCCATCGACTTATTTCAACAGATTAGCGGATGTTGCTTATTTTTACACATCTGTCTCATCACCTGAACGCCTCGCTGGGGAATGGTCGTTAGATATGATCCAGTTTATGACTATTGCTTTTAGAAGGAGCCTGCCATGTTCAAGAATCAGATCAATGCGTTGTAATTAGCTCCACTGACCCTACATTCACTCACATCACACATGTCAGCACAGCGTTTAACCCGAAAACCATTCGCGCTTCTCTCCGATTGTAATGTTCCGTTGAGAATAAATCACTTTGTGCAGTATTCGCGTTAGCCGTGGTCACCTTTTTGCTCGTCTTTGTTTTCCACCGTCTCAGAAATGACTTAATGCTAATGCTACTTTAACCCCAGGAACATGGCACACATTGGACTTTCCACTGGATAACACAATTTTCCAGTTTTCCATGCTAGGAAAACAGAGCATACAACCGCACGGCTAGCTAACCATCTCATCAATGATATCTGCTGATGTTCGCTAGTTTTTGGAGCTCTCGGATTGGTCGGCTGAAAAGGGACAGGGAGGTGATTGGTGGAGAGCGTACCTGGAGCCGGTCTGGAATGTTGCGATGCTAATACTGTGTATGCTAGCCCAGTTCCACCGGGTCTGGGCAGCCTGCCGTTAGCCTTGGACTGCTTGAGTGCTCCTGAATTATTCAAAACACAAATCTGTCGGTACAAGCTGTCACAAAGCCCGTCATGCCCTCATTGTGGTGGAAATGTTTAGTGTCACTTATAACTGTGTAGGTCCTAAATGTTCTTTATAAAATTAAGTTAAGATATTTGAAGCACTTTGATGAACTTGGACTAACTACTTGGAAAACTTGCCTTCCCAGAATAAAACGTCATATATTTTCAGATTAAGTTTCAGGTCAAAGAAGTTAAAGTTAAGACACACTTTGTTGTCCCCGCAGGGAAATTGTCCTCTGCATTTGACGCATTCCTCACTGCAGTGCCACACCCTGGGATCCACCTTCAGATCTTGTGCTAGTCTTAGTCAGGATCTTAGCTAAAGGGTTTTACCTGTTCTGCATGTTTTGGGTTGAACCACCTCTGAACAACTCAACTCTCTTCCATCACCTCCTTGGAACATCTGACTCTCCTCAGAACTTCTCAGTCTCCTCCATCCCTCTCCTTAGAACATCTCAGTCTCCTCCATTCCTCTCCTTAGAACATCTCAGGCTCCTCCATCCCTCTCCTTAGAACATCTCAGTCTCCTCCATCACCTCCTCAGAACATCTTGCTCTCCTCAGAACATCTGACTCTCCTCCATCAACCTCCTCAGAACATCTTGCTCTCCTCAGAACATCTCACTCGCCTCCATCACCTCCTCCATCACCTCCATGGTGGTTGTTGATGTGGTGGTAGGTCAGCAGACATCTGGTTTCTTGGTTGTTGCTGAGGCAGTCAGGAGGTCAACAGTATGGTCTTTCTTCAGAACATTTCAATCTCCTCCATCACTTCCTCTGAACATCTCACTCTCCTCCTTCACCTTTTCAGAACATCTCACTCTCTTCCATCACTCTCCTTAGAACTCACTCTCCTCCATCATCTCTTCAGAACCACTTCGTTCTCTTTCATCGCCTCCTCACAACCTCTCACTCTCCATCAACTCCTCAGAACATCTCCCTCTCCATTTCATCCTCAGAGCAACTGACTCTCTTCCATCATCTCTTCAAAACAGCCTGCTGTCCTCCATCATCTCTTCCTCACAACATCCCGCTCTCCATCACCTCCACCGAACAGCACAAGCTCCTCCATCATCTCCTCAGAACATTTCACTCTCCTCCATGGTGAGTGTTGAGTTGGTAGTAGGTTAACAGAGGTTTGGTTTCCTGGTTGTTCCTGAAGAGGTCTTTATTCACAACATCTCTTTATCCTCAGAACATTTCACCCTGCTCCATCACCTCCTCAGAACATCCCACTCTCCTCCGCCTCCTCCTCAGAACATCACAAACTCCTCCATTATCTCCTCAAATCATCTCCCTCTCCTCCGAACATCTCCCCCTCCTCCATGGCGATCATTGATGTGATGGTAGGTCAGCAGAGGTCTTGTAGGATTGTTCCTGGGGCAGTGAAAAGGAGGAGAAGAACAGGAGTATCTTTCTTGAGTTCAGGATTGGAGCGGTGATGAGAGTCCCATGACCCTCTGACAGACACACACTGTCTGTCTGACTCTGGAGTGGAGCATTCCTCTGCTTTTTTGCACAATCACATGCACCAACCTGAAAACACTCCCACAATGTCAACTGGAAAACTGGAATTCTCTCATTTAAAACAAAAAATAAAAAATAGGTCAAAATGTGTAAAAACATGTGACAGTGAAGTAAAGTCTACTCTTCTTTTTATTAGAGCTACTTATTATTTCACTTGAGCCTATCTGTATCATTTGTTTGGTGCATTTACTGTTAAAATGAAATAAACAAATAAAAACAGTAATATTCATTCACTCAAGTCATTTCTTTTTTATTTATTGATTGTCCGCAAACATTAAATATGCACTATGTACATTTAATGGGGGTGCCCATCATCTGCCTATCACCATGGAAATGTAATTGAAAAATCAATTGAAAAATTACCTGGAATGTTCTTCAATATGGCATTAAAGACATCTCTCTTGTATTTACTCAATTATGTTTTTATTGCTAAAAATATTCTGAAAAATGCAGTCTTACTACATGTGACTTTCCACGGATCTGACCTGTAACTTAATAATTAATAATGCAGTTTCTATCTATCTATCTATCTATCTATCTATCTATCTATCTATCTATCTATCTATCTATCTATCTATCTATCTATCTATCTATCTGAAAACAAATGTATAATTCTCTCCATACCTTGTCTTTCTTTTTTCACAAGCCTTTATAATGTATTGTTTGTACGTATTTCATGCTTTCATATGAATATATAAACAACAGCTTTATCAAGTGGAAAAACTGTAATTAAAATAGTAATAATTTGCAGAATTACACCTGCACGTAGTAAATGGTAATTAGCCTATTCAAATTATGATTATTATTAGTAACAATTTATGAATGAGTAAATAAAAAACAAAATATATTCTATTAAGATATCGTTAAAGTTTAGCAAGTTCAGCTCAAAGCTACTTTTAGATTCTTGCTTTTAGCCAAGGTAAGCCTACACTTCCTGTTTGTGCCGAAAACTACAAAATGAGGTAAGCGGTCCGTGCGTGACGTCATGACGCAAAAGGCGCTCACTTCTCTACACCTTTGTTTGTGTGTTAGCAAAAGTGTTGTAGGTGCTCAGGTCCGGTCCGCGGAGCATGGCACGGCCCGGAGAGGCACCTCACAGCGGGACAGAGCAGGTACCGTGAGCGGGCAGCCCCTCTCTGCTCCACCGCTCTCCGCTCACTCTCCTCCGGCTCTCCTCCGTGCGGATCTAGCCCACTACTGGCGGTGCGGTGAACCAGGTGCAGCCAGGGAAGGGGAGGTAAAGGGGAGGGCAGCGCAGGAGGGGGAGATGGGCTGCGAGAGGAGGTGACTCTCCGGCAGCATTTAGACACAGCGAAAGGATCATGGCGGATGGCCCCAGGTGTAAGCGGAGAAAGCAGGCGAACCCGCGGAGGAACAACGGTGAGTAAAACTACTTCGACGCTTCACTTTTCTCCCGGGGAATGGTCGCAGGGGCTGTGGGGTCGCCTGGCTGTCTCCGCGAGAACTTTGGGGGGCCGGGAAGTGTGTTTTTAGTGAGTGGAAGTGCGGTGAAGTAGCGGCAGCCCCGTGTGGTGTACCGTTATATGGTTATACCTGGGTCCGTGTCTGTCCGCCTAGTGGTCCGCCGCGCACACGAGGGACCGTTAGCTCCGCGCACCGCACCGTGACTCCCGTTAACCCGCTGTCCTGCACTGTGTGCCCGCTTCACCACTTCCACACACTTTTTCATCATTTATTTACATTTTGGTCAGTTTGGGGGCTGCTTTGAAACTCGGACCTGTTTTTGTTCAGTTCATGAGCCTCGCTTTGTGTTGTTATTCATAAAAGTGTTTGGCTTTTGGACGTAGGGAATCTCACGTTGTTTTATCGCACGTTTATGATTTAATCGTTTTGTTGATTGGACCGCAGCGCGCTTGTTTGTTCTTCACGCTGGGGCTAAAGGCTATTCTTGTGTGGACACTCGTGGCAGGTAGCTTTAACACTGTTGCTGCTCCACTTACGCGCATAGAAATGTATTTTTTTGCGTAATTTTCATTAACGAAATCCTGTTTGTAAGAGGAATACAGTGAAAGCAACAGAAATATGAGCTTGGATTCATTCTTTACGCATTCTGTTTTTACTGCTCCAAAGTTATTGTCGCGTTTTGCCCGTGTGTCGCTCCACACGCGTTGGGTTTAGGAGTGGGGTTTAGCGATAAAGCGAGGTCGGAAATCTGCGGATCAGGACAGAACGCCTGATAAAACACGGATGGGGCAAGTGAGGTTCCGGAGGACGAGGGAGCGCAGCCCGTATAAGGAGAGCGGATCCTGGCCAAGCGTGTGTGTGCCATGCCGGGGGACTCCTCCTGTCTGCGGAGTGGGGCTGGGGAGGACATTGCTCGGACGCTCGGTGGTGCATGCACGGACTCCCCTCGCTCGCTGTCTTGTGTTTGTTAACCACTCTTTCAATTCGCATCGCGTTGTTCCGCTTTTCTATCTCTCCACCTCTCCCTGTTTCTTTACCCAGCTCACACAGTCCCATATTTAGATTTTTGCTTGTTGCTCAGGAAATGCTCGCGTTGCCAGAGATGTTGTTTAGGAGTGTTGCTCAAAACAAGAATTCGTGGGAGGACTAGGCGAACGGGCGGACTTTTCTGTTACCGTGGCGCTGCGTAAATGTGCTTAGCCAACCTGACGGAGGGTTTTTTGGGCCGATAGCGCTGTTACCTCACCCCGTGCGCTGCGCTCTGGAGAATGCGAAGAGGACACACCTTAGATAACGGTTCTGCTGTCACGCTCTGAGCACTTTGACGGGGTTTCTTAGCGATTTGGTACTAATGACCCGCTGGTATTGATATTTAAAGTGACTTCCCACGTCCTGACAGATGCGCGCTGCTCATTTGCATTCGGTTTGGTGTGTTTAGGGTTACGTTTCCTCTCTTTTCTGAGGATCATGCAAATGTTGGGTGAAAGTGTTGTGGCTAGTTTGGTCTTTATTCTAAGATGTGGATTCATACATGTGGATTAAAGCAGTTGAAATAAAGTGTTTTATCGAAAGTTTTACAAAGTTTATTCATGTTTTCGTTTTGTATTTGGACTATTTTGTGATTTGAAATTGCGCTTTAAAAAAATATGCTTATTTTTAACGTATTTTTTAGAAGAAATTTAGTTGTACTTATTTTACATTACTTTGCAGTAATGTAACTGTAATTAACTGTTTATGGTTTATATAAGATTTTCAGTACTTTTCCCATTCAAAAGTTATATTGTTAAGTTTTAAATTGTCAATCACTATGGCAACGGTCCTAATTTCTCAGCATTTTGAAACCCATGGATAACCCGGTGATAGCTAGGCTTGTGTATGCAATGTAGTGTAGCACAGTTGTTAGCTATATATTACATAATAGTCACAGTTCAACCCACACAAATACCCAAAGTTCATCTCATACTAAAGTTGGTATGTCCACTATGCTGATACTAACATTTTGTAATAGTGGGATTGTCAGATATACAAAGGGTTAAATATATATTTTTAAATAGTATTAATATATACTAAGTTGTTATTCATATTTCAAACTTCAACTCATACTAAAGTTGGTATGTCTAGCCTATAAAATACTAATATTCTGTAGTAGTGGGACTGTACAAAGGGTTAAATCATTTTTGGCTAGTATCACTTTACTTTTAAGTCATCATCCAGATCAGTATAATAATAAAGTATAATATCTGTCAAATCTTGTAATTGCTCTTAAAGTTCCCGTATGGGGAGGGGGCGCTGGGGTAAGCAGAGCCGGGCACTGGGTGCGCTCCATTCCGCGCTGTAAACAGGGAGGTGTTAACAGCCCGCCGGACGACAGGTGTTTGCAATCGCTGGGATAGTCTGGGACACTGCTCCCCACTGCAACCCCCTCCTCCCCTCCGCCCTGGCCCGCTCCCCCGCTCCTCCGCAGCCATGGTAATCCAACACAGCAATTTGGGAATACAGGAATGCATGCCGCTTTAACATTCTTGGCCAAAATAAACAGCGCGAGGACAACTTTGGGTGTACCTGATGAGAACGAGTCACTTTAAAGACACACTATGTAACTTTTTAGCCAAAAAATTAAGCTTTTTTTCTTATTTTTGTTATTTTTATAGCAGTGAAAAGCTTAGAAATATGAGCATCCTTATTATGAGCTGGCTTGCATCTCCACAAACCTTACTCTCACCTGGCCTGGCCTCCGAGTGCTTGTTAAATGTTGTTTCCTTTGCTATAATCCCCCACATTATGGCATAAAACTTATCTGTGTCCATGGAGAATATTCAGAAGTATGGTTTTAACTTTGTTTCCATGGAATCATGCAGGTGACGTGCCACCTCCAGAAAGTTACGCACTGTACCTTTAAGTAGGACTGATTAATCGCAGTCATATTGAAATCGCTGTGTGAATGGACACAGTTAGCACATTTTTTAGATCAGTACTTAAACATGTTCTGAAATGTGATTCTTGTATTTGTTTGTCAGTTTCAGTCTTTTTGACAATTCTTCTGGACATGTTTAAAATGTGAACTTTGAACAGAATCCTATTTTAAAAACATAAACTGCCATTTTAATCACAGTTCTTGTAAAAAAAAAAAAATCACAATCAGATGAGACTTTTCACCCATAGCTTTAAGTGTAGTCTTGCGTCCAGGTGAAGCATGTGTCTCCTGTGTGGAGATTGGGTGCTGGTCTGGCAGTCCGCACAGTCACCAAGTTAAAGAGCATGTTTATAGGTCTGGTAAAAGTCGACTCAGTGAAGTGAACAGAGTCATCCACGCTGGAAACAGTGAAGCAACTCTGCTACATGCTGAGCTTTAATTTGAGACATTAAACTGTTAACAAAGTCACAGTTTGTCATTACTACTCCTCATGAATATCACAGTACATTTAAACTGGACAAAGACTGTATTGTAGTGATGTAATACTCTTTATACACTGTCAGCTTTGACCTAAACAACTTTGAACTGTCAAAATATCCAACCAAAGTCAAACAGACACCACAGTATTCAATGTCTCTATCTAATATTGAGAGATTATAATTTACTAATAACAAACAAATAATGCCATTTTGTAAACTATTTGTGCTGGTATCAAGAAAGCTGTTTTTTATCAAAAATATACGTACTAGTAGAGGTGCTCCAATGAGGATTTTTTAGGCTGATTACCGATACGATGATCTAAATTTTTGATCGGCTGATACTGATTGTGTCAGTACGATCACATGGACTTTGATATAGTGGTACATACTTTTTATTAGTTAAAAAAATGTGACTTGAAATCTGAAATCTAAATAGTTACATCATCAATGCAATATTGCTGCTAATTTAAGTGAAAAATTAGCTGCCCATCACTTACCTGTGTACATGATCAGTATGTCTGATCACGTTTTTTTTTTTACCTTGAACAGACTACTAAGAACAAACTGGGCATTCATTTTTTTAATCAAACTGTTAGAAAATCCTTTAAAAGCCTTTGTCACAGAAGACTTTGAAAACACAGTGGATTTCTGTCACATGAAGGACTTTGTTTCCAGTGACTTGTTTTGCGAGTCCTCTGAGCTCATGTCCCGACAGCAGAGCAGTCCCTCTCCCGTAGCTGGCGTGCACCATGTGACGCAGTTGACAAACAGCACAGTGACACAGACATGGACCTCTGTGGTGTTCTGCTGTGGTGGGAGCCCGGGCGGAGGCGGGGACATGCCAGGGCCCTGCGTTAAAACCATCTGTTTACATTTAAATGCCGGGCCTGTTGTGAGGAGCCGCAGAGGAAACTTTTCATTTATCTCAACAACAGCTTTTCACCAAACCCCCAGTCAAGTGCCAGGCCCAGAGGAACTGTGAAAAACACCTCCTACTGCCACCCATCCGGACAAACACTGAGTCCCTGTATTTATAAAGCACTGTGATTGGAGACAGAGAAGCTATGGCTAGGTCTACGATAATTACTACATCACCTTATCGTTAAGAAAGCTGGAACAATATTTTTTGGGGTACATCTTCTTTGTACTACAGTGGGGTATCTTGTGTTTTTTGTAGAATTTGAGCAGGAGGAGTTTTTTAGTGCTGTCACGATATTACAATTTCAACACTATGGAATACTCAATACTGATTCCAATACCATTATTATGTTAAAAAAAAAACAACCTCTTTCTTTAAACAATAGAATGGGATTTTCAGTATTAAATGTTGATCATTCTAAAGCTATTCAGGAAAGGTTCAGTTCTGTGCTGTGAATGTGACTATTTTTAGTACCGATACCTGCTCAGTGAGTATTTCAATACTATGAGTATCGATTAGTATCTGATATATTCGGATACTTTTTGTCAATCCTAGTTTCAATATCCTCGTTTATCATGATTGTTTTTATGAACATATGTCTCACTTCAGAATTAGTTATGGCATCAGGCTTATAGCTGTAGCTTCTGTCAGTTTGCCCTCTGACCCGGGCACCCATGCGTGTCTCAGAGTATGACTTCACTTTCCCCCCGCGCTCCTGCCCCATTGTGCGTCCGCCAGCGTGTCCAATTGTGTTTGTGTTTAAGCCCGCTCATTGAGGAAGAATAGGGGAGGGGCCGTGGTGGCTCTTCTTTTCTCTGCCCCCTCCCCTGTCCCCGTGGGTAGTGCCCCTGTAGAGTCCAGAGAGAGGGGTGGGGGCGGAGGATGGAGGGATGGACAGATTGGGGTAGAGGAGAGGTGACCAAAAGAAGAGATTTACAACAGGTGACGAGTGAGGGGAGGCAGATGAAGAGGCTGTAGCGCACATGCCAGCTGCTCCGGTCGTATCTGGGAACGCCACTTGGAGAGAAGGTGCCAAATACTGAGAGGTGCCACTGTGAAGAGACAACAGCTACAACAAAAGCACAAGTTACACACATGCACTGGTTTGGTCTGATAACAAGGAATAGAACTCCTAAAGTAATGGATTTTAATCAAGTTTCACATGAAAGTTCATTAGACAGATGTAGTAGAGTAGCTAAAATTGTTCTCAAGTAAGTAACATGGCATAACAAAAGGAGAAATTTAATTTGTCAACTGGACAGAGTTTATTTGGTTGAATACGTTTCGCAGCTCATCCAAGCTGCTTCCTCAGTTCTGGTCAGATGCTGGCGGACACTGCCTTATATCTGCTTGAAGGGAGGAGCTTAATTACAATGAAAATTACTCTGAGACAACACATATTTAAATACAGTTTCAGTTGGTCAGGTGAGTCTATTCAATATGGAGTTGTTTACAGTTTCTGTATGTCTGAGACATCATTTGTCTCCCATCTATAACTCTATCCTCAAACCTAAATCAAAACAAACTGGGAAAACAATGGGACTAGCCAGGTCAGGTCCAGAGGTGTGAAAACACCCATCATGGCCCTGAATGGATCTGCTAACTACTCCCCCACTCCCACTCCATATTGAATAGACTCACATGACTAACAGAAACTGTAAACAACTCCATATTGAATAGACTCACCTGACCAACTGAAACTGTATTTAAATATGTGTGTCTCAGAGTAATTTTCATTGTAATTAAGCTCCTCCCTTCAAGCAGATATAAAGCAGTGTCCACCAGCATCTGACCAGAACTGAGGAAGCAGCTTGGATGAGCTGCGAAACGTATTCAACCAAATAAACTCTGTCCAGTTGACAAATTAAATTTCTCCTTTTGCTATGGATTCTACCTGGACGACTGAGGGATTCTACACACATAACATGGCATAAGTAAACATAAGTAAAGTAGAGTAAAGTAGAAGTGCAAAGCTGTCGTCCAAGAAATAATTCAAGTAAGAGAAAAAGAGTATTTGAGGAAAACTACTATTTAAGTAAGAATAACTGTGGGAAGTGGGAAGAGGAACCATAACATTTACTCAAGTAAGAGTACCATTACTTCAATAAAGATATTACTCAAGTAGGCATAAAAGTACCCTAGAAAAGTACAGTTTCTCTAGAAACTATGTAAATGTAACAGTATTACCCACCCCTGATTATAGATGAGAAGTTGAAATATGATTAGGGGTTAGGGTTTTTTAGTGCAAGGGTCAAAGGTGAGCCATCTGAAACTGAAAGTGGGGCTGTGCAGTTAATCATATTTTAATCAGATTAATTCATTTGTAATTGTCAATAATTAAATAGGATCTTTTAAATGCAGAGGTCTACAGCCAATCCTCCGTCAGTCTAAGTGTGTGGCTTGGAGCAAACAGGAGACTTTGGAGGAAGAATTTTAAATTTGTTTTTAATAAGACAAAATAAAATGAAATTGAAAATTGCGAATGATCAATATGAGGGGTTTATTTATTTATTTTTTGGTAAATTGGTTCAGTGCCTTGGCGAGGGCCTGGGTTGTTGGACTTATGTAATGTGTACTCCATTATGGACAGACTAGTTCATCAGGACTATCCTTTTTTGTTGTTAAGTTATTATTAAGTTTGGTTAAATCACACAAATAAATGTCACGAAGCATTGAATATGTATCTTTTATACGTAATAATGGCAGACCTGATGACCTGAGCGTAGTATCAGTGTGAGCGTAGTTCCCAGCGGAGCCCCATTGTCCCGTATGTGCGGGTGTGTGTCTGTGCGTGTGTCGGTGTGTGTTTGTGTCTGTGTGTGTCTGTGTGTGCGGTGCAGAGGCCTGTCCCGGTGCGACCATGGGGCAGAATTCAAATGATGTGATGTACGAGCTGGGCTAACGCTAAAGCAGCTTAATGATTAGCTCCCATGGAGGCAGGGACATTAGCCTATAAAAAGATGCAGTTAAAGCCCGAGTCAGTTTCAGTAACCCCCTTAACTGTGCAGGGATGTGCTTTATTGGGCCTTGTGAGGCTGAATGCTTAAATACTGCATTGTGTGTGGGGGCTTTAGTGAGAAAGAGCCTAGTTACCTTTGCAGTTGGCCTGCTCTACCTCATCCTCTGCAGTGGCGGAAGAAAAGGCCCATTGAGGCTCTTGGCCTGGGGAGGGAGGGGAGGGAGGGCCCTTTCACACTGGGCTTGTGGGAACCGGCTCCTCCATACTGGGCACACCATTTGCATATGACCCATTCTTCTCCCAAAGGTCCCAGCGAGGGAGGAATCTGTGGAACGTTCACAGAATTCATGAAATCCCTCTCTCACGCCGCCTGCACGTCCTCAAGGCCCCAGCGGCTCCTCCAAACACGGGCCCAGAGACGAGGTTCCGCCGGGGCCCGGCCGTTAGCCTAGCGCGCTGTCCAGTGTGCTGTGGCTAATGTCGCTGCAGGCTTCATTTGGCACAGCAGGCCAGACCCCCCTGACTGGGAGCGCTCCATCTGCCCCACAGGACAAAGCACAGGGGCCCTAACCACCAGCACCGCGCGGGGCAAACAGGCCGATCACAGGCAGGGCAGGAGAGGGGCAGGGGGGCAGAGGGACAGGGGGGCGCGGGGTTACGGGGGCAGGGGGTAACACAGGGACAGGCCTGGGCAGTGGGACGCGCACCAAGCACAGAGCTGAACTAGCACAACCGTCACCGCGGAGACTGCTCAAGACCCTCACCCCCCACCACCCACTAAATGTGCTGCCCCCCCACCCCCCCCCTCGCTCCCCTTTAAAGTGAGAGGAAGACATAAAGCAGCCATGAGTGTCAGCTCAACAGTTACTCCTGCACATGAAACGGGCTGCAGTGTGAGCTTTTTCTAACATTACTGAAAATGTTTTTTTTTTTCATTTTAGTTGTGCTTATTGCATTGAAAAACTTGCGCCCTTACCGTGAGCGGGCTTACATCTCCACGGTCTCTTGAGTGCTCCTGCTTGTTTCCATGGAAATGTTGTTGTTTTGGCTATAATATTCCACTGTATGTCATTAGACATATCTGTCTCCATGGAGAATGTTTCGAAGTATGGCTTTAGCTTTCTGTTTCCATGGAATCATACAGGTGACATGCCACTTCCAGAAAGTTACATACTGTAGCTTTAATTTAATTTCCCTTAGTTTAACACCATACTTGTTACTAGCACAGTAAAGATCTTGCTGTTTGTTTTTCCAGTGGGATTGTGTGACAGCATGTGACCTCTGACCTCCGCGGGCACACCTGTCCCCTGTCCCTCGTGTAAGTTTACAGTCACAACATGGCGCGGTCCCGGTGTGTTTTGGTAAATCAGTGTCCCTCCCGCCCCTCCCTCTGTTCCCTCAGAGCAGAGCGGGGCAGTGGAGCGTGGGCGTTCATTGACGGCGACACCACACCAGTCATTAGCGGCCATGTTTGTTTGTTTTGTAGCACTGCTGGCTTCATAACAGCAGTGATTAGTGCGGGAGTCACAATCTGAAGTGTTGTGGTTACACGGTCAACAAGGCGAGTCAAATGTTCAACAGGGTTTGTCATAAAAGAAGCTGCCAGCGTAAGACCATTTTTAAAGCAACACTGTGTAACTTTCTAGAGGAGGCACATCATTGATTCCATGGAAATATACAGTTCAAACCATACTTCGGAACATTCTCCAAGGACATATCAGTTTTATGCTATACTGTGGAATATTATAAGCCAAAAGAACAAAATTTCCAGGGAAACAACCCTCTTCCAGACCAAGTACAAGTAAGAGTCGGGTTTGTGGAGATGCAAGCCTGCTCACAGTAAGGTGTATCCTTACTTTTTCTAAAATTTTCAAAGAAAACAAGCTTTTATTTTAGTCTCTATTTTGGGTAAAAAGTTACACGGCAAGGCTTTAAGAATCTTTTACAAAATTAACCAGATCTTCTTAAAAACATGATCTGCAGAAAAGCAAACAAACAATCAAACAAACAAACAAAAAAAACAAAATATTGATAGCAAGTTAGTGCTGTAATAAGTCAAGTGCTAAAAATGACGAAAAAGTGCAAAGTGTAAAAGGTAACTGCGATAACTATTGAACTATTGCTAATCTTGTAGTAGTAGTAATCTTATGCAGTACTGATTGTAACTGGACTATACAGATTTGACAATTTGCAGTATGGAAATGTCTTATTATGCACTTAACTTATTAGGAGTTGGGTCATGATTAACACCGTACAGAGTTGTCTTTTTATAATATTGCTATTCCTTCTTTCTTATAAGGCTAACAGTGATGTCATTGTGTGCTCGGTGAAAGTGGTGGTGGTGGGAGAGGGCTGATGAGTTCTGAGCCCAAACAGAGCCCCTCTCTGCTCTGCCCTCTGCTTTTGTCCCTCAGACTTTTTCATTAAAAGTCTCACAGAAGACCAGGGCGGAGACAGGGACAAACACATGATTAAAAGTGCATGGCAACACACAATTTAAACAAGGTACTGTGGACACCTGCGAGGAGACAGGACGACAGGAGGACAGGGAGTGGAGAAAGTGGAGACATGGCGTGATCTGAGTGGATAATAAAGTCCAATCTCTTTCACTGCTTTTGTTAGTGATTAGCATATTAGCTCAAATCTCAAAACTGCAGCTCTGACAAATTACATTTAAACAAGTTTCCATTTTTTTCAGTTAATAAACAACAATTAATTTTGCCCCAGTGTAGATATATTGTTAAAGCAGCTCTTAAGGTCAAATGAGACTGCTGCGTACTGTCTGCATCTACTTACACAGCCTAAGTACAGCGTATAGGAAGTGTATTTGCATGCTAGTTGTTTTTGTTAGCATTACCATGACTACAAAACTCCGCTCTGGTCTCTGAAAGTTGTGAAAAGTGCTTATAAATACATCGCGTTGAGTAAATAGAATGCTCAGAATGCATTAAGAAAGTGGGGAATGCGTTATGGGCCATTGCAAGCTGTTAATGAACTAGTTTTGTTTTTAAGATTTTCAAGACAGTACAAATCAGGTACTCTGCCTTTAATATGTGTTTTAGCCAAGGTTTAAAGGAACTTCTAACAACAGTAGCTTCACTTTACCGGCGTATTATATTTTATGTTGAGTTGTTGCCTTGTAGAAAAGTTTTGTTTTGTTCCGTGTATTTGAGTAGTGCTGCTTTTTCAGACCATCTCCCCATCACCAATTAAAAAACTGTGCCCCACGTGCTGATGTCACAAGGTGGTGCTCTCTTTTTCCAGGAAGTGCTCCGTTTGAATCCATACCTTCACTTATGAGAGGGCAGATATTGGCCACTCATAGTTCAATCATTTGACTGGCCTGTTGTGGCTCACCTTGCTGTCACTGTAAAGTCTTGCAGGTAGAAACCAGCTAATGTTTTTAGCCTCGTTGAAACTGCTCGACCTGGCTGTTAATAAATGGCTGACAGTTAAAGCTGCATTGTGTAACTTTTCTGGTGGAGGGCCAGTCAAATGCTTTTCTCCATGGAGATGTTATTGCTTTGACTGGAATGTTTCACAGTATGGTATTAAACCTTGCTATATTCATGGAGACCAAACCAGACCCAGTGACAGGTCAGATCTGTGGAGAGGCGACCCCGCTCACAGTCAGAATGTCTGTTTTTCTAGGTATTTTTGAGCTATAAAACCACCTGTAATTGAATAAATGTAAAGTAGAGCTGTTTAATGCCATACTGTGGAACATTCCAGGCAGAGCAGTGACGTATCCATAGAAAGCAGGTGACGGACCCCCAACCAAAAAGTTACACAGTGTACCTTTAGGTGTATTTTAGATTTGTTATGGTTAGGGCTGCAAGGTTAATCATAATCAAATCAAAATGGCAATTTGAAAAGCAGATCTTAAAGGCTGCAGTTTCTGAAGTACCATAATTTCCTCCACAAACAACAAAATCTCCTGTCTTATTCTGCTTAAAAACTGCTAACCCTGTAGTTTATATCAGTACATTTTGAAATGCGATTCTTGTTTTCAGTATGTCAGTCTTGGAAGTGTAATATGAACAGAATCCTATTAAAACATAAATCACAAATCTACTCACAGTACTTGTCAGAAAAATTGCAATTGGATATTTTTCCCAGATGGTTTAGCCTTAGCTGTGATTGGCAAAGGACGCATGACTCAAGGGAGACGACAACAAAGAGCCCAAGTGAGAAACATTCCTACAGATATGGGTTGAAATTAGCATTCCGTCGCGTTAGCTCTGTGACTAAACTCAAATATATTCTGAATAATGTCGCTAGCATTATGTAATTGATGTAGGCGCTTTACGTAACACCGTTAGCTCGACGTATCCCGCTCACACTGTAACTGCACGTGTATGGGTGTTTGGCTGGCAGGGGTCAGGAGGGGGGCCCACGGGTTAAACGGGGCGATGCGTACCCTGCCCCCCAGCACCCTCCACCGCTCCCCAGTGCCCCCCCAACCGCTCCGCTCTCATTAATCCTGCCGGGATGTTTATGCATGTTGACATAGCTGCGTCTCTGGCGGTGACTAACAAACACGGTGAGTCAGGCCTTCACCCCCTCACTCACTCACTCTAGGCTAAGCTAGGTCCGTGTTAGCTGAGGGGACAGGGGCCTAGGTGGGGCATGTGAATATGGATGCCCCCAGGAGAGCCATTATCATCCCCGTGTGCTATGGAGAGGAAAATCAATACGGCCATCATAACAGGCTGGAGAGGGGCCAGAGCACAAACACGCAACGCGCTACTCCAGTCTGATGTCATCCCACGTCCTCAGAGACAGCAGTGACAGGGACAAAGCAGAGACAGGGGCGGGACAGGAGCGGGACATGGGGCTGTGCTAAATGTCCTCGAGACAGCGGTGACAGGGACAAAGCAGAGGACAGGGGACTGAAATTGGGCATGGGGCAGTGTTTGATTCTTGTTGACATGGTTGTATTCAGGGTTGTCAACAGTAATAGCCTGATATTAAATACTAGTATCAAAACTAGATGCTCGTTTCAACAAGTAAGGATCAATACTGTAGAAAAACCCCCCACACAGGACAAAATAGAACCTTTCTGGAATAGATTCGTAATGTCTTAATATATACCAAAATTAGTGACCACATAGTAATCATAAATCCGATGTTTTCTGTTGAAAATTAGTCTAGTGTCATGTAAAAAATAGTACTGCAGCATTGAAATTGGTATCAGGTATTGTGCCTTTTCCTTTGTATTGAAATCCAGTTTGAAATGTGTCATAGCAGCAGCTGCATAGTTACTTTTGACTGTATTGCTAGGAGAGGGAACTACATTACCCATGGTCCCTTTCAATGCAGCCAACACAAGTCATTTTAATTAAACACTTTTGGGATGATCACAGTAAAGTTACACCTTAACGTTGACTCATTCTCGCCCTGAGCAGAGCCCCTCCCCTGGACACTCCTCCTGCCCGTCCCTCTGTCCCCTCTGTCCCCTCTCCTGGACGCTCCATTGTCTCTTGTCCTTTACAGAAGTCCTGTCTGTGTGTCTCTGTCCCTGAAAGGCAGCTGCCTTGGCTCGGGTTCTCCGGGACAAGCAGGTGCGCCAGGCATGCAGCAAACTCCCTAGTGCTCATAAATAACACCTGACAAGTGTAAGGGGGGCACCGCCGCAGGAGGAGGACAGGGGCGAGGGCAGGAGCCACTGGAAGCCTCCTCTGGGCGTGTCTGCTCTTTCAGAATGAGAATAAAAAGAACAGAATGTGTCTTGTTAAAGGAACTATGAGTATGATTTAGAATGTTAAATTCAATAAATATGACCTGTGTCCCCACATACAAGGTAAACATGCTCAAATAGCTCTTATAGGTGACAGTGGTAATGTGGATTTATTTTTTATTCAGAATGAGTTGGTTTAAACCTAAAATGTCTCTTTCTGATCTGAACGGTCATTCCTTAAACCCCTGCACCTGCACCAATCATGAATCAGTGCTAATGCAGCCTCTGCAGCTCAGGGAGGGAATTCTGGGAATGAGTCATGGCTCGTCCATATACTGAGAATGAGACAAACTAGTACTTTTTTAAAAACTTAAGAGTGCAGGCTTCATACAGTTCCTTTAACCAGCTGAACAGAAAAAGTTGTGCTAAGTTACATCTTAATGGCAACTTTTCAATCAATGCAAATGTGAAGCAAATGGAAGGTTCTGAAGGCCGACCGAGCGCTGAAGAACAAACTCTGAATTTGAATAAAACCGCTGTTACCTTTAGTGCAATTAAGAATTAAAAGCTTGAATAATGCAAATAGATGAGGCCAGGGGAGAAATGATCCACACTTTTTCATAATGGAGGAATGAAGCAGCACTCTGGATGAACGCAGCGCGCTGACAGAGCCCGCTCCAGCCCCAGTATCGGCACTGTCCCAACGCATCGATCAGCCCCGGACCTCCAGCCCTCCTCTGGCCTCAGCTCTGGCCCCAGCCCTGGAACAAAAGCTGGAAGTGTGCGCGAGATTACGGCCCCGGATACAACCTGAAAGCCCTTTATCTGCGCAAAAACAAGAGGCTTCCTGAGCGCCTCCCCAGCACCTGCAGCTCAAGACACCAGCGAGGACTGACAGAATCCTGCCCCAGATACTTAGAGTGAGCAGCCCACCACTAGGGCAGGCTCACGGAGGAATTGTTGAACTGCAAATTTAAAGTGTATATGACAGGTTAGATGTCCGTTTCACAAAAGTGCAGTTAACAGGATTTGAGATTTGATTAAAATATCTTGCTGTTTTTTCCTATTGGCAATTTTGGTGATGTTCATCATTTTGGTTTGGTTGAATACGGGCAGTAGCAAACAGAACAATCAGAAAAGGTGTTCCATGTGTGTAATTTGTCACTGCACTTTGGATGGAATTTTGTCCACTGATGATTGATCTATTTTTAAAACTCAGTGCTACTTCCTGTTTTTTTTTTTTTTCAACTTTTCTTCACAAACCGCTATTGTTAAACTTAATATTGACCACAGGTACTATCCTACCAAACAAAAAACATGAAAAGCTATCATATGGATTTGACCTTTTTGTGAGTTATAACTGTCTGGTATAGAAAAGTTCTGACCTAAGAGTGGAAGTGCTTGTGCTTATCACCAAATGATGGACTTAAACACACTCATTGCTCCACATGAAGCAATGCTGTGGACATTTGGCCTGAGATCAGCTGATTCAGAGGTCTAAAAGGAGCAGAGCAGAGAGGAAGTGAGCACAGTGTGGAGAATGTAAAGTTCAAATGTTTGTGATGGTGTCGAAGTGGTGCTCAGATAGACTCAAACTAGAGAGCTAGAAAATGTATAGCCACAAACATATGATATTTCACACTAGTGTTGTCACGATACTAACATCGCAAGGTTAATTTTGATACTATAAGGAATAGACTCGATACTTGATTCCGATATCACGATGATGACTTCTTTAGACAATAGAATGTGATTTCCCACATTAAATGGTAGTTCTTTCTTTTCTATTCCCGTGTGTTCTTATATCTGTGTAATCCCTCAGTGGTCCAGGTAGGTTCCCTCAAGATCATTCTAAAAACATTCAGGAAAGGTTCATTTCTGTCCTCTGAATCTGACTTCTTTTTACTGTTGATTTCTGCTCAAATGAGTATTTAGTTTTAGTATGGATTATTATCTGATCTTCGATATTTTTGACAGCCCTAGTCCTGCGTGTGTACCCTGTTATTGTACACTGTGTACACTGCCTTAGTGTAGTGTGTTTGTTGCCGGTGATGAGGAAGTGTCTTTTGTCCTTTCTTGAGAAACAGTTGATCTTGTGAAAGCTTCCTCTTTCCTTGGAGACATTCTGATGAGTAAGCTCCGCTCTGTGCTGTAGCGTTGTGCCCGTGTCTCGGGGCCCGGGCACAGCTGGCACGGCCTCGCGTCTCCACAGCGCCTGAGCTGCATTTCAATCACCCCCTGCCTCTCATAACGCCATCTCCGCTCACTGGCTCCTATTCACACTGCTGTCCCGCCCGCCCACAGGGACCCCCATAAACAAGGGCCATTCAGAGCCCGCGCCTGCCCCCCTCTCCAGCCTGGGACAGGCCCTGTGTCTGTGCCAGGCCGCAGCGCATCTCCATCAGCGCCCACGCCAACTGCAGAGGGCACCGGGCCAACCATTCGGCCCCTGCCATCCCGCCCCACACAGCCCCACTATAGGAGCCCACTCTGATGGATTAGAAGTATACTCACAGTGAGCGGACACAAGACGCAGCAGCTGTGTGCAATTTTCAGTCCACCTGTTGGGATCACTGAACATTTGTTGAATTGTACTAGTCACTGTAAATTAGGGCTGCAAGATTCATCTCAATTGAAATCATAATGTGAATGGATGCAATGAACAAATTGCAAAGGCTGCAATTTTTCCTCCACAAACAACAAAATCTCCTGTGTTATTCTGCATAAAAACTGCTAACCCTGTAGTTTAGACATTTTTTCTCAATTCTTCTGGACACGTTTAAAATGTGAACTTTAAACTGAATTTCATTATTTAAACATAAATCTCAAATCTAATTGCAACTAGTGAGTGACTTTTTTCGATTTGTGAACAAATGAAATGATTTTCTATTAGAGATCATCCGATATGTTGTTTTTCATGACCAACGCCGATACCAATGTTTAGAATCCAGAGCAATTGATAAACTCTGCCTACATTTTTGGGGATTATTTTCCCCAAATTACATGTAATATACTTAAATTTATTACAAATTCATCCACAGTTTTTGTACAAACTGGATAAGAGAAGTGTGTAATAACATTTTGTGCAGTTATCGCTTTGCATTTAAGGGTTCAAATTAAGCTTTATGCACATTCTTTAGGGAGCTGGTTTGGCCAAACAAAGTATCGCCTTGAAGGCCAATAGCCAATAGGCTTAAAAGACCAAATATCGGCTCCATATATCGGTCCATCTCTAATTATTATTGTAGGCTGTGATTTTTTAAATACATTTTAACCAAAACTATTACAAACTAAAAGCTTCTAGAGAGAAAATATTTGAAATACATAAAAATAAAAAGTTTTTTTTTTTTTTTTTTAGCATTTAGACCTTATATTGCCACTGTCCATAATACTACTGTTTTCAACTATTTTATGTTCACTGTTGCACAGCTGTTATCTAGCTGTGGTGGTGCTGGTGCTGAGATGTTCCAGCCAGGCCTCACTTCCTGTTGTTCCAGCCCAGCAGAGGAGCTTGGGGGGGTGGGGGATGCTCCTCGAGATTCCCCCGTGAGAGTCACATGGGGCTCAAATGCATTTAAAGGCTCTGTTTTGGGAGCATGTGTGCTGCGTGTTAAGCGTGCTAGCCGGGCGCATTCCTGACCTCTACCTGAATGCTGACCCGGGCTTGAACCGACACTTATTACTGTTAGCTCCATGTGTGCCTCGGCCTCCTAATCAACCCATCTCACAGGGAAACGCTGACGTCTCCCTTGGGCGCTGGCCACATTCTCCTGCCTTCCTCCACACCACATGTTTACTCACAGCATGGTACTGGATGGAGAACAGATAAGCTAGCATACAAAAACAACGGCTAACTTAAGTGGATACTAACGTTAAAGTGCACATGACAGGTTTTCAGGTTTTTCTTATTCTGTCTTAGTGTAATGGATAGTACTTGTGCTAAATATTTACCATCATTTTTTAAGTGGCAGTATGGAATTACCTCTACATATGTCACATCTGCAGCCCGTGTCCAACTTTACTAAAAACAAAAATAAATAAAAAAAAATTGAAAAAAACAATGTTTTAGTGAATGAGTATTGTAACCGTATGCACTTTAAAGCTATGGTTCAAATATAAGAAATCTCCCGGAATCCCTATACAACATATATCTTTAAAAGTGTGAGTGACAGTTTGTGGAGGCGGGGCTTATGTGTTGTTTACATAAGTCAGGGCCAGTACATGACTGTTATCAGGATCCCCACTGGGCTGGAATGCTGCTAATGCTAGAAAAATAAACCATCAGCTGTTCTAAATGATCACGTCTGCTGTGATGTGGTGTTTACTCAGAAACCAGAGCCCAATGACTTTATCAAGTATTTCAAGTTGTAGAAAGTGGAATTCTTATGCAAAGTTGTGCAACATGAATTCAAACTGTCCAAAGAATGCATGATGCGGGGTGTGTAAGTCCAAGCATAATGTGTTAGGTAAGTGTGTATTCTTATAGTGTGTGTAGTACTGTGTAGTAGACATGTGTGACCCTCTGCCCTGGTCCTCTCTCTGTGTGTCTGTGCTAATGTGGACTGACATTGATTGTGGTGCGCTCATGTGTGAGGAAGTGAGAGCCCCGTCCTCTGCCCCTGTCTGTCCCATTTGTCCCTGTCTGCCCCTGTCGGTCCCGGTCTGTCCCTGTCTGTCCCCCCACCCCCCCGTCCCTCTCTCTGTCTGACAGCTAATTTGGAGCAGAGCTCATCTAATTGAACATCATGCACCCCTGTGTGTGTCATTTGCACTTCATGTAGCAGTCATATCAACATATGATCATTTTTGGTGTTCTTGGTTTTATCGCTAGTGGTAACCATGGCAATAAAACATTTGACTAAAAGTGCATATAGTCAGTCCTGTCACACAGCTCTCTGTTTTATCAGAAGTGTGTGTTGTGAGTGAGTGGGACTCTGAGGTGAAGTGCCTGTATTCATTGACATTAGACTTGATTAGGTGGTGCATTATTGTAACAAGACAGCGTTGCTACATGTGGGTCAGCCTTTATCCAGCTCTCTCTGTGCGAGGGCCAGGGGCCCGGGGCCAGGCCCCCATCGTAATTGTATTGGTGCGTGACAGATAACATTGATGTAAAGCCGGTTATTGTTGATGATGAGTCTATTGAACCGGGGCTTGCTCTTTCTGTGTCCTTGGGGAGCTTATCCCTGCGGCTGCCCCGAGCTTTTATTAAAACCCTCTTTAACTGGAGCGGCCGTGATGGACAAGCAGATTAAGACTCTAATAAAACATACATCAGGATACGCGATGGAGAGCCCCACACACTGCTATTAATATACAAATATGAGACAGGATTACAGCACTGGAGGATTAGGCCTGCTCCACACACACTCACTGTGTGTCCCCCTCATCTGACACAAGACTGCACTAACAAGTGCCTATAACGCTCATGTGTTACAGTGGGCTTGGAGTCTTCTAAAAAAGAAACAGTCCCTTATCTCAGTTAATATTATGATATAGAAAACCTCTCTCAGCTGAATCTGCCTCGTGAATCTTGAATCTGAAATGATCTGTGCTGAACTCCCACACAAACATTTGAGACTAACATGACTATCTTTGTGTTCGAGGCAGAGCTCCTCCCACAAAAAGGTGGAACCTCCAGTATTCACGAGTGTGTGTTCCCCTGGCCCTGTCCCTGCTCCTGGGATGGCAGTGGTGTAAGTGGTCGGCCCCACAGCTCCTTGCAGGGCCGGTGTGTATGGCCCCAGAGCTCCTTGAGGAGCCCGTGCCTGTGGCCCCACAGCTCCTTGAGGGTCCGGCTCTAAACAGTCCTAACACGTGTAGGCCGTGTCCTGCAGATGTCCTCCAGATAGCAGTGCGTTTACATGCAGCCCACACAGACGTGGTTTATCCCCAAGGACGCCCCACTGAAGGAGAGAGAGCCCCTCCATCACGCTGCTGTCCTGCTTCTCGTTATCAGCACGATTAATGAGCTCCACATTAATGAAAAACACCATAGAGGGGGAGGGGCCACGCCGGGGGGAGGGGCCACCTCCCCAGGTGCAGTGACATCACCCTGTGAGGTATGATCTGATAGCACTGACAGGCGGCCCACTCGCCCCTTTGTGTACAGCCAACCTCTCAGGCCTAATTCATTTGCCTTTGTGCCAGTGTCTTCCTCTTTGGTCCACGGGAGACAGAGAGAGAGAGAAGAGAGAGAGAGAACGGATGGATAGAGAGGGGAGAGGGAGGCAGGTGCATCGGACACCCAGCTCAATCACCGATGCTCCACCAAAACGGCAACAGGAAATCAAGGTTGTCGTGGCAACCTGGCACTATCGATTAAGCGCGTCCATGTGGTGGCTCCGTCTCAGTCCCCTGGGAGATGGTGCACACAGAGTGGGAGTGAGGAATATAGCACAGACCAGGGCGGACTCCAACTGTAACAAATAGACACAAGTTAGTAAAAATTTGCAAATCTTTCACTTAACTCTTAAAGGTTGTATGGAGGGTTTTTTTTTGTTTGTTTCAAATTGTCAATGATAGCATTATAGAGATGCAGCAGTCTTGTAATTATGATGACCAAAAAAAAAGAATGAAAATCTGTCAACGGTGGGGTCAGATAAACATTAGCCAATAGATAATGAGACTACCAGTTAGCCGCAAAAGAAAGTCCGTTTTTGAGGTCGCTGAAAGAAGAAGTGAAGGGGAAAAGGAGCTAAACTAAGGTGATTCTCAGAGATTCCTTCCAGCGATGACGTGCACTGAAGCAGAGGGTCTAAAAACAGAAGTGTTGGTCACAAAATTACTTCTGGACTGGTAACTTCTGCTTATCATTTGAAAACGTACAGTATAGTTACAGCAGCAACAGCTATTCTGAACATGTACCGGCTATAAACAAGCAGCGTAAGCGTAAGGACGACGCGTTTTTACGTAAGGAGATGTACAACTATACAACCTTTAAGTGCATATGACAGGTTTTTTATAATTCTGACCTGATTTGATGGGATAGTACCTGTCCACCAAACAAATCTGAAAAATACAAAAATACAAGAGGTAGCGCTGAGAAACTGTCATCAAGTATCACCTTCAGATCACTTGTTCAAACCAAAGTTGTCCTGAGGCTTGTTGTTCTAAAGAGGTGGTTGTGCGTAGATGTTTTTAGTTTTATTGTTAATAACAAGGTTTGCAGCCCATGCTCCAGAGTATAAGTACACTGTAATATCTGAGTCCTGTTGTGTCCTCTGGCTCCAGCCCTAGTGGCCCTCGTGACCAGTGGACTAGTGCGTTGTTCCGGGGCAGGGGGTCGCTCCACAGCCTGGCTCCTGCTCTGTGTGGACAGTGGTGTTGCATAAGTCTCTCGCAGAGTCGAGCAGATCGATGGCCTGTATTGACCTGAGAGGAGCAAGAGTTTGGTTGGATACTGTGGACACCCCCGTCTGTCCTTAGTCCCTCCTCTTACTCTCTTTGAGGCATAAATGAGCAGTTCTGTTGGGTTCAATTCAGAAAAAATATCCACAACTAAACCTGGGTTTGTATTTACAGTTGCAACAGAATAAGAAACATTTTGAATACTTGTAGTTTGCATATCACATATCCTGCAAAATGCCTTAAGCCTTTAGGTATGTAATATCCTCTTAACAAGTACATAGTTAAAACCAATAAAAAAATCAGTCATGTTTTGATAACTAGTGTTTAGTCTAGGGATGTCAAAAGCATTGAAAATCAGATACTAATTGATACTAAAATTAGTATCGAAAGTAGATACTTATTTGAGCAGGTATCGATACTAAAAAAGTCCCATTGACAGGACAGAAATGAACCTTTCCTGAATAGTTTTAGAATGATCTTGAGCTGTATCAGAACAAGTATAAGAGCACATAGACTAGTATACACCCATGGACACTATGGAACCTACAGGACCACAGAGGGATTACACAGATATAAGACCACATGGGAATAGAAAAGAAAGTACTACCATTTAATGTTAAAAATCACATTCTATTGTCTAAAGAAAGTGTTTTTACTATGATGGTGGTAAGTCTATTCCATTGTATCAAAATCAAATTTGAAATTTCAGTATCGTGACAACACTAATTTGGTCTTCTTATACATCAAAGATGATATTATTTAAGTCTAAAAGTTTTATGGGCAGAAAGTGCACCCTTGTTGACACCCCACATCTTCTTATCAAACACTTGTATACTATAACCCACAGCTCAGTATCTGAGAGCAGAGCCTGGAGCCTAGGTAGAACTCTCCTCTCATCTCTCCACATGAGTCCTCTAATGTGTCCAGTGAGTCAGCGGTCATCATGGCAGGCAGACAGCACTATCTCCCCCCAGGCCACAGGAGCCGGAGAGTCTACACCCAGGTACGGAGAGAGCTCTGTCCAATCAGCTCCCGCCGCCCTATCCTCTTCACCCTCCGCCCTCCACCCTCTGCCCTCCCGGTGCAGAGACAGCTGAGGGACCGGCAGCTCATTTAGCGGGGCTCTGGTGGGCTAAGCGCTGTCTGCCCCCTCCGTGACAGCGTGCTAATTGATGTGTTGCTAACGACCCGCTCTGTCTGGGCTAATGGCTGCGTCGCGGTTTGTGCCACACTGTTTCTCCTGCTCGATATTTCACTTGTATATTTCTCTTATAAATTATCTATGGAGCTATAAACTATGGCTAGCAGCTATTTAAGGCTAAGCATTGTGGTGTTGTCATGTTGCTGAAATTTCAAGAGTGATTTTGAGGAAATGGCCGTTGCTCGATACCGATTTTGATACCACAATGAGAACTAATGACCTTTTTTAGAAAACATAATAGAATGCAAATTATAAAGCTATTTAAAAGAACATTAAGCTTTGTTCTATATTTTTTGTCAGTTTTGATACTTGCTCAAATTAGTATCACATTTCAATACAAGTTTTAGTATTTGGGAATTGATTTCTTTAGCAACCTTAGCCCATTTAAATTTGTATAGTACGTTTTTTTTTGTGAGTTCATGAAATCTTGAGAATCGTATAGCTGAAACGTTAGATTGTGATAGAGACTGACCAAACACAGGGCAGCATTGTGCATCAAATTAAAGTTCCACTGTTCTGACGCTTCGACTAATCAACATGAAGTATTTGTTTGAACGTTCCGATGTCACTTTCAGCGAGAGCCATCCGAGATTGATTTGTAGAACTCGTGTAGAACTTAAAATACTGCTACCCTTAAAAGTGCACCGTGTAACTTTTCTGGTGGAAGGTCCGTTACTTCCTCATCTCCAGGGAGATGTTGTTGATTTGTCCAGAATGCTCACAGTAGTGCATTAAACGTATCTGACATCACCAAGTCAAATTACTCATCAGATCTGTGGAGAGGCGACCCTGCTCATGTTTTTTAAATCAATAAAAACACCTGTAATTGAATAAATACAAGATGGACAAGTTTAATGCTGTGGAACATTTCAGGTAAAGTATTAAAATCTCCATGGGTAAAAAAAAAAATCAGTTACTCAGTGCACCTTTAAAGCGTGTCATGTCTCATAAACCGCTTTTTATCATAACTGCACAAATGAGGGATTTTGTCCACCATCTTTTTATATTATTTACCCTAAGTTTATTGGGGCATACTGTTAATGGTGTAGTCATGTAGTCAGTGCAGTGTTCCGTTTGCTCAGGACAAACTTCCTGGACTGTAGTGTATTAAATATGAATATATATATATGAGTGTCAGGCTGAGGCATTTATTCTCCCATTGAATTGTGTTACAAGTCTTTACACAGTCCACCCCCACACCAGAGGCAGTCTTGATGTGATGCAGCCCACAATGGACGGACAGGGAGTAAGTGGCAGGGACAGTGACAGGAGTGCAGGACTCAGCCTCCCCTGACTGAGCAGGAATGTAAACATGGCGGCTATACACTGTAGCCAGGGAACTACACATTAGCAAGCAGGAACTTTTCTGATGTAGGTTATTCCACCTACTTGTCTCCATGGAAATGTTATTGCTTTGCCTGGAATGTTCCACAGTATGACATTAAAGCTCTCCATCTCCAGGTGACAAAGATGGTACAAAGACGTGATTGTTATCAGTTGAAATTAATCCTTAATATTAAAATTTGTGGACCCAATCCCAAACAAATAAGGTTCAACGTTTATAGATCATAAGTTTGGAGACTGATACTAAAACTCAAAAACTAGAAACTCGAAAGTAGATACTCATTTGAGCAGGTATTGATTTTGAAGTCACATCGACAGGACAGAAATGAACCTTTTCTGAATAGCTTTAGAATGAGCTGTAATAGAACAATTAGGACCACGTACAAGAGTATAAAGTCTGTTCCTTAGTATCGAAATCAAGTTTGAAATTTTTGTATCGTGACAACACTAGAATCTGAACGCAGCTTATTGAAAACCATGACGACACACTGCTTTTCAGCCGGACCATTTGTACTTGAGTCCATATATTTTTCATCTGTCCTACTCGTGTAGACAGCGGACAGGTGTTAGTGGGTGTGCTCTCTGTTCCAGCGTTTGTCTTTCTAATGGGCCTGGCCACAGCAGCTCCTGATTCTTTCATGGGGATAAATAAAGGATGAGCCAGGGCCAGACAGCAGGTTAAAACGCCACTTAGCACCTCTGGCCCTGCGCCCACTCCCCAACACTGGTACAGAGACAGAACACAGGGACCACGTGGCAACTAGAGGCTAGGTTAGCATTTAGCTACATGGGATGGTAAGGACGGCTTTCTAATATACAAGCAGGTTCTAGCAAAAGTAGGACACATGGGAATAGAAAAGAAAGTACTACCATTTAATGTTGAAAATCACAATCTATTGTCTAAAGAAAGTGTTTTTTATTATCAATGTGGTATTGGAATCAGTATTGACTATCGAGCCTATTCCTTAGTATTGAAATCAAGTAGTAAAGTTTAAAAATATCATCGTAAATAAAGGTTCATATTTCAAATGAAATGATAGAATTTTATAACAATCCGAATTTAGCATTTTTGAAAGGCTATACTTAATTTAAAACTAGAACTAGTTCATTTCAAACAGTTTGCAGCGGTCCAAAGTTACCTTATGCATTGCGAACATGATAACCACTCACCACGATGAGTTTAAGCACTTTTCAGAGTTTTGCTGTGACTGTAAAACTAACAACAACTAGCATGCCAACGTACACTTTCTGATATTATGATGATAAAATGCTTTATAATTAGATACAGACAGTACACAGCAAACTTGTACGTAGTATTCATTAATTTACTTATTTAGCTGGAGTAAAACAAGAGCAAGAAGGTAACATAGTAGGTCCGTAATATTTCTGAAACTTCTGATTTTGCAAGATAATCTTGTCAGTTATTGATATTATTGATAACACCTGTGTTGTTTAGCATGTTTTGTGAAATGGAAAATGAGGCCGCATAATTTGACAGTAAATCTCTTCTGTGTAACCACTTTAAAGCTGCCACCGCCTCCTGGACTGGGACTGGTTTGGTCCTCCACACTTTGATCTCACGCCACACCAGAGTAGTGAAAGATGTGCTAGGGATGTTTAAGCCAGTACTAGTGTGGCTAACGCTGCCCTGGACCCCTCCCCCCTGCCTGGGACCCTCTCGTGATGGGCTCCACCTGGCCCGGTTCCTGGCCATGGATCCAGGATGGCAGCAGCTGGCAGCACCTGTGCGGAGCAGTCAGACCAGCGCTGGGAGGATTAGCGAGGGGCCGGGGGAGGGGAGGGGAGAGGGGGCCTGGGAAAGACTCAGACTCCCAGACGCTTTGCTGTGGTCACCCGCGTCCATGGTAACCAGAGAAAAACTCAAGGTGCTGTGAGGAACCAGGCTTCTTCAAAAGGCTTTTTCAGCTCGTTCAAAACAATGTACTAGCACTGCAAATGGTGGGAAGGTACTACAAACGTTTACTCTAGTACTGTCTTTACTCAAACAAGTTTTGATGGAAAACTATAGAAGTTGATTAAAAAGTAATGTTGAGGTTGAATACTGTACTGCTAGAAGGATTAGTATTGTGTGATATTAAAATTTAAAACCTGATTTTGAGATTAAAGAATAAACTCGATGCTCAAGTCAGATCACCTTGTTGTAGTTCCAGTCTTATATGTGTGTACTCCCTCAGTGGTCCTGTAGGTTCCATAGTGATCCATGGGTGTATACTAGTCTATGTGCTCTTATACTTGTTCTGATACAGCTCAACATCTAGTTTCCTTACTAGTTTTAATATTGATTTTTGCTAGTTTGGACAACTCAATGCCATACTGTGAAACATTCCAGGCAAAGCAACAGCATCTCCAAGGAAACAGGCAGACTCTACCAAAAAGATGACTTGGTAACAACCTGAAACCACGTCCAAAAGCTTCATCAAGCATCATCTCCGAGTCTGAGCTTCAACGCGCTGTTTAACTGAACCCTTTTGAAAATCTCCGCGCCGAAAGCATTCCGCCATGTTGAAATATGTATGAAGCGCAGGTGAAGCACAAAGCCGCTGAAACAATACACATTTAGCCATTTGCCTGGCCCGCCGCCAACATCCACCCACCCACCTACCCCACCTCCCACAACCGGCCCTCTTCTGCATGCTCGCACAGCCGGCCCCGCAGTATCAGCATCTCCCACCTTTACAAGCTTGTTTTCCTGCGAGGAGCGCTTAGCCAGAGAGCCCACTGATAAAGAAGAGAGCGGACAGCGTTGAAATAAAGGTTTAGAATGGCAATGAAAGGCAAAAAAAAGTGCCTTGCTAGCTACTTCTCAGAGACAGACAGGAGATTGTGCGACGCTGGTGAAATGTGGACGTGTGTCTGTGTGTCTGTGTGTGTGTGTGTGTGTGTGTGTGCAAATTGAATATCAGCATATCCAGCATACTGTCATCCCGTGTTTGTGCTGCTCTGACCCCTCCCCCCTCCCCTCTCCGCTGCACTGTACAAACCTCTTGCTCACAAGGCTAATGCGCCTCAGAGCCCCCGGTCGGGTCATGTGATCACTGCTGAACGCTCGCCTTGTTTTGGTTTATTCATGTCGGGGGAGGCGCAGCCCGAAATGACCTAAATGTTGTTGCTAATATGCACGAGGTCAAAGGTCAAACTGTGAAAGTGTCTCGTGGTTGGGTCGTGTCCCAGTTGGTTTGAGGTTGGAAGTCATCTTACGCAATGGGTAGCTTCTGGGAATTTTTGTTTTGTTGGATTGCAGTCAAATTTCAATACTATTTAGAGCCAAGACTTCTGACCAGTCTATGTCTTCAAAAAATCTAAATGACACTGCAACAATTAATCAGAATAGGTAGCAGACTATTAAAATAATATTTATCCATCTTAGTTAGTGTTATCTGAACTATTCAGAGACACATGCAAAAGACCTTTTTTTAATAAAAAAGTGTCATTATTAACTGAACTGTACCTGATTTTTCAATCAGGTTCTTAAAAACATGAAAAATGGAAGTTATTCCTCACTTACCTTATGCATTCAGAACATTCTAATTATTCACCACGATGAGTTCATGAGCACTTTTACAACTCTCAGAAAAATGCAGAGTTTTACCGTTGACGTTAATGCTAACAACTAGCATGCTAATGTCTATCAAGAAGCCTTCAGTCAGCACATTTCAACTTTCATTTGATTAAAGATTTATTTAAAAAATCTCAATGAGCAATGAAAAAAATCACTAGTCAACTACAGTCCCTGACAAAAGTCTTGTCGCTTATCCATTTTGTAGAAACAAAAGCTTATAACCTGACTTTAAATTAATCGATTGGTTTTAGAAATGTCTCATATGAAAGCTAAAACCCTCCCAAATTATGCTCAATATACTAAAATAAATTTGCTTCACTGAAGAAAGATTGATCATTTAATGAACACAGAAAGGTCAGATTTTGGCAAGACAAAAGTCTTGTCGCCTACAGAAAATTGAACAAATAATTTACTTCAAATACAAAAATATGTTGCATAACGTCAGTGAATTAAGTAGTGGTGCTGTGAGATCCATATTTAATATCTTGTATGACTTCCATGAGCTTGAAGGACTGCATCCATGCGGTTCGACAATGATTCATACAATTTGTTGATGAAGTCATCAGGAATAGCAAAGAAAGCAGTCTTACATGCCTCCCAGAGTTCATCAAGATTCTTTGGTTTTGCCTTCCATGCTTCCTCTTTCATTCTACCCCAGACATGCTCAATGATGTTCATGTCTGGTGACTGGGCTGGCCAGTCCTGGAGCACCTTGATCTTCTTCGCCTTGAGGAACTTTGATGTAGAGATAGAAGTATGCGATGGAGCACCATCCTGCTGCAAAATTTGACCCCTTTTATGGTTGGGAATGTAAGCGGTAGCTAATACTTCTTGATATTTTAGGCTATTGATATTGCCTTCCACCCTGCAAATGTCTCGCACACCCCCATACTGGATGTAACCCCAGACCATGATTTTTCCGCCACCAAACTTAACTGTTTTCTGGGTGAATCTTGGATCCATGCGGGCTCCAGTAGGTCTCCTGCAATATTTGCGGCGGCTGTGATGTAATTCAACTGAGGATTCATCTGAGAAATCCACCTTCTGCCACTTTTCCAGTGTCCATCCTTTTAGCAGGCTGTGGGCCTTGGCAAATGCCACACAGTTTTTTGATTGCCTTTTGTTTAGTGCTGGTTTCTGTGCACTGATTCGACCATGGAGGCCATTTCGAGACAGAATTCTACAAACTGTTCTGGTTGACACAGGGACTTGAGGTGACCAGGCCTGGTGGAGCTCTGCTGCAGTGGAAAAGGGGCTGGCCTTGGATTTTCGAATCAACAAACGGTCCTCCCGAGCAGTTGTCTTGCGGGGTCTGCCGGACCTGGGCTTGTCAAAAACATCTCCAGTCTTTTCAGATCTTTTTCTTATTCTTTGTACTTGACGCTGAGACACATTGAAGGTGTCAGCCACCTCAGCAGTGGATCTGGTCTTCAGCCTCTTGATAATTAACGCTTTGGTCTCAGGGTGGATCTTAGGCATGTTGTCAGAGGTCAAGTTGCAGTTGATGTGAAGGTCTGGTGTGCTGGGCTTCTTTTTATACACACCCACTAACTGATTGATCAGTAACTGATCACAGGTGAGGCTGTAATCTAGGATTGGGTGCATCATATGACAAGGCGACAAGACTTTTGTCTTGCCAAAATCTGACCTTTCTGTGTTCATTAAATGATCAATCTTTCTTCAGTGAAGCAAATTTATTTTAATATATTGAGCATAATTTGGGAGGGTTTTAGCTTTCATATGAGACATTTCTAAAACCAATCGATTAATTTAAAGTCAGGTTATAGGCTTTTGTTTCTACAAAATGGATAAGCGACAAGACTTTTGTCAGGGACTGTACTAAATTTATCATAAGTTTCCGCTCACATTTTTAGGAACCTATTCAAGATGGCGGTAAAATGATTTTTTATAGACTATTTTTGATACTTAAAGTTGCTTGTTTTCTTCGGACATTTCTGCGTAGCTCAGATGATTCACTGTTGCATGGTGAATTTTGAATCATTTCTATTGCATTAGACAAGGTTGACCTTATAAAAAGTTGAAAAATTCTAGAGCAGTCTGTATGTTTCCCAGTATTTGGCACAATTCTTCCCATAAATAAGAACTGGTGACTCTAAATAGTGGCAAAATTTAAGAATGAATGGTCATCTGTCTGTGTAGGTTAGCCGCACAACGAATATCTGACAAGCATGGTAATTGCAATTAGATTTGCGATTTATGTTTTAATATTTGGATTCTGTTCAAAGTTCAAATTCTAAATATATCCAGAAGAATTAACAAAAAGACTGAAATATGAAGTGACAAAATAATACAAGAATCACATTTCAGAACTTGGCTGTACAGATCTAAACTACAGGGTTAGCCTTTTTAGTTTTTAGTATTTTGGTTTGTGGAGGAAGTTATGGTACTTCAAAAATCGCAGTTGTTGTGATTTGCTAATTGTGTCCATTAACATTTCGATTCAGCCCTACAATTTACTGACCCTGGTGTCCCGTCTAAGGCCTGAGATTACTAGCATCTGGGACAAACGGGAACAAATGTATTGAAATCCACCTAAATCAAATTACCGAAACAATGTTAGCGAAGACTGTGGTGTACTGTGACTTCATAATTCTGGTCCATAACAGTTGTTTATCTGATGCCATGTTTAAACCTTTAATCCTCCGCTCATACCGACCATTAGAATAATCCCTGGCTGCATTATAACCTGCTCCATCTGAGCCTCACATGGACACATCTGTTCGCTAATGTCAACTGGACTACCTGTAGTTTTGGACGGACCATTTTGGGGATGCACAATATGTGGCAGTTGAATTGAAACTGCAGTTTGAGTTGGCGCAATTTTCAAATAGCAAAGCAAATAGGCAATAGAATGTCCTCGGCAAAGAACAAACTACAGTATGTTGTTTTTATAGAAGAATTGTGTTGACCCTGTAGTTTACAATTTTATAAACTAGTTCTGACACAATACTAATATTTCTCAACTCAATTTGTGTACTAAGGAATACACTCGATACTCAATAACGATTCTAATAATACTATTTAGACAATAGAATGTGATTATATCGTAGTGCTTTCTTTTATATTCATACATATTATATTATATGCAGTCTTATATGTGTGTACTCCCTCAGTGGTCCTGTAGGTTCCATAGTGGTCCATGGGTGTATACTAGTCTATGTGATCTTATACTTGTTCTGATACAGCTCATTCTAAAACTATTAGAAAGGTTCATTTCTGTCCTGTGAATGTGACTTTTTTTGTATTGATTCCTGCTTAAAATAGGACTAGTATCTGATTTTCGATACTTTTGACAACCCTACTATAAACATGTTCTAAAATGATCTCTCAAACGTTAACACTTCTGGAGTTGTTTACTGGTCGCAAATTTGCAATCATAGATTTGATTTTAGATGTGTCTATTTCTAACATGCTGAGACGGGGGGAGTTGAAGCTTTGGGGTCAGGACAAGTGTTTAATCCTCACACAAACATGGGCACGAGGGGCGAGCAGGACCACAGGCTGGCACCACGCCATAGAAAAGCACAGCGAGGGGCATGGCGGTGGGGGTTGGTTGTGGAGGTCGGCGGTGGTGCTCGGCTGGGTTACTGTGACACTAATTACAAAGAGTGTGGCCGGCTGGATGGTCCACATAGCAGCACAGACATAAACGCGTGTTTGAGATAAGTGACAGAGGCGTGTGTGCACTGGCATAGACGCAGACGACACAGCACTTGGATGATGCTGCTGTTTTGATGTTCAAATCCAGGGCTTTATAGGTTTCATGTGCATTAAATGATCTAGCTAGATTTGTGTTTGCAAGTTTACATGTCAAACAATGTAATCCAGAATCTAATGCACTGTGCAATTAAAGACTGCGAGGCATTCAGCTGCACAGACAGGATTCTGTTGGCTCTTACTTTATTGTATAGCATTTTGTCTGGTTAGCTTGTTTGGTTAGCTGGTTTAGCCCGGTTATCTTGTTTGTCACTCACTTTAGCATGGTTTACTTCGCTTGTTTTAGACTAGTTAGCTTGTTTAGGTGGTTGAGTCTGGTTCACTTGTTTTAGGTCTCGAGTGCCTTGTTAAGTCTGGTTAGCTCATTTAGTTGGCTGAGTCTGGTTAGTTTGTTAAGACTAGTTAGCTCATTTGGTCGCTTTAGTCTGATGATCTTGTTTAGTTTGTCGTGCTAGTTTGTTTTCTTGTTTATTTGTCGTGAAGGTGAACTCTTGCCCCTCCAAGCGCTTCCACATGTTTGCACGCCCCCTGAACACGCGGGCAGGGCTAATGAGCGGGCAGTGCGCTAAAGTGGCAGGTAGCCCCATGGCACGGCCCGGTGTGATGCTAATCTCTAATCTGCAGCGCTTTGATGCCACCGCGAGCCTTATCATCCAGCTCTGTTTGGCCAGGCTTTGAACACAGCTAGTAACAGGATGAAAACGCTAACCTTTGTTTAGCATCTCTAATATTTGCAAGGTGTGTTTGTGCAGCATGACACAAGGATTCCCGCTAGCAACATGGTTAAACAGTAGCTCCAGTGGTTTGATTTTTCTGAGAAATTAATTAGAAAGTTTTTACAATGGTTGATAATTTATGAAAATATTTAACAGAGCTGCAAGAATCTATATTTCATCAGTGGTTGCAACAGTGAACCAGTTACACAGAGATTTGGCTTTTTAATGCTGGATGCCCTACCTGCAACCGAAAAATGTCTTCTTAGTAAACAGAAGCAGGGGTGGTCTGATTTGTTTTATATGATAAGCCTATATTTATCTCACTCAAAATTTTACAGATATTGATTGTGGCAGTAGTGCAAAACGCTCATAGAGTTATATTAGCCAAAACAACATTAAAAAGTAAATGAAGGCACGATAACACAATAAACTGCTGGGTCACTACTGGTGATACTTCACTTTTTAGTATCAGAAAACATTCGAATGAACGCTAAGTTTCGTGTTTATCATGTTAAAATCTCCATTGGTTTAACATTAGGCTCACTGAAAATTCTCTTGTGTGTGACATTATTATTCCAAGCTCTATACTGCCCATACCAAACATACATTATTTGTATTATTTATCTGTACTCACTGTGCCAAAAACAGTATGTTTACTGCAATACCGTATATCAGGAGTCTCCAACGATTTTCCTCCAGTGAGCTACTTTTACAAAACGAAACTGCCAGAGAGCTACCTATTTTATCAGTCGCACAGAAATTGAGTATATGTAAGAGCCTTGGCAAACCTTAGACGGGGAACAGTTAGATGCCTATAAAACATAAACCATTATCCATTTATCAGTGCACAGTGCAAGTTAGGCATCAAAATGATACATTTACAATGCTAATTAATCATATTTTACTTATTCAGCACAGTACATAGAATTCAGAGCTACTTTGAAGTGGGTGGAGAGCTACTAGTAGCTCCCAAGCTACAGGTTGGAGACCCCTGCTGTACATTGTTATTGAATATATTTTGTAGAGCCTGTAGTTGCTGTTGAGTACCTGTGTTTGTGTAGACCTATAAGAATGCATGAGTGTGAGTCGTCAGAGCAGTGCTGATACAGACTGTGACTGCAGACTGGAGGCAGACAGCAGACTGTGGTGGTGACATGCTCCTCTCACATGGCGCCAAGTCCTTTTATTGGACAATAGTAGTGAGGGACACACCACAGCCCCGCACATGGGCCCTTAGGTTTGTGCACACGGCCCTGCTGCAGGCACAGCCCGGTGTGATGATGTGTTCCCTGGCCTCCGCACCTCCGTCAGATGGGGTGGGTGCGGCTCCTGGGTGGGGGCCTGATGGATTGTGTTCTCATGTGGTGGAAGATTTTTAAGGGCTGCCTCATCACTGCAGCGCAGTAACACCACATAAACATGCTTTTATGAGGGATACGAGTGTTGTTTATGCCTGAGAGCTACAAATGCTTGAATGTTCAACTTTTGAGTCAGGTTAGCAAACACAAGTTCTGTTTACATCTAAGAGGCTAAGGCTAATTTGAAGCGAGGAGTTGCACTGATGTCAACAGGAAGTGAGATGGAAAAGCTAAACATTCTAGGCCAAATCAGGTTAAAGACCTTGTATCAATTTTTTTGTATTCAAGCAAAATGTGTCTTGCCCCAGTTAAGATATATTGTAGAAGCAGCTCTTAAGGTCCAAATAAGTCTGCTGTGTGCTGCTGTCTGCATCTAATTATAGAGCATTTTAATGTCTGATCACCAAAAAGTGCACTATTAGCATGCTAGTTAAGATAAGATAAGATAAGATAATCCTTTATTTGTCCCACAATGGGGAAATTGCAGTGTCACAACACAAGTTTCAGAAGCAGTAGGAAAATAAGAGCATGCATCAAAATCAAGATAAATAATAATAAGTATTTACAATCAACTAAAAAACACAACACTGTAAAGCTAAAAGACACAGGAACGTTGCACAATAAGTGTCTTTGATTCTGTTGTTGTTGTTAGCATTACCATGATGGCAAAGCTCTGGCTCCATAAAGTTGTGAAAAGCGCTTATAAACTCATCATGGTGAGTAATGAGGATGTTCAGAATGCATAAGTGCACTGCAAACTATTTAAAATGAACTAGTTTTGTTTTTCACATTTTTAAGATGGTACAAAATCAAGTACAGCACCTTTAAAGATTGGAAACACATTGATGCTAATTGCTATATTATTTCAAAAGGCATGACTTTCTGAGTTGCTGTTGTTAGCTTAGTTAGCTTTTCTTTCTTCAGCTTGTGCTCCATGTGCTTGTTTTCACTGAGGGTTTAGACAGAACGCGCTGGAGTCCAAATGTCCCGTTCACGCTGGTGCCACTTTAATTCAATTGGATTCTTGGTCTTGGGATGAAGTGAGCCAGCTAATGAGATAATAGCATTAGCATTAGCTTTAGCCCAACCTAGACATCCACAATCATTGGATTACACCATTCCTGATGGCTATGCCTGGTATGCGTATACTACATGTTTACTGCATAGGCTACTGTATCATAGAATGCATTGGATAGTGGTAGTGTATAGTTTGCTATGAAGATTAGCATACTTGGACAGAGCATAAACCACTAAGCAGTCTATTTTTTCACATTTTGTTAGCAGATGGCTATTTTTGGTTAAGGTGAGGGTGAGGTTTAGAAACTGTAAATTTGGTTCTGTTTTGGTTAGTCCCGCCCTGTAACGAAATGCCGAACATTTAAGGAGCCCCACTAAACTTTGGGATTCTGGTCATAGACAGTAACCAGTTAAAAAGCGCAATTTAAATAGTCAAAAAATGATCTAATAAGACTGTGATGTGCAAATTGTGTAGTTTTTGGACCTGTGCAAATGTGTTCTGAAATGCATAGGCAGTTCATAATTAAGTCTTCTCTCAAGTTCTCCTGGATGAGTTTAAAACATGGACTGTTAACTGATTTGAAAACACGAATCGCAAATGGAAAAACAGAATCATTTATGAATCGGTCTTTATTTCCCAAATCCTGCAGCCATGGTTACCGGGACGCTTGTCTGGGGTAAGTCTGAGCCCTGTCTGCTTTTGACCAAGCATAAAAACGTGAACCCTACTCTCATGATCTGATAGCTTAGCGCAGATCCCCCTTAAGCGCTGGCATTAGCTCATAGGCCAAACGTGTGGTGCGGTCAGCTGCTCTCACCTGTTAGCTAGCCTGAGTCACACTTTGACAGCCCCACAGCGTTAGCAGCAGGTAGCGGAGGAGTGCTAGCACGTCTGAAATAGCAGCACGCCACTTCCCTTTAGCGCTCGCACCAAACTTCCTCTCAGCGCTGCCAGTTCAGCAACACCACTACAAAGCTAACACACAAAAAGGATCTGTAAGGTTAATAGAGTTTCTCATGGACCAGCTTGAAACGTTCCAGTGGTGTAGCAGAGGTTTGCTGCAGGTCCAGTGATCACCTGAGGGGGCAGCAGTGGGCGGTGAGAGTCCAAAAAAAGCTCTCCTCCTTGACAACGCCCTTATGCTCTGAGTCAGCCATGGATCTTTGACAAACATACCAACAGCAAAAGTATGAGAAGGAAGCATGCAGCAGCAAGAAGATTGTGGTGCTGTAGGAGACAGGGACACATTTCAGTGTTCAAAGACAAGAGTCCAGTCCAGAGTCCAGACCTGAACTATGTAAATGTGAATTTGGAGATGAGAAATGAATACGTCATTCGAATCAGAAAATTGGAAATTAATAATTGATGAATCCAAGTGGAAATGTGTAAAATTCTATAATTATTAAAATATTTTAAGAAGATAAGAACTTTCTAATATACATACATAGAGTTTTACAAAATGCTCACAACTAAATGTCATTGTGCCAAAGAAAGCAGCCTGTTAAAATTTAGGATGGCCCGATATAACATTTCCCCAGCCACTCCAGATATCCTGACTAAGAATAGTTGTTCATAATTGTTAAAGATACAGTTGGAACATTCTCCATGGAGATAGATATGTTTTATGCCATACTGTGGAGTATTAGAACCAAAGGAACATTTCCATGGAAACAAGCAGGAGGAGGTTAAATAAGAGTCAGGTTTGTGGAGATGTAAGCCTGCTCACAGTAAGGATGCATGTTTTCCAAAATGGTTTGATGCAATAAACACAACCAAACTAGGCCGTGCTGTGTCTTTAATATCACGGCTTTATCAGGGAATTTCTTTGGACCAGTAGTGATAGATGACCAAATGTATGAACCATAAAAATTCTCTTGGAGTAAATATCCGTGTTATGTTTTAGTTTTGATCTTGACTACATTACTGTAACACTCTGGCTCACGGTTCCCAGCCTTGAGGTTTGCATGTGTTGCCAGTGTTAAACCCCCCATCCATCAAACACTGGGGTCTATCAGCGCCACTCAAACGCTTGGCACTGCTCAGGCTATTCTCCCACACACATGTACACACACACACACACACACACACGCACGCACAGGCACACACATGCACACACGTGAAATGGCACACACACACATGTACACACACACACACACACACACGGGCACACACACACACACACACACACATGCATTGGCACACACACACACACATGCACAGGCAGACATGCACACACACACACGTTCTGGAGCCTCAGCAGCACAGGGCTTATCCCCGCAGTTGGGCGCTGGGGTCTGGGACAGTACTGTCTTTCTTCCCCCTCTCCTCCAGGCCACCGTACATGCCCAAAGCGGGACAGGAAGGCCAATGTTCAGGGTCAGCCTCTGCCCAGTGGAATTCCCCAGCTCCTCGGGGGTCTCATGCTCCTGTGTTTGACCCACTTCGGCAGTAAACAGTTTCAACCAAGACAAGGGTGCTACAATGGGAGGAATAGTGAAGTTATTTAAGATTTAAAGACACCTGGCAATACACTGAAAAAAGTGATATTTAGTCAAGTTAAAATTACTTAAATTAAGAATATTTTATTTATTTGAGTAGATTCAACAGATAAAATGATCTCCCAATGTTTTTGCTTAATTCCAGCAACATTGTGGCTTATTTTCAGTGCAGGGATTTGTTGTTTTTCTTACCTTTAGTGAAGCAAGATGTATTTCATAAAGTCATGATCCATTCGTAAGTAATTTGTCTTGTCAAGTGACATTTACTCAAATCATGATAAAACTTTCTTAGGACACGACAATGATTAAATCATAGTGCTTTCTTTTCTATTCCCATGTGTTCTTATATGTGTGTAATCCCTCAGTGGTCCTGTAGGTTCCATAGTGCTCCATGGGTGTATACTAGTCTATGTGCTCTTATACTTGTTCTGATACAGCTCAAGATCATTCTAAAGACATTCAGGAAAGATTCATTTCTGTCCTGTGAATGTGACTTTTTAATATCAAATTCAAATGAGTATCTCATTTCGATACTAGTTTTAGTTTCAGTCAGTATCTGCTTTTCAACACTTTAAACAGCCCTACTTCTTCTTGCACTGTAGAATTGGGGTACATGCTCTTGGGTCTTGGGTCTAAAAGGCCTGTCTGTGTTCTGGAGGTGCGTGGCGGTGATAAGTGACTAACGGCTAACGGACAGAGGGCAGGAAGCGTGCGTCAGCCTGATAACAGCGTGATGTGGAGGCCCATCTCTGAAGGACACAGCTCAGGGCAGGGACAGGGCCACAGCGCGTCCTTCAGTACCATGTGTCCTTACGCCAACGCCTCAATCAAACTCAACTAAGACTTAACACTGTGCAAATAGCCCTTGTGAGGAGTGGATATGTTCAAAAATGTAAATGTGAATTGGTGGTCTCGGATGTGGTGATGTCATGCTCCCATGGGGGCAAGAGTCAGATTTCCCTGTAGATCACATTGTGGTTTGAAGTTAAATTCACAAATGTTGAACCTGGTGATTTCTATTATTGACTAGACTCAAGAACTCACTGTATTACAACAGAACTCTGCATTTTTTACAGTATTTATTTTAGCTGCTCCCATCTGTATTAAATATTATTGAAAATTAAGTGAAAATCTGACAATCTGACATTTAGATGCATTATGTAACTTGTATGTCACTGGCTTGTCTCCATGGAGATGTTAGTGCTTTGCCTGAAATGGAATGTCTGTCATGGGGACAAGCACACCAAGTTACAAGTCAGATCTGTTGAGAGGCGATCCCGCTCACAGTATTTTCGAACAATAAAAGCACATGTAATTGAACAAATGAGAAGAGAGACCTAAACTTCCTCCATTAAAGCTCTTCAAAATGAGCAACATTGACTCCTGTTGCTATGTTGTTGCTGTGTACCTACGACCAAGCCTTCTGATTGGTTGGACTTGAATACGAAGTCAGAATCCAATATTAAATATTTTTATTTATTTATTTTTTGTTATTTCTGACTCCACCACTGTCACTCTTTCCTCCTGTGAAACTTTAATGTTTATTATGGCTCTCAACAACCATCTGGCTCGCTCTGATGACATCACAGTGTGGGTGACATCATCACAAGGGCCTGTCCCGAGAGTGGAGTCCAGTGATTACTTTATGTTGAGTAATGGTGGTCCCACCCAGCTGAATGTGTGCACGAGGAACCCCAAGTGACCCTCCAAGAATGAGTCCTGGAGACCAGAGGAGCACAGGAAGAGAGGAGGAGAGGATCAGAGGAAGAGAGGAGGGGAGGAGCAGAGGATCAGAGGAAGAGAGGAGCAGAGGAGCACAGGAAGAGAGGAGAGAAGCAGAGGAAGAGAGGAGGGGAGGAGCAGAGGATCAGAGGAAGAGAGGAGCAGAGGAGCACAAGAAGGGAGGAGGAGAGAAGCAGAGGAAGAGAGGAGGGGAGGAGCAGAGGATCAGAGGAAGAGAGGAGCAGAGGAGCACAGGAAGAGAGGAGGAGAGAAGCAGAGGAAGAGAGGAGGGGAGGAGCAGAGGATCAGAGGAAGAGAGGAGCACAGGAAGAGAGGAGGAGAGAAGCAGAGGAGGAGGAGAGGAGTAGATGAGACAAGGAGCAAAGGAAGAAAGGAGAAGAGAGGAGAAGAGAAGCAGAGGAAGAGGAGAGGAGCAGATGAGAAGAGGAACATAGGAGAAAAGGAGCAGATGAGAGGAGGAGGAGGTGGAGGGGAAGATAACAAACAAATTCCCCGACTGGAACAATAACGTGTATCTTAACCTTGTAGTAGAAATGACACCAGCAGCTGAACACCATTTACTGACAAAAAGGGTCCCTGGATTTGCTTTACTTAACTGTCCAGATTTGTTGACCTAATCTCCATAATGAAACTCAAATAAGATGGATGTGTACAGCGATGGTACACTTGCAGAATCCACCTTGAGCCTGATTGTGGGCTAATGTAATAAAGCCGAGTACATGCGGGGTGTGGCAGCATTAGCTTAATAAGCCTGCGCAGCAGTGCCCTTCTTTCTCTGGAGTTCCACCTCATTTTCCAAATTCATCAAACTCCGCTCCAATAAGCCCCGTGACACAGCCGCCCGATTGATCCTCTACTCCACACTGAAGCCTGACTAATGTACTGGCAGACCTCCTTTTTGGGCTAAAAGCAACAGTTCATTTTTCTCCCGTCCGCGGCACAGGAAATAGACTTAGCGGAGAGCCACACCAGAGCAGAGGGGAGTGAGAGATCTGCCTCATCGATCGGCCCGGCTCGACTGTCAATACCTCCTTTCTACTCCTGACAAAGGCGGCTAATGGGCTAGCACGCTGGACGAGGGCAGACGCACGCCCACGCACCAGCACAGCACCTCGGGGTGTAATGGACAAGAGAGCCCCATCAATACATCGATACACGAGGAGCTGCCCTACCTGCTGCCTCAGCCATTTCTGCCATCAGCCGTGCATTATCAACACTGTGGTTTCATATGGCTCTGATCTGTCATCTGTGCACCAGGCTGCAGGCATGCCCCCCCTCCCCTCACCTCTACCTCTTCTCGTGGACCCAGGGCCCATGTCCTCATTGGGACTGTCAAGCAGTGCTCCAGTGGCCTACTCTGAACTAATTCAGATTACGATTTGGACACACACACACACACACACACAAAAATCTAAATCTACTGAGATTAAATTAAAAAAAGATATGTTAGAAAGTAGGATTCACTTCACAGTGCACATTGTAAATAACTCCAAGGGTGTTAAAATCTGAGAGAATCTGAAATCTGAACTGATAAACTAATTCAAGAATCCCATGTATTTCAGAACATGCTTGTAGAGGTCTAAACTACAGGGACAAGAGGCTTTTATAAAAAGCCTTGGATACCTTGTTCTTTGCAGAGGAGATTCTACGTATTAGCTAAATAATTGCTCCCTTTGCGATTTGATAATTGCGCAACTCACATTGCTATTTTAATTCAGTTGCGATATATTGTGCAGCCCTAATTCAGATGCCCAAGATATGTATCATTGGAGCTGTAACATGGCCTATGAATAACAGGAGGTATGGCTTACAAGTTAGCAAATTAGCAAGCATGCTAATTAGATAGCAATTACCTTTTTTCTGAATAATTGCTTGATTTTTGCCTCCAAAGGTCTTGTACAACATTGTTTCCTCATCAAAACATAACTGTTTTGTTTCTTGCACGTTTGGGTAATTCTATGTACACCTTACTCCTCTGCTTTAAAAACTTTCTCTCCTGTAGTTATGTGCTCCAGACTCTGCTCAGGATTCATTTCTCAAACTGTCCTCACTGCAGCTAATCAACTTTAACAGTCATTGCTTTTTAGCTTAGTTCCAATTTCATCTCTGCAGTGCACCAGCAGTTTGAATCCTTGCTCCCTCTACTGGCATTTAGTAGCAAATTCTTTTAACTGTATTTATAGTAATTCAACAGATAATATAAGCTAAAATAGTTAAAATAGCCTGTATAAAGCACCAAATAAAGCTATTTAAAGTGTGGTGTAAAGTGGTGCTACGTAGTGGATATAATTCTTCTGACACTGCCTTGAATCCGCTGCTTCCTGGTCACCGTTGAACAGAGAGTGGTCAGCTCCTGCAGTATGTTTCATTACAGGCCTTTTTGCGCCTGGTTTAGCGTGGCTGATTTGCACGTCTGTCCAGCTAGCCCTCACGGTCAGCGAACAGCAGGCTAACGGTGTGATCGCCCCGGGGCCAATGTAGCGCACCAGGGGAGAGGGGGCCGTAACCTTCCCCGGTCACATGGTCACGCGGGCCGGGCAGAGGGGGGGGGGGGACCGCGGGGGGCCTGGAGGTGCTGAGCTGAGGTGACAAAGGCCCATTGTGGATGAAAGTTTACGGCGCTAAGCCCTTTCTCCTCCTGCTCAACACGAATAACAAGAGCGGCGTGTGATGGCTGAGCGATAGCCCGGGGCCGCTGGTTTGATTTGTACTGTTTGAGAGGGGCCATCGAGCGGGGCACGCGGGGGGCAGGATGTTTGGCCCTCAGGAGCCTTGTGACAGAGATGACATTCAGCACAAATCAGAGCAGTCAGCTGTTGTCACAATCGCAACACTCAGAGGGTTTCCAGCTGAAAGATGTGCCACTTTAGCAGTTCACACCACAGCGTACCTCTGAACTCCTGTATGCTACCTTGGTCACTTTTGTAGCATCATGTTTAGTCCTTCTCTTAATCTCTGTGTTGTCAAAAGTATCGAAAATCACTAAACTAGTATCAAAACTAAATACTCATTTGAGCAAGTATCAATACTAAAAAAGTCATTCACAGAAATGACCCTTTCCTGAATAGCTTTAGAATGATCTTGAGCTGTATCAGAATCTGTTCCTTACTCCTCGAAAAGTTTGAAATTTTAGTACTACGACAGCCTTGTTTGCAGCAAAACATGTGGCGCATTAACATTAGCTAGTCATGGAAGCTACAGTATGTTTGCTATGTTTTGCAATGTTTGTAAGAGTTGACAGATGAAAAACTACACTTCTGAATATGGCTGAACGATTTTGGAAGATTATCTGACAAGCATGGCGATTTAGATTACATTTGTGATTTGTTCAAAGTTCACATTTTAAATGCGTCCAGAATTGACTAAAATACTGAAATCTGAACTGACAAAAATACAGGAATCACATTTCAGAACATGTTTGTGCAGATCTAAACTACAGGGTTAGCGGTTTTCATGCAGGATCGACTCGAAAAATCCATACGGGCCCATCCCTATCCTTAACTCACAGCGTCTGGGTCAAATCAACAGCTCATCTCAGGTCATTAAGTCCAAGCTCTAAACCAGTGGATGTTTGTCTGTGTGTCATCTGAAGGAGAAAAAAAGTTTGGTAAAATAATCGCATGTTGATGTTGATGTGGGAGCTCCATGGTGATGGTGGTTCAAATATTTGTGGATCAAATCATGTGACTCTATTGTGATGTAGGAGAGGGCCACAACAGGCTGTTTATTGCTGTTTACACCTCAGCTGAAGCCCGGCTGTGAGAAGGTGTGAAACCTCACTGTTGTCAACAAAGAGAATGTCCTGGCGAAATGTCCTCCATGCAGTACTGCTCTGTCTATTCTGTCTATGAACAGGCCATGGAGAAATGAGAAGATGGTATATGGATTATCCGTGATATCAGAGGATTTCCCCAGATATCATATCAGTCCGATATTGAAAATTTAGCCGGTATTTGGCACTGATATTTTGTTCTTCACTCTGTGCCCATGTGTCCTTCCCAGTTTCTCTTCAGTACGTTAGATTAGTCTTTTTGAATAGACTAAATTTGTGAAAATAGGAATTTAAAGCCCACATAAATTAATTTTGTTATTTTTACAAAAACATTTGTAAACTTCACTGTAAAGTTCATTTGTAAACTTCACTGTAACTTAACATAAATTGTAGGGATGGGACAAGATCTCGTACCACAAGATCTCGTGAGACCAATTTGCCACAAGATCGTGCACACATGAGGAAAATGGTTTGGTGAGATTTTTTTCCCCATGTTTTTACATTTGGATTGGACAAAAAAGCTATACAAAAATGACTGCAAAAGTCACAATATAATGTATAAAAATGTAATAGCCAAAATTGTGAACTAAACCCCACAATTTATTTATTATAATTTGCATCAAAATCTTGCCTTGTATCAAAATCTTGTGGACCATATCTCGTGTCTAGTCTCATCTTGTGAGAATTCTGTCTCGTCCCACCCCTAATAAATTGATTCTGTACTATAGATTTTAAAAGCTTAATATCGGTATTGGCAAATATCAGTCATTGGACTCAACAGTAAGATATTGGCTCAGAAATCCATATTGTACCATTCCTAGAAATTATGTACTAATTATGCAGGGGTTAGAATATGATTGGCAGACTTTTCTATATCCAAACTTTACCTGTATGGAAGTTTTGCAGGTCATTTATCGGAATAGACACAAATAGAATTCATTTGTGATAGTATCAATAACGGTTATATCAGAGGTCTGTATTGGACTCATTTGCATGTCAAATTTCAGATATTGGTGTCATTGATAACAAAAATCCATACTGGACAATCTTGATTACTGGATTACTGTATTTTACTATTGCAGGGAAAGGACTGTTTTCAATCAGACAGGTTGATTTCATTAAGCAATGACAATAACATTTGACATTGGGCCATTGCTAGAGGGTAGTCAGTGAAATCCCTCCTATTTCCCCTAGCAAAGACACACTTGCTAAGCTAGTCCTTGTTAGCATAGCCCTGTTTAAAGTGTGCATGTTTGGCTCTTGATTGTAGCGTCTCCAGCTCGGCGGCGTGTGACAGTTTGTGACAGTGCTCCCCGCGGCGCCCATCACCGCAGATCACTGTGGACAGGCTAGCTTTGTCTTTTAAAGCCATTAGCGCGTTAGCCCGCCCGCCCCCCACACAGACGAGCAGTGTGTTATTGGCCCCTTTACCTTTAACTGCCCTCGTTTTTTAGGGCTGTGTGCACCGTAGAGGCACTTTACGGCGATAATAACGACATCTGTCAGCTGCAAGCTTCTCAAAAGATCCATTGTTTTGAATAGTCACGGGCAACAATGTTAATTAAGAAAAGAATATAATATCATCAAAATACTAAAAAATAAATGAGTAAAAGATGGGAACTGAGCAAATACTTAATCATTTGACATAATCTGTTTTATATTTTTGTTGCCTAGCAAGTCCGGAATTATATCTCTCTGTATTTTTTTTATTTAGGTGGATATCAAGCAAGGTTCAAACTGTACTAAGCAAGTGAAACAAAAGAGCTCATTGGTTGACCATCATTTTGAACAAAATCAAACTTCTCTCCCCTCAGATGAACAGAGTTGAGTACTTCACTCACTGACTCTGTTTTTCTGTTCCCTATGATATTTTTATCCTTTTTTGCTCATAGGCTGTCATATTTGTTTTGATACAGATCATGCATGTTCCTGATTGGCTAACCCACCTGTCAATCACGCCCATCTGAACTCGAGGAGCTGTAACTGGGGACCAGGTTGTCATCAGGTTTCACCCACTGAGGTTGTTGTATTGGTCAATTGAGTGGATTTTGGAAACTATAAAGACATTAAACAGATAAATGAGTGATACTTCAAAACGTAAAAAATGTAGCGATCCTCCCCAGGTGTGCGGATATGAGCCGCTCAGTATCTTGTTGTTGATACCAGTGCACTCCTCCCCCCGTACACTCCCCCACACTGGACTGTTAGGCCTAATACAGCCTGGAATGTCCAGTCACCTGCTCCTCAAATACACCAGGCCTGTGCTACACTCACCTAATATAGTCCCAGCACTCAGCCCCTCCTATCCTCGCCATTATTACTCACTGACATGTTTAAAGCTGTGGAGACACTCAGGCTAACAGGTTTTAGCCGCCTAACCTCACCTTACCTATCAGTTCTATAAAGGATCACATTTTTGCCCTCCTTTGGTTAGGCCTTGTTTAGAAACTAGTTATATTTTAGACCTGGTTTAAGCCTAGAATAGACCTAGAATAGACCTGGTTTACATCTGGAGGTACTTGAGAGGTCAAATATTTTCTTAAGTGCTAGCCTAATTGGTGTGAAAAGTTTGAGAAGCACTGTACAAAACCGTATAGTCACGGTCCTATCTCGCAATGCTAGAGATCGATTCTGCTAGCTTACCTATTGATTTTTGTACATGGCAATCTTCTTTATAACCACTAAGTGCGTTTTTCTGCCTGGTATCAGATTAGCCTGGTGCTACGTTAGCCGCGTGTTAGCCGTAGCCTGGGAGCATGCATTCCCTCAGCTGTCCTCAGAGTATTTATGACAAAGCCTGGCTCAATCTGTGAAATTAGATTCTGATGTCCAACAACACAACGAGCTCTGGCGTTGGGCCTGTCCCTCGCTCATGACAAACCATTATCATAGTATCACAATCAAACGCACACTGTCAGTAGAGCCAAGTGATTTTTATGATGAATCCTGTAACTGTGATATATTGTTTACATCAAGAGAAGATAGTTCACTGCAGTTAAAGGTCCTATATTACACAAAATTGACTTGTAAACTTTAAGCCATGTTGTAATGTTGTAACCTCCTCCAAAACAGACCTGGAGTTGTGTTTTGTTTCATTCACACGTTTGAGTAACTCTTTTATATTTGTCTGTCTACATGTCCAAAGCCCAAAATGTAGCGGTAGTTTTCAAGTGAACAGCTCCTTTCACCTTTAGTTCAGTTGAGATTGACAATTCCAGGGCTGAAATCATCCAAATGATTCTAGTGAAGGTATGTGGAGTTTAAAAACACAGGGGAGCACTTCCTGTATTACCACATGACATCACAAGGTGGTGCTTTCTGTTTGAGAGAAGAACTCAGGCTAAATCTGAAGGGTTTGTGTGGATGAAACAAAACACATCTCCAGGTATGTTTGTGATGAGGAAACATTTAAAGGGAGAAATAGCCTATTCTGGGACCTTTAAGGTTAAGTTTAAATTTGAGAGAATGCTGAAATATAAACTAAGTGAACAAAAAATTCAGAACATGTTTTGGAAGCAGGCCTACTGTATATTAGGGCTTAGGGCTGCAAAATGAATTGCAATTGAATTGAAATTTGAATGGACGGATGGATGGATTAGCAAATTGCAATTGCCATTTTTGAAATACTATAATTTCCTCAACAAACAACACAATATCTTGTCTTATTCTACATAAAAGCTGCTAACCCTGTAGTTTAGTCTGTACAAACATGTTCTGAAATGTGATTCTTGTATTAGTTTGTCAGTTCAGATTTCAGTCTTTTTGTCAATTCTCCTGATGTGAACTTTGAACAGAATCCTATTATTAAAGATACATTGGGTAACTTTTCTGGTGGGGAGTTCATCAAATGCTTTTCTCCATGAAGATGTTACAGGTCAGATCTGTGGAGAGGCGACATCGCTCACGGTTAGAATACCTGTTTTTCTAGGTATGAGCAATAAAACCACCTGTAATTGAATAAATGTAAAGTAGAGCTGTTTAATGTCACACTGTGGAACATTCTAGACAGAGCAATGACATATCCATAGAAACAAGCAGGTGACGGACCCCCAACCATATCTCCCTAGTTGCTAATTTGCTAATCGTGAAATTTGCTAATTGTGAAAATGAGAAGTGATTTGGATTGAGTTATATTTCCAGCCCTTTTCTTTACACCTCAGAAATGCCCGCGCTCCTCGTCCTCTCATGTACCTGACATTAGCGCTGATGTGGTGGGATCAAAAAAGGCACTAATGAAGTTTGATGCAGCTGATGTAAGTGACTATTTAAACAGGCCCAACGCTGGAGGCGCTAACACTAATAATATCCTGACACAGCCTCCTCTGCGAATGTCAGGCCCCGACTCAAACCGCCGACAATCAAAGGCGCTGATGACGAGAGCGCCGCCGAGGGCTTTCAGGAGCTCTCAGCGTGGAGGTGGCTGGCAGCGCAGGTGACAGGCACGGCTCATTCTGCCATAACACGCTAGCACGCACGCTAACACACATGCTGACACACACGCGCTAACACACTCCTAACACGCACACTAGCACATCATTAGCTAACACTCACTTGTGCCTAACTAAAGACATGCCACAGCCGATCATTTCAAACGCCGTGATAGCTGCGTGAAGACCTGACCTGCTAAACAGATGTCCACAAATGGAGGTTTTCGTCAATGCCGGTGTCATACTTGACAAGATTTCTTCCATTTTATTTTATTTTTTTACTTTTTCTGATGACAGTAAAAGTTAGTAATGGACAAGAGAATAAATAAGTACTTTTTTGTTTGAATCATAATCATTGTATTGAGTTTTGCAAAAATATTATCAAAGTCTTTGCTAAAGTGCTAATTTGCTTCACAAGACAGAGCAGATGTCTTTATAATGATGTTGAGCTGTATCAGAACAAGTATAAGAGCACATAGACTAGTATACACCCATGGACCACTATGGAACCTACAGGACCACTGAGGGAGTACACACACATATAAGAAGATATATAAAAGAAAGTTCTATGATTTAATTGAAAATCATTCTGTTGCCTAAATAAACAGTGTTTTTAATTATCATTGTGGAATCAGAATCGGTATTGAGTATCGAGCCTATTCTTTAGTATCGAAATCGAGTTTGAAATTTTAGTTTCCTACTAGCTTGAATCAGAAATGCAGTTACTCCAGTAAGTGTTAAAAGTAGCCTTCCCTATCTTGTGCGGCATAACAAGTTGCTATTAACAAGTTGCTATTAACAAAATGAGAAAGTGAAACATTGAACAATAAAAATACAAGTTACACAAATGATGTTTACTTCCAAATACTACTTACTTAAACTTGTGGTGTGAATGTGCTAGTATAATTCAGTCAGTGTTACTAGTAGATAGCCCATACCCTGATTGAAGTCTTGTGTATTGTATTCATTTCATGCTCAGTGACTGCTCCAGTGTTACTCGTGTGTTTTAGCGAGGCCTGTGCCACCTCACTCACACTCGGGCAGAGCTGATCGCACTCCTCTTCTAAATAAGGCCAGGTGAGCGAGGACCCCAGGGTGTGATGGCTGCACAGTTTAGTCTCCCACATGGTGTTTATGTTGGAGGTGAGACCATTCAAGGTTACAGCACCTCCGAGAGAGAGAGAGAGAGAGGGAGGAATGAGAGAGGAAAAGAGGAGTTGTAGTGTCTGTCTTATCTGCGGGCATGTCCGGCCTTTTTTAATATCAGCCACAAATAATGTTTCCATTTCACAACTCTTCCCTTTATTTTGTGGGCTTGTCATAGCAAGCAGTTAAACAGGGATTTACCATGTTTTTTTTCTGCCAGATGCCCTTCCTATTGCAACCAGTCTCACAACTTGAAGTCTCTTGCCAAGGGACACACATGCTGTTAATGGACTGTAAAATGTACTACTTATTTGGTCGATTTTTAAGTAAGTAAGTAAATACCTGATTATAGACACTCCTTTTGTTAATTTCTAAAACAGAGTTATCAAAAGTGTTTAAAATCAGATACTAATCGATACTAAAACTAGTATTGAAAGTAGATCATTTGAGCAGGTATTGATACTAAAAAAGTCACATTTAGAATGATCTTGAGCTGTATCAGAACAAGTAGTTGTCTAAATAATAGTTGAATAGAAAGTCATTGTGGTACTGGAATCGGTATTGACTATCGAGTTTGAAATTTTACTATCATGACAATACTACTCCTAAATGTCAATGGCAATACTATGCATTATAGAACTCCCACCTCACCTCTACTCTGATGTGGAACTGAACCCTTGACCTTCTATAATAAAAATGAGATCTAACCACTTCAATGGTACACTGAATATTACTATATAATCTGCAGTACATTAGTCCACCTGAAGATTGAGTCTTGCTGGATTCCATTGTATTTCCCCAGCCTACTGTTTGAGGGTCATTGAGCTACCTTGCCTGTGTAATCTCATGGTGCATTGTCAGGAGTGAAGCGCACCATTGGCATTCCTCGAATCATTTGATGTCCACTTGTTGCGGTACATTCCTCAAGGAGCTGTTTCTCGTCTCTCTCCTCCCTCATTAACGCCACTGTCTGTCTGAACACTTCCCGCTGTCATTACGGCCATTAGCCCAACAATGGTCGCTATTAGTATTAGCATAACCATGGAAAGAGCTCATCGCATGGGACAAGAGTGACCCGCGGAGGCCCGTTAGCTTATGCACTATATCCGCGGTTAGCCTCATTAAGAAGACAAGAGGCTATTGTCTCAGATCACCTTTGGATTAACTTCTACCAAGAACAGCAAATATAATCTTAGGTTTTTATGGACTAAGATTGTGAAAAGTATTGAAAATCAACTACAACTAAACTCAGCTGAACAAGTACAGAAATTAAACTGTCCTGATTAGGTTTAGAATGATCTTGAGCTGGATCTAATATCTAAATAAATTTAAAACTTGATTTTGATACTAAGGAATAGACAACATACTCAATACCGATTCCGATACTACAATGATCATTCTAAAGCTATTCAGGAAAGATTCATTTCTGTCCTGTGAATGTGACTTTTTTAGTATCGATACTTGCTCAAATGAGTATCTAGTTTTGGTACTACTTTCAGTATATATTAGGGATGTAACAATATCCGAAATATTGTGATATCCTATTGTCATAGATCTCACAATAATAACCTTGATCATCACAATATATGGAATTACAAGTCTCTTCGCTGAAATGAGTAGTTATGGCACAAGAATAGCTAAAAAAAACAAAGGGAACTACATAGACAATGATCCTTTGCTCCATTTCAGTGCAGACTACATGAGGAAATAACTGTTCAAGGCATTTGAAGAGCAAAAAGGAGCATATTCAATTTGGTTAGCCTTCACAAAATATTGCAATAAATATCATACCGTGAGATGTATATGGTGAAAATATCGTACCAAGACATTTGGATATCGCTACATCCCTAGTATAGATTTATATCTGATTTTTGAAACTTTTGACACCCCTAGAGCTTATTGTCTCCGCTCAGCTTTGCATTAACTTCTTCCAAGAACCATAGATATAACTATCTTTTTCTGTACTAGAATGCAAGTGACTAAAGTGCCGTGCTTCCTGGACTTCTGCTTTCTGCCACATTCTTAGAAGAGTGAGTAACAGTCAGATGATGTGGAGGGACTTTCTGAGCTACTGTTGTGAATATGGGCTTGTGTCTGTGGAGCGGAGGCAGGGTGGGAGTGGTGCTGTTGACTGGTACACACAGCCTCCTGAGACCTCTAGTGCCCTGGACACCTAACTAGCCTATATAGCTTGTTAACTAGGAAGATGGCATTGACGTTTGAACTTTATCTGTTACATTTCTTTTTTTGTAATTTCCTCATGTGTAACCAAGTTCCAGTTTAACATAAGTAGACTATTGTTACTTATTATAATTTATTTTACCATAAACATATTACAATAGTTATGTTAGTAACTATTTAGACAAAATGAGTATGAATTTGTTTGAAAATGTGGATATTTTGAGAGAGTGTTCTAAGGTTTATTGTTTCTGTAGGGAAATGCAATAAATGGTTGTGTCGTTTACCAGATACTATTAAATGCTTGGTAAAAAATGTGATGTCTTTGAAAAAAAAAAAAAAAAACAAAAAACACCCAATCTTGACAATTGTTCATGTGCAGTGTAAATGTTTTTTATTCATTGACACATGACTGTATTCCTTCAGTTTTAACCCAAGCAGGGTTACAGGAGCTGGCTCACGTCAGATTGATTGTGTAGCACTCTACCTTTCCCTTCAGCTTCCACCCAAATCAATACTGCTCTGTGATTGGTCCGACAAACTAGCAGCCAGGCCCTGTCATACCAGCGGGAGCATGCCGTGATAGATTTTTGGAAGTTAGTAAACTCACAAATATCACGAAAATCCATCTTGCGGCGCAACAGGAACCTAAACTCCCCCACACTATAAACTTATTGAAAAATGATTAATTTTTACATAATTTTTTTACCATTTAAAAAAGTGAAGAGTAAAAGTTACTTGTTCCAATTAGTACAATGAACAGTATAGAACATACTAACACAGACTAGCATGTCTATGGGACTGTAGCCTGTCTGCTGTCTCCCATGACCGGACCACTCTGCAGGCTAACATGCCAACCATGAAGCCCCCATGTGTGCCTTTGTTCTGGGCACTGGACCTGACCTTCCTGCGCCGTGGGAGGAAGCCTGTTGTTGTAGCACCGCTCTGAACCAGGCGCCTCACCTTGAGACGCATACTTGAGGTTTTCAATGGCAGCCCGCGTAGCTTTGTTTGACTTTGGTCGGGAGCTGGCCTTTTCGTAGCGGTTGGCTTCCCTGAGAAAATGGCCCGGCAGAGGAGCAGGGGCAGACTGAGTGACGCGGGGCCCTGCTCGGAGGATGCCTGTGGTAGTTTCACCGCTGCCAGATAAGTGCTGTGCACCTCCACAAGGCTAAAGATAGAGCAGAGACACAGGGCTGGCTGCAGGCGGCTGGAACACAAGGTTAGGGTGGATATCTCTCTTGGACTGGTTTGGAGGAGGACTATTTTAACATGGCTTCACTTCAAGATTCTGCAGTTTTGATTTAACACTCTATTAACACTCTACTATTTCTTCAACACTTTTAATGTTGGAAGTGAGGCTGCACAACACACATCTACTCAATACTGTACAAGTACTTATAGGGAAAGATTGAATACTTTAAACGGCCTGTACTCAATTTTTGGTATTTAAGCAAAGTTTGTCCAGTACAGATGGTATAAGCAGCTCTTCAGGTCAAAATAAATCAACTGTGTACTGTTTGTATCTAATTATGAAGTGCTTTATTGTCTGATAATCAGCAAGTGCATGGTTAGCATAACCAAATAACAATATCACCATACCAGATTCTGGTCATCAAATGTTATTCTACTATTGTACAGGGTTACGTGAGTTAGTTCTTGGCTTTTTATTGGTCATTTCACCTTTGGATGGCTAACAACTAAAATTAGCAGCAGTTAGCCTAGCCTCATACCTTGCCTTTTAGCGACTTATATCTCTAGCTTATATCTTTAGCTTGGCAGTTCTAACTACTTTTCAGAATTAACTTCGACACATGTTGCCTTCTTGTTTTATCGTCGCATTATGTAAGAAACTGTCATTTTGCAAACTTCCACATCTACAGAATTCCAGTTGGGGTCTTACTGCAGCTTCTTGCCTGATCTGCAGAACTCCATATGGCACAATTACTTTTGTATTGTCATGACGCAACCTGAGGAGCAGCGGCCTACCTCAGCGAGTGAAATGAAGCACAGCCTTTGAAGCCTCTCTTTAAGAAGCTAAACGGGGTAAAAGTGTTTTGCTTGGACATTCCTCACATAGCTCATCCACACACGGCGCTGCAGACGGCTGTAGCTCTCTCCATCGCTTCTCTCTCAGGTTCCACTGGAGCTCATGCATCAGGATCACAGCAGATCTGCCACGCTAATATGTTTGTTCACACGGCCCGGGCTCTGGGCTATTACAGCAGTCAGTCACTCCAGACTCGAGCTAAGACACACAAGCTAGTGCAAAGGAATTTTCATGTCTATTAAAGTTCTTTCATAGTGTGATTTGTTCGTACTTTAATCTTTTGAGTCTAGATAACAACATACACAAGGTCATTTGTTATGGTTAAAAATATTTCAATCATAATATCATTAGCCTAATTTTTCTTTTAAGATTATTAAAATTCTCCTGTCTTAGAAAAATGTCTAGTCCAGTAGCCCGTTACAAGTAAGTATTGTAAGTTTTAGTGTCCTCATACAAAAATGTCATACTAAAAGTCAGTTCTGATACTAAGGAATACCCAATACCAATGATAATAAAAAACACTCTTAATTCATACAATAGAATGTGATTTTCTGCATTAAATGGTAGTACTTTTATATTTTCTTTTCCCATGTGGCCTTATATCTGTGTAATCCCTGAGTCGGTCAGGTGGTCACGTAGATTCCAGTGTGATCCATGGGTGTATACTAGTAAAATGTGTCTTACCTCATACAGATATATTGTAAAAGCTGTTCTTAGGGTAAAAATGACACTGCTGTGTGCTGTCTGCATCAAATTATAAAGAAGATTCATCAACCACAAACCAGTAAGTAATGCTAGTGCTCTGTTATCATGCTAGTTGTAGTTAGCAGCAGTAGCATGACGTCCAAACCTCTGCTCTCTGAATCATGATGAATAATTAGGAGGGTAGCAGGGAATGCTTCCAGAAAGTGACAAATGACTTAGCTTACTTAAGTTAGAATGAACTAGTTATGTTTTTCACATTTTAAAGACTATAATCAGGTAGAGTGGCTTTAATATATCATTTATTTTCCATATTTATAAAACTTACTTGAAACCATTTTTAGACACTTTACCCTCCTCTGCCCCTCGTCTGCAGTGAGTCCTCCTATGAGATAATGGGCCCTCTCTCCTGCCCCCTCCCTGGTACTCTTCAGTGGCAGTAATAGATCCAGGCTGGCAGGTGTCATAACAGCACAGCCCCTGTCCCAGCCCTGCGCCTAACAGCCCCTGACAGCTCTGTGAACGGACCACGGTACAAGACACCCAACACAGAAAAAGAAAGAAAAAGTACAGATATGAGCTGCAGTTAGTTTTAGTTTTGGTTTCAGAAGGTGGAGAAGTAGAGTTTGGTGGATGTAGGAGCTGTGGAGCAGAATATGCATTGTTTACTTTTTGATCATTATTGGAGTACCTTTACTAGATGGGCCATTGTCTCTTAGGTTGGGTGGTATATTTGGTGTATTGATTCTTTGCAGTGATATCACACTGGGGGTGTTCTACATGCATCTCTATTGGCGGAATGTTCAGTAGTTACCATGATCACACAATGCACACATTAGCAAAAGCAGACAAAAAGTTTCAAGAAAAAACTAAAGTTATTTAAAGCTCAGATCAAGTCTAAGTTGAGTTTTCTAACAGAGCAGTGCTTTACGTTAGCTTCACACTCCCAGGGAATGTTGATGACATCAGCTGCAAAGTATCAGTTGGCTGAAAAGTGTCTAAATTTAAGTTAATGTTTGGAAAATGCTAAGATTATTGGGAATGCCACTAAACAACAAGTTGGAAAAAGAGCAGAAAAAATGCAGTGAAACAAGGATGGTGCGATTTCAAAAAATAACATCACTTGTATGATGTAATTTGTGTCATAAGACATCCACCCTCATTATATGTTCAAAATAGCTGTTTGGAGTTAGCAAAAGTGTCTTGATGCTAGCTCTGCCAAATACACGTGAAGTTAGCATCCAAATCAATCCGCCTTCTTATTTCCACAGGTGCTTAAGATGTTGCAACCCCATGAGAGCAAAGTTTTATCCGAACGTCTTCACCTCCTCCACCTCACAGCGCCGGCTCGTCGCTCGCGTGGGCGGCGTCCTCCTGCGGCATGCTAGCATGTTAGCGCTAATGAGGCCAGCTGTCCAAACGCCAGAAGGGAGCGCAGCCTTTGTTGACGCTAGGTGCTACATCTCCTGTTTTGGTTTGGAGCGACCATTTGGTGTGCACTCTTATTTCAACAGGAGAGACTGCAACAGAAACAAATGAGGGAAGTTTGTAGAACGGATAAACTTTGACGCTTAGGCCTGATAAAGTACAGTAGTTGATACAGTAGTTGGGAAAAAGAGGAGGATTTGGAGAGGGTGAGGAGACTGATGCTTCTGCTGCTGCGGCGTATCTAATTGATAAATGTATTGAGAGGTGATTGGTTGAAGCAAAGGTAACAGGCTGTGATTGGCTGACAGTGACAGACAGGAGGGAAAGAGGAGGAGTTGGCGTGGCTGAGGAGGCTCGTGGCTCTGCTGCTGCGGTGTATCTGTTTGATGAATGTCTTGAGAAGGTGATTGGTCGAGAAGCGAAGGCACTAGGCTGTGATTGGCTGACAGTGACGGACAGGAGAGGAAATGCAGTGTTCCTGGTTCAAACGCGGCTCCGCTTCACCTCCCCTTTTCCCCGGTTCGTTTTATAACCCCCCCTCATCACCGCCTCCGTGCCCCTCGCCTCCTGTCTGCTCCGGCGGCGCATCGATTCTCCCTCTTCTGTTTTATAGTTGATCATTTGGAGTTGACAAGGGCGGGGTGGGGGGGTATGGGTGGGTGGGGTGGTGTGTTGCCTGTGTAAGCGCTGACCTCAGCTCCACACCTGAGTGGCTGCCGGGGCGGGGGGGGCGAGGGTTGGAGGGCCCATGTTTCAGATGAAGTGTAGCAGTGTGCCGGTGTTAGGAGCAGGGAGGGGGGGGGGTCATACATCACCTGCCTCTGTGGACAGGGGCCAGGCCTCTCTGGGACCGCTCCGTCTGAGTCAGGCTGTTGTATTACATTCTGGTTATCTATTTACAGAGAGCTTTAAGATGGACATGGGCCAGAGATGCTGATTAGCTAATAATGAGCTATGAATTTCTATTAGAAAGATTAGATTCTAACAAACACGAGGAGGAGGAGAGAAAATAGAACAATGTCTTTTTTTTTTTTTAAATAAAAGTCAAATCATTATTGGTTTGCCTAGAATGTTCCACGGTATGTCTTTCAATTTGATTTCAATTCAATTTATTTTTGTAAAGCCCAACATCACAACAGCTGTTGTTTCGCAAGGTTTAACTGTTTAACTGCTGTTTATTTAACCAACAAAAAGGTAGAAAATCAAAGGATTTGGTGAGGTAAGATAATGTAAAGTAAGTGACGTCACAGGAAGCATTAACATGAGCTCCACAGTGAGGATGTTTTTTTTTTCAACATGTTTTCTAACAAACAAAAGAAAACAAAACACCTGTAACTGAATAATTGCAAGATGCGTTTACAGCCAACAGCCCAAGTATCACAACCCATAGAGTCATCAATATACCTGGTATCAAAACTAGATACTCATTTCAGTACTGAGACGGCACATAAACATAAACATTGTACCTTTTCTGAACAGAAATGGCATTAATCTGTATCAGAATTAAAGACTGAACTGTCAAACGAGCCTATTCCTTACTACTGAATAGAGTTTGACATCTTTGTATGGTCACAGCACTAGTTTGGACCCTGTGAAAGCCCCCCCCCCCTCACTACCCCCACCCCCCCTCCACCGTGAGAGAGGCAGCAGAAGAGAGCTCCACACAATGTGCTTTGATTGGCTCAGGATCGGGCCCTCTCACCACCTCCTCCTAGCCTCGGAGAGCCGCTCGAGAAAGAGGTGGGCACCAGGAGCTTTGTACTCGGCAGGTGCAGAGGTGGAGTAGGCCAATCTATGCACAAGACTTTTAAATAGAGCACGAGCGGAGAGCGGAGTTTGGCAGTGCAGTGGTATGAGAGGGAAAGTGATGAAAAATAACTGTGTTGAGATTTAGGCGATACTCAAATGTATACTATCGTTTAATTTGTGGGTATTGTTTGTATTTTTGATGATAATAAAAAAACACCCTTTATTTAGACAATAGAATGTGATTTTCAACATTAAATGGTAGTACTTTCTTTGTCTCCTTGTATCTGTGTAGTCCGTCAGTGGTCCTGTAGGTTCCATAGTGGTCCATGGGCGTATACTAGTCTATGTGCTCTTATACTTGTTCTGGTACAGCTCAACATCATTCTAAAGACGTTCAGGAGAGGTTCATTTCTGTCCTGTGAATGTGACTTGCAAATGAGTATCTAGTTTCGATACTAGTTTTAGTACCTTGCAAGTTTTCAGTATATCCTTCACGTTTTGTGTTGTATAACTGAGACTGGCAAAATAAATCCAGATATTTTTTTCTTGTATCATACTATTGCAATTTATGTTTCAATGTTATAAGATAAGATAAGATAAGATAAGATAAGACTTTATTGATCTCACAGAGGAGAAATTCACTTGTGACAGAAGCTCACAGTCAGGGGACAGTATAGTGCAAAAAGTTGTGAAAAATTGTGCAAACACTCAGAACAATAAGTAAATAAAAAATAAAATCACAATAAATAAATAAATAAATATACCTACTCTATTTCAAAGAGGAATGACGTCGACTCATTGAATCACTGATTGGATAAGAGAAGTTCAAGCGCAATTTCGACAGGAAGGTGAATCCTCAGTGAAACTTATGATTCAAAAAATAATTACAGGTCACTTTTAGATCCTGACCATTGTACAACTGTCCTGGAGATGTCCACCTTTGTTGTATTATTAATATTTATTCAAATTAGTATCGTGTATCAAATATCGTTTTAGTATCAATTTGTTTATATTTTTTGACAATCTTGATTTTATAAAAATTCAATTGGAAAATTCAATTCAGTTTTTGGAAGAAATTGAGGTGAGGTTGATCATATGAGAGTTGGTACATGGTATGAATGTAACAATAACCGGAATATCGTGACATTGTATCGTCAAAAGGCTCTCAATAATATCATGAGCCATCACAATACATCGGATTACAAGTTTCTTTGCTTAAATTTATTGTCATGGTGCAGCAATAAATAATAAATAAATAAATAAACACAGGGAACTACATAGACCATGATCCTTTGCTCCTTTTCTTTGGATTAAGTCTTGTCAAGGCATATTAAGAGGAAAAAGTAGCATATTCACACTTTTGTTAACCTACACAAAACATCGCAAAAAATATTGTACCGTGAGATGCATATCGTGAAAATATCATACTGAGAGATTTGGATATCGTTACATCCCTAGTCCATAGTTGTCTTGTTGACCATGAATTGTAAAGATGAAACCGTAAAAATCTGCGTGTTTTGTGTTGTGGTTTGATTATTATAGCAAGACTGACCCTGCCACTATTCAATTTATTTAAGAAACAATTTTGCCTCAAATTTGTAACAACAATACTAATATTTCATCTTTGGCGTCTCAAATGCACTGTACTTTGATAGCGTCTCCTCTGTACACATAACCCCGTGGCTGTGTTTTTGCACCTCTGATGTGCTTGGTTTGGCAGCAGCAGCACTGGCCCCTCCTGAGGCACACGGGGCCCTCGTACACGGATCTGAGAGAGAGTGTGGGCGGGTGGGAGGTTGGTTGAGCACAGGTGGAGCCGGGAGAACGAGACGCGCACGGAGGGTCAGGCACATTTACAGGCTGTAATAAAGCTCTCTGTGGGCAGGCTCCTGGGGGCCCGCTCTCAGCCCCCACACACTCCAGTACATAACCAAACCACGGATACGCAATCATGAGTAGTACATAAAACTGGTGGTGAAGTAAACCAATTTTGGAATAAAAATATGCTCGGATTAGCACAACTGCTCCTGACAGGGTAGATGCAAAAGGCAAATTTCATGTCTAGGTAACTTTAAAGGTTCACTGCGTAACTTTTTTGTTAGCTGGTACACCATGATTGTTTCCAGAGAGATCTCATTGCTTTGCCTAGAATGTTCCACAGTATGGCATTAAATATGTCTATCTAGTTATTTATTTGTAATTACAGGTGTTTTTATTTATTTCTCAATAATACCTTAAAAACATGCATTCTTACTGGGAGTGGGGTTGCCTCTCCACAGATCTGACCTGTATTTTGCTTTAAGATTACTTTTGTTATTTGTCTTCAGGATCAGGATCAATATCGATGAAAATTCTTATTAGAAATCTCTGGAAGTCTGAGCAACAATTTTATGATCACGATTCATACATTTTATCATACAGTGAATTTGTGTTCTGCAGTGCCAGTAATATGCACTTTTGCTTCACTTTTGTTTACTTTCATAATGCATCTGAATCATTAAAGGTGCTCTGTGTAACTTTTCTGTTTGGATGTTGCCTGGAATGTTCCACAGTATGGCATTACAATCAAACCTGAAAAGTTCTGTAGTGTACCTTTAAAAGTCAGATGGAGAGTGCACAGTTTGAACATAAAGCCTGTCATGTTTTCACCACATACTTCACTGATCCTGATCTTCAGACGCACAAATCACCTGCTCCACACTCCCACCTCTCTCACACCTCACACTGTTAACCAGGACCATATGGAATGTCCATCCGCCTGTGTCTGTGCAGTCACCACTTGAGTATTATGTATCCTTCCTCCTTGTGTTTCTCAGTGACCTCTCACAGCAGATGTACTAACGTATCCCTCCGCCTTGTGTCTTTGCAGTGACCACTTACAACAATGGGCTGGAGGTGGGCTCGGACACAGATGATGAGGACAAGCTGCACATTGTGGAGGAGGCGGATGGGGCCGAGTGTGACAGCACCCTGCCTGACGAGGAGCAACCCAGGGAGCAGTGCTGGGACCACGGTGAGTCTGCACACGGCCCTATCTCTTCGCACAGCTGGGCCCCATGCTAATGCACTCCTCCTCACAGCTTAGCCCCCCTGTCCTCGGGCCTGCTCTTACAGCCCCACGCAGGGAGGCGGATAATCACATTTTACACTCACAATCTTATTTGCACAGAATATGACAAATATGCCACTGGAGCTCAGCTCTGGAGTCACTCTGAGCTACTTTGATCTGCTCTCAGAGCTGGTGCAGGAGTCACTTGAGTGGACTGGTTAATTGTGGTCACTCACAATATGCAGGTGCATTAGCATCTCTGGTGAGCCACTGTTATTACATGTTACATACAAAACTGGCATTGCACAGTCATCCATTCATTTGATGAGATAGATAAGAGAAACTTTATTTATCCCACATTTGGTGAAATTTCAGTGTTGCAATACAAAGTTTCAGGACATTGGCCAATGTTGGTTATCAGCTACAGCAGCAATTCAAAATATCAGGTATCGGCATCAGTTTGAAAATTGGCCCTTTAATTCAGACGTTTTAACCAGCTCATGCATTGAGCAGTGAGACAGTGAGCTCGCTCCTTGTCTCAGTGAGTCTAGAACAACCTAAAATGTGTGTGTGTTTTTTCATTGCATCAGTTTAACCTCTGTCACTATGAATCCACACGATGTGACAGGACACTATTCCATTGTCGGGTTAAACTAATCCCAGATTCACACAGTTTTTAATGCCTATCACTCACAAACACAGATCACATTGAACTTTTTCGTGTACTTTCCTCTATTGTGGTCAGCTGGGTCTGTATGACTTTGAACCCAGCTGACGTGCCCCCTGTGTGCCCCCTTTATGCCCCCTCCCCCCTGTGTGCCCTCCGTTTGTCCCATTGTGTGAGGAGAGGGGGCAGGAAGCGGCAGACTCCACAGACAATGCCAGAGCAGCCTGAGACCTTCAAGTCCTCCACACCACTGCACTGATCACAGGCTGTTTATGGGACTGCTGGGCATAGGGGAGGAGGGGAAGCGGAGGGGTGGGGGTGGGTGTACTATGAACTCCTGTTTACCTCCACCCGGGGAAGTCACGTCATTGTACAGGAAGCTACCAGCAAGTCCAGGTGCAGGTGTAGGTCCAAAGTTTTGACTAAAGAGTTGAGTCTTGTGAGCTTTAAGCCACGTTAGAATGTTGTTACCTCATCGAAACAGATCTGGAGTTGTGTTTTGTTTCATTCACACTCATGTTTGAGTCAGACTTTATTATTAGTCTGTCTGCATCTACAAAGCTCAAAATGCTCGGTTCCACCTTGTGATGTCATGAAGCATGAGCATGTCCTGTTTTGCCACATGACATCACAAGGTGGAACAGAGTGTTTTCTGTTTGAGAAAAGAACTCTAAACCCTAAATCTGAAGGGTTTGTGTGTTAAACATGTGTGAATGAAACAAAATACAACTCCAGGTCCGTTTGTGATGAGGAAACAACATTATAACAGAGATAAAAAAAAATAGGCCCTAAACACCAAAATGTACTATTCCTAGTTCATGTTGGTAAATTTGCAGCTTTGTGTTCAAAAACAGTCAAAAGCTCACTGTGTACTGCCTCCCGTGACCAGTGCAATTTGTTCAAAGAGCCAGTTCTACCTGAGAATTCTGACCTCCAGCTCATTTTGTTGTGGTGTGATTTAGGCTTGTTGATTATGGTTGTTTACACCCGTATTGTAATTATAATATGTTAGTTCAATTTTCATAGCAGTATACATTTATTTTGTATAAATTATTTGTAAGTAAAATGAGATTCTTTGCTACAGTTGCATGCAGTACTAGAGTGAGTACAGTTAGTGGTGTATTGTATAAGTCCCAGCACTTAGCCTGCCCCCTGCTGTCCTGGGTCTGTCCCTGTTCTTAAGTGTGGTACGGTTTCAGAGCAGAGGATTGTGGGGGCTTCTCTTGAAAAGCTCAGGCTGTGCTCAGAACACGCTCCTCACCACTCTTTTCTTCACACCTCTCTCTCTCCTTCCCTCCCTCTCTTGCTCCCTTTCTCTCCCTCTCTCTCTCTCTCTCCCTCTCTCTCCTTCTCTCTCTCACTCCCTCTCTCTCTCCTCCTCTTCTTCTCCCTGCTCTGGCCTCTGGAGCCGCCTTCATCCCAGGACACCACCCTCTAATCTCCTCGTCCTGCAGCTGAGAGGGCTCCAAATGAAAGCCTTTCCCTGCAGTCAAACACCAGTCCTCCTCCCCTCTCTCTCTCCTCTCCTCTCCTCTTTCTTTCTCCTCCCCTCTTCTCTCCCCTCTCTCACTAGCTCTCTGTCCCTCTTGTACTCTGACTGTCCCTTTCCCGTCCATCTTTCTTTCTCCTCTCCTTCCTTCTCTCTTCCTCTCTCTCTGTCTCTCCCCTTGTCTCACCTCTCCTCACTCCTTTCCCCTCTGTCTCCTCTCCTTATCTCTCTCCTCTCCTCTCCTCTCCCTCTGTCCTCCCCTCCTCTCCTCTTTACACAGTTTGTGTTTGTGTGTTGTATGGAGCCAGTGGTGATTACATGTTATCAGGGCCCCTCTCTGTCACATCTCCACAGGCTGGTGCTACACTGTTCTTAAGAGAGAGAAGCGTCTGTGCTCTTTAAACCAAGTGGAGGGCTTTGAATACAGGCTCATTTTAGACCAGTTTTCATCAGCCTTAAATGCATGTTAAAGCTGTACTATGTCACTTTTCTGTTGCCATGGAGATGTATTGCATTGCCTGTGATGTTCCACAGAATGGCATTGACGCTCAATCTTGTAATTCATTTAAATATAGGTGTTTATTAGAGCTCAAAGGTATCTTGAAAACAGTATTCTTACTGAGAGTAGGGTGCCTCTCCATAGATCTGATGTGTTACTTGGCCTGGTGGCATCATCTCTTTGTCTCCATGGAGGTAGATCAGTTTAATTTCATATTGTGGAACATGCAATCACAAGCAGTAACATCTCCATGGAGACAAGGAAATGACAGAGCTTCCAATAATGTTACATAGTTCGCTTTAAATGTTTGACAGTTTTATGGATTTCATCTTAAAATACAAAATTCACTAATAATATCATTTTAAAGTGTATCTTATGTAATGAATACATCTGGATAACTTTCAGCTGTTAGCAAATCTGATTAACAAAAGAATAGCTTATAGTTGGCTAATACATGCAAACACAAGCTAAGTTAGCCTACAGCTATGGTGAAGAATAGAATACAGCTCATATGGACTTGTACCAGCCATCAAAACACTTCATCATTCCTACATGAACAGTGTCCATTTCTTTTTCCTCTTAGAATGTGACGAGGTGTCCAAACGTATCCAAACAAATCATGTGAACTTGTGTTTCAGATCTCAGTGTTTTTCTGCCCAGATCATTGGTCATGAGCGTTTCTGAATTTCACAAAAATGTTAACTTCTTCCATTCTTCTTCCATGTAATTATGGTGTCCACGAGAAGAGAGTGTCCATAAAACATGTTTAAGAGTGTGGTGGTCCTTGGTCAGAGCTGGGAGGGACTTTCTCTCTCTATACCTCCTTCACTCTCCCTCCCTCAGAACTTGTCGCTCCCCTTCTTTGGCCCTCCTCCACTCCCATCTCTCTCTCTCTCTCTCCCTCCCTTCCTCCCATTCTCTCTCCCTCTCTGTGACTTGTAGAGTGTGATTAAATCTGGTAGAGTACAGGGTGGAGCAGTGCTTGTGTACACTGTGGTTTCATATCTCTGTCCTAAATGAGAGCTGAGGTGAAGCTGGGTGAACCAGTGTGGAACCATGTCCCACAGAGCTCTGGATGAGGCCTTGAGGAGGTCTGGGAGCCCTGGAGGAGGCCTTGAGGTGGCCTGAAGGAGGCCTTGAGGCAGCTTGAAGGAGCTCTGGAAGAGGCCTGGAGGAGCTCTGGGATGAGACCTGGAGGAGGCCTGGAGAAGGCCTGTAGGAGCTCTGAAGGAGGCCTTGGGGAGGCCTGGAGCAGCCTCTGGTACTCACAGGACTGACATAATGGTGATGGATAGGGCTCCAGAGGAATCCATGTGGCTGCTTCATGGACAATGAAGACGAGGACTTTGTCAGCGGGAAAGTAACTAACTACAAATACATTACTGGAATTGTGTTGATTTTTTGGGTAATTGAAGTATGGGCAGTATATCAATTCTCATATTGGAATCAGCCGATATCGAGGGGAAAAAAATGAGCCAATACTTGTTCCTGATATTTTATATGTGCTGCCTCTGTCTATGTCCATGTGTCCATGCGTCCCAGTTTGTCCTCAGAAAATCACATGTGTTATATGTATGTTCATACATGCAACTGTTACATATACATACAACAGTTATGGAATTACCTCTACAGTCCCTGACAAAAGTCTTGTCGCTTATCCATTTTGTAGAAACAAAAGCTTATAACCTGACTTTAAATGAATCGATTGGTTTTAGAAATGTCTCATATGAAAGCTAAAACCCTCCCAAATTATGCTCAATATACTAAAATAAATTTGCTTCACTGAAGAAAGATTGATCATTTAATGAACACAGAAAGGTCAGATTTTGGCAAGACAAAAGTCTTGTCGCCTTGTCATATGATGCACCCAATCCTAGATTACAGCCTCACCTGTGATCAGTTACTGATCAATCAATTAGTGGGTGTGTATAAAAAGAACCCCAGCACACCAGACCTTCACATCAACTGCAACTTGACCTCTGACAACACGCCTAAGATCCACCCTGAGACCAAAGCGTTAATTATCAAGAGGCTGAAGACCAGATCCACTGCTGGGGTGGCTGACACCTTCAATGTGTCTCAGCGTCAAGTACAAAGAATAAGAAAAAGATCTGAAAAGACTGGAGATGTTTTTGACAAGCCCAGGTCCGGCAGACCCCGCAAGACAACTGCTCGGGAGGACCGTTTGTTGATTCGAAAATCCAAGGCCAGCCCCTTTTCCACTGCAGCAGAGCTCCACCAGGCCTGGGCACCTCAAGTCCCTGTGTCAACCAGAACAGTTTGTAGAATTCTGTCTCGAAATGGCCTCCATGGTCGAATCAGTGCACAAAAACCAGCACTAAACAAAAGGCAATTAAAAAACCGTGTGGCATTTGCCAAGGCCCACAGCCTGCTAAAAGGATGGACACTGGAAAAGTGGCAGAAGGTGGATTTCTCAGATGAATCCTCGGTTGAATTACATCACAGCCGCCGCAAATATTGCAGGAGACCTACTGGAGCCCGCATGGATCCAAGATTCACCCAGAAAACAGTTAAGTTTGGTGGCGGAAAAATCATGGTCTGGGGTTACATCCAGTATGGGGGTGTGCGAGACATTTGCAGGGTGGAAGGCAATATCAATAGCCTAAAATATCAAGAAGTATTAGCTACCTCTTACATTCCCAACCATAAAAGGGGTCAAATTTTGCAGCAGGATGGTGCTCCATCGCATACTTCTATCTCTACATCAAAGTTCCTCAAGGCGAAGAAGATCAAGGTGCTCCAGGACTGGCCAGCCCAGTCACCAGACATGAACATCATTGAGCATGTCTGGGGTAGAATGAAAGAGGAAGCATGGAAGGCAAGACCAAAGAATCTTGATGAACTCTGGGAGGCATGTAAGACTGCTTTCTTTGCTATTCCTGATGACTTCATCAACAAATTGTATGAATCATTGTCGAACCGCATGGATGCAGTCCTTCAAGCTCATGGAAGTCATACAAGATATTAAATATGGATCTCACAGCACCACTACTTAATTCACTGACGTTATGCAACATATTTTTGTATTTGAAGTAAATTATTTGTTCAATTTTCTGTAGGCGACAAGACTTTTGTCTTGCCAAAATCTGACCTTTCTGTGTTCATTAAATGATCAATCTTTCTTCAGTGAAGCAAATTTATTTTAGTATATTGAGCATAATTTGGGAGGGTTTTAGCTTTCATATGAGACATTTCTAAAACCAATCGATTCATTTAAAGTCAGGTTATAAGCTTTTGTTTCTACAAAATGGATAAGCGACAAGACTTTTGTCAGGGACTGTATGTATGTCACAGGAAGTAACATTATACTAGTAAACTTCACAAAAAAAAAGTAAGTCAAGAGTTTTAGTAAAATGTTTAATAGCATGATTTTTACTGTTTTAGTAAAATAAGTAGTCTAACCATGTGCACTTTAAAGACACTGCACCTTAAAAATGTGAAAAACAGAACTTGAGCTGTGGTTTGCAGTGGTCCAAACTTATTCCTCACTTGAGCATCCTAATTATTCACCACCAGGAGTTTTATAAGCACTTTTCACAACTTCAGAGACCAGTTTTACTAGGACAGTAAAGCTAGCAACAACTAGCATGCTAACATGCTTCCTGATTATTGGCCAAAAAAAAAAAAAAAACGCTTTAGAATTAGATACAGACAGTACAAAGCAAACAAAGAGCTGCTTATACAATATACTGTAGTGAGACGCATTTTGCTCAGATACATGGAAAAATCAGGTACAGGCTGTAAGTACAAATTCAGTACTTTTTTCCACCACTGCTGCATGTTTCATATCAGTCTTCCCTGTGTATCCGGAGAGACAGTCCAAGTACACAGAGAGAACAGAGAGGCCCAGAGAGAGAGGATCCACCAGCTCTGGGACACTGTGAGGGGGGGCAGATAGACAGAGTCGGGAGGGGGGGGCTGTCTTATCAGGCTAAAGTCCCGGATGCAGCGCGTGATAGCATCTGCAGCGTGGATGCACGATAGCAGGAAGTGCAGGGGTCAGAGGTCTACCAGGACAGGAAGTGGATCACGGCACGGGACAGTATCATTTTGCAGAGGCGTGTGAGGAGAGGGGGCAGAGGGAGGAGAGTGGTGGGTGGTCTGTGTACTTATGTACCCCGTGTCAGTACCAGGAAATGTTGTATTTTTCAGTAGTAATGATTTTATAATATATTTTTTTAAATGTTTTTTATCAATCAGCATTGAAAATCTTGGTTCAAATGTGGCTGATTCATGTGACATACTAAGAGACTGTGGATTAAAGTGGAGGTGGTGGGAAACTACTGTATGTCTCCATGGAGATGTTATACTTTGGCTCTTTAAAGGTGCATTATGTAACTTTTCTAGTGGCAGTCCGTCAAATACTTTTCTCCATGGAGATGTTGCTGCTTTGTCTGAAATGTTTCACAGTATGGCATTCAACCTTTCTATCTTCATGAAGACCAAACCAGACCAAGTTACAGGTCAGATCTGTGGAGAGGCTCACAGTCAGAATGTCTGTTTTTCTAGGTATTTTTGAGCTCTAAAACCACCTGTAATTGAATAAATGTAAAGTAGAGCTGTTTAATGTCACACTGTGGAACATTCCAGGCAGAGCAGTGACATCTCCATAGAAACAAGCAGGTGACGGACCCCCAAACAAAAAGTTACACAGTGCACCTTTGAATATGTTTTCATTTTAGTGTGACTCAGCAAAACCCCCACAGAGATACAGTTAGACAGGATGTAGTGAGGTCCACAGTGAGGTTTCCAGGTGCACAGAGCCAAATCCCAACAGTAGAAAATCACATTTATCATTTATGGATATTCTGTTCAGTCATGTCTTTGTGAAACTGTGCTTCTCCTTTACACTTGAGGCGCCATTGGGATATTTTGCAATCATGGTGTGGTTCTGGTCTGTACCCCCTCTCCACACAGTGCTCGGGATGTAACAGTTACTGAAATGTTGTGATATTGTATCGTCATAAGTCTCACAATAACATCGTGGGCCATCACAATATATCGAAGTACAAGTTTCATTGCTTAAATGAATACTTATGCTTCAGCAATAGCAAAAAAAATAAAGGATGCTACTAGGGGTGGGATGAGATACAATTTCCACAAGACGAGATTTTGGCACTGTTTAGGCTGTAATAAATACATTGTGCACATCAGTTCCCAATTTGAGCCTCACCATTTTTGATTTGCGTTATTTAATATTTCTGCTGTCATTATAGCTCTGCTTTTTGGGACTACACATTCTCAAAAAATGTAATACGCCAGTACTCGTTTTCAATGCAAACATAAAAACATGAGGATAAAATCTCTGTGCACAATCTTGTGACACGAGATCTTGTTCCATCCCTAGGTACGACATTTACAATGATCCTTTGCTCCATGTCAGTGCAGACTACATGAAGAAATAACTGTTATTAAGAACTTTTAAATCTTAGTTCTTTGGATTATGACAGAACCAAAGTCTTGTCAAGGAATTTTGAAAGGTTAAAGTAGCATATTCACAAATATTGTACCATGAGATGTTTATTGTGAAAATATCATACAGAGAGATTTGGATATCATTACATCCCTTCACAGTGCTGTATCAGAGGTGTTCCTGTACAGTTGAATGTTGCGTGGTTCACATATACCTGCGTTCCACATTACAGCCTGACTCAGAGCAGCTCCTGGCCCCAGGCTCCAGAGGGACTCGGCTCACACGTACTCCACACTCTGGCCTGGAGGTGTGGCTGCACGTTCACATGCTTTATACAAAACACACTCCGAACAGCAGGGCATTACACAGCACAGCGACCTCAAGATCACCGTCACAGTTGAGTTTTTATTTAAAGATGCACTGTGGCATTTTTAGGGTGGAGGATGCGCCCCCTTCTCGTTTCCATGGAGAAGTTATTACATTGCTTAGAAAATTCCACAGTATTGTTATTTCACAGTACGGTATTAAACCTTTCTATCTTCACGGAGAGCAACCCAGACCAAGTTACAGGTCAGATCTCTGGAGAGGCGACCCCGTGCGCAGTTGGAATGAAAAGTATTTTTGAGCTCTAAAACCACCTGTAATTGAATAAAAATAAGGTAGAGCTGCTTAATGTCATACTGTGGAACATTCCAGGCAGAGCAACGACATCTCCATAGAAACAAGCAGGTGACGAACACCCAACCAAAAAGTTACATAGTGCAATTTTAACCAAAACATGTATAAGATATGTTAATATTGTAGTCATAATCTAACATAATAAGGATGGATTGTGTATATTTCACTAACTGCCTGTCCTCTAACGCGTCCTTAGCCTAGTCTAGCTTCATACTCCAACCTTTCACACATATAACCTTGTCTTGCATAAATGACTGCGATCCCTTTAATGTGCGCTGTGTCATGGTTAAAAAGAAAAGAGGAAATTGTAAAAAAGTCCATTGTTTTCAGCTGTTACTCCCTTGACCTGAAAGCGACCCCACACGTAACAATCCTATGGTATTAACTATCCTACTACTAATAATCCTATGGTATTAACCTATCAGTCTCCACGGAGACAAACATGCCAAGTTACAAGTTAGATCTGTGGAGAGACCAACGTACTCAGAGTCAGAATGTAATTGAATAAATGCGAGATAAATAATGCCATACTGTGGAACATTCCAGGCACAGCATAAACATCTCTATGGAGACAAGCATATTTTGTAACTGTTGAACTGTTAAGATTAATTGATACTGAAGCAGGTGGTGGACTCTGCAGTAGAAAAGTTACATAGTGGAACTTTAAATGTCCACTGGGCACTGAAAGAAGAGTTTAAAGGTCCCATATTACACAAAATTGACTCTTGTGAGCTTTAAACCATGTTATAATGTTGTTACCTCATCAAAAACATACAGTTGTGTTTTGTTTCATTCACACATGTTTGAGTAACTCTTTATTATTAGTCTGTCTACATCTCCAAAGCTCAAAATGCTCTGTTCCACCTTGTGAGGTCATGTTAGTTCAGTAGAGATTGGCAATTCCAGGGCTGAGATGATCCAAAATAATCTCATGAAGGTGTATGGAGTTTAAAAACCCAGTGGAGCACTTCCTGTATTACCACATGACATCACAAGGTGGAGCATGTTTGAGAGAAGAACTCAGCCTAAATCTGCAGGGTTTGTGTGTTAAACATGTGAATTAAACAAAACACAACTCCAGGTCTGTTTGTGATGAGGAAACGGAGATCAGAAAACAGTGTAATATGGCTCTTTAAACATGAAGGAACCTAGTAATTCACAAACACAAAGTGAACTCTTGAACTAGATGTTCCTCAGTGAGTCTTGGCAAATGAGTACAAGTTGATGGTAGTTTGGGCCAGTTCTCCTGCTCGCTCCCACTTTATGATGTGCTGCGTTGACATTCTGGAATACTGTTACATATTTGTGTGTTGCAATATTGAGCAGTTTGGATTTCATGTCTATTCACCAAAGAACTGTAAAAGTATTGTATGGGCTCCAGCAGATCCAAGTTGTGAAATGTGAAATGGAGTGAGGTCATGGGAGAACACCCCCTGAACCCCCCAACCCCCCGACCTGCTGTACATTCCTCTGAGCGCCTTAGCTAACACCTGCTGCTCCTGCTAGCCACATACACGCTAACACACACACAACACACACACGGAGGGCTACCATGCTTTTGCAGGACATTACATTAACCGACATTCATCTGCTGGAGACTTAGCCGAACATTACATAAGCTTAAGTAAAGATCCTACAAAACTGACTCTTGTGAGCTTTGTGTTAGAATGTTGTTATGTCCTCAAAAACATACCTGATTTTGTGTTTTGTTTTATTCACACATATTTGAGTAACACTTTATTATTAGTCTGTCTACATCTCCAAAGCTCAAAATGCTCTGTTCCACCTTGTGATGTCATGAAGCAGTAGTTTTTTAAGTTAACAGCTGCATTTTAAATTTAGTTCAGTAGAAATTGGCAAATCCAGGGATGAAATTGTCCAAATGATTCTAATGAAGGTGTATGGAGTTTAAAAACACAGTGGAGCACTTCCTGGATTACCACATGAGCGAAGCACTCAGCCTAAATATGCAGGGTTTGTGTGTTAAACATGTGTGAATGAAACAAAACACAACTCCAGGTCTGTGTGTGATGGACACTTTAACTTGAAATCATGTTGACCTGTCCACCCACACACACACACACACACACACACACACACACACACACACACACACACACACACACACACACACACACACCCACACACACACACACACACGCACACCCACACACACACACACACACACACACACACACACACACACACACACACACACACACACACGCACACACACGGCAGGGTTGTCCAGTCTCCCCGTCCCTCTTGAAATCCTCTGAAACCATAGCAACCAATGAGCCTGCTCGTATTGTTGGGGCTTTGTTAAGGTGCTCCAGAGGAAGCCCAGAGGATCATGGGAATTGGGAGTGAGTCATGGAGGGCTACACCTGTTCTCCGTCGGACAGAGCACAGCTGGCCCCTTCCCTCAAAACACAGTGCTCTGGATGGAATGTTCAGGAACACCACGCCACTACAACATTATACAGTGTAGCCCAAGCTGTTTACCACGGGGGCAGCAGTTGTTTTTGTGTGTTAGAAGAGCTAAAACTATAGCCACATTTGGATGAAATTTCAGGAAATGTACTGTAATGAGATATGTAAGAATTTGTGAGGTTATGATAACATGGTCCAAGTTATGTGCACAGTAAAGTCCAAATTTTACTGTCTTACGGTTTGCAGTGGTCCAAAGTTCACTCATTTACCTTATGTATTCTGAGCATCCTAATTATTCACCATGATGAGCTTATAAGCACTTTTCACAACTCGTAGAGACCAGAGTGGAGTTTTGAGAGTCAGTGTAATGCTAACAACAACTAGCATGCTAACGCGCACTACTGTACGTCCTGATTATCGGACAATAAAATGCTTTAGACAGTACACAGCAGACTTATTTTGACCTCAACAGCTACAATATACAGTCCCTGACAAAAGTCTTGTCGCTTATCCATTTTGTAGAAACAAAAGCTTATAACCTGACTTTAAATTAATCGATTGGTTTTAGGAATGTCTCATATGAAAGCTAAAACCCTCCCAAATTATGCTCAATATACTAAAATAAATTTGCTTCACTGAAGAAAGATTGATCATTTAATGAACACAGAAAGGTCAGATTTTGGCAAGACAAAAGTCTTGTCGCCTTGTCATATGATGCACCCAATCCTAGATTACAGCCTCACCTGTGATCAGTTACTGATCAATCAATTAGTGGGTGTGTATAAAAAGAAAAGATCCACCCTGAGACCAAAGCGTTAATTATCAAGAGGCTGAAGACCAGATCCACTCCTGAGGTGGCTGACACCTTCAATGTGTCTCAGCGTCAAGTACAAAGAATAAGAAAAAGATCTGAAAAGACTGGAGATGTTTTTGACAAGCCCAGGTCCGGCAGACCCCGCAAGACAACTGCTCGGGAGGACCGTTTGTTGATTCGAAAATCCAAGGCCAGCCCCTTTTCCACTGCAGCAGAGCTCCACCAGGCCTGGGCACCTCAAGTCCCTGTGTCAACCAGAACAGTTTGTAGAATTCTGTCTCGAAATGGCCTCCATGGTCGAATCAGTGCACAGAAACCAGCACTAAACAAAAGGCAATTAAAAAACCGTGTGGCATTTGCCAAGTCCCACAGCCTGCTAAAAGGATGGACACTGGAAAAGTGGCAGAAGGTGGATTTCTCAGATGAATCCTCGGTTGAATTACATCACAGCCGCCGCAAATATTGCAGGAGACCTACTGGAGCCCGCATGGATCCAAGATTCACCCAGAAAACAGTTAAGTTTGGTGGCGGAAAAATCATGGTCTGGGGTTACATCCAGTATGGGGGTGTGCGAGACATTTGCAGGGTGGAAGGCAATATCAATAGCCTAAAATATCAAGAAGTATTAGCTACCTCTTACATTCCCAACCATAAAAAGGGTCAAATTTTGCAGCAGGATGGTGCTCCATCGCATACTTCTATCTCTACATCAAAGTTCCTCAAGGCGAAGAAGATCAAGGTGCTCCAGGATTGGCCAGCCCAGTCACCAGACATGAACGTCATTGAGCATGTCTGGGGTAGAATGAAAGAGGAAGCATGGAAGGCAAGACCAAAGAATCTTGATGAACTCTGGGAGGCATGTAAGACTGCTTTCTTTGCTATTCTTGATGACTTCATCAACAAATTGTATGAATCATTGTCGAACCACATGGATGCAGTCCTTCAAGCTCATGGAAGTCATACAAGATATTAAATATGGATCTCACAGCACCACTACTTAATTCACTGACGTTATGCAACATATTTTTGTATTTGAAGTAAATTATTTGTTCAATTTTCTGTAGGCGACAAGACTTTTGTCTTGCCAAAATCTGACCTTTCTGTGTTCATTAAATGATCAATCTTTCTTCAGTGAAGCAAATTTATTTTAGTATATTGAGCATAATTTGGGAGGGTTTTAGCTTTCATATGAGACATTTCTAAAACCAATTGATTAATTTAAAGTCAGGTTATAAGCTTTTGTTTCTACAAAATGGATAAGCGACAAGACTTTTGTGAGGGACTGTATCTGTACTGGGGCAAGACACATTTTGCTCAGTTTGATCCCCAGGTTTTGTCTGTCTATTTATAGATATGGAGGATATCTGTTCTAATTTCACTCAGGTGCATGCTGTTGTTGTGTCTTTGGGCTCGACACCTCACCCACAATGCGATTACCAGTCACAATATAGAGTGTTTTTAGCGTCTTTTCCATTGTGGCAACCTTGAATTGACAAAGGCCAGAGAAGTGAAAGATTAAAAATTAAAGTGTGCAGCGCCAGCCCCACACTGCCAACTCAGTCTTTGTTATTTTGGCCGACATCATCAGAGGTATAATACTCCCTACAACAGAGGCACAGCCAGACTGGACTGGACTAGACTGTTAGGGTCCTGGGTCCTGTACTGATATAATTAAACTTCTCCTGCATTAGAACCAGAGGTGGTAGAGTAGCCAGTTGTACTCAAGTAAGAGTAAGGTTACTTCGAAATATTATTACTCAAGTAAAAGCACAAAGTAGTGGCCCAAGAAATTAAAGTGAAATCAAGTGAGAGTAACTTAAAGAGAAACTGTCATAACATCTGATTTATAATCAAAAGTTAACGGAGCACTGTGTAACTTTTCTGGTGGAGCGTCTGTCAATTGCTTTTCTCCATGGAGATGTTATTGATTTGTCTGGAATGTTTCACAGTATGGCATTAAACCTTTCTATCTTCACGGAGACCAAACCAAGTTACAGGTCAGATCTGTGGAGAGGCGACCCCGCTTACAGTCAGAATGTTGTTTTTCTAGGTATTTTTGAGCTATAAAACCACCTGTAATTGAATAAATGTAAAGTAGAGCTGTTTAATGTCACACTGTGGAACATTTCAGGCAGAGCAATGACATCTCCATAGAAACAAGCAGGTGACGGACCTCCACCAGAAAAGTTACACAGTGCACCTTTAATGTAGTTGGAAGAACAAAACAAAAACAAAACTAGAAAAGCACTCAGAGAGCGCAGACCTCCGCCAAGCAGCTCAGTTTTCAAAGTGATCCAGAATCCAGGATTTCTTCTGGATCATCACCAAAATTTAATCATCTGTTGGATTTACCATTAGGAACATTTCCTGAAAATTTCATCAAGATCCGTCCATAACTTCTTGAGTTATCTTGCTAACTAACAAACAAACAGACAAACAAACAAACAAACGAAAACATAACCTCCTTGGCAGAGGTAATAATGGTCAAAATCTGGTCTTTTCAAAGGACAGACACAAAAATGAGACAAACTAAATGATATCTGAAGGAGCTGCAACAAACACAAATGTCACAGTAGGAAAAGGAAGTAATAGTACTTTTACTTTAATAAAATTTTACTCAAATAGGGCTAACAGTATGCTACTTGAGTCATTTCTTGGACTACTGCTTTCTACTTCTACTTGAGTAAAATTATTTTGAAGTAACGTTACTCTTACTTGAGTACAAAAGTGGCTCCTCTACCACCTCTGCATGTGCGTCTTACTTTCACTTTGGTGATGTTTAACCCCACATGCCCTTGGACTTCTCTCTGTGCTGGTTTCTCTGCCCGGTTCCCCCGGCGGCTCCTATCGATCCTCAAACCTGGTCAGAGGCTCTCCACTTTGCTTTTAGCAGCAGCACCTCGTAATCATCCCCTCTGATAATACCCCAGCACCCATGGGCCCGCGGAGGAAGAGACACGCTCATACCATCGCACTGTACTCTGGTTTCCTGCACCGGCCGCAGGAAGTGCACGGACGGAGAGAGGAGATAGAGAAGGAGGGAGAGGGAGGAGAGAGGTATGGGGGAGAGGGGAGGGTGGAGGAGGGAGAAGAGAAAGAGATGGCGGGAAAGGAGAATGGGAGATAGAGGTATGGGGAGGGAAAGAGAGGGATTGAGAGGGAAGGTGAGAGAGAGGAGAGTGGGGTGTGAGGGGGAGAAGAGAGGGGGAGGGAGGAAGAAAGAGAGAGGGGGAAAGAAACAGAAGGAGTGGGAGGAGAGAGGAAAAGAAAGAGGTATGGGGAGAAAGAGAGAGGGAGGGAGTTAGAGAAAGGAAGAGATGAGAGCGGGAGGCAGAAGTGAGAGGATGGGGGGACAGAAAGGAGGAAGAAAGTGGGGAGAGAGAGAGTGGTTTCTCTGGTTGCACTTCCTGTGGGTCTGTGTGATTAGCTGTGGTCAGATGAAGTCATCAGGAGCCATGGTGGATATGTTACATGCAGAAGGAGCACTGACGCTGCTGTCAGAGCCACATGTCTCTCTCATTTGTCTCACACCAGTGTCCAGTGTGTGTGCTGTTCTGTTTTCTGCTCACTTCTGTGCTGATGTCACTATGGCACAGTGATCAGAACAGTGTAACTATAACTATTTTACATCATGACATAAGGACTTACCATATAACTTTTCTTTTTTTTTTAATTAATGGCATAATGGGCATAATGGCAACATTTTTGTAATCATCAATCACTATTTAAAATTGCATTTTGAAAACAATATGAACACGGCTGTTTATCTGTATTAAGAAAGTGTAAGGACTTTGATTTTATATTTCATAAACACGACCTAACTGGCTCTAGACATGAGGTAAACATGCTCAAATCAAATATAACTTTTACTGATTTATTCTTAATTACAAAAACTGAGAACATGGCCCATTTATTTATTCTGTAGTTTGGTGTTTTGTTCTCAAGGCGATTATCCAGTCAGAACGCAGAATGAGCCTCACATGACTCTCTCATTAGGACTGTCAGTTTCAATGAAAAATAAACCGAGCTGAGGTGATTGTAGTACCTTTTTTAAAACAGTAAAAGTGCAGGCTATGCAGTTCTTTTAATGTTTTGAACATAAATAAGACTTTTTAATAATTTTTTTTCTTGCTGCTAAGAAGGCTGAGAGTTCTACTGCTGCGGTGGAAACAAAGTGCACTTATATGAATGACCTGATTGGCTGAGAGTTAATGGTAGTAGGTTGTGATTGGCTGACAGTTACAGGAAATGCAGTCTTCCTGGGTTCAAGTATCAAATGACATTACCACAACCTCACAAAAGCACACGTTTCATCATTTAGCTGTGTGCCTAATGTCCTCTCCTCTTATTAACAGCGCGTCTCTTTGAGTGTGAGTGAACAGCCCTGGTGCCACTGTTTCTGCTCATTTAGCCCTGCGTGTTTTGGACGGAGCTCTCCAAACACACTATCATTAAGCACAATGGAGCGGCCTGATGTATCACACGCTAATTAGAGCCAGAGGAGCTTACCTAACACACTGAGAGAGCCTCCAGCCCCGCCCCGCTGCACAGACCCTGGCCTTTAATGCTAATGATCAGCCCATTGTACACACTAGCATCACGCAGCACACACAGAACACACACACAGGCATCACAGAGCCATCCAGCCTGTTTGTTGTGTGTGAGGGCCATTATTGGATTATCAGGTTTCAGGTCTGCTCAGAGGAGAGGAGCAGGGTGGAACAGCTGATCGATAGTCCTAAGTCTTGGTGTTTACATACAGAGGTGGAGACACTGCTGTACTAGGATGAAAGTGTAAACAAGGGACCATGTGAGGACATTCATTTATCATAATCAAATCAAAATTTGAATGGGCTCAATTAGAAAATGTATTGATACTTTGCACGAATCAGGCATTGAGCGTTCACACAGTGTGTTTGAGTGCCAACATCACAGCAGTCAGACGCCAGAGTTGAAAAATCTGAACTTTTGGTGTTCGTGTCAACCAGTCAGGGACTATTCTCCAATGACGTAAAAATGTCATTATTCAGAACAAGGAAAAGAAAGAGAAAGACCCGGGAGCCAGAGAACTATGTCATGGACCCAGACACACCACCGCTGAGCCAGAAAAGAGTCCGAAAAGAAAAATCTCATCATGAACAGGTTGCTGCTTAAATTCCCACACACCGTGATGTGTCCAACACATGTCCTCAGCACTGGACCTTCTGGCCTGCATACAGGAGTGTGATACAGCTGTCTAAAGAGAGTTTAAACCTGACCTCTGTTGTCTTGTGTGTGTGCAGTGAAAGAGGAGCCCCTGTCAGAGCCGGAGGATGAGCGTAGCACAGATGCCCTGGTGGAGGAAATGCTGCAACAGGGGGACACGGCCGTCATCTACCCAGAGGCTCCTGAGGACGCACTGCCCAGGCTAGGGACCCCCGAGGCCCCGGGACCCGATGAAAATGGTAAGATAGCACCCACTATGGACCAGGGAGAGAATATTCAGTTAGCCTAATGTTAAACCAAGTGGAATTTAGGATGGTTAAGTAATTGAAGTTTGGTTTTGCTTTGAAAGTATAGAGTACAGTCCCTGACAAAAGTCTTGTCGCTTATCCATTTTGTAGAAACAAAAGCTTATAACCTGACTTTAAATTAATCGATTGGTTTTAGAAATGTCTCATATGAAAGCTAAAACCCTCCCAAATTATGCTCAATATACTAAAATAAATTTGCTTCACTGAAGAAAGATTGATCATTTAATGAACACAGAAAGGTCAGATTTTGGCAAGACAAAAGTCTTGTCGCCTACAGAAAACTGAACAAATAATTTACTTCAAATACAAAAATATGTTGCATAACGTCAGTGAATTAAGTAGTGGTGCTGTGAGATCCATATTTAATTTCTTGTATGACTTTCATGAGCTTGAAGGACTGCATCCATGCGGTTCGACAATGATTCATACAATTTGTTGATGAAGTCATCAGGAATAGCAAAGAAAGCAGTCTTACATGCCTCCCAGAGTTCATCAAGATTCTTTGGTTTTGCCTTCCATGCTTCCTCTTTCATTCTACCCCAGACATGCTCAATGATGTTCATGTCTGGTGACTGGGCTGGCCAGTCCTGGAGCACCTTGATCTTCTTCGCCTTGAGGAACTTTGATGTAGAGATAGAAGTATGCGATGGAGCACCATCCTGCTGCAAAGTTTGACCCCTTTTATGGTTGGGAATGTAAGAGGTAGCTAATACTTCTTGATATTTTAGGCTATTGATATTGCCTTCCACCCTGCAAATGTCTCGCACACCCCCATACTGGATGTAACCCCAGACCATGATTTTTCCGCCACCAAACTTAACTGTTTTCTGGGTGAATCTTGGATCCATGCGGGCTCCAGTAGGTCTCCTGCAATATTTGCGGCGGCTGTGATGTAATTCAACCGAGGATTCATCTGAGAAATCCACCTTCTGCCACTTTTCCAGTGTCCATCCTTTTAGCAGGCTGTGGGCCACACGTTTTTTTAATTGCCTTTTGTTTAGTGCTGGTTTCTGTGCACTGATTCGACCATGGAGGCCATTTCGAGACAGAATTCTACAAACTGCTCTGGTTGACACAGGGACTTGAGGTGACCAGGCCTGGTGGAGCTCTGCTGCAGTGGAAAAGGGGCTGGCCTTGGATCTTCGAATCAACAAACGGTCCTCCCGAGCAGTTGTCTTGTGGGGTCTGCCGGACCTGGGCTTGTCAAAAACATCTCCAGTCTTTTCAGATCTTTTTCTTATTCTTTGTACTTGACGCTGAGACACATTGAAGGTGTCAGCCACCTCAGCAGTGGATCTGGTCTTCAGCCTCTTGATAATTAACGCTTTGGTCTCAGGGTGGAGCTTAGGCATGTTGTCAGAGGTCAAGTTGCAGTTGATGTGAAGGTCTGGTGTGCTGGGGTTCTTTTTATACACACCCACTAATTGATTGATCAGTAACTGATCACAGGTGAGGCTGTAATCTAGGATTGGGTGCATCATATGACAAGGCGACAAGACTTTTGTCTTGCCAAAATCTGACCTTTCTGTGTTCATTAAATGATCAATCTTTCTTCAGTGAAGCAAATTTATTTTAGTATATTGAGCATAATTTGGGAGGGTTTTAGCTTTCATATGAGACATTTCTAAAACCAATCGATTAATTTAAAGTCAGGTTATAAGCTTTTGTTTCTACAAAATGGATAAGCAACAAGACTTTTGTCAGGGACTGTATATAGTTGTATATAGTTGGTGGAGTAGTAAAAAGGCCCTGTGCCAAGTTTTGAAGTTTTTGTCCCATCCACTTTGTCCCTTCTCTCAGTCTGTGGTTTAACTTTGATAGAGACATAACTGTTCACGACAGCTCAGTCACTTGTCTCTATTTGGTTCTTATCCAACAAACTGGATGATTGATTGGATAAAATTGTGTTTCCCTGGCTGTTCTTTCCTTATGGTTCTCACCCAACAAAATTCCTTTTAAAGTTAATTGGCAATATCTTTCATTTTGTGTCACAAACAACTGCTTTTCCCATGGCCTAAGGCATTTTTATGGATTAGAAAAAAGGTACAGTGCAGTGCTCGGGGACCTAAGATCTTGAACTTTGCTTGGTCAGGCCATAGGCTGTACAGATGGACATAGCTACCCTGCCAGATGCCACGTTCCAAATAGAAAGTGAAGTGAGCATGGGCGCTATATGGTTCCATCAGTTCTGACTCCAGTTAATTTTTGCTTGGAATTCCATTCATTTTTAAAACTCAGTTCCAGATTATATAAATGCTAGCCTCGACTGACTTCATTTGGCTGAGACCAAACACTATGGGTGACATTACACTATTCGGTCCCCTCCTACAGTGTATGGAGTCAGGACTGCCTTGGCTGGAGGGTTCGCTCTATTGTGCAGGTTTTGGTTTTTAACAGCAGTTGTGAGAGAGTCGAAGGCAAACAGCCCCATGTGACCCTCTCCCTGAGCTTTGTAACAGCTATAGCCCATAATTAGCAGCTTCTTGTCAGATGCTAATAGTCTCCTGCTCCCTGTGTGAAGTGACACCTCTACCTGCTCTGACCTCTGGCCCCCTCTGACCCTCCCACCCCTTACACAGCGTTTCCTGCCCCCCTCACCACAGCAGCAGGAGCAGGAGGAGGAGGAGCGGGCAGAATGGGCAGCACCTGAGTAAATTAGTCACGTCCGTGTGATACCTGCCGATAAGTGCACATGTTCCCAGCCCCGGGCCTCACCTGCCGGCCTAATACATCACCTGTTAACACCAATGCTTCACCTGTGTGGGAGCTCAGTGCCTGGCAGGTCTGCTCCTGTCACGTGCAGCGGACATTCTCTGTATTACGTCCATGACAAGAATACGACATTTTAAATCTAATTAGTGCAGAGGATGTTGTTACAGAGGGAAATGCACATGACCAATCAGACGTGTTTACAGGATGACAATGATCTGATTCAAATCTGTCTGATTTTCTTATTATAATAATTGAAACTTTTTTGACAGTGTTTGTTAATGTGTGCATCGTGTCGCCATAGTAACAGCTGATCATTCCGCCATAGACATACACAGAGAACACCCCCAGTATGATGTTACTCCAAAGTATCATTAAAAACTAATTCAATTATTTGATATACAAGTTTGTTACTATGTGCTTTTTTCTGACTTATTTCACTGCTGAGTTTAGAATAATTCAAGAAATGAATTAGGTACAATTTACAGTATGGATTATTATTACGGTAATAACATTTGTGTTAAGTAGGTCATGTCATTATGTAAAAATATGAATCCTTTTTTACAACCAATGGAATGGAATGTACTGTAGGCCTATGTAATATAATGGTGCCATCAATTATCATTCTACAAAAACCTTCAGCAGCATGTAGGGCAGGGGTTCTAAACTTTTTCAACCTCAGGGCCCAAAGTAACCCGGGGCACTCTCTCATGTTATATTCACATTATATTCTACTAATTGTGTGGCCCTCAAGGACTCGCTCACAGCCATTTTGGACCCGGCCCTAGGGTTAAGAATCACAGAATTCGGGCTCACTGTACATAGCTCATTTGTTCAAAGTAGTCATACACACAATACAATATAAAGATTAAAGAAGTAGGACTGAACCATATTGGAACATTTTGCGATTTACAATATGGCTGTAAAGAACTGTGATATCGATATTATTGCAATATTTTATTATACTTTTTAGCACAATAAATAGTAGTAGTCACATATTAGTCGGACTGTAAGACTGTAAACTGTAAGAGTTGGTAGTAGACAGGTAAGATTTGAGTGTTTTCTAGTCTGTGTTTCTGTGTTGTTGTTGGACAGGTGAGAATGAAACAAAAACAGGAAGGTAAATGTAAAAGTGCATTATCCCGTCACAGTGGAAAGTAGCTGGAACATATGTTTGGTTTGAGTACGTGAGCGCCGGACCTGCTGCTCATGTAAACCTGCACCATTTGTGGAAACAGGAAGGTGTTACTGCCCTCGGCCAATCAGCTCGCGGCCATTTGTCTACCTGGCTGCTGTTTACCTGCAGGGTGGGGGGAATGTCACTGATTGCTGAAGTAACAGAAGGGTGACAGTGTGACAGATGTGGGACTTCAAAGCCCTCCTCCTCCTCCACCTCTGCCCCCCTGGCTCCCTCTCCTCTCCAGCCCCTGCTCCTGTGCCCTCCTGTGTCCGCCTCACATTTGGAGCCTAACCTGCGAGTTGCCAAGACCACTTCTTCATACCAACTTTGGGATTGTATTTTTTGGAAATTTGTTATCAAATTTTGAAAGTTGTGGATCACATTTTTAATTTTTTAAATTTTTCTGTCTTGTTCCTGGCATTTTCACATCCTATAAAAGGTGATTTTTATTTTTATTTATTATTATTATTATTATTTTTTTTTTTTTTTTTTCAGTTTTTTTTTCATTTGAGTAGACCAGGAATTACTATATGACTAATGTGCGTTTACAGTGGTTTGAGCCCAGTTTAGTCCTAATGTAGACTTGGTTTGGTCCTGTCATAGTCCTGGTTTAGTCCAGGTGTAGTCCAGGTTTAGTTCTGTGTTTAGTCCTAGTTTTGATGTTTCTTTGTGTGAGTACACCCTAAAATACAACCTGTTAAAGCCCCAGTATGTAACTTTTTAGCTAAAAACTAAAACAAAAGCATGTTTTTTATTTGATTTTGGTTGTGTTAATTGCACTGAAAAACGTCTTACTATGAGTGGGCTCCACAAACCTGACTTTCTTTTGTATCCCCATATGTCCTTATATGTGTGTAATCCCTCAGTGGTCCTGTAGGTTCCATAGTGGTCCATGGGTGTATACTAGTCTATGTGCTCTTATACTTGTTCTGATACAGCTCAACATCATTCTAAAGACATTCAGGAAAGGTTAATTTCTGTCCTGAATGTGACTTTTTTAGTATCTAGTTTTGATACCAGTTTTTGTATAGTTTGGATCTGATTTTTGATATTTTCGACAACTCTATTCAAAAAGAAACTAGTTCCGTTTTTGGCTAATTTTTGTGAAGATCAGGTCAGTTTTTTGGTTTTCTTTCTTAAGGCCTGGTCACTTATTGCTCTCTGAATACCTGGCGTCCCCTCTCACTCTGTACCCACCCTCCGTCCCTCCGCAGGCACCCCGGACTCCTTCTCCCAGCTGCTGACGTGCCCGTACTGCGCGCGGGGGTACAAGAGGTACAGCTCCCTCAAAGAACACATCAAGTACCGCCACGAGAAGAGCGAGGACTCGTACCCCTGCCCCGAGTGCACCTACAGCTTTTCCCACCGCGCCCAGCTCGAGAGACACATGAGCGCGCACAAGGCCGGGCGAGACCAGGTACACACACACTCAACCATTAGGGAAGCAGAGCCAACTGTCTGTTTAAAGGCCCTATATTATACTATACATTATATATTATAAACTATATATTACACTATACTCTGATCTATGTTATCATGTAGTTTCCTCATCACAAACAGACCTGTAGTTGTGTTTTGTTTCATTCACACATGTTTAACACACAAACCCTGCACATTTAGGCTGAGTTCTTCTCTCAGACTGAAAACACTTTGTTCCACCTTGTGATGTCATGTGGTAATACAGGAAGTGCTCCAGTGTGTTTTTATATACACCTCCATACACCTTCACTAGAATTATTTGTATAATTTCAGCCCAGAATTACCAATTATTACTGAACAAAAGGGGGGAAAATAGTTTTTAACTTGAAAAGTACCACTTCATGACATCACAAGGTGGAACAGAGAATTTTGACCTTTGGACATCTAGACAGACTAATAAAGTGTTACTCAAATGTGTGAATGAAACAAAACACAACTCCAGGTCTGTTTTGGATGAGGTAACAACATTATAACAGCTCTACTAGGAACTGTACTCAAGTAACCGTTTTGTTACTTCAAAATAATAATATAACTAGAATTTAAAAGTATTTATCCCAAAAAGGTTGTTGGTAATATTCTACTCACTCGACTAGAGCGTCAGTCTAGTATTGTTTTACTTTATCGAGACAGACAAAATATATTATGTAAGGAGAACTGTCAAATCTTATCTTGTTACTTCAAAATGATACGATTTTGGGCAAAAATCAAGTACTGGCTCTTTAAAGGTGCATTGTGTAACCACTCTGGTGGAGGGCCCGTCAAATACTTTTCTTCATGGAAATGTCATTGCTTTGTCTGGAATGTTTCACAGTATGGCATTAAACCTTTCTATCTTCACGGAGACCAAACCAGAGCACTTTACAGGTCAGATATACCTGTACCTGTATTATTGAGCTATAAAAATCTCCGTAATTGAATCAAAATAAGGCAGATCTGTTTAATGTCATACTGTGGAACATTCCAGGCAGAAGAGTAACAAAAACTCAAATGAAAACTAAAGTAATTATCACAAAATGTAATAATTCATATAATAATAACTCGTACAGTGTGGAGTCCTGAGTCAGCGGTCTGCTCTGCACCTCGGCCTCAGCTCCACTCAGACTGTGTGCGCTCAAACAAGAACCAGAATGAAACCTCACTGTGTTAAACTAAACTCTACACCATCACCATGCATCCTAAATCCCATTATATATTACATCATGGCATTGATAAAAACATAATCTGATGTTTAAAGGTGCATTACATAACTTTTCTGATGGAAGGTTTGTCAAATTATTTTTTTCATGGAGACATTACTGGGTACTTGACTTTTTTTTCTGTCCTGTGGTGTGACACGCCTTTGGCAAAATCCCCAAAAAAATATTTTCAGCCTTTCCACAAACATCATATCATTTTTTGTGAAACTTTTAATTGTAGACATTTTAACATGCCCTGTGGTGTGACCTCTGACCCTGCTGGACATTCACTTTAAATTTGCCATTTCAAATAATTCTAATAAATAACTTAACATGTCTATAGTGCCAGTTGAATAATTATGTAACTGTTCCATAAAGAATATCTTTTTAACAATTAAAATTGTATTTTCTTAGGAAATCCTGCTGTCACACCGCAGGACATCACACAGAAATCCTGCTGTTACACTGCAGGACATCACACAGGCACATGTTTTTGCAGTTTTTCAGAAAAGTTGGATTTTACAAAAATGAGATTATGATAATTATTAGTTTTGACCTAAGCTTAAAACCTGAACCCCTGAGCTCTTCCTGGTGCACACGTGTCAGATGAGCTCCTTCTGTCTTTTTAAATGTCTGATTTTTCATGTCACATGGACAGCCTCTGGATTACAGCATTAAACTGCTTATATCTTTTTTGATTTAAAGTACAGATAAAGGTGTAATATTATTAAATAACGTATGCATGCTTCCCTTTATGCCAACACCTTTAAGAACTGTCTCTGACACTAGAGACTCACTATAGAATATTATAAAGAAAAGTGTTCCACTGTTCCACACTGCCGGACATTTGAGTGTTTAGTATTAAAATACAAAGAAATGAAACAGAACATCATTCTAAAACTATATATCAGATCTGTGGAGAAGCTCACAGTCAGAATGCCTGTTTTTTTTTTTTTTTTAGGTATTTTTGAGCTATAAAACCAAATGTAGTTGAATAAATATAAGGTGAAGCTGTTTAATGTCATTCTGTGGAACATTTCAGGCAGAGCAGTGATGTATCCATAGAAACAAACAGGTGACGGATCTCCAACCAAAAAGTTACATAATGCACCTTTAAGGTTTAAGAATCTAAAGTCACATTCTGGGATATTTACAGGATAAAATGTTTAAAGTCCATGTAATTGGTTAGACTACTCATTACACTGAAATGTAGTTAACGTCATTATATTTGAGATTTGAAATTTTTCCAACAAATTTGATAATTTTGGTGACATTAATAATTGTATTTCCTGGTTGAACACAGGCAGCAGATATGACATAGAGTCATAATTTCATAACCATAGCGTAAACCATAATGTAAACTAGAGCTAGAGTAGTGGATGACATAGGCAGAGGGATTCTGTTTTAGGACTCAACACTACCTCCTGTATTTTTATACTTTTCTTCTCATTTTTTCTCCACAAACTGCCACTTAACTGAGGTAAAACTATGATAAATATTTAGCACTTCCTGCTCCATTCATTGTGTATTGAGAATTAGCCAAGTCATGCTAAAATAAATCTATATTTAAATATCAGACAGCGTGTTCATACCTTTGCTACGATGTAAATACTTCAGTGGAAGAAGCTTCTGTGTGTATAAAAGTAGGTGTTTGTGTCTAAAACAACCTGACCTAAACTAAATTTGAAAATAGAACACAAAACAACTTTATGAAAATACAAACATCTAATGACAAGTTCATTGTTTTTCTGTGCACTATTGTAACATCAGTAGTTCCTTTGAATTTCAGACCTACTTTTCTGGTGTGAAAAGGGCCTCTTAGAAACACATTTAAACCTGTGTATAACCTGATACTTTTAGACCCCACAGCTGTTCTGTCTGCACTTTTGGCACAGACTTTGCCTCTGGATCAATAACTCTATATTGATTGAGGCTATTTTTGCAATTATTTGGCAGTGAGCAGTTCATCTTAAGCTCCAACTCATTTCCTGTGCAAAGGTAACAAAAGACTGAACACATAAGTGCTCCTAATTGATATGTCCTTACTCACCCGCTCTTGTCTGTATGTGAAATCAAATGTCTGCTGGTTCTATGGGATTATCTAAATGAACTAGTTGAACCTGGTTTTCAGATGCAGTAAAGACCAGTGCAGTGAGCGCAGTGGAGCAGTGCTTTTATCACGCCACAAATAAACATGAACTTGTGCTCGTATTGATCCATGACACTGTGGCATGATTTACATGAGTTCAAAGGTCGTGTTTTCACTGATGGTCGTCTTTCTTTCTACCTTCCCTCTCTCCCTTGCTCTTCTGCCTAACCTCTCCCCTCACAGAGGCACATCACACAGTCTGCAGGGAACCGTAAATTCAAGTGCACCGAGTGTGGGAAGGCCTTCAAGTACAAGCATCACCTGAAGGAGCACCTCCGCATACACAGCGGTGAGTGAGAGGGCGGGGCTAGCCTCCAGGACTCCTCCCCCTCTGGGTCATCACACTGTACAACATTATACTAAACCAGCAGGGGGCACTAAAGGGCCTGGGAGAAGCATTAGGATCATAGATAGAATTATGTGCACAAATAATATGCAGGTCAGAGTGGGGCGATGGCTAGCTCATTGTCTCAAAGCTAATTCTAACTTTTAATTAAATATAAAATAAACAACCAAATAAACAAATAAGTCTAGACTATCCAGTTGTTTGAAGTTTTATTCACATATTTTTGTACATTAGCACTGAGACACACACATCTTCCACACACAAGTGTCCTCCAAGTATTCACCTCATTCCTGTTTAACATTTCACTCACAGATCCCTGTCCACTGCATCCTCTTTAAGTATTTTTTAGTTTTAGCGTGACTCATCAAAAACCTCAGAGATTTAATAGGACACGAAGTGGAAACACACAGAGCCAATTTAATCAATTCAAAATCTAATAAAAAAAGAGAGAGAGAGAGAAAAGTATAGGCCCTCCTTGGGATACACCCTCTGTAGTGGACTGACTGATGAAATGACAGATCAATAGGAATTTTATGAATGTATTTTAATGGAAAACAACAAACAAAAAGAACTGTGTTATCACTGAAGTATATTCATATTAATGATTGAAAATGTGTGTCAGTGTAATGGAATGAAGCCCATACCAGGAACAAACTAATGTAGAACTGGTAAAACAGATGAATATGGATTCTCAATTAATAGCCTTTAAATGTTGAATTAATCAGACAGTATAACTTGATAGTAACATATACTTTGATAATGCACTGTGTTGTCCAAGCATAGGGCCATAAATACACATTGGAGGTGTAATATTTGGCCTGGCTGCTTGTACTAAACATGATATGCCTAATGTGGAGTCCACACTGTGTTCTTAGTGCTCTGTAATAGTGTTTCCTCTGCCTGATGGGACACACTTAGACAGGGGCCTCTCCCGGGGGCCGTTCCTCTGCCTGGAGCATCATTGATGTGCATTAGCGGCTGTAGCTGCTCGTTAGCCTGCGATGCTAATGGCCCTGTGTACATGTGTGTGTTTCTCTGCAGGTGAGAAGCCGTACGAATGCTCCCACTGCAAGAAGCGCTTCTCTCACTCGGGCTCCTACAGCTCCCACATCAGCAGTAAGAAATGCATCAGTGTGGTGTCAGTGAATGGCCGGCCCCGCCCCAAAGCCCAGGGACCCCCAGCCGCTCTGCCCTCGCCCCCCTCCTCGCTCCGGGCACAGACCAGAGACCACAAGCCCCTTCAGGAGCAGCTGCCCATCACTCAGATCAAAGCTGAGCCCGCCGACTACGAGTACAAGACCACTGTGATGGCGCCCTGTGCGGGGGTGTTGAATGGAGGAGCAGCGGCTCCACTCCAGGGCACGGTGCAGGCGGTGGTGCTGCCCACCCTGGTGTCTCCCATCAGCATCAACATCGCAGACCTGCAGAACGCTCTCAAGGTGGCCGTGGACGGGAATGTGATCAGACAGGTGCTGGAAAGCAAAGGCCAGGCTACAGGCTTCACCACCGCCACCCTGCACCCCTCTGCCCCCTCACAGCAGCTCCTGTCTGCCATCAGCCTGCCCATCGTGGGACAGGACGGCAATGCCAAAATTATCATCAACTACAGCCTGGACCCCAGCCAAGCTCAGTTGGCTCCACAGAACCTGAAGAAGGAGCCCATGTCGCCCAGTGAGAAGCTGCCAGAGGACCTGACAGTGAGAGGGCTGAGGGAGGTGAAGGAGGAGGAGGAGAAGACTAAGAGCTGTCTGCTGTGTGACAACTGTCCGGCCGGGCTGGAAGCTCTGCACGCGCTCAAACACGCTAAGAGACTCAACGGCCTGGACAAGCCCGAGTCCACCATCGCCGCCCTGCTGTCCGAGGGAGCACTTTGCAGCCAGCCCAAGAACCTACTCTCTCTGCTCAAAGCCTACTACGCACTGAACGCAGAGCCCACTGAGGAGGAGCTGGCCAAGATCTCTGACTCAGTCAGCCTGCCCGAGCCCGTGGTAAAGAAGTGGTTTGATAAGATGCAGCAGGGGGCGCTAGGAGCACCCACCCCACCCTCTGAGGAGGAGGACAGCGTGGTGTCTCTAGTCCCGGGGAAGGATATGGTCGTGATGAGTCCCTCAGTTAATCAGGACAGTCCCACCGAGGCCACCCCAGCAGAGGCCAACCACAGCTCTCCTGCCCCTCCCTCCCCCCTCAACCTCACGGCCGACTGCCCCACCACCTCACAGCTGCCCCAGGGCCCAGACGCCCCCCTGGACCTGTCCCTGCCCAAGTCCAGCTCAGAGAAGGAGCCTGCCAGGACCACCAGCCCCTCCTCCAGTGTGCCCGATGAACCTCTGAACCTGAGCTGCCTGAAGAAGGAGGCTCTGTGCGGGGTGTATGCCAGCCAAAGCAGCGCTGCGCCCGTGCACCTGGTGAGCGCCCAGCTGCCCGCTCTGGTGGCCCTGGCCGAGCAGAACAGTGTGCAGTGTCTGAGGGCCCTGGGCTCCAAAAGGACCATCCTCATCCCCCAGCTGGCCTACTCCTACAGCTCTGCAGCCACCAGCCCCGCGGGGACGGAGACGCACGAGGCCGCCATCCAGCTCAACGGCATCAAGGTACTCACATTTACTACTTAAGTATTTACTTTAGTATTTAGTTAATCACAACATACTTTTCAGATCTCATTTTGATTTAATAATGATTTGAGTTACAGTCTGTTTAATATGATTATTAATATTGTTAGTTAACAATTATTTTATCAGTCGACTAGTTATGATTACTCCACTTAACTGATGCAGATGGGCACTTTGTGCAGAGTCACATGGAACTGACTATGGTGAATACTGCGCTTTGGATTAATGACCCAAGTAGTTTTTCTGAAAAGTCCTGCTTAATGTTGCAAAAAATATAAATATATTGCAGTATTTACTCTTTGACTCGCTGTATTTTGTTAAATTTGGTCGACAGTAGCTCAGTTAGTTTAGTGTTTATCCACTGATTCAAAGGTTGGGGGTTCAAATCCCGCTCTTGACATAAACATCAGCGGCAGAGTGATCAGATCCATTCACCCACAATAGCAGTGCAATTCCAGCTCCCACAGATGAATGCTGTCATTGTGTCCTTGGGCAAGACACTTAACCCACTTCGCCTCTAGTGTCTGTGTACATTGGTGTGTGAGTGTGTGTGGGTGGATGAGTGGTTCCTTGATGTAAAGTGCCTTGAAGGTGGAAAAGCGCTATTGAAATTTGACCATTTATCATTACATTAGTAAATACCCTGATGTAAAAACAACTGTTTTTGTTTTTTTTTGTTTTTTTTCACATTTACAGAAATAAGTAAATCTTCTGTCAAAAATAGGATCTTAGCAACATAATATTATACAGATCAATACAAAATGATAATGAAGCCAAAGGAGTAGGAAGATGAAACAAGTTCTGCTACCCCTTTACTCCAGTGAGAAATACTGCATCACTGTGGTTCACACTAAAGTACTCTGCATACACACCATTTTAGCATCTCCACTCCCATCTCTCCTCTTTCCACAGTCCATCATCAGAGGCAGCATTAAACAAACACCGCGGCCATCTTGACTGCCGGGAGTGGAGTCCCAACGCATTGGAACTCTAATCCATCACGCGACCTGTTTCACATCATTACTTTCTTATTGTTCACAAGCGCCGCGCTGTGACAAATAGTTGAAATCCTCCCAAACCCAATCGATAACTCATAGAAGGGCGCCACAATTTCCCTCTTTGTAAAAATGATCAGGCCTAATAGTAGTTCATTGTACGGGCCGGTAAAGAGTGCAGTGATTGATGCGTTTGAGCGCCTCCTCTGTCCGCACTGATGTATTGCGGGAGCATTATGGCGCGCTGTTAAACGCCCGGTCGACATATTTATGCTCTCTCTAATATTACCTGCACAGATAGCCGCAGATAGAGCCGAGGCACTTATCGATGAAAGGAAGAAGGATTAGTCCGCCAGAGACCAGAGGAAATAGTGCCGCAGTGAGTCCCGTCTGGCGTGTCGTATATTATAATGGGTGTTCAGGAGGGGAGCAGGGAATTCTCAAGAACAGTTGTTTTAAAAGGGACAAGATTTCAAAGATCGTTCAGAACCAAATCAATCAGTTCATACATTTTATGACAGAAGAGAAATATGACACTTTAAATGCGCCTCATTGGCAGTTCCATCATACTGAAAAAAGTTGAAAAATCTCTTAAATACAGAATAAGATTTTTTATTATAACCGAATTAATCATTTGTACATTTTATGACATGAGAGAAATATGATACAAAAGTTTGATGAGTTAAAACGGACTATAATGATTTTGTATTTGAGTAAATCATACTCAAGTAGTAGTAGTGCTGCTTCTAGTTGTAGTATCAGCAGCGTAATATATAGTAGCAGTAGTAATAGAAGTAGTAGAAACAGTAGCAGTAGTAATAGCAGTAGTAATAGTAGCAGTAGGAGCATGAGAAGTAGTAGCAAAACTAGTAGTAGTAGTAGTAGTAGTAGTACTAGCAGTAAGAGTAGGACTAGTAGTAGCAGCAACAGTAGTAGCAGTTGGAGTAGTAAAAGCAGAAGTGGCAATAATAAGTAATAGTAGTAGTAGTAGTAGTAGTAGTAGCAGCTGGACTGGTAGATAGTATGGCTTGAAATAATAGAGAAAACATTTAAAATGAAAATGAATTCACAATCATTATCTTAAACAGCCCGTCCCTGTTGTCCCCCCGTGGCCTCATGTATGGTGGTCTGATGTATGGTGGTCTTTTGCAGGAGGAGCGTGCAGACTCGGAGGGCCTCTCTGCTGCAGACGAGCCTGACTCAGACTGTGGACCGTCGAGGAAGAAGATGAAGAAGAGTGAGAGCGGCCTGTACGCCTGTGACCTCTGTGACAAGATCTTCCAGAAGAGTAGCTCCCTGCTGAGGCACAAATACGAGCACACAGGTACACAGGGTTTCCTCTGTGTTGTGTAATACAGACTACTCCAGATACTACTCTGTACCGAAATTAGGACAAAAATCTAATACTCATTTGAACAGGTATCAATACTACCGTAATTTCCGGACTATTGAGCGCACCTGAATATAAGCTGCATCAACTAAATTTTAAAAGAAAGAAAAAAAGTACATATATAGGCCACACGTGTCTATAAGCCGCAGGTCCACGTCTTCCAAGAATGTTTTCAAGTTCTGCTTTTATTGCCTCTTTTTTGCATTGAGTCAGTTCGTCACGCTGCCATCGCCAATGTCTCACCATCGACTCATCGATGCCAAGCTTATGTGCAGCAGCTCTATTTCCTTCTTCGACAGCCAGATCAATTGCTCTTAACTTCTTTGTGTGTTTTCCATGAGGAGGGTGTGTGCATGAAGTACAAAATAACACAATCAAACTAGCATCTTCCTCAGCGCATCATCTCTTCCACCTGTCTGTCTCGCTCTTGCACCGCCGTCACTTCACGCTCTGCTGCACATGTCTCCTGCAGAAAGAGCCGCTGTCCTGTCTGGGATCATGTCAGTGTTTTTTAAGATTTCAGCAGATTTCAGGTTCTCACGGGGGTGGGGCTAGGTGTGTCAATCAGGTATGAGTGGATGTCCGGCTACTGAAGTTTGAGACATTTCTTCTCGTCATTTACACACTCACCTGCATTTAACGCATACGGGTCATTAAGACGTATCCCACTCACCAATGTCCATTTAGCATCATAACAAATAATCCGTCTATATATTAGTCGCATCACTGTTTAAGCCACAGGGTTCAAAGTGTGAGAAAAAAGTAGCAGCTTATAGTCCGAAAATTACAGTAATCAAATCACAGAAACAGGACAACATTGGACCTTAGTCTTGATCTATATCAGAACTGCTTTAAGACAACAGTTCTCTAAAAAGTGTAGTCCAGACTTATATGGGCACTTCACCATATTGTCCTGTCCAGTTACAGTTTGTGTGGTTTGTTGTGACAGGAAGGGCATCTGGCATAGAAACCTACTACCTGATTATGTGACTGAGGTATCTCCATAATGAATAATTGGTGCAACAACTGGATGGACGGGTTATGATATTAAAGATTCATCATCTATGCTCCCACACAACCATTTTCATAAATATACAAAAGCAGGTTACAAAACAATGTACTACAACTTCACAAAAATGATGCAATGTGCAGTAGCGGGATGCACGCAGATGGTGTTATGATGATGGTGCTCTGAAGTGAGAGTGACTTAGCGTAGGGAGGTTGAGGAGGCTTGGAGCATCAAACATTCTTTTTTTTTTTTTTTTCAAGACGATAAAAGGTAACGCGGTGATCTAAATATGTTATGTGTTAGCTGTTAATACCCCATAGGAGTGTAATACTCCCTCTTTAAATAAGTGAAACAGATGGTTTATTGATGCCATTTTGAGTACTTTTCACCATTCATAAGATCTAACTGTTGCTGTTGGATCAGTGCTTATTTCCCCTCCCTTTGACACCCATGGATGCCACCTTTAACAGTACAGTGCACACTACAGGTTTAAAATCCCTCCACATGTGCTGATGTCCTGTGTAGTCACTGGGGCAGAGCCTGCGTGTAGGCGTGGGAAAGCTGACTCACTCTGGCCCGAGAGAGGGGGATTTTGTGGAGGTCTTACTCAACCCCACCTCTGCTCCATCAGCTCCACGTGTGAGCCAGCCTGCTGCAATGACAGCCTCTGCTAGTGATTTGGAGCTCCAGGGGCCCGAGCGGTCAGCCAAGCCCCGGTCAAAGCTCTCATACCTGGCTCTGCTCGGCACAGCGCTGGTCCAAATGAGCTCATCTTAGGTGTAACTCCCTCCCACACGTCCCGCCCAGGTTTAAGGGGGAAATTTGTGGTTTTGTTATTTCATCATGTTACAAAAGTACAGGCAGTGCTCTCACATGTTTTAGATACAAATCATGTTTAGTGGTTTGAGTGTGTGCAGTTCCACCAAGAGAGACCCATGCAGAGCTGTGATGATGAGTAGTTTAGTGAATACATAAAACTTTAACACTCAGACTCTGGCAGGTAGAGACGCCAGTGATGTGATGAAGAGAGACTATGATAGATTTGTCAGGGAAGAGTGTTCCCCCTCAACCCGACTCACGCCACACTGAAATGTGGAGCACTCTAAACTGAGTTCTACACATTAGTGTTGTCACAATGCTAACATTTCAAACTCAATTTCGTTACTAAGGAATAAACTAGATACTCAATACCTATTCAGATACCACTATGATAATAAATAACACTCTTTATTTAGACAATAGAATATAATTTTCAACAATAAATCATGGTACTTTCTCTTCTATTCCCATGTGTCCTTATATGTGTGTACTCCCTCAGTGGTCCTGTAGGTTCCATAGTGGTCCATGGGTGTATACTAGTCTATGTGCTCTTATACTTGTTCTGATACAGCTTCAGATCATTCTAAAGACATTCAGGAAAGGTTTTTGATACTTTTGACAACCCTAGTGCACATTATCAATCAGGAACGGCTCTCACTGAAAGCAATCAGAACCTCTGGGGTGTTCAAATACTCCAAGCGGATTGGTCGAAGTGAAACAAGGCAAAAAATCAAACTTTTAAAATCCAGTTGAGAGAAAAGCACAGACGTTTTCCCTCCACATATTCACAAAGCGCTTCCCTCTACACGTTTTTCACAAACTAGTCTGTATTTTCTGTTTTCTGTTTGCTGCTCTGTGATTGGTCCAGTCTCCAGACCACTGGTGCCTGGGTTCTGTTTGCACCAGCAGATAGCGTTCTAGTGGGTACAGCGCTGCATGGAGATGTGTTTAGTACAGATAGGGAGCCATGTTTATAACTGTAAAACTATATATCAAAATCAGAGAGAGGTGATTGGTTGGGAGACAAATGTAGCAGGTTGTGGCTGACAGGAAAGAGGGACCAAGAGGAAATACAGTTTCATATTCATAAACTGTATATAGAAAGAGCTAACTGCAGCATTCCCAATAGGAAGTGAGCATTGGCATGCTTCCGGCTCCAGCAACTCTGGCTCCAATTCACTTTCTATTAATAAAACATTGCCCCTCTCTTCGTAACTACTAATACCAGGTTCATCATTTTGGTCACGATCCTGGTGTTTTTATTTCACTATTTTTTTTGTAAGTCAATTCCTATTCCTAATATGAAACTCCACTCCAAATTTACCCCTATAACAGCTAGCCTCTGTGAGCTTAATTTGACTGGAGCTGAACACTATGTGTGATGTCACACTCCCTTAGTCCACTTCGTTATACTGCACAGTCTATGTTCATATTTCATTTCGATTTTCCCAAAGCGATCGTCCTAACGGTGCTGTGTTTGTGTGTGACAGGGAAGCGACCTCACGAGTGCGGCATCTGCTCCAAGGCCTTCAAACACAAGCACCACCTGATCGAGCACATGCGTCTGCATTCCGGAGAGAAGCCCTACCAGTGCGACAAGTGTGGCAAACGCTTCTCACACTCAGGCTCATACTCGCAGCACATGAACCACCGCTACTCCTACTGCAAGAGGGAGCCCACGCAGCCAGGGGGCGCCACCACGGAGCTCCACAGCCTCATCACCCCTGCGCACGCACAGCTCCTCCCACCCCTCCACACGGACTCGGACGAGAGGGCGAGCAGGGACAGCGAGGAGGACGAAGAGGATGAGGACGGAGCCGCGGGCATAGAGGACATCCGGGTGGTCCAGGTGGAGGAGGAGGAAGAGGAGGGGACAGAGGAAGAAGAAGACACGAGGCAGGGGGGCGCAGCATGTGAGACGGGGGAGACGGGAGAAGAGGAGGACACTAGGCAGGAGGTCGCCATGGAGACAGAGGAGATGACTGAGGAGACATCCAAGGAGACATCCAAGGAGACATCTGAGGAGGCATCTGAGGAGACATCTGAGGAGACATCTGAGGAGGCATCTGAGGAGACAAAGACAGAAGTGGACGTGGACCGAGGAGAGGGAGGAGGAGACTGAACTTCCTGGTCACTACTGTGTTGAAATCCGGGTGTGCCTGATCAAATTCGTTTTTGTAAGAGAAAAAAAAAGAGTTTTAACAAATGAAGGAAATGCATTATACAGACTTTGGAAGCTAGAGGCGATACGTTTTAGATTTTATTACTAAAACACCTTGGGTCCTTTGGTTTTATCAGTGTTACTAATTTTATCACTCATATTTTAACCTTTAAGAAGCTGTACAGTTGGGAGATATTTCTTAACCTTTTTATTGCCAATGAACAAAAGAGACGCAAGTATTTTATTAAGTTGGAAGAATCCTGTGCACTACGTGGCTTGGTTGACCCCCGTTGACCCCTGGTTGACCCCTGGTTGACCCCCGGTTGACCCCCCCCTGGACGCGTCGTACCGTCAGTATTACAGAACCGAGCGCACTGTTGGATGGGACTGAGAGGCCCGGACTGCTGCCACTCCTGTGTGATTGTATGAGGCACTGACAGGAGCGCACCTGTCTGGAGGAGCAGACAGGAGCACTGCTAAATGAAGGAGCTTGTAAGTCCATAGACAGTGTACAAATAGTGGACCATGGGGTGAACTGAAAAAGTGGGTCATGGTAAAGACTGTTCAGGAGTCAGTATTATTCAAGTTTTTGATAAACAAAGGGTTAAGCCATAAACAAAACATGAAATATGATTCATCATTAGTGTTAATCATTAATAGTGTTTTTTTTAATATCCCATTTGCATTCTGTTACCTAAGAACGGGTAGTAGCCATGCATGACATGTTTACAAACTTGCAGAGGTGGGTAGACTAGCTAAAAATTGTACTCAAGTAAGAGTACTTAAAGAAGGGGTATTTTCCAAAAGAATCGATTTTTTTGATTAGTTTTCTGCCATGTTTATAATGTTCCCTCATCAAAAACATGCCTGAAAAGGTTTAAGATGTCATCCATGTATGTTTGAGTATTTTAGTGATCTGAAGGGGAGTGGCTCAGTGCAGAGGGCAGAGGGAGGGAGCAACTCAGAGCATTAAAAACGAAAGTGAAACTTATAAAACATATTAATATGTCGTTTTGAGGGAATATAGCATTTTCAAAACAATAAAATAAATGAAATAAATAAGTTGTATGCAGTAAATACCCCGTAGAAGTGTAATACCCCGTCTTTAAAATAATATTAATCTGTAGAAGTACACAGTAGTGGTCCAAGAAATGACTACAAGTTTGAATATAAAAAAGTATTTGTGAAAAGTACTGCTAGTGAGAGTAGGCCGAGTGTCCGCACGTAACGTTCAACCACAAAAATGAGACAAACTAAATGATATATGAAGGAAACACAAATGTTCAGCTCATTTCATATTGTCACACAAAGCTTTTGTCACTTGTAGAGTTACTCACAGTTTTACTCTAGAAAGAGTACACTGGCACTGGCAAATATAGAGTACAATTTCATGAAAGAGTCCTACCCACCTCTAGATACTTGTAATTCCCAAACTACAGTACTGATTATGTGAATGCAATGAAATCAACTTTTTTACTTAACAAAAAATATATATTAGAAATCTAAATCCCTCACAGATTCAACATGATGTGCTATGTACTTCCAGCTAGCTAAACACCGGTTGGCTAATCGTGAAGCTAACCTGCTGTGCTAGCATGTTTTCTCCTGTTTTCTGGTCCACTATGCAGCCACTGTCTATGGAGAAACCACTTTTATCTTCCAAAGCCATGTTTGAACAATGAACTAAAGCCTTTGTACTGCACCTTTTGAGAAAAACCACTAATGTAAAAGCTATTTTTGCTAATGAGACGTACCACTGTCTGAGCGCTAGCATGTTAGCAACCTATGGAAGAAGATGTAGCATGTTAGCATCACTTTGTACTAAAACAGCCTATGGACAAGTACCTCATACAAGCACACCACTAAGTCTTTCAGTTACAATCAGTGTTTCGCGTGAGGAGAGCAGAGATATGGAGGTGTGTACCCGCTAACCCTAAACCCTAAACCCTGTCCCCTACCGAGCCGAGCCGAGCCTTATGCAAAAAAAAAAAAAAGAAAAAAGAAAAGACAAAATGCATTTCGAAAGTGCCATTGAAGCTGCCGTTAGCGTAGCAGCACTGATCAGGTATCGCCGGGTCCCAGATATAATGTAACCCAGTAAGTAACGCCGCTATACTGTTGACTTGGGCTCAGCGCACCACCCCAGAGAATTAGCTCACCGCGTAGAGTTACACCATTTAGTTTCAGTCCTTGTAGCGAGCGACGAAGATTATTATCCCTGTTTTATTTGTGTATCGCACCGCAATTAGGAATGTCTACGTACTAAAATAACTTGAGTTCATCATCGTTATCTTGATTTGAGTAGCATGTCAGAGCGTGGTTAAGGTCAGAGGTAGGTAGCTAGCTGGAGGATGAGCCGAGAGTGATTTGGGTGTATGGGGTGCCCTACACTAACTTTAAAGAAAATGGACCAATATGGTTCAAGAATTGCTGTGAGGCGTAAGCGCTAACTGTTCAGCCACTGTGGTTCAAGCATTAGCTGAACTATCTTAAAGTTCATTTGTCATGTAAAAAAGTACTAACTAATAAGTAAAATGTCAAAATTAATTCAGTTTAATCTAGTTTTGTTCGTATGAAGAAAGAAATACTGGCTAATTAAAAAAAAAAAAAAAAACAGGATAAAGCTACTTGTCTGATCTATAGAGGCTTTAAAACATGATTCACGCACACAAAAAAGATCATACATAAGCCATTGTTTCAAAGAATCATGATTCAAATATGATCATAGAGACCAGAGTTCCATATTAGAAATTTTTATGGAGAGAACAGTTAACTAAAAACACCAGGATCACGTAAAGCAGGTAAATACGAACATTTTAAGACCAAAATGAGGAGCCTGACAGCAGCAGTTAGAGAGAGGGCCCACAGTTTTTCAATAGAAAGTTAATTGGAAAGTCAATGGAGCCGTAAACGCGCCCCCACGCTCATTTCCTATTTGGAACATGGCGGCTACCAGGTTAGCTCTGTCAATTTATATACAGTCTGAGTATGTTTTTTTTTTTGTTTTTGTTTTTTTTTTTCAAAAAAAAAAAAAAAAATTACCCTACTAAATATTTTATTCAAATCTACTCAAATCATATTAATATTCTGAATTCAAGTATAAAATTTTTCGTAGACATTTCCGTTTTGGCGGTGATCCTCATAGCGCCTCCGTACACTTGTATCCAGGTTGTGCCATTTGGATTCCCTGAGCTCATTCGAAAACCATTCAGTATTATCTTGTGTTTGTGTCCGTTTCCTTGACGACAGTATTAGCCCTCCCATCAAGATGGGTCTGTTTTTAGTATTTCTATTTATGTGTCTTTATTTTTTGTTTTTTTATATTTCTTTGGTTATTTATTACACGCTGTATTGTAGTTTGTATGAATAATATATTTTAGTATGACGACGATTCCGTTTGCAGTCGACCCGACCGTTGTGCACCCCGCTCCCACATGAAGCTACTGAACTGTCCGGCTAACGGCTAACTGTACGTGCTAGCATGAGTGTGTGGTCCCGAAAGAGGACCCTAACCGCAGACTGTCCCATTGCCAAGCCAAAATAATCTCCTCCAAGTATTTTTCCTCGTTTTTATTTGTGCCAATTTGTTTTTACTTTGATGTCAGTGTTGAGACCACGCCCCTTTTATAAGCCCCTCCCCCTTTAACAACCGTATTCTTTTTTATAGTGGTTATGTTTTGTTTTGTTAATTTTTATGACTCCCCATCTCACAATAAAATACATCTACAAGCTATGGCCATTGTCTGAATCATTTTTATCACTTTTATTACGTATTTCACAGGTAATGTTCTTGTCTCGACCCCCAGCTCAGTGAGGGTCAGCGAAGTAACAAAAACCAAGGTGTAAAATGGTCAAATAAAGTGCTAATTTAATGAACAGGAATGTAAAAGGGTAAATTAATGCTAAAATATGTACATAAAAGGTTCAAAACAAGATAGCAGAATTTACAAGGTACAGAAAATAACCAGTTGAACGACAAAACCACAAAAACTACAAGTGTCTGAATACGAATGAGTCACGTAGGCCCACGAACAGAAGCGAGTGACAAACTGTAACGAGAGACTTTATGTAACGCATAAATAAACAGTAAACGAGTGTCTCAAATCGCACACAAGGTCAGACACATATAAAACAAAGTGAATGACACACAAGAGACACTAAACGGCACACAGCAGCCCAGAAGGTCCAGATGATCCAGGGGTTTGGACAGGTGTAGGCATGACCCACCAACCAGGGGCCAGACAACCAGGAAGGGACTGGAGAGCAAGTCACCAATCAGAAGCGAGGGCTCACAGAGTTAAAGAAGATAGAAGGTTCCACAGTATAGCATTAAACCAATTATTTATTCAATTACTGATGTTTCAGTAGCTCAAAAAAGAAAAACATTCTTACTGTGTGCGAGGCTGTCTCTCCACAGATCTGACCTGTAACTGGTGTAACTTGGCTTTTAGAGAGATTTATTATTATTATTATTATTATTATTATTGTTATTATTATTATTATTATTATTATTATTGTTGTTGTTGTTGTTGTTGTTATTATTATTATTATTATTATTATTATTATTATTATTATTATTATTATTATACCATCATGGACATATTATACCCATCTCCTAGGCTTGGTCAGAACCTCAGCTGGAGGATTTTTGGAGCATGTTTTTGATCTGAGGAGGCTGATGGTTCTGCTGCGGTGGAGGATTGTAGCTAAAGAGACATGAAAAAGAGGAGAGGGAGAGGGCTTTGACACAAATGTCCTGCTGGAGGGAGGAAAAAGAAAGAAATACAGTTTTCCTGGATAAATTTAGGCTGCAGAAGCCTTTGGGTGCACATCAGACATCTCCTTCAGTACCTGACCTGGTGTCTTCCTGTCATAATATTCTAAAATATGATGTTGCATTCACACGCTCGTGAAAGTGAGTGTTCCATTTTGTAAACCATTAGGCTTTAAAGGTCCTAGATTACTCCTGTGAGCTTTAAGACACGTTAGAATGTTGTTCCCTCCTCAACAGACCTGGACTTATGTTTTGTTTCATTCACACGTTTGAGTAACGCGTTATTATTACTCTGTTTATCTCCAAAGCTCAAAATGGTCTGTTCCACCTTGTGATGTCATGGTGATTCTAGTTGAAGGGGGATAAGTTTAAAAACCCACTGGAGCACTTCCTGTATTACCACATGACATCACAGGAAGGAACAGTGTTTTTAGAGAGACGTGTGCACGAAACAAAACACAACTCCGGGTGTGTTTGTGGTGAGGAAACAACATTAGAACAGATCAGAAAATAGAGAAATGTGGACCCTTGTCATGGTTCATGTTTTGTCGTCATTGTTGTTGCATATTTTGGTGTATTCCTTTAGTGTAGTGTGCTCTTAGTGTTTTATTTTTTACATTTGTCCTGTCAGCTTGTTGCTTTTACTTTTACTTCCGGTCTGTTGATTGTTTTCCCCGCCCTAATGTGTTACTCCTGTGTCTGTGTGCGTTTATACCCTATGTTCTCCTCTGCTCTTTGTTGGTCCATTGTCATTATCAGTGTCTCGTCAGGTCATGGCAGTTGTGATTTTTGGATTTTGGTCATTCTTTGTTTGTTATTAAAGAACTTTAACAGCAGTCCTACATTTTGGCTCCTCCCTCTACATGACAGCCCTTTAAACACTTCACATTTATACAATATTTTTTTGTTAATATAAATTTGCTTAATGATTTTACTCAAATATTATGAGAGAATATTGAGTATCTCCAGTGAGGTGTGTAATGAACAGCCGTTTGGACAGAGGGGGACAATGGTGGGACACATGCAAAGGACTTTTCGAATGCATCCTCAAGCACTGCATGTCTACAGCTGGGAACTAGGAACTTATAATGCAACTTGGTTAGTGTGGTGGGTAGTAATGAGCTATACTTCAGTGTACTGTACAAGTAGGTTTATTTGCAATATTTGTACTAGTACTTAAGTCATACAGGTACTGTACTCTTTACTTGAGATCCAATTATGACGACTATTTCTGCTATCAGAATGTGAAAAGTCTATAAAAAGATGAGTTTCTTGTATTTTACGATCACATTTACTTTTTTTATTGTATTCTTTGGAAATGCCAGAAGTTACACCTTAGATTATGTTTTGTTTTTCTGGTTACACAACTCTAAAACATATAGACCCTTTACAAAATCAAACAAAAACACTCAAAATGTCAGAATGGAGGCAACTGGAGGCAAAAGTGAAGTGGAACATAATGTGATTTCAATGGGAAAACTGGGATTCATTTCAGAATATCACAAAATATGTAAAATCAAGAGAAATTTGGCAAATGAAAACCACCCAGACACATGTGAGTGACGTCAGAGCCCAGTTTAAAAACATTTACTGTAGTGTTTTACGTTATTTGTGAACATAAGAAGAGATTTTGACAGAGACTGAGCATTTTTGACACAGAAAAGTCGAGTCCACTACAGTTTGTCACTTCATCTACACATACGTTACACATGTCATCAATAATTATACTTTTTGTGAAGCTCAAATACAACTGTGAGGTTAGAAATGTGTATTTTTTCATCTTTTTTTTTAACAGAGAAGCAAATTAACTAATATGTGTACCGTGGAAATTCTAATTTTTAAATCTTTTGTTATAAAATTGTAAAAAAAAAAAAAAAGCATGTAGATCTGTTCATCAGTTAATCATTGAAAATATGATGTCTGCTTCACTTTGGCTCCAGTTTCCTCCATTCCTGAATCTTGAACATTCTGGATTGGACATAGGGTTTTAAAGGGTCTACAGCTGCTTTTACCTTTTTACTTCAGTTCCTGCCTCCACACGTGCCGTTCAAAGATTCATTTGTTGACCAGTTACTAAATCTGTGTCTCTAGTCCCTGCGCCCAAGGTCGACCCTATTGATCCGGGTTAGGTTTCACCAGACCGCCTCCTCTTCCTCCTCCTCCTCCTCCTCCTCCTCCTCCTCTCACCCTCTCTCACTCCCCCGTCCCTCTCACTCCTCCTGAATTAGTAATGCCCTGCACCAAAAATCCATAACCCACCAGGAGCTGAACATGATACTGCCAACAGATTGGATGGTTTGGCCCGATTCAAAACACAAGTCCATTTTAGATGAACTCGACTCGACTTCTGTAAGAGCGAAATCATTGAGTCACTTCAAAGCTATGATCTGTGTCATGTATGCAGAGAGGTGCGTAGAGTAGCCACAAACTGGACTTAAGTAAGAGTTACTTCAAAATATTGTTACTCAAGTAGAAGTACAAAGTAGTGGTCGAAAATACTACTCAGGGAAGAGTAACTGGATGCAATATCTGATTTATAATTTGAAGTGAATGTAATATCGAGGACAAACATTACATAATGCACTAAATCTGCACTAAATCTGGTGTTTTTAAAGAACAGACACAAAAATGAGACAAACTCAGATCTGAAGGAGCTGCAAAAAACACCAATGTGAGAATCATTTCATGTCAACATAAAGCTTTTGTCACTTTAGACTCATTCAGTGGGAAGAAAAAGTACAACTTTTACTCAAGTAAGAGTACTTTTACACCACAATATATTACTCAATTAAGAGTACTTTTACACCACAATATATTAATCAAGTAAGAGTAGAGTGTTACTCTACAATATATTACTTAAGTAGGAGTCAAATATGAGGTCTAAAAAGTAAGCGTACTCCAAGAAGTGCAGTATTTGAAATATGTTAGACAAATATAAGTGAGTACTGCCTTTGAAAGTATGAGAATAAGTGTGATAAAGTATGTGAGCCTTTTACATCCACACAGCCCATGAATAAACCAAAGCATAGCTGGGGTATTGATATGACAGAATCTAGTTCCTGTCCGTTGGCCCAAACCGCTCTCTTTTCACTCAAACGGTGCGCTAGGCAGCACGTGCGCAGGTTGTGCTGGCCTCAGCGTTTCACCGCCAAATGGAAAAGCCATAAGAGCTAAGAGGATCCGGAGAGCTGCTGCCAATACTGCACCCGCCTGATGGAGTGGGGAGGCTACAGGCGCGCTGACACCGGGCCAAACCCAGGGGGCGACGCTCCCCAGGGAAATCTGCAGAAAAGCCCCACAACTGCTGCAGAGAGAGAGAGAGGGAGGGAGGAAGAGGAGAGAGTGAAGACTGCATATCAGACTCATTCATCTCCCTCCCTCCCTCCCTCCCTCTCTCAATTACAGTTATCTCTCCTTTGTTCAATTGTGAATCAGAAGGATGTGTATTGTCTACGCAGGTGAACAGGATCCTTCTGCACCAAACTGGCCTTCAAGTGTAAAAAACACAGCGTAAAAATACAAGACCATGAAACCCAGAGAAAAATAGAATAAACTAAACAGAGAACATCCAAATATCTGCATGGTACACAAAAAAGAGGACATTTTTAATCAACAAGTTAGTTAACTGTACTTTGACTTTTCAGTACACTTTTCACTATACTGTACTACATCTACTGATACGGCTGTTGCTACTACTACTACTACTACTACTACTACTACTACTATATAAAGGTCTTTTGGTCACCTCCATGCACTTCTCAGAACAAAAATTAAGTGGTGTTTGGGCTTCATTTGACTCCTTCTCAAACATATGCAGACTTATTAAAGCGCCTGTATTCCGATATTTTCTGACCTGTATTCTAATGTTTCCTGATCACAAACAGACCTGGAGTTGTGTTTTGTTTCTTTCACACATGTTTAACACATATAATCGAGCAGTGTGGGATATGGCTGAATTATTGACTCAAATTATTTGATTGGAAGCCGGACAACTTCACCGCAGGAATTCCACCTGGAGATTCTAAATAGGAAACCAGAGGACACACAGAGACGTGACACGGAGGAGACCACGTTCATCAACTACAGAGTTTATTTATACAAATGTTAAAAAGGTTAGAAATGAATTCATTGATTGGCTTTAATGTTGATAGATAAAAAATGAGAGGAAGTGTGCGCGGAAAGGGACAGACTGCTGCCCCTGCGACCTGGCCCCGGATAAAGAAACACACATACTATCACGAGACCAGGGAGCTGAGGCACTCACAAAACAAAAAGGTTCTAACAAATAAAAGAAAAGCAATAAGACTCCACCACCCAAACGATCCCCGTCATCACCAGATCACCAGGCCTCCAGCTCCACCAAGTTCAGTCCATCAAAACACATGAGCTGTACAGAAATTTAGATGATTTTATAGTTTATTAGTTATATTTCTGTTTCATTTCGACTTGTACATATACATTTATTTTTATTTTTATAATTATGTCTCATTTGACACGTGACTCTTGCTCTTTTTGCTACACCATCTATTGTTGTTTCTCTCTATATTGTGATGTTTGAGCTACTGTATCCAAATAATTTCCCTTGTGGATCAATAAAGTTTGTCTAAGTCTAAGTCTAGTCCAATCCAAGCAGCAAACAGTAGAAAGGAAAGGAAGTGCTCAGCAGAAGCAGGAGCAGGAGCATGCGAACATCCTTAGCAGAGGTCCTAGCCATGCTCAGATCATGGAGTTAGTAGATAGTCCACAGGAAGCCATAAGCAGTTGCAGTGGCAAAATCACTAGTGAGAAGGTGGAGCTGCTGTGATGGAGAGGCAGGAAACTACAGGGGCTACAACCACATTAACAGCAGGTGTCATGACAACAGGCAGAAAGAGCGCGCAATAACCCGCACTGCTGCATCCAGGCGCTTAACCCGGAAAGTTGTAAGACAGTGTGGTGGGGCTAGTGTGAGAGGATTTAGACTTAGACTTAGACAAACTTTATTAATCCACAAGGGAAATTATTTGGATACAGCAGCTCACACATCACAATATAATATAATAACAGAGAGGAACAAAAATAGATGGTGTAGCGAAAAGAGACAGGTGTCAAATGAGACATAATTATAAAAATAAATGCATATGTACAAGTCAAAATAAAATAGAAAAATAAGTAATAAACTATAAAATAAACTATAAAATCACAGCAAAGGTTATTCGTTAAGGTCAGAGGCAGGAGGGGAATGTGGGGTGTGCCTTTATAGCCTACCGTCTCCCACCGTAGACCAGTGAGGACAGAGAATTAAGTGCAGGGCAGCAGTGCATATTCCCCCCCACACACAACCCTCTCAAACACTGTTCCACCTTGTGATGTCATGCATTAATACAGGAAGTACTCCACTGTTTTTAAACTCCGTACACCTTCACAAGAATCGTTTCACTTCTGGAATTGCCAGTCTCTATTGAACTAAGAGTAAAGGGCTGTTAACCGCTTCATGACATCACAAGGTGGAACAGAGCATTTGGAGCTTTGGAGATGTACAGACTAATAATAAAGTGTAACTCAAACATGTGAATGAAACAAAACACAACTCCAGGCATGTTTCTGAGCAAGTAATAACATTGTAACATGGTTTAAAGCTCACAGGAGTCAGTTTTGTGTCATATAGGACCTTTAATGCAGGTATTCAGCTTTTCCAACACTGTCCTTCAGCCTGGTACTTCAAAGATCCGCAGATGGTTCCTCAGTGGTTTTACTGCTCCTGACACTGCAGTGTGAGTGAACACAGTGACAGCATATACTTGGGCAGGATTTGAACTAGCAACTCTCCAGTGCCCAGAGGAACCCCTGAGCCCCAGCACCAGTGCAGAATGTCTGATGTGAGTTACAGCTCTTCGTTTCCACAGCACCGTTCAGCGGCACGTCTAATGAAGTGAGCAGATTCAGAGGCAGTTGTAGAATCCTGACCATGTTGTTATTGACGTATTGACCAGCGGGCTCGTCTTACAGGCTCCTGGGACATGTGGACACTGGACACAGAGTGGACACACAGTGGACACACAGTGGACATCTGGGCCTCCTCCCTCCTCTTCCTCCTCCATGTGTGTTCACTGCCTAGAGGAAGACCTGCTGACTTCTGACCTCTCACCTTTGTCAAAAATGCACAATAGCAAAATAAACTGTGTGTATCTTTTGTACTTTTGTGTTAGAATGTTGTTACATCCTCAAAAACATACTTGGAGACTAGTAATACTCTTTATTATTACTCTGCCTACATCTCCAAAGCGCAAAATTCTCTGTTCCACCTTGTGATGTCATGAAGTGATACTTTTTATGTTAACAGCTCCTTTTACCTTTAGTTCAATAGAGATTGGCAATTCCAGGGCTGAAATTATCTAAATGATTCTAGTGAAGATTTATGGAGTTTTGAGAGAAGAACTCAGCCTAAATCTGCAGGGTTTGTGTGTTAAACATGTGAATGAAACAAAACACAACTCCAGGTTTGTTTAGAACAGATGCGTTTGTGGAAAAAGTAAAATACTACACTAGACTTATACACCGTCTTACATTTATAACATTTTGCATGTGTTTTTACTTCTCAGAAATACCTTGAGTGGGGCCATCTTTAATGCCATACTGTGAAACACTCCAGGCAAAGCAATGACATCTCCATGGAGACCAGCAGGTGGCAGACCCTCTTCCAGAAAAATTACATAGTACAGCTTTAAAGATGACAATTGTATTATCTATAGAGACTTGAAATATTAGACTACAATATCTCTTTCTAATGACAGTGTAAGCTCTTACATTGAGTCAGGTGCCCTTCCATTAAAAACAGCAGCACCACAATTACCAGATTAGACCTCAGTCACTAAGGTTTGATCACACACACACACACACACACACACGCACGCACGCACGCACGCACACACACACACACACACACACACACACACACACACACACACACACACTGTATAATCCCATTGTCCCCTTGTCCTCATAGACCTTCAGGTGTCTCTGGAGCCGACCACTGATTGGCCACTGGAGGTCAAGCTCATAAAGAGGTGGGACATGTCGCTACACAGACAGACCCGTTCACCTTGTCGTCCTCATGGTCCTAACAAGGCTCTAGCATCATCAAGAGCGTTTAGTGTCAGCGCTGAATGATACACTCACATTAGTCCATTCTGTTCACACGTGTTAGCGCTGACGAGGAGACATTCGATTACACTGAACTGACTCTTCTGACGCTGCATCTCCAAAGCTCAAAAGGCTCTGCTCCACCTTGTGATGTCATGTAGTGGTAGTGAACAGTGAACAGCTCCTTTTAACCTTTAGTTCAGTAGAGATTGAATGAAAGAACACAACCACAACAAACAACAGATTATCACTAACTTGTGTTTCTAGTTGAAAAATGGCTACAAGACATATTTGACCCCTATGTGTATTACCTGTGGTGTGAAGTTTTTGAATAATCACATGTACCAAGTTGGGGGCGGAGATAGGGGGGTAGATGAAAACTGTGATTTTCTGAGCACTCAAGCTTCAACTGCAAGAATACAGAAATAAACACACATGCATGAATGAATCAAACTGCAACTCTGGTTATTTTGAATCTGGAGTAAGTTCATGATGAGGGAGCGCTGCAGTAGCATGGATAAAAGCTCATAAAAGTGTGTTTTTTTTTTTTTTTTTTGCAATTTATTCAGTGCTTTTTCCCCCCTCCACATAAGTCACAGTATATTTGCACATTTTTTTCCCCACACATTAAATTAATAACAAAGTAAAGATGGATAAAAATAAATAAATAAATAAACTAGAAAAGCACTCAGAGAGCGCAGACCTCCGCCAAGCAGCTCAGTTTTCAAAGTGATCCAGAATTCAGGATTTCTTCTGGATCATCACCAAAATCTAATCATCGGTTGGATTTACCATTAGGAACATTTCCTGAAAATTTCATCAAGATCCGTCGATAACTTTTTGAGTTATCTTGCTAACAAACAAACAAACAAACAAACAAACAAACAAACAGACAGACAGACTCAGGCGAAAACATAACCTCCTTGGCGGAGGTAATACAGTCCCTGACAAAAGTCTTGTCGCTTATCCATTTTGTAGAAACAAAAGCTTATAACCTGACTTTAAATTAATCGATTGGTTTTAGAAATGTCTCATATGAAAGCTAAAACCTTCCCAAATTATGCTCAATATACTAAAATAAATTTGCTTCACTGAAGAAAGATTGATCATTTAATGAACACAGAAAGGTCAGATTTTGGCAAGACAAAAGTCTTGTCGCCTACAGAAAACTGAACAAATAATTTACTTCAGATACAAAAATATGTTGCATAACGTCAGTGAATTAAGTAGTGGTGCTGTGAGATCCATATTTAATATCTTGTATGACTTCCATGAGCTTGAAGGACTGCATCCATGCGGTTCGACAATGATTCATACAATTTGTTGATGAAGTCATCAGGAATAGCAAAGAAAGCAGTCTTACATGCCTCCCAGAGTTCATCAAGATTCTTTGGTTTTGCCTTCCATGCTTCCTCTTTCATTCTACCCCAGACATGCTCAATGATGTTCATGTCTGGTGACTGGGCTGGCCAGTCCTGGAGCACCTTGATCTTCTTCGCCTTGAGGAACTTTGATGTAGAGATAGAAGTATGCGATGGAGCACCATCCTGCTGCAAAATTTGACCCCTTTTATGGTTGGGAATGTAAGAGGTAACTAATACTTCTTGATATTTTAGGCTATTGATATTGCCTTCCACCCTGCAAATGTCTCGCACACCCCCATACTGGATGTAACCCCAGACCATGATTTTTCCGCCACCAAACTTAACTGTTTTCTGGGTGAATCTTGGATCCATGCGGGCTCCAGTAGGTCTCCTGCGGCAGCTGTGATGTAATTCAACCAAGGATTCATCTGAGAAATCCACCTCCTGCCACTTTTCCAGTGTCCATCCTTTTAGCAGGCTGTGGGCCTTGGCAAATGCCACACGGTTTTTTGATTGCCTTTTGTTTAGTGCTAGTTTCTGTGCACTGATTCGACCATGGAGGCCATTTCGAGACAGAATTCTACAAACTGTTCTGGTTGACACAGGGACTTGAGGTGACCAGGCCTGGTGGAGCTCTGCTGCAGTGGAAAAGGGGCTGGCCTTGGATTTTCGAATCAACAAACGGTCCTCCCGAGCAGCTGTCTTGCGGGGTCTGCCGGACCTGGGCTTGTCAAAAACATCTCCAGTCTTTTCAGATCTTTTTCTTATTCTTTGTACTTGACGCTGAGACACATTGAAGGTGTCAGCCACCTCAGCAGTGGATCTGGTCTTCAGCCTCTTGATAATTAACGCTTTGGTCTCAGGGTGGATCTTTTCTTTTTATACACACCCACTAATTGATTGATCAGTAACTGATCACAGGTGAGGCTGTAATCTAGGATTGGGTGCATCATATGACAAGGCGACAAGACTTTTGTCTTGCCAAAATCTGACCTTTCTGTGTTCATTAAATGATCAATCTTTCTTCAGTGAAGCAAATTTATTTTAGTATATTGAGCATAATTTGGGAGGGTTTTTGCTTTCATATGAGACATTTCTAAAACCAATCAATTAATTTAAAGTCAGGTTATAAGCTTTTGTTTCTACAAAATGGATAAGCGACAAGACTTTTGTCAGGGACTGTAAATCAATAAAAAATACATTTTTTACATTTTATACATTCATACAGTACATCTTGCTCAAGATAAAATTTGATTTTGCAGAATATTTTCCCTTTAATTATTGTACATGCTATAAGTGATTAAAAGTCCTATGTGAATAGTCGTGTAGAGTTGTGCAGAGGATACTGTGGTCTGATGCATAAGTTTAGAACCAGGCCTGGAGACGTACATGAACACTCAACACAGTGTGGTAGAACATTCCATTCCAGCAGTTCTAAAAGTTCAAATGTGAGTATTTACTAGTATTGTTGGTGTTGCCTTCTCATCTTCTCTCACGGTCTGAAGAGCACCTGTTGCTTTCATAGCTCTGTCATGAGTTTCACTGAGTCCCTACAGGAGAGTCAAAGTATAGTGTTGTTTTATCTATGTTATCTCTGTAGTTTCCTCATCACAAACAGACCTGGAGTTGTGTTTTGTTTCATTCACACATGTTTAACACACAAATACTGCATGTTCAGGCTGAGTTCTACTCTCAAAAATACCTTAAAGCATGCACTCTTACTCTGAGCGACTCGCCTCTCATCAGATCAGGTAAGGCACTTTTCCCAGGTAGGTATTGTCCCTGTGGGGAAATTTGTCCCTTGCATTTGACCCATCCTTCAATGGGGAAACCTGTCAGGATCAGGAGGGGACCCATCTCCAGATCTTCCACCAAATTTAACATAGACAGGACTACCTCAGCTGGAGGATTTTTACTAATTATGTGTGTTTTGGGTCAGGATCTTGTTCTGAAACTTGACCTAGTAACTCTAACCCTAACCTTAATCCTAACCCAGCTTATCTCTGCAGAGATAAACAAGTTTAATGCCACACTGTGGAACATTTCAGGCAAAGCAATCTCCTTGGTGACTAGTCAGAAAAGTCCCTTAGTGCACCATAGATTATTGCACTTCTACCTACTCCTTTTGGGCTCTATATTTTAAATAGATTTTTTGTCAACCAAAAGAATTAACACTAATAACCATGCAAAAAGTCACACAATGACAATATATTTGGTATTTAATGTTTAATAAAGAAAATAATAATAGTTCTGTCCACCTCCCTCAGTACTGGGAGGCTCCAGCTGTGGGCAGTAAAATGACCCTCAAAGTCTCCATAGATGTCCAGTCATCTTTATGGTTCACAGTGAAGAAGGTTATGGTGACCAAGGCATTCAGGAAAGGCCTTGATCGCTGAACTGTAATACCTCTGTTCACCTGCAGGCCTCCTCCACTGCTACCCACCCACACCCATCCCACCCCCCCACCCCACCCCCCCTGGATCCCAGACGAGCCGTACAAAGCTGAGAACTTCCACAGGAGGCTTGGATGATAGGTTATGGAGAAACAGCTCTTCATCAGATAATGTCCAATGTTTGCCATCTCCATCTGGGAGCGGGGACTTGTTTCTTCTTTGATGGTCCACTCTTGATTTTGGAATTACTGTTTTTCTGGTACATTTCCGATCTCTTTTTCCGGGTTGGGCCATGGAGCTTAAGCTGGAAACAGTCACATGGTTGGAATTTTGAGATGGAAGTTGACCATCATTTGATAACCAGTTGTCAAATGGGACTGGAATGTCTGGTTCCTCACTATATAGACCTTCAAGAGACCAGGTATCTGAACCAGCTCTTTCACTGTCCAGAGATAGTAAGTCACAGTTGTGAATTTTAGTATCAGGTAATTCTTGATCCCATAAATTTGAGTTGAGATGTTCATCAAGGTTCTCCAGGAAATTAAAGCATGAATTGGACAACTGAGGGGCAGGTGAACCAGAACCGGTAGTGATCAGCAGCTCTGTCATGTCTGAGCTTGCAGCCACGTTTGAAGACGTGGAGCTAGAGCCTCCATCACGCTCAATGTAGCAGGGTAAGACTTGAAGTTCAACACCTTGACCTGGTCTATTGACTTCCACATCTCCATCGGACCAAACATCTTCATCTGAAAAGTGGTTGTCTAAAGAGCTTACGCTATATGCAATCACATGTTTATTTTGTGATGGAAGTTGACCGTCATTTGACAACCAATTTTCAAATGGGATTGGAATGTCTGGTTCCTCAGTGTATAGGTCTTCATGAGACCAAGTATCTGAATCAGCTCTTTCACTGGTCAAACTAGGGAAGTCGCAGTCATAGTTTTCATCACTATGTAAATCATAATCCCATGCATTTGAGCCAGAACCTTCGTCGAGGTTCTCCAGAGAGCCTGTTTCATACCAGCTTGAATTGGACAGCTGAGGGGAAAGTGAATCAGAACCATAATGCTGAGGATGATCTTTCTTTTGTTCCATACTTGTTTCCTCTTCCTCAGTCACTGTAGCTATGCCCTCAAATGGTACCTCTTGATAGGAACCACCAGTCGGACACACCTGCATTGCTTGTTCTGACTGCCTCAAATACTCTGAGCTGTCCTGGTTCTGAAGATGGGACATCGTAATGAAAGGATGCTGCAGAGCTTGTTGAGGAGTCAGTCTCAAACAAGGATCTGGGTGAAGCAGACCCTTGAGAAGGTCTACCAGGGCTTTCCTGTCCTCGTACTCTGCATCCTCCCATTTGGGATAGGCGTCCACCAGGTCATCCAGTGACTTCAATTCAGAGCCATAGCCGTCATACTCCTCAGTTTTGGTCTTTGCAACCTCCTCATATTCCTCTGATGTTCGAAGAGTCCAAGTTGTCGACCATGTCTCATCGTCCATCACCTCCTTAAAATAGAGTTTGGTGTAGATTCCATTTGCCAGCAGGTACTCGGGCGGATATCCCAGAATCTCGACCATCCTCTTGACCATCTGATAGTTACAGTCAATGGGGAATAAGAAGTATCCCAGGTAGAGGAAGGCCAGGTTGCAGCCCAAGGTGAAGACATCAATGGCTTCGTTAAACTTGTTGCCAAGCGAAACTTCTGGAGCCCTGGATCCACAGGGTTGGACCCACATGCTAGGCTTTACCTCAGACGAGTACCTGGCTTCACCAAAGTCAATCACTTTGATTCTAAACGGCTGCTCCTTCACATTGGTCAACATAATGTTATCCATTTTCATGTCTGTATGGATGACACCAAGACCTTTCAGACCTTCCAAAGTCATCAGCAGCTGTTTTGCGAGTGGTCGTAAGTCGCTTGGTGCAAGAGGTTCCCATTCTCGGCTTTGGATGAAGTCGAAAACGTTCATCTCCAGCATTTCAAATGCCAGACAGGTGAGGCCTCGGTGTTCGAACCTGCCATAGAATTTCACCAGGTTGTTGGTGTGGGAGTCCAGGACACGGAGAGCCTCCAGCATGGACACCTCTTTGTTAGCTGCTTTGATGGCGTTGGGGTCCTTCAGGATTTTGACTGCCACCATCTCCTTCGTTTGGACATCTTGGCATTTGGCTACTTTGCCAAACACGCCTTGTCCAAGAAACTCCAGCACGATGTACGTGGTGTTGTTTCCCTGCAGAGCGTGACCAATAGTGATTTCATCTATTGTCAGTGTCTCTGCCATGTCTGAGATTGCAGCCATGTTTTTCAGGCACAAAGGAGCGATTTCTGTCTCAGTGAATATCCTTACGTCCAGCACGGTCGGGGTCAACTCACTGTGTGAGAAAGTGACTGTCCTGTGTTCAGCCCACAAAAATTTGGAATGTAAATCAGTGACATCACAGAGGTTTCTATGGTGAGGAGTTATTTGTTTATTTTCGAAATTACATTAACATATTGGTGTTTCAGTGCCTTAAAATACAACTGAAATGGCACAATAAAAATATTAATAGTGAACATAAATATAACTGGTGTTGGCAGATAGCTCATCATTACCATGTGTTTTGAACGATCACATGGATAAATAAATAAATAACAAAACATGAAAACAAATAGCATTTTAAGGGTAGCCATTTATCAAGACTTGTACCCAGATAGTTATTTTTAGTACCATCTGACAGTCAAAGAACAAATGATAATGACAGTAATATTTATATATGATTTTCTTGTACAATAACTATAAACCACAACTATTTGTCCGTCTACTTTAGGTCAGCTACAGGTTTGGTGCAGTCCTCCACATTTCGTGTTGTTTGCTGGGTTACGTTAGTGCACCTGTCAATCATATTCCAGATCATGTTTGAAGGTTCTGAAATCCACATGTGAGCTGAGCGTGAGCCCTGAGGGAGAGAGAGGGACGCACACTCACATGTCAATACACACAAGTCTCCTACAGAAACACAATCAGAACCACACTTCTAAACTGCACGCTCACGCAGCAGGAATCCACAACTCTTCGTCACGTTCATATGGAAATAACATTGGGAAGTAAAAGAAATGTATAGCTATTTTCAGACATGCTTCATTTGAGAATATTTATCTTGTATCTTGATGTGAGTAGTATTCCTTTGTAGTTTTTCAGTAAAATGCAAAACAAGTCATTTATTTAAGTGCTATGCTTTCCTGGCAAATCCAGACTGACATCCCTTTGTAAAAAGTAGAGAGAACGGCCATCCATCCATCCAGTCATCTGAGTGATGCATGTGAAACAAATGAGCTCATTGTCTCCTGTCATATTGAGCTAAATCAAATGAACAGCTTTGCTTTGCTCATTGCTTCTGCACAATATTTTTCAGTCACCTGTGATATTTTTTTCCACTTCTTTTTTCCGTGAAAGCAGCCATATTTGTTTTGATAAATATCCCATGCACGTCCCTGATTGGCTAATCCACCTGTCAGTCATGCTCATCTGAACTGAAGAAGTGCGTTTTCTGAATCTCAGGTAACTCTAATTGAATAGATGTAAAATGTATAATGTTTTCCAGGTATAGCAACAACATCACCATGGAGACAAGCAGGAAACAAACCATAAAAGTTACATAGCAAATCTTTAAATAGACTAATTACACTGGGTAATATTAGAAGAATACTAATCATTGCATATCATCAGCATAAGGAAAGGGATCTGAACTAAAGTCCCCATATTTGCCACAGACAGGTGTGTGTGTGTGTGTGCCATATGCAGCCCATCATGAAGGCTCCCAAGGCCCTGGCCTGAAACGGAGAACAGGTTTTGGCCCCATCTTCTGAGTACCAGCTGGCTCCACAATGACAAATCAATTACCTCATCACCAGTGCACTCCTAATGTGCACACTGAGAACTCCCTCTGCCCCAAGCACCCGGGTCCACCCACAGCACCTGGGGTCCACCCACATCACCCGGGGGACCCGACTGGCGGCTTGGTGGCTGAGTGGCTGAGTGGTTAGCACTCTTACGTCACAGCAAGAGTCCTGGCCTTTCTGTTTGGTGTTGGCATGTCCTCCCTGTGTCTGGGTGGGTTTCCTCTGGTTTCCCCATTAACCTAAGACATGCACAACAGGTCAGATCCTCCAGCTAAGGTGATCCTGATCGACAATAGCTCAAGATCTGGAAATGGGTCCTTTGGTGCTCCTGACAGGATGTCCCACTGGCATAAGTCAAATGCAGAGGACAAACTTCCATACAGGGACAATAAAGTGTATCAACCTTAACCCCAGCCAGAGCACTGGCCCTGGTCTGGCTCTTGTTTGGTCAGTTTGGAGATGGAGAGGAGCAGGTCATGTAGAGGAGACATAGAATGAGCTGTGCTGACTCAAGAGCAGCATTTTGTGATCTTTACTGCTCCCTGATGGATAACAAGTGCACTGCAGGAGTGCAGGAATGATGGGTTATGTTTGTATTCAGTCACAAAGAAGGAAGTATTTAAATGTAAATCTTGCCTAACTCTCACAAACACATGCATTCACATGCATGAATAGTTTACCCACTGCCAACTCTCATCCCAACAGGTCATATGTGACTCACATGTTGAAGAAGTGTTGTCTAATTAGACAGAGACAGTGTGATTTTGTTTTATTTTTGCCACAAAGTTCTGCTTTTCCAACATACTATCACAAACACACCTGGAGCTGTGCTTTGTTTCATTCACACATGTTTGAGTAATCCTTTATTATTAGTCTGTTTATCTCCAAAGCTCAAAATGCTCTGTTTCACCTTGTGATGTCATGAAGTGGTAGTTTTCAAGTGAACAGCTCATTTACCTTTAGTTCAGTAGGGATGGCCAATTCCAGGGCTGAAATTATCCAAATGACTCTAGTGAGGTATATGGAGTTTGAAAACTCAGTGGAGCACTTCCTTTATTATCACATGACATCACAAGGTGGAACAGTGTGTTTTCAGTTTGAGAGAAGAACTCAGCCTAACTGCAGGGTTTGTGTGATAAACATGTGTGAATGAAATAAAACACAACTCCAGGTCTGTTTATAATGAGAAAAGAGGCGTAATAAGGTTTATTAGAATCAATAAAAACCATAAACTGAAATATGAAGTGATCATAAACACGTAGGGGAACAGAATGTTGTGCTACACCTGCTGCCTGTGCTTTTTTAACACCAAAGGACAAGTCATAGAAAGAGCACAGAAGCAGTGAGAGCGCTGGGTCAACACCAACCCATTAAAGGTACACTATACATTTTCTCATGGCGAGTCCACTACCTTCTTGTCTCCATGAAGATGTTATTTTTTCACCTGGAATGTTCTACAGTATGGCATTAAACTTATCCACCTTGCACTTATTAAATTACTGATGTTTTTTATTGCAAAGAAAAACCTTGCTGTGAACTGGGTCGCTTCTCCACAGATCTGATCCACAGCTGGGCCTGGTGGTGCTTTTGTCCACTTAGATAGTAAAGTTAACTGCTATACTGTGGATGCCAGGCAAAGCAATAACATCTCCATGGAGACAAGAAGGTCCCATAATACACTTTTAAAATGGTCATATATTTACTTTTTATTTGTTCAGCTAAAGTACCTGGCCTAAGGAAAAGTGGGTGCTCCCAGAGTGGTTGGGGATGAGTGGGTGCACTGTGCTAACCCTGGAGAGAGATTAGCACTGACAGCACAACAAAGAGGAGTTATGGTAGCACCCAGTCCTCTGCAGGCTCACAGGTGATGTACAACTGCTGTGCCCGTGCCAGAAGGATCTACATGATGTATGTGCAGCTCATGGTGCAGCTCTGCTCTGGCTCTAGTGCTAAACACATTCACCAACGCACAAAAGTCAGGCTCATGAAATGCGCCCCTGGCACAGAGGCACAGCCAATGAGCATATGGAGAGCTGCCAATGAGAGAGCGCCCCCATCCTTCACTGAGGAACTACACCAGCTCTGATTGGCTGTGCAGACTCTGGTTAAACTCAGAGGAACCTGGACCAGGTTAGGTTGACAGAGTGAGTTACTATGGTGACTGAATCACTTTTCCACAACTCCATAAACATGACCTATCTGTGTCCCTCGACACAAGACTATTTTCAGTGTTGAAATCTTCTGAAGGATTCTCTCTGATCTGAACTACCTAAACCCCAGCACCTGCAGCCAGTCATGAGTACCTGTTACTCCACCTGCTGACCACTTAAGGCCGGTTTATAGTTCTGCATCAGATCTGCGCAGATGTGCTGTACAGCTCTTTGATGCACATGAGAACCAATCAGAAAGTTCCCTGATGCACATGAGAACCAATCAGAAAGCTTGCGGTGTTTGCCGTGTCATGTACAGTCCCTGACAAAAGTCTTGTCGCTTATCCATTTTGTAGAAACAAAAGCTTATAACCTGACTTTAAATTAATCGATTGGTTTTAGAAATGTCTCATATGAAAGCTAAAACCCTCCCAAATTATGCTCAATATACTAAAATAAATTTGCTTCACTGAAGAAAGATTGATCATTTAATGAACACAGAAAGGTCAGATTTTGGCAAGACAAAAGTCTTGTCGCCTTGTCATATGATGCACCCAATCCTAGATTACAGCCTCACCTGTGATCAGTTACTGATCAGTCAATTAGTGGGTGTGTATAAAAAGAACCCCAGCACACCAGACCTTCACATCAACTGCAACCTGACCTCTGACAACATGCCTAAGATCCACCCTGAGACCAAAGCGTTAATTATCAAGAGGCTGAAGACCAGATCCACTGCTGAGGTGGCTGACACCTTCAATGTGTCTCAGCGTCAAGTACAAAGAATAAGAAAAAGATCTGAAAAGACTGGAGATGTTTTTGACAAGCCCAGGTCCGGCAGACCCCGCAAGACAACTGCTCGGGAGGACTGTTTGTTGATTCGAAGATCCAAAGCCAGCCCCTTTTCCACTGCAGCAGAGCTCCACCAGGCCTGGTCACCTCAAGTCCCTGTGTCAACCAGAACAGTTTGTAGAATTCTGTCTCGAAATGGCCTCCATGGTCGAATCAGTGCACAGAAACCAGCACTAAACAAAAGGCAATTAAAAAACCGTGTGGCATTTGCCAAGGCCCACAGCCTGCTAAAAGGATGGACACTGGAAAAGTGGCAGAAGGTGGATTTCTCAGATGAATCCTCGGTTGAATTACATCACAGCCGCCGCAACTATTGCAGGAGACCTACTGGAGCCCGCATGGATCCAAGATTCACCCAGAAAACAGTTAAGTTTGGTGGCGGAAAAATCATGGTCTGGGGTTACATCCAGTATGGGGGTGTGCGAGACATTTGCAGGGTGGAAGGCAATATCAATAGCCTAAAATATCAAGAAGTATTAGCTACCTCTTACATTCCCAACCATAAAAGGGGTCAAATTTTGCAGCAGGATGGTGCTCCATCGCATACTTCTATCTCTACATCAAAGTTCCTCAAGGCGAAGAAGATCAAGGTGCTCCAGGACTGGCCAGCCCAGTCACCAGACATGAACATCATTGAGCATGTCTGGGGTAGAATGAAAGAGGAAGCATGGAAGGCAAAACCAAAGAATCTTGATGAACTCTGGGAGGCATGTAAGACTGCTTTCTTTGCTATTCCTGATGACTTCATCAACAAATTGTATGAATCATTGTCAAACCGCAAGGATGCAGTCCTTCAAGCTCATGGAAGTCATACAAGATATTAAATATGGATCTCACAGCACCACTACTTAATTCACTGACGTTATGCAACATATTTTTGTATTTGAAGTAAATTATTTGTTCAATTTTCTGTAGGCGACAAGACTTTTGTCTTGCCAAAATCTGACCTTTCTGTGTTCATCAAATGATCAATCTTTCTTCAGTGAAGCAAATTTATTTTAGTATATTGAGCATAATTTGGGAGGGTTTTAGCTTTCATATGAGACATTTCTAAAACCAATCGATTAATTTAAAGTCAGGTTATAAGCTTTTGTTTCTACAAAATGGATAAGCGACAAGACTTTTGTCAGAGACTGTATGTGTGTACGTGTTGTGTACGTGTTGTGTACATGTTGTGTACGTGTTGTGTACGTGTTGTGTACGTGCACCTCAGCCAAAAAGTGACAACATGTCAAACTTCCACCTAATGCAAGAGCTGTGATTGGCTGATTGAAACAACTTGGAATAGCCAAAGTTTGGCACAGAAATGTCTGTATATGAGCCTGATATGATTGTTTATTGTCACAGTAAATAAAGAACAAATGATTCATTCAGATTAAATAGTTTGGATTCCCATTATGCACCTGGGCCCCGATGAGCTCTGCAGAAGCTCGTATGGTTCAGGTCTGTGCATAGACTGTAGAAAAAAGAGGACTAAGTGCATTCAGTGCCACTGCAGTTACAGGTGCAAATTTGGATCCAGGCTCTATATTATGAATAGGATTTTTTTGGATGGACAAAATAGCAAAAAAAAAAACAAAACAAAACAAAAAAACAACAACACCAGGATCTTGTAGAGCAGGTTAATATGAACATTTTCAGACCAAAATGACGAGGTTCACAGCAGCAGTTACAGAGAGCGGGGCCACAGTATTCCAATGTAAGTCCATGAGAGCCGCATGAGAACTTCCTGTTTGGAACGTGGGGGCTGTTCTCCTACTGGTTAAAGTAGGTACTACAATCACAACTGAACCAGAGCCTTCACCTGCACATCCAAGTTTGTCTCCTTCTCAGTATATGAACAAGCCATGGCTCATGTGAAGATCAGAACCTCCAGAATTCCCTCCCTGAGCTGCAGAGGCTGCACTAGCATTGACTCAGGATTGAATCGTCAGTACTTAAACCCCCGCACCTGCAGCCAGATCAGAGAGAGTCCTTTTAGGTTTAAACCAACTGGATTTGGACATGTTTATCTTGTTTCTGGGATTACAGGTCGTGTTTATGAAATGTAAAAACAAAGATGGCAGCGACACAGATCTGTAACTATGGGAGAACAGGACAAGGACAGATGATGTTCTGACTCACCACCTGTTGTAGGTTTCCACAAGGTAAACGGCTCTTTAAAAGGCCAAATTAAAATGAATGGTAAATGGTCACATTTCTATAGTGCTCTGCTACCTTCAAGGCTTAAAACACTTTACATAAAGGAACCCGGAACCCATTCACACACACATTCACACACACATTCACACACCAGTGTACACAGACAGAGGCCCACTGTGTTTGCTCTAAAATACTCTTTTGCTTTATGGTGAAAATCTTAAACAAAGTTGTTTTATAAAGTATAAAATCATTACAGTGAGTGTAGGCCCTGCTGGGTAAACATGCACACTCAGAGCTGATGTGTGGCCCTTACATCTGCCCTGACTCCCCCTCCTCCTCCTGCCTGGGGTCAGAGTTCTGCTCTGTGCTGGACATTAGATTAGAGCAGCTAACAAGATTCACCCACAGACCCCCCTATACCTGTCCCACCCCGTCTCCAGCTCTGTTTGTCCATTATCGTACTGAAGGGGACATACAATGCTTAGTCTGAACACTTTTCTAATGACATTACACCATGGCACCATCTTGACTTGACCTGATTAGATACAAAAAATCTATGCTCTATTTGAATTTTCTGCATGAGACTAAAAACAAACCTTCATATGAGTCTGCCTGCACTTCTGTAGGTCACAAAGGGTTGTAAAGTGTGACAGGTTAGACGACTCATTTCTCCAAAACAGAGTGAAGAGGATATTTAAGATTTTACAACAAATCTAATTTTGGTGAAAGTTTATAATTTTACTTCGTGGTTGGACAAAGGCAGCAGATATGGCATGTGTAGAGGCATGTTACCGAGCAACTATAATGTGAACAAGATTAAGTAAAACAAAATTGCACAATAGGTATGATAAGACGAATACAAATAAATGACAGCACATTTATTTTCCTGTGTTCCTCTGCATTTTAGATGGAATTGATGACAGTTGTTGACATGGGTACAGGGAATCCATAGACTGTATAAATAAATGAACATAGCAAATCCACTAGATGCCACATTCCAAATAGCAATGAGCATGGGTGAGATTTGGCTCCATCGACTCTGGCTGCAGTTCGCCTTGTATTGAGAAAACGTCACGCCTCTAACTGTTGCTGTCAGGCTCCTCATTTTGGTCATCTTAAAATGTTTGTAGTTAACCTGCTCTACATCATCCTGGGATTTTTATTTTGCCATTTTGTCTGTAAATTAATTCCTATTCCTAATATGGAACTCGGCTCCAAATTCGCTCCTGTACCTGCTCGCCTCATGAGCTTCATTTGACTGGAGCTGAATTCTGTAGATGATGTCACTCTGCCTTAGTCCACTTCTTTACTACTTGTGTTTTCCAACTGTTTTCTCTCTACTTTTCACAAACTGTCACTTAAGTGATGTAAAATCGGGGTAAATATTTACCTCGGATACTATCCCATCAACCCAAGTCAGAATTAGAAAAATATATTAAACTGTCCAATGCACTTCAAGGAAAGGAATGATTTAAAAACCTACCAAATCTTTGTGTGAAATGAACACAGCATGTCCAGTGTGGTCGTTGAATGTCCGTGTCTCCCTCTAGTGGTGTTGTTCTAACATCACAGTTTAAAATCAAACCCAAAACACGTTTCTTCAATAAACCTTTATTTATTCCTCTCCGTTTTATATCACAAAGTCTAGAATCTGTAGAAACTGTACACAAAGCAAGGCACATGAGGTCTCCACCAATTCATATGTGTGACCCCGCAACATTCAACTAACTATGTACAAGCTATTTATAACACTAGACTTTATTATCATACACTTTTTATTTAGGCTCTGCTTTAAAAACTCTAGCTGCGTTCTGAATTATAAATACGTGTAGTGCACATACATAGTGGAGGGCAGCGCAGCGATGCTACATATTTACATAGATAATACATTTCATTAGATACATTTCACACCCGAGCACCTGAGAGAGTGGCAGCTGGGTACAGTAGCTCCTGCGTTTTTTCTTGATAACATCTACCTTTTAAGGTACTCTTGTGTGCACTTTAAGTTTTGTACTTTATTTTTATTTACTCTATTTGTTCAATAAAACACTCATCATGTTTTTTGGGCATTTTTGTTGTTTTTTCTTGATTTTTGCTGGCCTCTTTGTCTCTTGCTGTGTGGCTCAGCAGTCCAGACTGCCCTTTGTGTATTCCAGAGAGCACCTTCTTTCACTCTCCAAGTCCCCAGTGCTGTTTGGAGTTAAGCCTGACATTCCTGTGGAACTACAGAGGAGGAAGCACAGAGGATGCCGCGCTGGAGTTAGAGCAAAACAGCGGAGAAGGAAATTTAGGCCTGCGGTTCCGTCAGTTCTGATGGGGAACGTAAGGTCACAGGGAAATAAGATGGACGAACTGTGTGCGCTTGTTCGGACCCAGAGGGAGTACGCTGTCAGCAGTATCATGTGCTTCACAGAGACCTGGCTTCATACAAACTTCCCGGACAACAGTGCATCTGTACCAGGCTTTAAGACAGTGCGTGCGGACAGAGACACTTTCCTTAGCGGTAAGAAGAAGGGCGGCGGGATTGCAGTTTTTGTGAACGAAAGGTGGTGTAATCCTGGTCATATTACTGCGAAGGAACGGATCTGTACACCGGACATTGAACTTATGGCCTTGGGAATACGTCCATATTATTTACCGAGGGAATTTACTTCTGTCCTGTTCATCGGAGTTTACATCCCTCCCTCAGCTGACGAAGATGCAGCGTGTGACAGGATACACACTGGGGCCGCTGGGCTGCAGTCTAAACACCCGGAGGCTTTGTTACGGATTTCTGGAGACTTCAACCATGTTTCATTGGACAGTGTTTTACCCACACTTCACCAGTATGTGGATTGTAAAACTCAGAACAATAGAACTCTGGACTTACTGTATGCCAATTCTAAGGAGGCATACAGTGCCACTTCCCTACCCCCACTGGGACGATCAGACCACAATCTGGTCCTGTTAAGGCCTCAGTACGTCCCTGCAGTAAAGAAGCAGTCTGTCACCACTAGGACTGTAAGGAAGTGGAGTCAGGAAGCCAGCGATGCCCTTCAGGACTGCTTTGAGACCACAGACTGGAATGTGCTCTGCCTGCCGCATGGGGACAACATTGACAGCATGACGGACTGTATAACGGATTACATCAACTTCTGTGAGGATACAGCCGTCCCCACACGCACTGTCCGCTGTTACCCCAATAACAAGCCCTGGATCACCAGCCAGCTGAAGGATCTACTTAATAAGAAGAAGCGGGCCTTCAACTCTGGTGATAAGGACGAGGTGAAGAGGGTGCAACAGCAGCTGAAGATCCAGCTCAGACTAGGGCAAGAAGCGTACGGGAAAAGGCTTGAGGCAAAACTCCAGCAGAATAACATCAGGGAAGTGTAGCAAGGCATGAAGGCCATTACTGGCTTCAGCCCTCGATCAAAGCTGCAGGACAATAGCCCAGACAGAGCAAACCTGCTCAATCTGCATTTCAATCGCTTCTCATCCCCTGGCACCCCCATCTCTACACCTCCCGAACGCCCAATTCACACCTCACCACAGACCACCCAGACGACCATTCATCAGCCCAACACCTCTGCTCCCACACCTGCTCCCACCCCCACGGAGGAACTCAGCTCTTTGACTTTGACACCTGCGCAGGTGAAAAGGCAGTTGGAGAAAATTCATCATAACAAGTCTCCTGGACCAGACCAAGTCAACCCCCGCATGCTGAGGACATGTGCAGCACAGCTCACTGGGATCCTGCACTCTCTCTACACACTGAGTCTGAAGCTTGAGAGGATACCGGTACTATGGAAGACCTCCTGCATTGTGCCTGTGCCCAAGAAGCCTATTCCATCTGGACTTAATGACTTCAGACCAGTGGCTTTGACATCTCATGTCATGAAAGTGTTTGAGAGACTTGTTCTGGCTCAGCTCAGACCCCTGGTGGCACCATCCCTGGATCCTCTACAGTTTGCCTATCAGTCCCACATTAGTGTGGATGATGCTGTGATCTATCTTTTGCAGCGGGCTCACTCTCACCTGGATAGTGTTAGGGGCTCTGTGAGGATATTGTTCTTCGATTTCTCCAGTGCTTTTAACACTATCCAGCCGTTTCTGATGAGTGAGAAGCTGCTCAGGATGGGTGTCAGCTCCTCCATTGTCTCCTGGATTAATGACTACTTGTCAGGCAGGCCTCAGTACGTGCGACTGGGGACAACCCTGTCTGACACGGTGGTCAGTAATGTAGGAGCTCCCCAGGGTACAGTCCTGTCTCCGTTCCTGTTCACTCTGTACACCTCTGATTTCCAGTACAGTTCCGGGTCCTGCCATCTGCAGAAGTTCTCTGATGACTCTGCAGTGGTCGGGTGTATCAGGGATGGAGAGGAGCTGGAGTACAGGACACTGATTACAAACTTTGTGGAGTGGTCCCAGGCAAACCATCTGCTCCTGAACGTTGATAAGACCAAGGAACTGGTGATTGACTTTAGGAGGAAGAGGACACCAGTGGAGCCCATTACCATCCAGGGCCAGGACGTGGAAATAGTGGACTGCTAAGTACCTTGGCGTACAGGTGAATAACAGACTTGACTGGAGGGACAACTGTAATGCTGTCTACAAGAAGGGCATGAGCAGACTCTACTTCCTGAGAAAGCTCAGGTCTTTCAGTGTGTGTAGCAAGTTACTGGAGATCTTCTACCAGTCTGTGGTGGCCAGCGCCCTGTACTTCGCTGTGGTCTGCTGGGGGGAGCGGCACCAGTAAAAGAGACATTGGTCGGATTGACAAACTGATCCGTAAAGCGGGTTACGTGATCAGCTGTGAGCTGGAGACATTTGTCACAGTGAGGGACAGGAGGTCACTGGACAAACTGCTCTCCATCATGGACACTCCTGCTCACCCACTGCACCAGACTATAGAGGGACAGAGGAGCTCATTCTCCAACAGGCTCCTTCAGCTCCGCTCAAACAGTGAGAGATTCAGGACTACATTCATACCATACGCCATTCAGTTGTACAACAACTCACCCTTATGTAACAGATAATACTCCCTACAACTGTACTACAAGTTAATCCCAAATAACGGATTACCTCATGCCCTGTCAATCAGCATAGTATTTGCACTGTCGTTCTTGTCTCTTGTATATAGCTGTGACTATATAGTTTATTACTTATATTTCTATTTTATTTTGACTTGTACATATACATTTTTATTATTATGTCTCATCAGAAAAGTCCCTTGTTCTTTTTGAGGTTGACCTGCTTCCAGCCTGGTAAACTGTGGAACTCCTCTCGGTTCATGTCCAGGGCCCTCTGAAGAGAAACATCGAAAAACATAATATAGTCCAGAAAATGATTCATCATTAATATAACTTTAAAATATCCTACATTACACAAAATGGATTCTCAAACATACCAGGGGCTGTGTTTTGTTTCATTCACACATGTTTGAGTAATCCTTTATTATTAGTCTGTCTACATCTCCAAATCTCAAAACACTCTGTTCTACCCAGTGATGTCATGCAGTGGTAGTTTTTAAAGTTAACGGCTACTTTTTACCCTTTACCCTAGTTCAGTAGAGATTGGCGGTTCCTGGGCTGAAATCATCCAAATGATTCTAGTGGAGGTGTAAAAACACAGTGGAGCACTTCTACACATGACATCCCAAGGTGGAGCAGAGTGTTTTCTGTTTGACAGAAGAACTCATCCTAAATCTGCAGGGTTTGTGTGTTAAACGTGTGTGAATGAAACAAAACACAACACAACTCCAGGTCTGTTTGTGATGAGAACATAACATAAGAAAATAGCATAATAACACAATGATTATGATAATGACACATTTTCCTATGGCGACAATAAAGTGTACCTTAACCTTAGTAATGTCCCCAAAAAAGCTACGAAACAAGATTCTACCTGAGTTTAGTATGAGAACTAATTCTTGTGTCATCAATATACAGAATCACATTGAATCACGCACTGCATCTTATAATCCTCATCCTTTACCCCTAATCTCTTATCCCTCACATATTTGCAGTTAACTGAAATATAAACTGAAATCTCTAGACACCATTACATTAGGATGAATCTACGCACATTTGTGACTTTTGAAGGGCCTAGAAGAGTAAAGGTTGTATGAAATCAAATGATGGATTGTACTTGGAAGTCGTGGTCAGACAGGTAGAGCTCCAGGCGCAGGGGGTCCACTCCCTCGGGCAGCGGCCGGGACAGGAGCTCCGACAGCGGGTATATGCTCTGACAGAGGCGGGCCAGGACGTCCTCCACCAGGATGATCTGGTTACACACCTCTGCCTCCTGTAACAGAGCCACATGGAGGTCAGAGAGAGACATGATGCTTTGCTTTTGAGAACACACTCATTCAAACAGGAAGAGTACATTTCCCTCAGGCTGAGCTCTCAAGGTTCACATCAGTGCTGTCCCACTCCTCTGCTCCCCTCTCACTGCCACCTCAGGTCTGAACCACTACCTCCTCCCCATTTCAGAACCTTCATTGCTGGCTCTATTCACAGTCTCATTAGTGATGTTGGCCTCACCCTCTCTGTGATCTCAGCGATGTCCTCTCTGTGCTCCCAGCTGGGGAACATGTTGGTGAAGGTCAGAGGCTCCAGACCAGCGTGGATCAGGTAGGCTTTAGGAGGCTTCTTCTCATTCTTCCCTAAAACAGACACACAAAACATAGATGGGAATACAACAATGCAGAGAACATATTTCTTTGCCTAAACTTAAAGCAGGGGTGTTTTTGAATAAAGGAACTATATGTAGCCTGTGCTTTTGATGGTTGGATGATTGGTGCAGGTGCTGGGGTTTAGATAGTGACCATTCACATCAGAGAGGCATTTTAGGTTTAAAACAACTGGATTTCAGCATTGAAACTGGCAACCCAAATGAGAGAGTCATGTGAGGCTCATTCTGCTTTCTGATTGGACAATCATCTTGAGAAATAAAACACCAAATAAGATAAGATAAGATAAGATAAGATAAGACTTTATTGATCTCACAGAGGAGAAATTCACTTGTGACAGAAGCTCACAGTCAGGGGACAGTATAGTGCAAAAAGTTGTGAAAAATTGTGCAAACACTCAGAACAATAAGTAAATAAAAAATAAAATCACAATAAATATTAACATATTTACAACATCAGGTAGCTCTTATGTACAGGGAGTGAAAGAAATGTAAATATATAATAAAACATATCTCTTATATAATATATATATATGTAAAAGAATACAAATATACAAATATATAAATATATAATCTGAGGACAGTGGAGGCGGTTACTGATAAGGTGACATGGTTACAGGTTATTGCACTGGTTATTGCACAGGTTATTGCACTGGTTATTGCACAGGTTATTGTAAGTGTTAAACAGTGGAGTTGTACAGTCTGACAGCAGCAAAATTATATATTTAAAAAAATGCCCATCATATCCAGTGTTTTTGTATGTAAGAATAAATATAAGATTAACATGTTCAAATCAAACATATAGGTCATGTTCAAGGAATTTAAAATCAAAACATTACACAGAGCTGAAAGTGTCTAACCTTGACAGTAGTGCAGCACAGTCTCCATGGCACACTTGCGGTCTGAGTCCCAGCGGATCCGGGCTGAGCCGGTCTCAGAGTCCTGAGGCCACCAGCCCTGCCACAGGTACACCTCATGATGGTTATCCACCAGGAACAGGGCTGAGAGGAACAAAGAAACATCAAGCACTGTACACTTACATATCATCCTCTTCTCCTCTGACCCTCTCCTCTGCTCCTCTGACCCTCTCCTCTGCTCCTCTGACCCTCTCCTCTGCTCCTGTGCTTCGTCTGACTCTTCTGAATCCTCTGCTCTCACTTCCTCTACACCTCCTCCTCACGTTCTGATCCTTGAGTTTATAGATTACAGTGTGTGGTACCTGGCTGCTGGGCGGTGTACAGCTCCTCCTGGAGGAAGGGCATGGCATTGACCTGCTGGGGCTCTCTGGCTGGGTACAGCAGCTCCACAGCGGTGAAGTGTCCAGAGCTGGAGCTGAGCTGGAACAGGCGTGGGGTGAAGTTAAAGCGGCCTGGGTCTGAGGAACACAGAAGAGAGATGCAATTTCCCACTTAACATAAGAGTAAAGTGACAAAAACACACAGTGCTTAGAATATTGTAATCACATTTTTCAAAGCTGCTTTATTTATGCCAAATTTGATACATCATAATATTTGGATAGCAATTCTATTTAACTGTGATCAACCATATCTAATAAAAATGTAGTAAAATTTAAGTTTAAAAAGAGAAAAGTTGCTTCAGTAGTATTTTGGAATATGAGTAATTATGTGAAATGTATTGGGTATGCATGCACAGACCAGCTGATTGTCTGTATAGATTATTTGTATAGAAAAAGCCCTCTGGCTTATTTTTCTCCATTGTGCCAGCAGAGGGCACACCAGATTCAGTTTTATTGTCATTGTCAATAAGCAAAATTCACAAACTGGGAAATTGTTTTGGTGTTTAGCATCAAAACCAGTCCAAAATCCCGGTTTATAAATGATTCAAGCGCTGACATGAGCAGGAGTCACTGACGTACGGACTCAAATCGGTCGTGGAACAAACAAATACAACAGTCTGTTCAGAAACAGTGATCTGCTTTGATGAAGTTATAATGAGAACATTAACCTAAACCCTACGAGTGTGGTTATGGTTAAATCTTATGCAGCGGCCGTGGTCTGATATCGTTTCATATAGTGTGTGTGTGTGTACAAGTTTTATACAGAGGAGAGAGGTCTGATACTGGATCTGTGTGTCTGTGTGTGTATATTATGTGTATATGTGTGTGTGTATGAGTCTTATACAGAGGAGGGACGTCTGACCCTGGAGCATGCAGTCGTAGGCCTTCCTGTCCCTTCGGCCCAGCGCGACACAGAAGCCCCCAGGCTCCGTCCCCTCCTCACACTCCAGGATGGTGACACGGCTGCTGCTGTGGAGGCCTGTCTCCAGAGGGCAGCTGCACACGCGCACACACACAGAGGGTCATACACTTTGGGCAATACTGTGATCACACATTATGAAATAGCAGAGAGTATCAAATTGCAAGCTTCTCCTTTGGGTGCATTCTTTAACAGAATAACTCTTAAGAGATCTAAAGAAGAAAAAATAAAAGGAAAGTCATTTTCCAAGCACAAGTACACCCTGTGGTTAAATTTAATGTCATCACATTTTTGCAAAACCAAGATTTAGGAAGCCTATGTAAAGTTTCAGTTGTCTAATAGTTTGGTTACTGTTCAAGTACAAACACAATCACATGACCACTATTTGATGTGATTGGCTGCTTTTTGCCTGCACTCACTGTTCTTTGATGTGATTGGCTGCTTTTTGCCTGCACTCACTGTTCTTTGATGTGATTGGCTGCTGTCCGGGACACCTCTCTGGTATGGGGCTGGGACTTGCAGCCGTGCCACAGGTAGATGAGGGACTGGCTGACGCTGAGCAGGAGCATGGAAACCCTAGAGCGCAGGCTACTGCAGTGACACGTCACCTCCAGCAGGTGGCCCTCCTCTGGCACTTCTCCACGCACACAGTACAGACGCCACGAGTCTGAGCACACAGGGACAGCAGGCACTAAACTACCACTGCATCATAGACTACTCAGAAATGTGTTTAGTAATATGTTCCATTAGATGGACCAATCAGAGTACAGTATTCTGAATACTTTCACTTTGAAATGACAAATAAACAAGGCAGACGATTAAAACAATTTATGTTTGGTTTGTTTTGCATGTATGAATCATTTATTAGAAGAGGAAAAGTCACAAAACAGTCACCACAAGAGCAGTGTTTTCCATTTTTCTCATTAATACAGTGCAGTTTGAAGCCTGGTTTTAGGAAAGTAACTATATTTTGCATACCACCAAATGAAAGAGTAACTCTACTAGAATACAAAATGAATAACAGGTACTTTTGGTATTCATTTACTTCCCAACTCTGACTCTATTTTATGATTAACAACTTTCATAGCATACATCAGCCTTCTTGAAACAACTGTGCAATCTGTTGACAATAATTTCTCGTTTAAAAATGTTTAAAAGGTTCAAAATTTGAATCAGTTTGTTCAGCTGCGCCTAATATCAAGCCAATGGATACTGGTTTCTGTTCCTTAATAAACTAAATAGTGCCTTACTGTGTGCTGTGTCCTGGTCCTCCTCTCTCCTCCCAGAATGCACCACCATGCCCCCTTTAAAACACTGCAGGAAACAGGGCGGCTCTTTGCCCTGCTGCACCTGAACCTGTACACACAACAATAACATGGGTCATGCTTCTATACAGACAGGGAGAGAGAGAGAGATCACATCTTATACAATAACACACAATAAGAACACAACTTAAAAAAGCAGTGTTCCCTCTAGTATGGATTTTTAATAGGCTATACCACCTCTCCCATAGTTAAGCTACTGCACTGCACTGGCTGTGTGTCCGTACTGACCTGAGCCCCTCTCTCCTGGTCGTGCCTGTACTGACCTGAGCCCCTCTCTCCTGGTCGTGTCCGTACTGACCCGAGCCCCTCTCTCCTGGTCGTGTCCGTACTGACCCGAGCCCCTCTCTCCTGGTCGTGTCCGTACTGACCCGAGCCCCTCTCTCCTGGTCGTGTCCGTACTGACCCGAGCCCCTCTCTCCTGGTCGTGTCCGTACTGACCCGAGCCCCTCTCTCCTGGTCGTGTTTGTACTGACCCGAGCCCCTCTCTCCTGGTCGTGTTTGTACTGACCCGAGCCCCTCTCTCCTGGTCGTGTTTGTACTGACCTGAGCCCCTCTCTCCTGGTCCAGCTCCACGGTCATTAGAGCAGATGTTCCCTTCTCGTTGACAGTGGAACAGCGGCCCTGCCAGAAGAAGTATGCACACTTCTCCTTCCCAGGGCCGGCAATCCTCACAGGCTCCAGGTTCTGCCACCGGCCCACTGCGCGCACACACAAGAGACACACAAGAGACACACAAGAGACACACAAGAGACACACAAGAGACACACAAGAGACACACAAGAGACACACAAGAGACACACGGTTATCCATTAGCCTACATAGCAGGTGCACTGTTGCAGGATTTGAGTTCGCAAATGCACAAAAATCCATCTTGAAAAGGTCTCAAAATATGTTCCACAATATCTTAGTAAATTAGAAAATATTGTTTGTAATAAATAAATAAATACTTGGATTTGCTGATGAAAGACTTTGTAGTACTGACCTGTGGTGTGTGTGTGTGTGTGTAGTACTGACCTGTGGTGTGTGTGTGTGTGTGTAGTACTGACCTGTGGTGTGTGTGTGTGTGTGTAGTACTGACCTGTGGCGTGTGTGTGTGTGTGTAGTACTGACCTGTGGCGTGTGTGTGTGTGTGTAGTACTGACCTGTGGCGTGTGTGTGTGTGTGTAGTACTGACCTGTGGCGTGTGTGTGTGTGTGTAGTACTGACCTGTGGCGTGTGTGTGTGTGTGTAGTACTGACCTGTGGCGTGTGTGTGTGTGTGTAGTACTGACCTGTGGCGTGTGTGTGTGTGTGTAGTACTGACCTGTGGCGTGTGTGTGTGTGTGTAGTACTGACCTGTGGCGTGTGTGTGTGTGTGTAGTACTGACCTGTGGCGTGTGTGTGTGTGTGTAGTACTGACCTGTGGCGTGTGTGTGTGTGTGTAGTACTGACCTGTGGCGTGTGTGTGTGTGTGTAGTACTGACCTGTGGCGTGTGTGTGTGTGTGTAGTACTGACCTGTGGCGTGTGTGTGTGTGTGTGTGTAGTACTGACCTGTGGTGTGTGTGTGTGTGTGTGTGTAGTACTGACCTGTGGTGTGTGTGTGTGTGTGTGTGTAGTACTGACCTGTGGTGTGTGTGTGTGTGTGTGTGTAGTACTGACCTGTGGTGTGTGTGTGTGTGTGTGTGTAGTACTGACCTGTGGTGTGTGTGTGTGTGTGTGTGTAGTACTGACCTGTGGTGTGTGTGTGTGTGTGTGTGTAGTACTGACCTGTGGTGTGTGTGTGTGTGTAGTACTGACCTGTGGTGTGTGTGTGTGTGTGTGTGTAGTACTGACCTGTGGTGTGTGTGTGTGTGTGTGTGTAGTACTGACCTGTGGTGTGTGTGTGTGTGTGGTACTGACCTGTGGTGTGTGTGTGTGTGTGGTACTGACCTGTGGTGTGTGTGTGTGTGTGTAGTACTGACCTGTGGTGTGTGTGTGTGTGTGTGTGTAGTACTGACCTGTGGTGTGTGTGTGTGTGTGTGTGTGTAGTACTGACCTGTGGTGTGTGTGTGTGTGTGTAGTACTGACCTGTGGTGTGTGTGTGTGTGTGTGTAGTACTGACCTGTGGTGTGTGTGTGTAGTACTGACCTGTGGTGTGTGTGTGTAGTACTGACCTGTGGTGTGTGTGTGTAGTACTGACCTGTGGTGTGTGTGTGTAGTACTGACCTGTGGTGTGTGTGTGTAGTACTGACCTGTGGTGTGTGTGTGTAGTACTGACCTGTGGTGTGTGTGTGTAGTACTGACCTGTGGTGTGTGTGTGTAGTACTGACCTGTGGTGTGTGTGTGTAGTACTGACCTGTGGTGTGTGTGTGTGTGTGTGTAGTACTGACCTGTGGTGTGTGTGTGTGTGTGTGTGTGTAGTACTGACCTGTGGCGTGTGTGTGTGTGTGTAGTACTGACCTGTGGTGTGTGTGTGTGTGTGTGTGTGTGTAGTACTGACCTGTGGTGTGTGTGTGTGTGTGTGTAGTACTGACCTGTGGTGTGTGTGTGTGTGTGTGTAGTACTGACCTGTGGTGTGTGTGTGTGTGTGTAGTACTGACCTGTGGTGTGTGTGTGTGTGTGTGTGTAGTACTGACCTGTGGTGTGTGTGTGTGTGTGGTACTGACCTGTGGTGTGTGTGTGTGTGTGTAGTACTGACCTGTGGTGTGTGTGTGTGTGTGTGTGTAGTACTGACCTGTGGTGTGTGTGTGTGTGTGTGTGTGTAGTACTGACCTGTGGTGTGTGTGTGTGTGTGTAGTACTGACCTGTGGTGTGTGTGTGTGTGTGTGTAGTACTGACCTGTGGTGTGTGTGTGTAGTACTGACCTGTGGTGTGTGTGTGTAGTACTGACCTGTGGTGTGTGTGTGTAGTACTGACCTGTGGTGTGTGTGTGTAGTACTGACCTGTGGTGTGTGTGTGTAGTACTGACCTGTGGTGTGTGTGTGTAGTACTGACCTGTGGTGTGTGTGTGTAGTACTGACCTGTGGTGTGTGTGTGTAGTACTGACCTGTGGTGTGTGTGTGTGTGTGTGTAGTACTGACCTGTGGTGTGTGTGTGTGTGTGTGTGTGTGTGTGTGTGTAGTACTGACCTGTGGTGTGTGTGTGTGTGTGTGTGTGTAGTACTGACCTGTGGTGTGTGTGTGTGTGTAGTACTGACCTGTGGTGTGTGTGTGTGTGTGTGTAGTACTGACCTGTGGTGTGTGTGTGTGTGTGTAGTACTGACCTGTGGTGTGTGTGTGTGTGTGTAGTACTGACCTGTGGTGTGTGTGTGTGTGTGTGTGTGTGTGTAGTACTGACCTGTGGTGTGTGTGTGTGTAGTACTGACCTGTGGTGTGTGTGTGTGTGTAGTACTGACCTGTGGTGTGTGTGTGTGTGTAGTACTGACCTGTGGTGTGTGTGTGTGTGTGTAGTACTGACCTGTGGTGTGTGTGTGTGTGTGTAGTACTGACCTGTGGTGTGTGTGTGTGTGTAGTACTGACCTGTGGTGTGTGTGTGTGTGTAGTACTGACCTGTGGTGTGTGTGTGTGTGTAGTACTGACCTGTGGTGTGTGTGTGTGTGTAGTACTGACCTGTGGTGTGTGTGTGTGTGTAGTACTGACCTGTGGTGTGTGTGTGTGTGTAGTACTGACCTGTGGTGTGTGTGTGTAGTACTGACCTGTGGTGTGTGTGTGTGTGTAGTACTGACCTGTGGTGTGTGTGTGTGTGTAGTACTGACCTGTGGTGTGTGTGTGTGTGTAGTACTGACCTGTGGTGTGTGTGTGTGTGTAGTACTGACCTGTGGTGTGTGTGTGTGTGTAGTACTGACCTGTGGTGTGTGTGTGTGTGTAGTACTGACCTGTGGTGTGTGTGTGTGTGTAGTACTGACCTGTGGTGTGTGTGTGTGTGTAGTACTGACCTGTGGTGTGTGTGTGTGTGTGTGTGTGTAGTACTGACCTGTGGTGTGTGTGTGTGTGTGTGTGTGTAGTACTGACCTGTGGTGTGTGTGTGTGTGTGTGTGTGTAGTACTGACCTGTGGTGTGTGTGTGTGTGTGTGTGTGTAGTACTGACCTGTGGTGTGTGTGTGTGTGTGTGTGTGTAGTACTGACCTGTGGTGTGTGTGTGTGTGTGTGTGTGTAGTACTGACCTGTGGTGTGTGTGTGTGTGTGTGTGTGTAGTACTGACCTGTGGTGTGTGTGTGTGTGTGTGTGTGTAGTACTGACCTGTGGTGTGTGTGTGTGTGTGTGTGTGTAGTACTGACCTGTGGTGTGTGTGTGTGTGTGTGTGTGTAGTACTGACCTGTGGTGTGTGTGTGTGTGTGTGTGTGTAGTACTGACCTGTGGTGTGTGTGTGTGTGTGTGTGTGTAGTACTGACCTGTGGTGTGTGTGTGTGTGTGTGTGTGTAGTACTGACCTGTGGTGTGTGTGTGTGTGTGTGTGTGTAGTACTGACCTGTGGTGTGTGTGTGTGTGTGTGTGTGTAGTACTGACCTGTGGTGTGTGTGTGTGTGTGTGTGTGTAGTACTGACCTGTGGTGTGTGTGTGTGTGTGTGTGTGTAGTACTGACCTGTGGTGTGTGTGTGTGTGTGTGTGTGTAGTACTGACCTGTGGTGTGTGTGTGTGTGTGTGTGTGTAGTACTGACCTGTGGTGTGTGTGTGTGTGTGTGTGTGTAGTACTGACCTGTGGTGTGTGTGTGTGTGTGTGTGTGTAGTACTGACCTGTGGTGTGTGTGTGTGTGTGTGTGTGTAGTACTGACCTGTGGTGTGTGTGTGTGTGTGTGTGTGTGTAGTACTGACCTGTGGTGTGTGTGTGTGTGTGTGTGTGTAGTACTGACCTGTGGTGTGTGTGTGTGTGTGTGTGTGTAGTACTGACCTGTGGTGTGTGTGTGTGTGTGTGTGTGTAGTACTGACCTGTGGTGTGTGTGTGTGTGTGTGTGTGTAGTACTGACCTGTGGTGTGTGTGTGTGTGTGTAGTACTGACCTGTGGTGTGTGTGTGTGTGTGTAGTACTGACCTGTGGTGTGTGTGTGTGTGTGTGTGTAGTACTGACCTGTGGTGTGTGTGTGTGTGTGTGTGTGTAGTACTGACCTGTGGTGTGTGTGTGTGTGTGTGTAGTACTGACCTGTGGTGTGTGTGTGTGTGTGTGTAGTACTGACCTGTGGTGTGTGTGTGTAGTACTGACCTGTGGTGTGTGTGTGTAGTACTGACCTGTGGTGTGTGTGTGTAGTACTGACCTGTGGTGTGTGTGTGTAGTACTGACCTGTGGTGTGTGTGTGTAGTACTGACCTGTGGTGTGTGTGTGTAGTACTGACCTGTGGTGTGTGTGTGTAGTACTGACCTGTGGTGTGTGTGTGTAGTACTGACCTGTGGTGTGTGTGTGTAGTACTGACCTGTGGTGTGTGTGTGTGTGTGTGTAGTACTGACCTGTGGTGTGTGTGTGTGTGTGTGTGTGTAGTACTGACCTGTGGCGTGTGTGTGTGTGTGTAGTACTGACCTGTGGTGTGTGTGTGTGTGTGTGTGTGTGTAGTACTGACCTGTGGTGTGTGTGTGTGTGTGTGTAGTACTGACCTGTGGTGTGTGTGTGTGTGTGTGTAGTACTGACCTGTGGTGTGTGTGTGTGTGTGTAGTACTGACCTGTGGTGTGTGTGTGTGTGTGTGTGTAGTACTGACCTGTGGTGTGTGTGTGTGTGTGGTACTGACCTGTGGTGTGTGTGTGTGTGTGTAGTACTGACCTGTGGTGTGTGTGTGTGTGTGTGTGTAGTACTGACCTGTGGTGTGTGTGTGTAGTACTGACCTGTGGTGTGTGTGTGTAGTACTGACCTGTGGTGTGTGTGTGTAGTACTGACCTGTGGTGTGTGTGTGTAGTACTGACCTGTGGTGTGTGTGTGTAGTACTGACCTGTGGTGTGTGTGTGTAGTACTGACCTGTGGTGTGTGTGTGTAGTACTGACCTGTGGTGTGTGTGTGTAGTACTGACCTGTGGTGTGTGTGTGTGTGTGTGTGTGTAGTACTGACCTGTGGTGTGTGTGTGTGTGTGTGTGTGTAGTACTGACCTGTGGCGTGTGTGTGTGTGTGTAGTACTGACCTGTGGTGTGTGTGTGTGTGTGTGTGTAGTACTGACCTGTGGTGTGTGTGTGTGTGTAGTACTGACCTGTGGTGTGTGTGTGTGTGTAGTACTGACCTGTGGTGTGTGTGTGTGTGTGTAGTACTGACCTGTGGTGTGTGTGTGTGTGTGTAGTACTGACCTGTGGTGTGTGTGTGTGTGTGTAGTACTGACCTGTGGTGTGTGTGTGTGTGTGTAGTACTGACCTGTGGTGTGTGTGTGTGTGTGTGTAGTGTGTGTGTAGTAGTGATGTGTGGTGTGTGTGTGTGTAGTACTGACCTGTGGTGTGTGTGTGTGTAGTACTGACCTGTGTGTGTGTGTGTGTGTGTAGTACTGACCTGTGGTGTGTGTGTGTGTGTGTAGTACTGACCTGTGGTGTGTGTGTGTGTGTGTAGTACTGACCTGTGTGTGTGTGTGTGTGTGTGTAGTACTGACCTGTGGTGTGTGTGTGTGTGTGTAGTACTGACCTGTGGTGTGTGTGTGTGTGTAGTACTGACCTGTGGTGTGTGTGTGTGTGTAGTACTGACCTGTGGTGTGTGTGTGTGTGTAGTACTGACCTGTGGTGTGTGTGTGTAGTACTGACCTGTGGTGTGTGTGTGTAGTACTGACCTGTGGTGTGTGTGTGTAGTACTGACCTGTGGTGTGTGTGTGTGTGTAGTACTGACCTGTGGTGTGTGTGTGTGTGTAGTACTGACCTGTGGTGTGTGTGTGTGTGTAGTACTGACCTGTGGTGTGTGTGTGTGTGTAGTACTGACCTGTGGTGTGTGTGTGTGTGTAGTACTGACCTGTGGTGTGTGTGTGTGTGTAGTACTGACCTGTGGTGTGTGTGTGTGTGTAGTACTGACCTGTGGTGTGTGTGTGTGTGTGTGTGTGTAGTACTGACCTGTGGTGTGTGTGTGTGTGTGTGTGTGTAGTACTGACCTGTGGTGTGTGTGTGTGTGTGTGTGTGTAGTACTGACCTGTGGTGTGTGTGTGTGTGTGTGTGTGTAGTACTGACCTGTGGTGTGTGTGTGTGTGTGTGTGTGTAGTACTGACCTGTGGTGTGTGTGTGTGTGTGTGTGTGTAGTACTGACCTGTGGTGTGTGTGTGTGTGTGTGTGTGTAGTACTGACCTGTGGTGTGTGTGTGTGTGTGTGTGTGTAGTACTGACCTGTGGTGTGTGTGTGTGTGTGTGTGTGTAGTACTGACCTGTGGTGTGTGTGTGTGTGTGTGTGTGTAGTACTGACCTGTGGTGTGTGTGTGTGTGTGTGTGTGTAGTACTGACCTGTGGTGTGTGTGTGTGTGTGTGTGTGTAGTACTGACCTGTGGTGTGTGTGTGTGTGTGTGTGTGTAGTACTGACCTGTGGTGTGTGTGTGTGTGTGTGTGTGTAGTACTGACCTGTGGTGTGTGTGTGTGTGTGTGTGTGTAGTACTGACCTGTGGTGTGTGTGTGTGTGTGTGTGTGTAGTACTGACCTGTGGTGTGTGTGTGTGTGTGTGTGTGTAGTACTGACCTGTGGTGTGTGTGTGTGTGTGTGTGTGTAGTACTGACCTGTGGTGTGTGTGTGTGTGTGTGTGTGTAGTACTGACCTGTGGTGTGTGTGTGTGTGTGTGTGTGTGTAGTACTGACCTGTGGTGTGTGTGTGTGTGTGTGTGTGTAGTACTGACCTGTGGTGTGTGTGTGTGTGTGTGTGTGTAGTACTGACCTGTGGTGTGTGTGTGTGTGTGTGTGTGTAGTACTGACCTGTGGTGTGTGTGTGTGTGTGTGTGTGTAGTACTGACCTGTGGTGTGTGTGTGTGTGTGTGTGTGTAGTACTGACCTGTGGTGTGTGTGTGTGTGTGTAGTACTGACCTGTGGTGTGTGTGTGTGTGTGTAGTACTGACCTGTGGTGTGTGTGTGTGTGTGTAGTACTGACCTGTGGTGTGTGTGTGTGTGTGTAGTACTGACCTGTGGTGTGTGTGTGTGTGTGTAGTACTGACCTGTGGTGTGTGTGTGTGTGTGTAGTACTGACCTGTGGTGTGTGTGTGTGTGTGTAGTACTGACCTGTGGTGTGTGTGTGTGTGTGTAGTACTGACCTGTGGTGTGTGTGTGTGTGTGTAGTACTGACCTGTGGTGTGTGTGTGTGTGTGTAGTACTGACCTGTGGTGTGTGTGTGTGTGTGTAGTACTGACCTGTGGTGTGTGTGTGTGTGTGTGTAGTACTGACCTGTGGTGTGTGTGTGTGTGTGTAGTACTGACCTGTGGTGTGTGTGTGTGTGTGTGTAGTACTGACCTGTGGTGTGTGTGTGTGTGTGTGTGTGTAGTACTGACCTGTGGTGTGTGTGTGTGTGTGTGTGTGTAGTACTGACCTGTGGTGTGTGTGTGTGTGTGTGTAGTACTGACCTGTGGTGTGTGTGTGTGTGTGTGTAGTACTGACCTGTGGTGTGTGTGTGTGTGTGTGTGTGTAGTACTGACCTGTGGTGTGTGTGTGTGTGTGTGTGTGTAGTACTGACCTGTGGCGTGTGTGTGTGTGTGTGTGTGTAGTACTGACCTGTGGCGTGTGTGTGTGTGTGTAGTACTGACCTGTGGCGTGTGTGTGTGTGTGTAGTACTGACCTGTGGCGTGTGTGTGTGTGTGTAGTACTGACCTGTGGCGTGTGTGTGTGTGTGTAGTACTGACCTGTGGCGTTGTGTGTGTGTGTGTAGTACTGACCTGTGGTGTGTGTGTGTGTGTGTGTGTGTGTAGTACTGACCTGTGGTGTGTGTGTGTGTGTGTGTAGTACTGACCTGTGTGTGTGTGTGTGTGTGTGTGTGTAGTACTGACCTGTGGTGTGTGTGTGTGTGTGTGTGTAGTACTGACCTGTGGCGTGTGTGTGTGTGTGTGTGTGTAGTACTGACCTGTGGCTGTGTGTGTGTGTGTGTAGTACTGACCTGTGGCGTGTGTGTGTGTGTGTAGTACTGACCTGTGGCGTGTGTGTGTGTGTGTAGTACTGACCTGTGGCGTGTGTGTGTGTGTGTAGTACTGACCTGTGGCTGTGTGTGTGTGTGTGTGTAGTACTGACCTGTGGTGTGTGTGTGTGTGTGTGTAGTACTGACCTGTGGTGTGTGTGTGTGTGTGTGTAGTACTGACCTGTGGTGTGTGTGTGTGTGTGTAGTACTGACCTGTGGTGTGTGTGTGTGTGTGTGTGTGTGTGTGTAGTACTGACCTGTGGTGTGTGTGTGTGTGTGTGTGTGTGTGTAGTACTGACCTGTGGTGTGTGTGTGTGTGTGTGTGTGTAGTACTGACCTGTGGTGTGTGTGTGTGTGTGTGTAGTACTGACCTGTGGTGTGTGTGTGTGTGTGTAGTACTGACCTGTGGTGTGTGTGTGTGTGTGTAGTACTGACCTGTGGTGTGTGTGTGTGTGTGTAGTACTGACCTGTGGTGTGTGTGTGTGTGTGTAGTACTGACCTGTGGTGTGTGTGTGTGTGTGTAGTACTGACCTGTGGTGTGTGTGTGTGTAGTACTGACCTGTGGTGTGTGTGTGTGTGTGTGTGTAGTACTGACCTGTGGTGTGTGTGTGTGTGTGTAGTACTGACCTGTGGTGTGTGTGTGTGTGTAGTACTGACCTGTGGTGTGTGTGTGTGTGTGTAGTACTGACCTGTGGTGTGTGTGTGTGTGTGTGTAGTACTGACCTGTGGTGTGTGTGTGTGTGTGTAGTACTGACCTGTGGTGTGTGTGTGTGTGTGTAGTACTGACCTGTGGTGTGTGTGTGTGTGTGTAGTACTGACCTGTGGTGTGTGTGTGTGTGTGTAGTACTGACCTGTGGTGTGTGTGTGTGTGTGTAGTACTGACCTGTGGTGTGTGTGTGTGTGTGTAGTACTGACCTGTGGTGTGTGTGTGTGTGTGTAGTACTGACCTGTGGTGTGTGTGTGTGTGTGTAGTACTGACCTGTGGTGTGTGTGTGTGTGTGTAGTACTGACCTGTGGTGTGTGTGTGTGTGTGTGTAGTACTGACCTGTGGTGTGTGTGTGTGTGTAGTACTGACCTGTGGTGTGTGTGTGTGTGTAGTACTGACCTGTGGTGTGTGTGTGTGTGTGTGTGTGTAGTACTGACCTGTGGTGTGTGTGTGTGTGTGTAGTACTGACCTGTGGTGTGTGTGTGTGTGTAGTACTGACCTGTGGTGTGTGTGTGTGTGTAGTACTGACCTGTGGTGTGTGTGTGTGTGTAGTACTGACCTGTGGTGTGTGTGTGTGTGTAGTACTGACCTGTGGTGTGTGTGTGTAGTACTGACCTGTGTGTGTGTGTGTGTAGTACTGACCTGTGGTGTGTGTGTGTGTGTAGTACTGACCTGTGGTGTGTGTGTGTGTGTAGTACTGACCTGTGGTGTGTGTGTGTGTGTAGTACTGACCTGTGGTGTGTGTGTGTGTGTAGTACTGACCTGTGGTGTGTGTGTGTGTGTGTAGTACTGACCTGTGGTGTGTGTGTGTGTGTAGTACTGACCTGTGGTGTGTGTGTGTGTGTAGTACTGACCTGTGGTGTGTGTGTGTGTGTAGTACTGACCTGTGGTGTGTGTGTGTGTGTGTGTGTGTAGTACTGACCTGTGGTGTGTGTGTGTGTGTGTGTGTGTAGTACTGACCTGTGGTGTGTGTGTGTGTGTGTGTGTGTAGTACTGACCTGTGGTGTGTGTGTGTGTGTGTGTGTGTAGTACTGACCTGTGGTGTGTGTGTGTGTGTGTGTGTGTAGTACTGACCTGTGGTGTGTGTGTGTGTGTGTGTGTGTAGTACTGACCTGTGGTGTGTGTGTGTGTGTGTGTGTGTAGTACTGACCTGTGGTGTGTGTGTGTGTGTGTGTGTGTAGTACTGACCTGTGGTGTGTGTGTGTGTGTGTGTGTGTAGTACTGACCTGTGGTGTGTGTGTGTGTGTGTGTGTGTAGTACTGACCTGTGGTGTGTGTGTGTGTGTGTGTGTGTAGTACTGACCTGTGGTGTGTGTGTGTGTGTGTGTGTGTAGTACTGACCTGTGGTGTGTGTGTGTGTGTGTGTGTGTAGTACTGACCTGTGGTGTGTGTGTGTGTGTGTGTGTGTAGTACTGACCTGTGGTGTGTGTGTGTGTGTGTGTGTGTAGTACTGACCTGTGGTGTGTGTGTGTGTGTGTGTGTGTAGTACTGACCTGTGGTGTGTGTGTGTGTGTGTGTGTGTAGTACTGACCTGTGGTGTGTGTGTGTGTGTGTGTGTGTAGTACTGACCTGTGGTGTGTGTGTGTGTGTGTGTGTGTAGTACTGACCTGTGGTGTGTGTGTGTGTGTGTGTGTGTAGTACTGACCTGTGGTGTGTGTGTGTGTGTGTGTGTGTAGTACTGACCTGTGGTGTGTGTGTGTGTGTGTGTGTGTAGTACTGACCTGTGGTGTGTGTGTGTGTGTGTGTGTGTAGTACTGACCTGTGGTGTGTGTGTGTGTGTGTGTGTGTAGTACTGACCTGTGGTGTGTGTGTGTGTGTGTGTGTGTAGTACTGACCTGTGGTGTGTGTGTGTGTGTGTGTAGTACTGACCTGTGTGTGTGTGTGTGTGTGTGTAGTACTGACCTGTGGTGTGTGTGTGTGTGTGTGTGTAGTACTGACCTGTGGTGTGTGTGTGTGTGTGTGTGTGTAGTACTGACCTGTGGTGTGTGTGTGTGTGTGTAGTACTGACCTGTGGTGTGTGTGTGTGTGTGTGTAGTACTGACCTGTGGTGTGTGTGTGTAGTACTGACCTGTGGTGTGTGTGTGTAGTACTGACCTGTGGTGTGTGTGTGTAGTACTGACCTGTGGTGTGTGTGTGTAGTACTGACCTGTGGTGTGTGTGTGTAGTACTGACCTGTGGTGTGTGTGTGTAGTACTGACCTGTGGTGTGTGTGTGTAGTACTGACCTGTGGTGTGTGTGTGTAGTACTGACCTGTGGTGTGTGTGTGTAGTACTGACCTGTGGTGTGTGTGTGTGTGTGTGTAGTACTGACCTGTGGCGTGTGTGTGTGTGTGTGTGTGTAGTACTGACCTGTGGCGTGTGTGTGTGTGTGTAGTACTGACCTGTGGTGTGTGTGTGTGTGTGTGTGTGTGTAGTACTGACCTGTGGTGTGTGTGTGTGTGTGTGTAGTACTGACCTGTGGTGTGTGTGTGTGTGTGTGTAGTACTGACCTGTGGTGTGTGTGTGTGTGTGTAGTACTGACCTGTGGTGTGTGTGTGTGTGTGTGTGTAGTACTGACCTGTGGTGTGTGTGTGTGTGTGGTACTGACCTGTGGTGTGTGTGTGTGTGTGTAGTACTGACCTGTGGTGTGTGTGTGTGTGTGTGTGTAGTACTGACCTGTGGTGTGTGTGTGTAGTACTGACCTGTGGTGTGTGTGTGTAGTACTGACCTGTGGTGTGTGTGTGTAGTACTGACCTGTGGTGTGTGTGTGTAGTACTGACCTGTGGTGTGTGTGTGTAGTACTGACCTGTGGTGTGTGTGTGTAGTACTGACCTGTGGTGTGTGTGTGTAGTACTGACCTGTGGTGTGTGTGTGTAGTACTGACCTGTGGTGTGTGTGTGTGTGTGTGTAGTACTGACCTGTGGTGTGTGTGTGTGTGTGTGTGTGTAGTACTGACCTGTGGCGTGTGTGTGTGTGTGTAGTACTGACCTGTGGTGTGTGTGTGTGTGTGTGTGTAGTACTGACCTGTGGTGTGTGTGTGTGTGTAGTACTGACCTGTGGTGTGTGTGTGTGTGTAGTACTGACCTGTGGTGTGTGTGTGTGTGTGTAGTACTGACCTGTGGTGTGTGTGTGTGTGTGTAGTACTGACCTGTGGTGTGTGTGTGTGTGTGTAGTACTGACCTGTGGTGTGTGTGTGTGTGTGTAGTACTGACCTGTGGTGTGTGTGTGTGTGTGTGTGTGTGTGTAGTACTGACCTGTGGTGTGTGTGTGTGTGTAGTACTGACCTGTGGTGTGTGTGTGTGTGTAGTACTGACCTGTGGTGTGTGTGTGTGTGTGTAGTACTGACCTGTGGTGTGTGTGTGTGTGTGTAGTACTGACCTGTGGTGTGTGTGTGTGTGTGTAGTACTGACCTGTGGTGTGTGTGTGTGTGTAGTACTGACCTGTGGTGTGTGTGTGTGTGTAGTACTGACCTGTGGTGTGTGTGTGTGTGTAGTACTGACCTGTGGTGTGTGTGTGTAGTACTGACCTGTGGTGTGTGTGTGTAGTACTGACCTGTGGTGTGTGTGTGTAGTACTGACCTGTGGTGTGTGTGTGTAGTACTGACCTGTGGTGTGTGTGTGTGTGTAGTACTGACCTGTGGTGTGTGTGTGTGTGTAGTACTGACCTGTGGTGTGTGTGTGTGTGTAGTACTGACCTGTGGTGTGTGTGTGTGTGTAGTACTGACCTGTGGTGTGTGTGTGTGTGTAGTACTGACCTGTGGTGTGTGTGTGTGTGTAGTACTGACCTGTGGTGTGTGTGTGTGTGTAGTACTGACCTGTGGTGTGTGTGTGTGTGTGTGTGTGTGTAGTACTGACCTGTGGTGTGTGTGTGTGTGTGTGTGTGTAGTACTGACCTGTGGTGTGTGTGTGTGTGTGTGTGTGTAGTACTGACCTGTGGTGTGTGTGTGTGTGTGTGTGTGTAGTACTGACCTGTGGTGTGTGTGTGTGTGTGTGTGTGTAGTACTGACCTGTGGTGTGTGTGTGTGTGTGTGTGTGTAGTACTGACCTGTGGTGTGTGTGTGTGTGTGTGTGTGTAGTACTGACCTGTGGTGTGTGTGTGTGTAGTACTGACCTGTGGTGTGTGTGTGTGTGTGTGTGTGTAGTACTGACCTGTGGTGTGTGTGTGTGTGTGTGTGTGTAGTACTGACCTGTGGTGTGTGTGTGTGTGTGTGTGTGTAGTACTGACCTGTGGTGTGTGTGTGTGTGTGTGTGTGTAGTACTGACCTGTGGTGTGTGTGTGTGTGTGTGTGTGTAGTACTGACCTGTGGTGTGTGTGTGTGTGTGTGTGTGTAGTACTGACCTGTGGTGTGTGTGTGTGTGTGTGTGTGTAGTACTGACCTGTGGTGTGTGTGTGTGTGTGTGTGTGTAGTACTGACCTGTGGTGTGTGTGTGTGTGTGTGTGTGTAGTACTGACCTGTGGTGTGTGTGTGTGTGTGTGTGTGTAGTACTGACCTGTGGTGTGTGTGTGTGTGTGTGTGTGTAGTACTGACCTGTGGTGTGTGTGTGTGTGTGTGTGTGTAGTACTGACCTGTGGTGTGTGTGTGTGTGTGTGTGTGTGTAGTACTGACCTGTGGTGTGTGTGTGTGTGTGTGTGTGTAGTACTGACCTGTGGTGTGTGTGTGTGTGTGTGTGTGTAGTACTGACCTGTGGTGTGTGTGTGTGTGTGTGTGTGTAGTACTGACCTGTGGTGTGTGTGTGTGTGTGTGTGTGTAGTACTGACCTGTGGTGTGTGTGTGTGTGTGTGTGTGTAGTACTGACCTGTGGTGTGTGTGTGTGTGTGTAGTACTGACCTGTGGTGTGTGTGTGTGTGTGTAGTACTGACCTGTGGTGTGTGTGTGTGTGTGTAGTACTGACCTGTGGTGTGTGTGTGTGTGTGTAGTACTGACCTGTGGTGTGTGTGTGTGTGTGTAGTACTGACCTGTGGTGTGTGTGTGTGTGTGTAGTACTGACCTGTGGTGTGTGTGTGTGTGTGTAGTACTGACCTGTGGTGTGTGTGTGTGTGTGTAGTACTGACCTGTGGTGTGTGTGTGTGTGTGTAGTACTGACCTGTGGTGTGTGTGTGTGTGTGTAGTACTGACCTGTGGTGTGTGTGTGTGTGTGTAGTACTGACCTGTGGTGTGTGTGTGTGTGTGTGTAGTACTGACCTGTGGTGTGTGTGTGTGTGTGTAGTACTGACCTGTGGTGTGTGTGTGTGTGTGTGTAGTACTGACCTGTGGTGTGTGTGTGTGTGTGTGTGTGTAGTACTGACCTGTGGTGTGTGTGTGTGTGTGTGTGTGTAGTACTGACCTGTGGTGTGTGTGTGTGTGTGTGTAGTACTGACCTGTGGTGTGTGTGTGTGTGTGTGTAGTACTGACCTGTGGTGTGTGTGTGTGTGTGTGTGTGTAGTACTGACCTGTGGTGTGTGTGTGTGTGTGTGTGTGTAGTACTGACCTGTGGCGTGTGTGTGTGTGTGTGTGTGTAGTACTGACCTGTGGCGTGTGTGTGTGTGTGTAGTACTGACCTGTGGCGTGTGTGTGTGTGTGTAGTACTGACCTGTGGCGTGTGTGTGTGTGTGTAGTACTGACCTGTGGCGTGTGTGTGTGTGTGTAGTACTGACCTGTGGCGTGTGTGTGTGTGTGTAGTACTGACCTGTGGTGTGTGTGTGTGTGTGTGTGTGTGTAGTACTGACCTGTGGTGTGTGTGTGTGTGTGTGTAGTACTGACCTGTGGTGTGTGTGTGTGTGTGTGTGTGTAGTACTGACCTGTGGTGTGTGTGTGTGTGTGTGTGTGTAGTACTGACCTGTGGCGTGTGTGTGTGTGTGTGTGTGTAGTACTGACCTGTGGCGTGTGTGTGTGTGTGTAGTACTGACCTGTGGCGTGTGTGTGTGTGTGTAGTACTGACCTGTGGCGTGTGTGTGTGTGTGTAGTACTGACCTGTGGCGTGTGTGTGTGTGTGTAGTACTGACCTGTGGCGTGTGTGTGTGTGTGTAGTACTGACCTGTGGTGTGTGTGTGTGTGTGTGTGTGTGTAGTACTGACCTGTGGTGTGTGTGTGTGTGTGTGTAGTACTGACCTGTGGTGTGTGTGTGTGTGTGTGTAGTACTGACCTGTGGTGTGTGTGTGTGTGTGTAGTACTGACCTGTGGTGTGTGTGTGTGTGTGTGTGTGTGTGTGTAGTACTGACCTGTGGTGTGTGTGTGTGTGTGTGTGTGTGTGTAGTACTGACCTGTGGTGTGTGTGTGTGTGTGTGTGTGTAGTACTGACCTGTGGTGTGTGTGTGTGTGTGTGTAGTACTGACCTGTGGTGTGTGTGTGTGTGTGTAGTACTGACCTGTGGTGTGTGTGTGTGTGTGTAGTACTGACCTGTGGTGTGTGTGTGTGTGTGTAGTACTGACCTGTGGTGTGTGTGTGTGTGTGTAGTACTGACCTGTGGTGTGTGTGTGTGTGTGTAGTACTGACCTGTGGTGTGTGTGTGTGTAGTACTGACCTGTGGTGTGTGTGTGTGTGTGTGTGTAGTACTGACCTGTGGTGTGTGTGTGTGTGTGTAGTACTGACCTGTGGTGTGTGTGTGTGTAGTACTGACCTGTGGTGTGTGTGTGTGTGTGTAGTACTGACCTGTGGTGTGTGTGTGTGTGTGTGTAGTACTGACCTGTGGTGTGTGTGTGTGTGTGTAGTACTGACCTGTGGTGTGTGTGTGTGTGTGTAGTACTGACCTGTGGTGTGTGTGTGTGTGTGTAGTACTGACCTGTGGTGTGTGTGTGTGTGTGTAGTACTGACCTGTGGTGTGTGTGTGTGTGTGTAGTACTGACCTGTGGTGTGTGTGTGTGTGTGTAGTACTGACCTGTGGTGTGTGTGTGTGTGTGTAGTACTGACCTGTGGTGTGTGTGTGTGTGTGTAGTACTGACCTGTGGTGTGTGTGTGTGTGTGTAGTACTGACCTGTGGTGTGTGTGTGTGTGTGTAGTACTGACCTGTGGTGTGTGTGTGTGTAGTACTGACCTGTGGTGTGTGTGTGTGTAGTACTGACCTGTGGTGTGTGTGTGTGTGTGTGTGTGTAGTACTGACCTGTGGTGTGTGTGTGTGTGTGTGTGTGTGTAGTACTGACCTGTGGTGTGTGTGTGTGTAGTACTGACCTGTGGTGTGTGTGTGTGTGTGTGTGTGTGTAGTACTGACCTGTGGTGTGTGTGTGTGTGTGTGTGTGTGTAGTACTGACCTGTGGTGTGTGTGTGTGTGTGTAGTACTGACCTGTGGTGTGTGTGTGTGTGTGTGTGTGTGTAGTACTGACCTGTGGTGTGTGTGTGTGTGTGTGTGTGTGTAGTACTGACCTGTGGTGTGTGTGTGTGTGTGTGTGTAGTACTGACCTGTGGTGTGTGTGTGTGTGTGTGTGTAGTACTGACCTGTGGTGTGTGTGTGTGTGTGTGTGTGTGTAGTACTGACCTGTGGTGTGTGTGTGTGTGTGTGTAGTACTGACCTGTGGTGTGTGTGTGTGTGTGTGTAGTACTGACCTGTGGTGTGTGTGTGTGTGTGTAGTACTGACCTGTGGTGTGTGTGTGTGTGTGTGTGTGTGTGTGTAGTACTGACCTGTGGTGTGTGTGTGTGTGTGTGTGTGTGTGTAGTACTGACCTGTGGTGTGTGTGTGTGTGTGTGTGTGTAGTACTGACCTGTGGTGTGTGTGTGTGTGTGTGTAGTACTGACCTGTGGTGTGTGTGTGTGTGTGTGTAGTACTGACCTGTGGTGTGTGTGTGTGTGTGTGTAGTACTGACCTGTGGTGTGTGTGTGTGTGTGTGTAGTACTGACCTGTGGTGTGTGTGTGTGTGTGTGTGTGTGTGTGTGTGTAGTACTGACCTGTGGTGTGTGTGTGTGTGTGTGTGTGTGTGTGCGTGTGCACAGTACTGACCTGTGGTGCTGACCATGTACTTCCACTTGAGCACATAGGTGTCCCCCTCGTGGAACTGTCCAATGCTCTGCTGGGGCAGGCGGCTGTAGTCAAACTCCAGGATGTGCCACATCTCCACCCCCAGAGTGTTGATCTGATAACTCCTCCACTCCTCGCCCTCCACCAGCCCATAGCCCCGGCCCACGTTAAAGCCGTCCAGCACCGTGCCCACCGGGGCCCTGTGAGGGGGCAGCATGCGGGCCACGTTATAGGCCTGGGGCGGCTCTGACAGGGGCTGCTCCTGACCACACAAGAACACACAAGAACACACAAGAACACACAAGAACACACAAGAACACACAAGAAGAGTGTTAGGAGAGCAGACACAGCTTCAGTTTTCTCAGTTTGTAAACACAAAAGACTAGACTGTAAAAGGCTGCTGATGTGTGACATGAGCACACTAGTGTTCATGTCACACTTGTACCTTGTGTGTACTGTATGTGAGAGTTCACACTTGTACCTTGTGCCTGTGGACGTGCTCGTTCATGTTGCTGGTGGGACTGGAGTTCCTGGCCTCGCTCCAGTCATAGAACTTCTCCTTGAACAGAGTGGTCTCATTGTGCTGCGTCAGACGCCCAAACACAGCCCAGTCTGGACGGCCCTGGCCCTTCCTGCACACAAGTGTAAAATGATCTATACCCACTCTCAAATGAAATCAGTTTTAGTTCATATAAAGTGTGCACGGTTCTCACTTGGGGATGAGGCTGTTGCACTCCCCTGGGTCCAGTGGGTTGATGTCACAGTTGGAGTAGTCGAAGGTGCCGTTCCACAGGTGCTTGGCCAGTTGGAAGGCTATTTTCCTCTGGGCCAGAGTCACCTCCTTCCCATGCCAGATGTACATCTCACTGCCAAAGTCAAACACCAGCACCTGCACGAGGAGAGGGCATACGAGGTCACAAAATTTAGACCGGCTTATGGCTACCATTTACGCAAGTGAATTTTTGTATTTTAAGGTTAGTAATGTGTTTTTTTTTTTCATAGATTCAGTCTGGGTGATATAACAGACATTTTAGTGACCTGTGCTGTTATTTTATATCTAACACTGAGGACCGGACATGATCCCATTCTTGCTCACAGTCCACATGGTCTGACCTCCTTCGGGTGGAGCAGGGAGCAGCGTGGCATCTTGGCCCAGAAGTCATCGTCGGGCACCAGCTTGTCCTCCGTCAGTCTGTAGATACAGTTGGTCTCCACTATGGCCGCCTCATACAGCTCATCCTCATCTGGAGTGCCCGCGCCTGGCAACACAAGGTAATACAGTACATAAAGTAGTAGTAAGTAGATAAAATCATACATCTGCTGTTGTACTTGGCCAACAATCTGCACTATCTATACCCAAAGAATTTCTTAAAGGGAAGATATCATAAACATGATTTAACTGTGTCCCCAGGTACAAGATAAACGTGTTCAAGTCAAATAGAGCTTTTACAGATAACTGTAATGCTGATTTATTCTGAATATTAGATATGATGGCCAAATGTTTTGGTTCTCAAGATGATTATCCAATCAGAAAGCAGAATGAGCCTCACATGACTCTCTCATTTGTATTGCCAGTTTCAATGCTGAAATCCATTTGTTTTAAACCTAAAATGTCTCTCTCTGATCTGAACGGTCACTCCCTAAAGCTCAGCCCCTGCAGCCAGTCATGAATCAGTGCTAATGCAGCCTCTGCAGCTCAGGGAGGGAATTCTGGAGGTTCTGAGGCCTTTCCATATACTGACAATGAGAAGAAAAACTTGGATGTGTCCTCCATCTGCAGGTTAAGGCTCTGGCAACACAGGTTCAGATGTTACTGTAATGGCTAAATATAAAATTAAATTGTGTTATAAACATGATTTGCCAGTATTCAAAGCATTCCTTTTTAATGCCCCTCTATGCTCAATAACAGACTGACTTTTACCCACCCTTTACTACTGGTCACTCTGCCCTGCTCCATTTGAGTGACAGGCATTATATAAAAAAATATATATATAAAAAATGTGACCAAGGTTGGAAGAAAATTTTCCACTTTAAAATGGTGTTCATTTTGATTTAGTCTCATTTTTACCCTGGACTGGTCTCACTAGGTTTGAGCTGTGAAGGTGTGGAAGTGTCTCCTCACCCTGGTACGTCCCCTGTCCTCCCAGAGTCCTCCAGAAGTCTTTGGCTGAGGGGCTGTGTCCCCCGGAGCCCTCCTCCACCACCTGCACATGGCTCGCTCTGCAGCCCAGGTCTCTCTTACTCTGGATGAAATTGGCCAACTCAGACGCCTAAACAAAAGAAAATAGATATCAGTTGAAGTTTAAAATAACAATAAAATAGTCATAGAACTAGCAATGTGTCTATAAATTGAATACTACTCTGTATTTGGTCTGAGCAAACGCATTACACACAATCATCAACTGTTACAAATAAAAGACTAATTGGAAACAGTTCACAAAAGTTAACTTTCTATGGACTATGGTTTGCCTGCCCAGTTAAAACCACAAGATTTGACAAAACTTTACAAAGACAAGTGGATCTGGAGCCATGTCCCGCTTCCAAGATTTTAGAGGGTGTGATTGTCAGACGGATTAACCAATCAGAGAGATGCGTGCTCTGTTCCGATAAAAACAAACACGGTGGCTTAAGAGTAAAAAAGGAAAATAAAACAACACAGAGGACTGAGAAACAGAGCAGATTTCTGCAGAATCAATGACCAAAGCACCAGACTAATTTCTCTCAGGTAAAAAGAAGTGATAAATTGTGCTGAATGATACGAGAATTTTAAAGACATCGCTCGCATTTGAGAGACACGTGATACAGTCGTCTGGTGTGGAGGTTTGTCACGCTTTATGGTTTTATTTCAGAACCTTCTGGATTCAAACAGAATCTAGAAGGGACTAGATACTCAGGCAAACAAACGGTATCAAGGTTTCAAGTCTTCTGTGCTAGTGAACAAAAATCTACCGAAGTTGCCTTTCTAAAACGATTCAGACTACTAATCTATCTATATCTCATCTTGAGCTAGAACGCATTGCCCCACATTAGTTCTATATTAAACACTGCCAGTTGTGTATTGAAATCATGTCAGAAGTAGGCGTGCAGGACCTTGTTCTTCTCGATGACGTTGGCGAACTCTCCCATCCACACGAAGCAGTGGTGAGGCGTGAGCAGCAGGAAGCAGTCCCCACTGTTCAGGGAGGAGGCTCTGGGCTCCACCAGCCGCGTCTGCACGTGTCTGCGACCTGGGCACATGGAAGGGCCACACAGGGGTCACATCACACATAAGAGTCACACAGGGGTCAAAAGCACTGTACTGTGGTAACACATAGACACAAGTATTGAAAGCCATCTACTGTTATTCACTTGGCAGCTCTGCTAAACTGGGAAGATTTTAGGAAAGTCAGAGTCAGTCCATTTTTTCCTGTTAGCATTAGCCCGCAACAATCTGAAATTAAACTCATTTAAAAAAAAAAAAAAACAAACATCCTGATGAAAACCTTTAGTTGTTTTATTAAGTTAATAATTGAGGCTAACCATTAAGCCTCATTAAGTTTTATGTAAAATCCCTCAGTCGTCCAGGTAGAATCCATGGCAAAAAAAAGGAGAAAATTTAATTTGTCAACTGGACATAGTTTATTTGGTTGAATACGTTTCGCAGCTCATCCAAGCTGCTTCCTCAGTTCTGGTCAGACGCTGGTGGACACTGCTTTATATCTGCCTGAAGGGAGGAGCTTAATTACAATGAAAATTACTCTGAGACAACACATATTTAAATACAGTTTCAGCTGGTCACACACACACAAGTTAAGTTTCTTAACTTGTGTGTGTCCAGTAAATATCTAGTGATCTAGTAAAAAGTACATAAATATCATGAAACGCTTTATATACTTTAACATTGGGATTGGCATTACAATTGATTTGCTTATGAAGGAGCGTTCCAACTGATGAATCTCCAGGTAGCAACGGCGCCAAGCGGTCGAGTAAAAACGAGCAGAGATACAGTCCCTGACAAAAGTCTTGTCGCTTATCCATTTTGTAGAAACAAAAGCTTATAACCGGACTTTAAATTAATCGATTGGTTTTAGAAATGTCTCATATGAAAGCTAAAACTCTCCCAAATTATGCTCAATATACTAAAATAAATTTGCTTCACTGAAGAAAGATTGATCATTTAATGAACACAGAAAGGTCAGATTTTGGCAAGACAAAAGTCTTGTCGCCTACAGAAAATTGAACAAATAATTTACTTCAAATACAAAAATATGTTGCATAACGTCAGTGAATTAAGTAGTGGTGCTGTGAGATCCATATTTAAAATCTTGTATGACTTCCATGAGCTTGAAGGACTGCATCCATGCGGTTCGATAATGATTCATACAATTTGTTGATGAAGTCATCAGGAATAGCAAAGAAAGCAGTCTTACATGCCTCCCAGAGTTCATCAAGATTCTTTGGTTTTGCCTTCCATGCTTCCTCTTTCATTCTACCCCAGACATGCTCAATGATGTTCATGTCTGGTGACTGGGCTGGCCAGTCCTGGAGCACCTTGATCTTCTTCGCCTTGAGGAACTTTGATGTAGAGATAGAAGTATGCGATGGAGCACCATCCTGCTGCAAAATTTGACCCCTTTTATGGTTGGGAATGTAAGAGGTAGCTAATACTTCTTGATATTTTAGGCTATTGATATTGCCTTCCACCCTGCAAATGTCTCGCACACCCCCATACTGGATGTAACCCTAGACCATGATTTTTCCGCCACCAAACTTAACTGTTTTCTGGGTGAATCTTGGATCCATGCGGGCTCCAGTAGGTCTCCTGCAATATTTGCGGCGGCTGTGATGTAATTCAACTGAGGATTCATCTGAGAAATCCACCTTCTACCACTTTTCCAGTGTCCATCCTTTTAGCAGGCTGTGGGCCTTGGCAAATGCCACACGGTTTTTTAATTGCCTTTTGTTTAGTGCTGGTTTCTGTGCACTGATTCGACCATGGAGGCCATTTCGAGACAGAATTCTACAAACTGTTCTGGTTGACACAGGGACTTGAGGTGACCAGGCCTGGTGGAGCTCTGCTGCAGTGGAAAAGGGGCTGGCCTTGGATCTTCGAATCAACAAACGGTCCTCCCGAGCAGTTGTCTTGCGGGGTCTGCCGGACCTGGGCTTGTCAAAAACATCTCCAGTCTTTTCAGATCTTTTTCTTATTCTTTGTACTTGACGCTGAGACACATTGAAGGTGTCAGCCACCTCAGCAGTGGATCTGGTCTTCAGCCTCTTGATAATTAACGCTTTGGTCTCAGGGTGGATCTTAGGCATGTTGTCAGAGGTCAAGTTGCAGTTGATGTGAAGGTCTGGTGTGCTGGGGTTCTTTTTATACACACCCACTAATTGATTGATCAGTAACTGATCACAGGTGAGGCTGTAATCTAGGATTGGGTGCATCATATGACAAGGCGACAAGGCTTTTGTCTTGCCAAAATCTGACCTTTCTGTGTTCATTAAATGATCAATCTTTCTTCAGTGAAGCAAATTTATTTTAGTATATTGAGCATAATTTGGGAGGGTTTTAGCTTTCATATGAGACATTTCTAAAACCAATGGATTAATTTAAAGTCAGGTTATACGCTTTTGTTTCTACAAAATGGATAAGCGACAAGACTTTTGTCAGGGACTGTAGAGAATTTTGCATCTATGAATGTCTGTGTGTTCACCAAGCACTGCGCTCAGTCCCAACATCTTAATATCTGGTCCTGGTCCAACATTACAGTATGATGCATACTGTACCATGCATTAGTCTAGAACAGTGGTTCTCAGGCTGGGGCTGTGACCTTAAATCAGAGTTTAAGGTCACAGAGTTAAATCAGAGTTGGTAAATCAGAGTTGGTAAGGGTTGCCCCAGATTTGTCTGGTCAGAGGGTCAGGTCATGAAAAATATTATTTGAACAAAACTCTAAAAATTCCACACATAATAGGAAAAGCTGTGAAGAATCAAAATGCCGTATATTTGTTGAAGTTTTATCATCTGATGCATTTGTAGGGAGAAGGGCCTGACGAGTCTAAGGTACAATATCCATATCCAGCCATACATCATCTGTAGATCTGCCCTCATACTATATAGCATGAGGGTACATGTATTTTGTAAACTGTCCTGTGTATTGTGTGAGTACATTAGGGGAGTGGTACTTGAGTGTGACCCAGTGCAGTAGTAGTAGGGCTCTGATGTGGTGTGATTTAGGGCCCCAGCTGTCTGTGCAGGCCGGACCAGAATAACCTCTGTTGTGTCCCACTTTAGACTTCCTCTGAAGCACCACGGTCATCTGCCTTTCCATTCCTTTTCAGGTCTGGGTCACGCCGTGCACGCTCTCAAACATTAGACAGTTTGTGAAGTGAATGACAATATAAGCATGTATATGTAGCTCATGTATATATGAGCTAGTCAGAGTCTCAGTGTTATCCAAAATAGATAACTTTATTTTGCATTACAGCTGTGTCCTTGTTCTAGAAAACAGCTGTAATGTAGGTGGCATCTAGTGGTGTTCTGTGAAAATACATGTAATTACTAAACACTGACTTAACCACATACAGCATTAATTTTATGTCTGAAAGTCTCAAAGTTTGTGGGAGATTCACTGTATAATCAAGAAATGGACTCAGAGTTCTATAAGCCCCTGCCCGCCATCTGAAATGATGACATATTCTTGAGGATGAACCCTTCCTGTAGCACTTGGTTCATATTGTTGTGTGTGTAGCTTGGCCTCCAGTGCATGTTGAGGTGCTGTTGTGTCCAGTGTGCAGCTCTGACCTTTGACCTGCAGCAGCATGAGCTTCTTGTAGGGCACGGCGCTGTTGTTGGACACATGTTCAGAGATGTTGACACTTCTCAGGTTCACGTTACTGAAGCTCTCGGTGCTGGCCAGCCCAGCCAGGGCCACCTCTGACAGACCACTGTTCTTATTCACTGCAATGACATCATATTCAAGTGTTACAAATATGAAGTATTTCTGTACATGCATCTGCAGAGGGAGGTTTTATGAGCGCTCTGGGAGCCATACAGGAAGAGACAGACAATAACTCTAATGGTGTTAAACAGTGGCGTTTGCTCAGGACAATGAGAGGAAACAGAGCCATTTAAATGTAGGCCAGACCAATGTTTATCCTCCACTCCATTTAACTGCAACTGTATGTAGCCTGCACTTGGTTGCCAGAGCCAAAGCAGGCATAAAGGGAAATACATTGAGCTGCAGAGGCTGCACTAGCACTGATTCATGATCAGTGCTATTAATGCAGGTACTGGAGTTTTGATAGAGAAAGGCGTTTTAGCTTTAACCCAAATGGATTTCAGCAGTGAAACTGGCAACCCAAATGAGAGACTCATGTGAGGCTCATTCTGCTTTCTAATTGGATAATTGTAGAGAACCATGACACCAAATTATAACATAAATAACTTTGCCATCATCCCCATTGTTTTTGTAATTTAGAATAAATCGACGTTACAAATTGTCAGTAAAAGCCATGTTTGATTTTTTACCTCATATCTGGGGAAACGCAGGTCATGTTTATGTTCTGATTTTAAATTTAATAGTTTCTTCAACTCTTTTTATATTTTGACCTTTATTTACCAGGATGATCACACTGCCAAGCAGACAGAATGGATGATTAAAAAGTAGTTTAAGTAGTGTAATAGTATTATTCTTGCCAATAAAAACTTTAAATTGTGTATATGTGTATTACCCATGTGGCCACACTTTGCCAACAAATCTGCTCAATTTTGACTAAATGTCACAATGTCATGTCCTCTGCAGAGAACTGAGCGTCATGTTTCATTCAATTCAAAACCAGCTAACCCTGTAGTTTAGACCTCTTGATACTTTCTAAAATGCATGAGATTTTTGGATTAGTTTAGCTAATCAGATTTCAGTCTCAAATGTTAATGCACCTGGATGCGTTAACATTTACCTTGTTAATAAATTCTTAAAACATTTGCAAATCAAACACAAATTACTAGTACTAGTTGCTAAAGTTTCCATTCAATATTTGAACCCACTCTTCTCCTCCTTGATCCTCTTGCTCTCCAGCAGCCCCACGTTAAGCCTGGACTCTGTGTACTCGTGGAGGAGATCTTCTCTGGAGGCCAGGACTTTCAGAGGGTTCCTGGACGCTTGGACGTTCCTGGCTGGACGCACTGACCGTTTGTGCTGCACCATGTCTGAGGTCAACCTGAGATAAAAACACAGGATCTCAGGATTTGTAAGAATACAAGCAAATATCCTGCTTTGAGTGTGTTTAGAGTCTTCATTTAACATTTTAAATCATTATCATAACCCTAACCCTAACCCTTTAAATGTTTTTAATGCCATTTCAGGAATTTGATGATAAAAATGCTACATGTACTGTTTAAATGTATACCATAGAATACAACTGAATTAAACAATAAAATGCATAAAAAATATCTTAAGCTTTATATATTAACATTACATAAAAACAGGACAGAGTGGACAAGACAGGGTGGACAAGACAAAATGAACAAAGCGGACACCGTGGATAAAGTGGACAAGACCGAGTGAACAGGACAGAGTAGACAGAATGGAAAGGACAGGGCAGAGTGGACAAGACAGTGTGGACAGAGGAAACAGGGCAGGGTGTACACAGGGGACAGAGTGGAAAGGACAGTGTGGATAGAGTGGACATGTCATACTTGGGCTGCTGCGGGCCGAAAATGGCATCAAAGTCCTGCTCCATCTCCATGTGGTTGGCCTGGGGGAGTTCCTCCATGTGGCGGTAGAACTTCGAGAAGGTCTCATCCTCCAGACTCATCACCTCTTTGACTTTGAGCTGCGTCACTGTGATGGTGCTCTCCACTCCAGGCACTGAGCAAAAATCACAATATTGTAGAATCCCTGTATTTCAAAAGTGAGCACGAGGCCAGAATTCTATGCTGGAATTTGCTCTGTAACTGTCAGATTGTAGATTTGCTGACCTGGTTAATATATCTGTAAATACTGAATCCACATCACACATATTCTTGAAGAAAGTTTATAGAGCCAGTTCAAAACAAATAATGATACGGTTCAACATTTGTAGATCATACGTTTTGATATTTCTTTCAAAAACAGTGAATGTTCCAGTCTCCATCTGATATTTTCACATTATAAAATTTTAATGAACACAACCTATGTGCAGAGCAGGCCAGACCTTTGCTGTTGAGCTTTCCAAGGAAGTTCTCCAGTTTGTCCAGCTTCTCGTCTGTCTCCAGGTGCAGGTCAGGGACGGCCTTGATCTCTGTCCACACACAAACACTTTAGACCAGTGGTTCTCAACCTTTTTTCTTGAAGCCCCCCTTGCCTGTGTCCAAGACAAGCCAGGCCCCCCTAACCCCAAATCCTACCTGCATATACACACTAAAAGAAAAAAGTGATTAACTACAAACTTTTATTTGCAAAAATTCTTCCTTAAATGTTATCAAGTGTATCTAACACACACACACACAGTTTAATTTTTGACAGCCAAACAGAATAGGTATAGCCCATTACAACAGAAAAATAATGACTCATTGTTAAGATATATCAGTATCTATATGGCTTTCTTTTCTTCTGTGTGTCACCAGGTGTATAAAATCTTCAGAAATAACTGCAAGGACATTTAACTATAAATTACCTAGGCTGAATTACCGAGCCCGTTAGCTGACCTGAGGATTGCCTGCGCAAGTTCAGGTCAGAGGTAATAAATACCTTAATGAATTTAAATGTGGACCAAAAATATGTTTTAATTTGAATTACACCGAATTTTGATTAGGCTATTGGGTGTGTTGTTGGGATTCTATAATTTTAATGTGCACAAATATAATTTTGGTAAAGTCACAACCTCAACGCAGACGAAATTGGGCGGACCCCCTGCGATCTCTAGCGCCCCCCTTGGGGGGGCCCGGACCCAAGGTTGAGAACCACTGCTTTAGACACAGCTCTCTACAGGGCTGTGTTTACACATGTTTGAAATGTTAAGGTCTGGTAGTGGGTCTACCACCTGCACCTCTCCATGGAGATGTTTTTGCTTTGCCTGGAATGTTTCCCAGTGTGGCATTAAACTTGTCTATCTAGTTTACGTACCATAATATATGTGAACTTTAAACAAAAGAAAACAGACAGTAACTGTGGTCACACCACATTGAAGGAGCTAAGGAACTATGAAAACTAGGAAACAAAAACATACACTACTGCACATGGTATTCACAGATCAGACGAGGTTATTCAGTACAGATGGACTCTACACAGCACCATCCAACACATGAACAACATCTTAAAGAAAGAAGACAATCCACCTTCAGAATCTGCTTCCTCATCTTTAAGAAACAAACAAGACAATTGGACATTTTTAGAGAAGACTTATGCTTTGTATGAATTTAGTGTTAAACATATGTAAACGACAATATTTATCTGAAATGGCTTAACTCAAACAGATTCACTGACTTCTTATACAAAGCTGCAGAAGTGATTGGCCCCACTTAATTCACCTTAGCACGCCCACGTACTTGAACCTGTTACGCCTCTGGTGTGTACGGAAGCAAGATTTTCATTTCTGTGGTTTTATTTTTTAAAGTCTATTTGACATTTTTGAACCCTGAGTATATGACCCAGACTGGACTACTGCATTTATAGAAAAGCTGATGAGGCCTGACCTTCCTGTGGTTTGGAGATGGCCACACAGTTGTTCTTGGGTTTGGCTGGTACTGCAGACTGGAGACCACTGGGAGACGCCAGACCTGGACATACAAGACAAAAGGTATATTATAACTGCACAGATGAAATCCACAAAAAAAAGCAGTTAATTCTTATACACAATTAAAATTGAATGTAAAGAACAGCGTGTTGGGCCAACGTCTGTATCCGTGATCACGGTTTTGTCCTTCCCAGTTTGTCCTCAGTGCATCAGATGTGTCTTCTTAAACAGACTAGAGTTACAATATGACAGCAGTCAAATAAGTGTTTACACAATCATCATAAACAACTGTACATCCCAGATTATTGTCAATGTGCTTTAGTGTCAGTGAACGACCAGTATGTAAAGCTTTTCACTTTGAGAGTGGACCCAAAGAAGACTAGGGTCCACTTTAATGGGGACCCTTACATAAACAAACAACATAAAATAAAAAGATAAATGCATTATCATTTTCACACACATTAACTTATTTTGTGTGACAACTTGACTTAAAATGTACAGTATGCCTCAACAGTTAAACATCTTTATAGTGATATCACCACAATAGTGAGACAAATTGAGCTGGCGTAAATTCAGCCTGGAAGACCTAACTTCTAACATCTACTTCACCGCTTCTCTGGAGTCGACCTGCTCCTCAGCCTTCATCACCTCACTCCTATTACTCCTCTTCACTGCTCGCCAAACCTCCTCCTGTCCAATCAGCGCCCAGTCTGCCCAATTAAAACCCACTTCAGTTTGTGCCGCGCTCCACCTCCTCCCCAGCACCCCCTCAGCACCTCATCCTCTCAGGCCCTTCATCACAGTGTCTTCTGCTGAGATCTGAGCACCAAAGCTAACTCACTCAATAAAACATCTAATGCTTTATATAACTTTGCCTTTTCTGACACCAGTCTCTTGCTATTTTTGCTACTTATTTTTAAAAATTACCATTTATATTTTTGTTCATTGTTATTATATTTATTGTGACGTGTGAGCTACTGAGTCCAAATAATTTCCCTTGTGGATCGATAAAGTTTGTCCAAGTCTACTTTCTTTTTGTGTCTTTGAGTCCCTCCAGGTTAAAATTTCGGTATCGTCTGAAAAAAATCCATGTGTACAATCTCTAATTTGCAGCTTTGATAACACTAATAAATGGTGAGCGGAAACAACTATAACATGCTTACAAGTTCTGAAAACACAGAATGAAAACAGAGCGCCACAAATTGATTCTGCAAATTGTTAGTTAAAAACTAAACTTTAACATCAATTTTGTTAAGTAATTCTCCACATGAAACGTCAAATACAGGTCTTCAACATGTACTTTTCCGTTTTTCGTTTCAAAGAGCAATTTCACCTCCATAGTAATTCACTTTGGGACACTATATTGTATAATTCAATGTCCTACCAGACTAGACCAAATACTAAATATTAGCTTTTTTTGGGGGGAAATTTTTAGTTAATTCTGTGTTTTCAAAATGAGTCTTGTGTGCCGTCTACAGTTAATAACGGAGCATTTTTATTTCTTGTCAGTCTGGAAGTAAACGCCAAAAGCAAAGCTCCGATTGGCTGAGCTTGGGCGGTCCACTCCAGTTTCACTTCTGTGTGATAAAAGCTGTTCTAAAACTCTGCACGGGCCTGAAAATGAACATGGATATTAATGATGTGCTGAAATGTCCAAATGAAATGCGCTATGGACAAAATCAGGTACCCCAGCTTTAAATGCGGATGTTTTGTGGAGCTCTCTGACCTTTCTTGACCATGCGAGCTGCCACGGTGAACTGGGTGGAGTCGTTGGCGGCTCCGTGGCCCGTGCTTTTCCAGGCCTTCTCCTGGGCACAGATCAGCTGTTTCCTCTCCTGGATGGACATCTCTACAGGCTGGCCCTCTGGGTCCACCGCTGCTACATGCTGACAAACAAAAAGGATTATGGTCAATTTGATGGAATAGTTGGATAAAATTAAGTTTTAAATCTCATCTTAAGACCCACTTTTATTCTCTGACTTAACACCACGTGAGTTGTTTGGTCCTCTGTGTCTTTTATTTATTTTACTTATTTAGTACCATCTTGTGATTTTATAGTTTTGCTTTTATACTGGTTTTATTGTTTTTTTAGCAATTATATCTTTTGTTGTCTTGTCTTGATCAATGCTGCTTTGTTTGTAAAAAATAAATGTAAAATGTGCTATAAGAATAAAGCAGATTTGGATTTGAAAATTAAAGCACACGCCAAACAGACAATTTTATTTCATGATTTTGGTGAGAGAGATTTAAATAAAAAAATGAGCAAAGTGCAATGAATAAATTCTGGTGCCTAGACCCCTGGCAGGCTGCTGCTGTGGAGATGGCAGATTGCAAATGAAAGTCTTGCCTTTAAACCAGCCAAATCAAATCCTGTATACACAGTGCATACAGAGTTATGATAAGTGAAACAAGTAAACTAGTGATACTTTGCAGTGACATCATGCTGGGGGTGTTCTACATGTATGTCTATGATGAACACAATGCACACTTTAGTAAACATTGTCAAAAAAGTTTTAAAATAGTCTAAAAACTCAAGAAAAAACACAAAATGGATTTAAAGTGCACATTTTCAGGAGCCTATGTTCAATACGAGTGTTCATGGTCCTGTTTAGGAATTTGATTTTCAACAAAAAGATGAGTGACAAACTGAAAAACTAATTTTATGTGTGACAGACTTGTTTAAGAGCACAAATCAGCTCACCTTCTGTAGTTCCATCTAAGTCAGTTCTTTCTGGTCAGATGGTGTTCAAACAAAGCTCAGATTAAAGTCTAACTTGAGTAACAGAGCTTGAGACAGAGCAGAGCCTCTAGTTAGCTTCACATCCCTACGTAATGTTGACGACATCAGCTGCAAAGTATCAATAAAATGTCACAGCAAAGAATATGGGTTCAACTCCCAGACTGCCTATGGGTTTTCTGTGTGGAGTTTGTTTCTCTTAACCAACTCAAATCCTCCAGCTGAGGTAGTCCTGACCAGGAAACACTGGTTGATGGATGGGTCAAATGTGGAGGTGGAATTTCCCTCACGAAGGATCAATAAAGTGTACCTTAACCTTAGATCTGATTTTGGTGTGTTTACATGCACAAAAGAAGTCTGACCAAAAACACAAACATGCAAGTATCAACAAGCGTCAGATTCTTGTACATCAAGAAAAAAAATGCAAGAAAGAATTATGTCATAACTGATCTAACCCCACAACAAAAAAGCAGTGGTGGAAGAAGTACTCAGTTTTGTTACTTAAGTAAGGGCGCTTTCACACCTATGGTTCGATTGCTTTGGTCCGCACTAGTCAGAAAAATGTTACAATGTAGCAAACAGACGTGGGTACGGTTTGCTTTCACATATGCATAGTTCTAAACGAACCAAAATAGACCGCGAAGACCATCGTCACTGGAACCGGACTAAAAAACACGCCACTTTCAATCACCATGGAGGAACAGCTTTGCCTTGTGCTCCTGGCGCTGATCATCATACATTATTTTGTACGTGTAGGTACCGTAATTTTCTGCAATTTCGAATAATTTCGAACATGTTTCGCGGCTGCGACTCCAAAGACAACTTATAAGTTATTCGACTCGCCGACGGCGCATTGCACGCCTCTTCAGGGAGAAGAGACGTGCCCTCGCGACCGAGTAAACAGAAACATAATGCATTCCCATAATGCATTCGGTTCCGTCCAATTTGGTTTGGTTGCTTTCACACCAGATGAACCGTACCAAAGTAGGGCAGATAAAGCGATCCGAGACCACCCCTTTTTATCGGTCTCGGACCGGTTGATTTGGTGCGCACCAAAGTACCGAGATTGCATTCACACTAACGAAAACCGAACTAAGAACTTTTGGTTCGAATGGGCCATTTGGTGCGCACCAAATGCTGTCAGTGTGAAAGCACCCTAAAAGTACAGATACCGTAGCAAAAAAAATTAAAGTACCTGTTTAAAAATGTACTTAAATAAAAAGTAAAAGTAATAAAGTAATAAGCATTTTGAGCATATTTTGAGGTCTTATAAGGCTTCAAATGTAGGGATTTTAATACAGATTTGTGCTGAATTTTGTTCAGTAGAAACAACTGAATCAGTCATTTTTTTCTAGCTGTTTTTATTTGTATATTTTCGTTTGCCCAAACTACAAATGCGTTAAAAATAAACCCTCAAATTTTTCAGCGGGTGTTGAACAATTATACACACACTTTTACTTCAGTTCTGTTCCAAAATGAGTGTAGTAGAAAGTAAAGATACCTGCTCTCAGATGTAGTGTGAAGTAAAAGTATCCACTTTAAAATCTACTTAAGTACAAATATGTCAAATTTTACTTCATTACATTCCACCACTGTAAACAAGGGCTAATATTTTAAACTAATCAACATCCCAAGAACAAAATAGTGCCAAAAGGTGTGCGTCCCTGTAACAAGAGGACACAGGAGTGGACCGTGGACAATAGACAGAGTGAACATTGTAAAGTGAACATGGAGGACACAGTGGTGGACTTTTGAGGGGACATGTGGTCACCTTGCGTCTCCAGGGGTGTGGGTCCTCCGCCTGGACAGCTTTGGGACAGGGGACGTCCTACACCATGAGATGAGATGAGAGAAAGACAGGTGAGGATGGACATGAGAGGTGAAAGGTTAGATCATGAAATGTGTGCGAGTTCTGCCGCTAAAGAACATACTGACATTGGAGACTGAATAGACTTTTCAAGATGTAATTCTTGCTTTATCTGAGCCTTAAAACATCTCTCAGCACAAGGCTTTTCTGAAGTCTGTGTAGTTCAGATTATACAGTTACTGCAGTAACTTGGTGATTATGTCAGTTCTTTAAAAGGGCCATATTACGGTATTTTCTGATCTCTGTTATAATGTAGTTTCCTCATCACAAACAGACCAGGAGTTGTGTTTTGTTTCATTCACATGTTTAACACACAAACCCTGCAGATTTAGGAGTTCTTCTATCAAATGGAAAAGACTCCATCTTGTGATCTCACATGGTCATTTAGATAATTTCAGCCCTAGAATTTCCAATCTTTACGGAAAAGGGAGGTGAAAACTACCGCTTCATGACATCACATGGTGGAACAGAGCATTTTCAACTTTGGAGATGTAGACAGACTAATAATAAAGGATTACTCAAACGTGTGTGAATGAAAAAAACAAAACAAAACTCCAGATATGTTTTTGACGAGGTAACAACATTATAACATGGCTTAAAGCTCACAAGAGTCAGTCTTGTATAATATACTACTTGAATATAAATTATATCAGTTATACATTGGATTAATCGCACGGCCCTTTGCTCCAGTCAAATGCATTTCCCACACAGCCACATAATGCGTTCAGCTTTATGCACATGGCAGGGCGAGCGAGTGAGGAAACAAAAGAGGAAAGGTGATGAAGAGGAGGAGCACACTACCTGTACGAGCTGGTCAGAAGAGGAGAGGACAGGAGGCTCAGAGGACAGAGCACAGACAGGGCCCTGGACAGTGGACACACACAGAATGGGTTCATGAGTCTTGTGGGGACATTACATAGACTTACATTGATTTTCTGAAGCAAAGACATGGACTAAGACCAAACACATTAAACACATGAAAAAGTGAGTGTGAACAGACTGTGGGAAACATGCACACATTACAGCCCTTCTGACCACCACCCATCAACATGTATACAAATATATAGGATGCAACAATTGTATGTAATGCCAATAGAGAAAACTGAACTGCCCACCACCTGGTGAGTGGGCCTTACTGTTGCTGCCCCATGCCCACTGCTCACACTTTTGCCAAGGACATGATTTTGGCTGCAGCCAGTAACTGCAGTGAAGAGCAGACATTCAACCAGTTGTCTAAGCTGGAACCAGCTCAAGGTACCAGTAGAGTACCAGATTCTTTTGGGGTCAATATTTATCTAGTATTTCTTTGGTTATATGATCAGATTTGAGCTGGTTGAATTAATAATTTCTGTGACTCATTACAGATGCAAAGTGTTTCATTCTGCTGTTTATTTATTGTATAATCATGTTTTTTTGTTTTTTTTTTACAATATTGTACATTTAAATTTTTTTTGTGGTTTAAATTTGCTTTAGGGTTTTTGTGTCAGTGGCATAAATTAGTTTCAATATTATCATTTATTGTCTATATTTACTATATTGCACTTCAAAATACGTTATTGTGACAGGCCTAGGTTTGGGTACTACTGGTACTGAAAAAATACCAATACCAAAAAAATACTGGCAAGTGGATTCTATGAGGATCAACAATGAAAACAGTTGATTTACTCTAAAAAATTTTTTTTTAAATGAAATTAACATTGTAACTGCTTTATTACTCTAGATAAGGAAAACAAAAATACTGTTCAGGAAATGGTACCAAAATCAGGTATTTGAACCAAAACCAGAAAAAAATGAAAGGTACCCAACCCTCTTCTGGTCATGTGAGCCACAACCAAACCCAAACACATGGATCGCCAAACCAATCTCCACCAATCTGAACCAGCAGCATGACCCCCGCACCCCAGTGACCACACCCAAGGCCCCAGCTGCAGCTGTGCCCATACCACACCAACAGTGGGGTTGTTGCCATGGTTACAGGGTCTTACCCACACAGGCCTCTCAGTTTTAACATATTTCAAACATAATATGATCAGATTTAGTTGGGTGAGTCAGGTTGTCATGGTGAAATCTAAACCATGAATTATGTAACTCTGGCTCAGTCACTGTTACATAATTAAGTCAATCCCCCGGCCAGGGCTGTGGTCTGGAGCTAATCAATCAGAGGGAAAAACTCCTGAATACTGACTGAGACTTACAAGAGCACAGGGACACAATATTTCACATTATTTACTCATTTTTAAAGGGCCCATATTACGCCATCTTCTGATCTCTGATGAGGAAACAACATTATAATAAACAGAACTAGAGTTGTGTTTGTTTCATCCACACACAAATCCTGCAGATTTAGGCAGAGTTCTTCTCTTAAACAGAACACTAGAACACTTGAATCATTTGGATCATTTCAGACCTGGAATTGTCTACTGAACTAAAGGTAAAAGGAGCTGTTCACTTGAAAACTACCGCTTCATGACATCACAAGGTGCGACAGAGCGTTTTGAGCTTTGGAGATGTAGTCAGACTAATAAAGGGTGAAAAACTGAAAGACTGAAAAATGTGTGAATGAAACAAAACATGAAAGTTCAGGTATGTTTTTAAGGAGGCAACAAGATTCTAATGTGGCCCACAAGAGTCAATTTGGAATAATATAGGATTTTAAATTGCGCCCAGAAAATAAAGCCCCCTTAAGTATCAAGTTTCCCTCAATATATATATTTTTTATTTTATTTTTTTATATTATTTTTGACTATTACCTGAATAATGCTTTGGACCATGAGATTGTATTTCAGTGTGAGTAATATTATTTTGAAGTAACAGTACTCTTACTGGTGTACAGTTTTGGGCTACTCCACCTCTAACAGAAAGTTGCGATGTCAGGCTGAACCCTATAGTCTAAAAGTCTGACCAACGTGGCTCAGTCCGGGTCGTATCATGTAAGAATGTGAATCAAATGGATTAACAGCTGTAGCAGAAATAGAAGGCGCCACTCTCAACACACTGGGCAGCTGGGTCCAAGAGGAGTTTTCTTATTTCTTCCACCATTAGGGCTGAAGTCGACTAAAGAAATTCTTGGTGGACTAAAAAAGTGTGGCAAAAGCTCTTCTGTGTCTCTGTATCGACCTAAACTGCACTCAAGACTACACCTGCAGGGGGAGTTAATGCAACAACTAATATTTATGCATTAAAAAAGTACTAGGAAACAGTGTATTTATAGAAAAACAGATTCAACTTGTGAATCATGAGTTTAATCTGCCTTTTTACATAGAAATACCAATAAATACCAAATCTTCAGCTAACTCACTCACACACTTCTGCTTTTGCTCCTTATAATCTAAATAATACGATTTCTCCATTATCGAGGAATCGAGTAAACGGCTGAAGATGTAAGATGTACCTTGTTCTTGAAACCACGTTCTCCGTCCAACAGCTGAGCGTCGCCCCCAGCAACCTGCGCCACTTCCTGTTTCCTGTGGATCCTGCTCCTCCAGTCCTCCTCCCCGCACCTCTTCAACAAAACCACCCTGATGGACGGATGGATAAATCAACACAAATGTTAAATTATAGAAACAGCTCTTGAGGTCAAAATGAGTCCACTGTGAACTGTCTGCATCTAATTATAAAGTGTTTTTATTGTCCAATTATCAGGAAGTTCACGTTAGCATGCTAGTTGTTGTTAACTTTACCATAAAGGCAAAACTGGTTTCTGAAAGTTGGTGAAAGTGCTTGTAACCTCATTGTGGTGAATCATTATGATGCTCAGAATGTATAAGGTAAGTGAGGAAGAACTTTGGATCACTGCAAACTGTTTGACATGAACTATTTCTGTTTTTCATGTTTTTAAAGAGTAGAAATCAGGTACTGCGTCTTTAACAATTTAAACACAAATCAGTGGTTACAGTTTTAAAGTAACAAGAAGATGCAGGGAAAAAATATCGCTGATTGAATAATTTTGAAGTAACACGAACTACAATTATAACAAACCGGATTAGCTATAACTGCTCTGTGCAGTGCATTTATTGTGCAATGTCCCTGTCAAATAAATAAATACATAAATAAAATACAATTTCTGTCTGTGTTTACTGTTTAACCAGTCATGGCAAAAGCAAAACACAACTTAGAACTGATGTAATTATTTTCTTAATGAAAAGAAAAAAATAGTTTGAACTAAAATATTTCAGGCAGGAGCGTGCGGCACTGGACCTCCGTACAGTGAACTCAGCAGTTTAGTCACGTCACGCATCGATCAGTCATGTGACCACGGCTTTTCCTGTTATGTAATTGGTTTGGCTGCATAAGGAATTCAGTAGTGGACGGGCACAGGTTTTTAAAGCTCCTATATTACACAAAAGTGACTCTTGTGAGCTTTACGTCATGTTATAATGTGGTTACCTCCTCAGAAACACACCCAGAGTTGTATTTTGTTTAATTCACACATCCTGATGAATACCCCTATATTATTAGTCTGTCTACATCTCCAAAGCTCAAAATGCTCTGTTCCACCTTGTGATCTCATCAAGTGGTAGTTTTTAATTTAACACCCTCTGATCTCGCACTGAAGCCCTTATTCCTGAGTAGTTGAGTATTACTCGAGTTACTGTTTTTCCTGTCATCAGATGAGAATGAACTCTGACCTCTCCTTGATGGACATATGGCGGGCACTCATCATGGCACTGAGCTCGTCTCCTCCCTCAGACTGCACCACACCGTCTACTTCAGAGCACTGCCCCCTTGTGTGTGGAGGTGGGACTGCCTTTGAGAGCTGCTGACTTGAAGACTCCACCGGGCCTGAAACACATACATTATTAAACATATGTTGGAATTCAGTGTTAATCTAATGCACATGTCCGTTTACTTCCCATTTGTAAACAACCAGTTAATTTTTCAACATTTGTGTATGACCAGAAGTCTGAACGATGACTGATATTTAGCCATTAAAATCCATAGCGAAGCACGCAAATGTATTTAAGTGAGTAAAGTGTTCAGTAGATTAAGTAAAGTGAGAAGAGTAACTAGTAAAAATAATAAAATTTATTTATCTGGGACAGAAAATCATTAGAGTTTTTGTAATATGACACTCTTATTTTAATTTAAAACTGACTCATTACTCAGTTGAAAAAGGGCACTCAGAGATGTTGAATATCAGTACTGAATATCATATAGGTCGATATCGATAAATCAGTATCAATATCTGCCAATACCGATACTGGAACTGATATATCACCCATCCTTAACTGTAATAAGCAAACACTCTGGCCTAACAGACAGGCATTTCTGTTTCGGATTAGTTCATGTCAGGAATGTCATAAATCTGTTATAGTTGAAGTCAAAAGTACAGTTAGTCCAGAGAAATCATTCTACATTAGTGATGAACATGCAGCTCTTTACCTCCACAGTGCCTGTCCTGTCCCAGCTGCTTCTCCTGTGTCCTGGCTGCATCTCTGTCTGCCACCCCCCAGAGTGGCTCCTCCTCCTGCCCCCACCTCTCTGCCCCTCTGCTGGGCTGGGGCTGGGGCGGGGCCGGCTGTCTCTCCCCTTCCTCTGATGAGGTCAGCCTCCTCTTCCCCGCACACACCTCGGGCTCCTGCTGGGCGACTGAGGGCGGGTCTGTGGGGTCTGGGGTCTTCTGGGAGGATGGGCCCCTGGTGCTGATGTGGATGTCCCCGGCACGTGATGTGCTCAGTGTGCCCGCAGAGAAGGAGGAGCAGGGCAGCTGACCCATGGAGTGTACGTTCTGGAGCTGAGGAGAGAGGAAGAGAGAAGAGCTGAGTGAGGGGTGGTGAGAGAGAGGGGGGGGCAGAGAGAGAGAAGTGGAGTGAGGGGGAGGAAAAGGAAATGAGTGAGAGACAGAGATAAAGAAGGGGCAGAATGAGGGGTGGAGAGAAGAGAGAGGGGTGAAGCAGAGGAGAGGTGGTGGTGATCTATGTGGGTGTCATGCCGACTCATCATTGCTGACTCACTGTTCTATGGACACCTATAAGTGCCACAAAAGACTCTTCTTAAATGAGTTGAAATTGCTTTACTTAGAATTGAACGCGATTTGAGGACATTTTGACTTGCCAATGGAACAGGTCATGTGCCATTTTCATTTAGAGTAAAAACCTTACAATGCTTGAAATCAAGTCATTCAACAGGCACGTGGAGAATCAAAATCCACTCAAATCACACAAAAATCCTAATTTAAACCATCTGAATATATTTAAGGCAGGAGTGTCCAAACTTTTTCCACCCAGGGCCGCATATACAAACATATTCCTGGTGGAGGGCCGTAGACAGCTGGTGAGTACATTTAGACTTTCAGATAGTTTGTTTTTTTATGAGTTTAAAGGAGCCACAACACCTTTAAAAGTCCTAGAACGCAAATGTTAGGTCTGTATCATAATGCAGTGAGTTGTTATTGAGGTTGCAGTGATAGAGATAACGGAATTTGAAGTAAAAAGTACCGCTCAATGGCTCTATGATCAATTGGGTCAATTCAGCAGGATCCCTGGGGGCCAACAAAAATTGGTCAGAGGGCCGGATTTGACCCCTGGGCCATAGTTTGGACACCCCTGATTTAAGGTAACCGTTTCACTGAAGCCATGCCAACTACAGCTCACAGAGTGTTCTTCAGTCTCCAGCACAGGTCTCACAACAGATACCACAAGTGCAAGGCCATACATGACATGCTGCTCCAAACCTCTCCAAACCTCTCCAAACCACAAAAATCCAGGCAAGACATTTGTGGTGTAGTTTTACCACTGTAGCCATTCCAACATCAGTCATCTACCAGCAGTGTGCCTCAACAGGCTCATGAGGAGTTCTACCAGGCCTGTCATGATAACACATTCTGAAGTGCAATACATCACTGAAGAAAATCTAGCCGATAAACGATAATACTGAAACTAAATGATGCCACTGACACAATAAGCATAAACCAGTGTCATCCCAGTAAAATATATATATAGAAAAAATTCAAACTAAGAATCTTCAGTGAAAATATCATTAAAAGGTGCACAATGTTTCCGCTTGTCTCTAAGGAGTTACCCACAGAATGGCATTAAACTTAAATAACGTGCATATTAAAGTGTTTTGAATATCTTGAAGGTAGAAAAGCACTATATGAATGTATGGTTGGGCTTGCCTCTTCACAGATCTGACTTGTAGCCTGGCCCATTTGGAGATGGATATGTTTAATGCCATACTGAGGAATCTTCCAGGCAAAGCAACTAAACCACTATGGGAGTAAACTACACACTACAAATGTTACACAGTGCAGCTTTAAAGTCTGTGTCCTGTATGACAAACCATAATGGCCCATGCTGCAGCACACACAGAGCAGACAGGAGCAGCCCTGTGCAGAGCAGAGGAACCAGAGGAACCAGGGGAGCCTTACATGGAGATGTTCTACAGGACTGTCACACAAGTTCAGCTCCTCCAACTCAGAGCCCGATGAGTCCTGGAGAGACAGACCACGTGAACCTATCTGAGGCTGGTTTTGGTCCAGTATATGGAAACCGATAATGTGTCGGTTTGTACCTTGGGGCAAGATTGTCTTTAATGTTAGGCTTATAGAAGGATTATCTGTATCAGAACTAGTGAAAGACCACATGATAACAGTGAATACATTACTCCAACTCTGTGTTGAAAATTTAATTCTGCCATTAAAGTGTTTCATATAAAAAAAGAGGTGGAAGTTTTAGTATTGTGAAAACACAACCTTGGGGGCAACACCACCACCTGTTGGCATAAAGGGTTAGTAAAGGGGAAAATTATTTAGACAGTAAATACGGTTTATTTGAGAATGTCTGTGCTTCACCTCCACGTTGGAGTGGCCGTCTCACCTGCTGCATGTCCCCCAGGGTAATGAGCTGTGTCTGGTAGCGTGGGTTGGCTCTGCGGCCCCAGGGGTCTGCTCTGGTCCTGGTGACCCGGCTAGGGGGCTGGGCCAGGCTGTTGAACAGGGCCATCTTGGCAGCCAGACTCAGGGTGCTGCGGTCAGGCTCCTCCTGGACCTCCTCCTTCTCTTGGCTCTGGGTCGGGGGATGCCTCTTTAGCTGGGTCGGGGGTTGGATGTGTGGTTGTCTCTCCACGGGGGGCTCCTGTCTGGGGCCCGGGGCTGCCTGGACCTCTATCATTTGTGGGGCCTCTCTGACCGGAGCACTGCACTGGGAAGCAGCCTGCAGGCTGAGGAAGGAGAGGAAAAGTAAAGAGGGGTAGAGAGAGGGAGGGACACAAAGAGGAAGAGAAGGGAGAGTGTGTGAAGGAAATCACAGTGATATAAGGAGAGCGATTCTCTTGTCAGACAGGTCCATTATAAGTACGCATCATTTTATGGAACCTTCCATAAAAAGGTGCCCCTGGGCAAAGTTTCAGTGTGAACACAAATGTTGATCTTGGTTATGAGCACCTAGCTGGAGGATTAGTCTGAAGTGTATGGTAATACTTACAAGGAAACCCAGACACAGACAGAACATGCAAACGCCACACTCAAGGCTCCATGCAGACTTAAAATCAAACCTGGAATCTTGTTGCTGTGAGGCGTAAGTGCTCACTCCTCATTTGGCAAAGTGCCATCAACAGCAATAGACTACAACATTAACCAAATGATTACAGTTTGTTACTATCTCAGTGAGTACACCCAAAACAGAGGCCACAAACGGAGAACCAACCCAGTACCTCACAGACAAACCCCACACATGTCACTCATTAGAGAGTCTAGAGTTACTCTTCACTCTTCATATCCGAGTTAATAAACCAGGACACAGTGACTGAGTTAGTTCCATTCTACCGAGCCTCAGTCCATGCTGTACCTGAAGGCTACAGAGGGACTGAGGGGGCGAGGCATGGTTGTGAGAGCGCCCCCTGGCTGTACCAGATCAGATTGGACACTACAGGAGGATGAACGGGGGGCAGGGAGGTCAGGGGTCAGCATTTCACAATTCAATGTTTTTTTTAAGATCTTAATCTTTCACTAAAGCTCGTCAGATTCTGTATACATTTTGTATGCAGTCATTCACTAGTACTGGCTTCCTGATCAATTTCTCTTTGCAGATTCTTTTTTAAATACTTATACTTCTTGCAGATTTCCTTTAACTTTGAGAATTAATAATAAAATATCTTCAAAAAAAAAAAAAAAAAAAAACTGGGAAAAACTGGGATCTGTCCATTGAGTTTCAAAGTACTAAGAGTATAGTCACCCATCAAGACACTGTCAGACAAGTTTCTTTTTATGTTAACAGCAGGTGTAAAACAACAACATCTGAATACTACACAACGTTGGGCCCATGTACAGTGTGTAGGACTCACATGGCGGCGATGACCACCTCCTCTGTGGTGACCGGCTGAGTCCTGGAGCGGTCCTGTCCTCTCCTCAGTCTCCTCTCCAGAGCAGCATTCCTGGAGCGAGGTTTAGGAATGCCCCCGTCTATGCTCTTCTCCAGCTCCTACTCACCACAGACACAAGCACACATTTTAGAATCTTTTGCTTCAGTTTATGGTGTAAATTATCAACCCATTCAGAAAATTTTAGATACGAAAATTGATCATAGTTTCTAGGGCTGTAAGCCTTTAGTCGCTTAATTGCTTAAACAGTCAATGATTTTCATCAGTCAACGAATGATTTTATCAGTATTAAGAAGTTTTATATGGACTACAGCACAGTTTACTGCCTTTTTATTTCTATACTTTTCTGTGCTTTATAATTATAAGAGCCCTCAATAATAATTTGTTAAGTCTAAGTGTTTCTGTCACTTGATAATGAGTCGCATCTGTGGAGGAGGCGGCAGTCTTACCCTGAACAGAGAGCGTTTGGCTGCTACACTCAGTTTGGCCCGATCATCCAGCTTCTCCTCATCAGCTGCACACACCACAGACAACACCAGGATAAACACGCGCACACACACCATTGTATAGAGACTATAGTCAAACAATACAAAGGAGACGAGGAAGAATCTGCTCTACTGCCCTCTTCCTTCTATAAGACTAGTGCCATCAGCAAAGGCAATATAAAGCTATTGCTTCAGTAGAACAACATTTTTAGGGTTGGTGTTTTATTAAGAGCTTTAAATCCAATTTCAGCAAATAATGACTATTAAAATGACATGTTTTACTTTACTTAATTGTAAAACTGCACTGTTTTACCTTTTTAACTGTCAGAATGGCAAATGCATCATGTTATTACTATATTAAACACAGTTGTGGAATCTCACGTTTTTTTTCTTAGTCTTTTTATAGAACAGTCAGATTGAAGGGACAGGGATTATTATGGGATATAAATGTAATGACTTTCATGTGTAAATTAAACAGCAGGACTTGATACTGCTCTTTATAGTGTTACGCCAAGTCTTTGTGTTCTCAACAACAGTCACACTCTGATTTGGACTTGACTCCAGCAGTGACTGTCGCCATAGCAACTCTGAATCACTTTTCACAATTCACTGTCAGAGGCATTACAGACTTTATACAAATTCTTGATAATTTTACATATTTTACAACAGCTCTGAACAATTTTGCTCAAAATATTGCAATCTGTCTGACAAGTATTGCGATTCGATTTGTCAAGTTTCTATAGTTGGATGCATTTCAGAATATGTTTGCAGAGGTCTAAACTAAAGGGTTCGCAAATTTTACACAGAATAAAACCCCATGGAGACAGGGAGGGCATCTGACACACAGGGAAGGCCCCTGAATCAGCAAATCAGCAACCACTCAACCTTTAAATTTGGTTGCAAATAATCTTGCAATGCTTTTCAATGGCTCCTACGACTCGCGGAATGAAGCACAGAGTCAGCTTACTACATTTTCTATCGGTCTCAAATCTATTTTCAAACTAGCTCAAAATCACACACTGCATTTAAACTGTCAGTGTTTAATGGTGTCTATGCTTCCAATTTATACTAAAAAATTGTCAATAGCAACTGTAAAATGTTCTAAATGATGAGTGGATATGGATATGAGTAGGGCTGACGGCAAACAATCGATTAATCGTTGGTCGACCAAAAAAATATTAGCTGACCAAAATTCCATTGGTCGATTGGTCGGAGGGAAAAAAATCCTCGCCTTTAATTTGACAAGCATGATAAAGCAAGTCGTCGTGCCACTAATTTACTGTTGGTGATTTTTTTTTAACACGGCAGACACCATGTCTGGGAGGAGCTCTAAAATTTGGGAACATTTCGAAAAGAACAAAGATGACCCAAAGAGGGTTACGTGCAGAATTTGCAAAAAAACATTCGCCTTTCATTCTTCCACGACGAACATGTTTTACCACCTCAACCATGTAAGTAGCGTACTAGCCTAGCTACCCCTTGCAACAAGTTTGCTTGCAATATGTAAGCCTATAAGTACATTTTGTTATTGTCGCTAGGACTTATTCATGTGTAGGCTACTGGTAAAACTAAATTATCCAGCTCATTATTTTACTATCTCTCTACAGGCGCATCCACTTTATTGCGATAAGTCAGCCTCCGCGGCTTCGTCATCCTCATCATTGACGCAGCAAAAGCGTAATGAAACCTCCTCTATCTGAAAAAAGGAAGAGAGACATAACTGACAAAATAGCTGATTTCATCGCGCTGGACATGCGCCCTGTGAATATCATCAGTGGTGAGGGATTTAAAAATCTAACTGAATGCCTAGAGCCCGGATACAGCCTGCCAAAACGTGACACAGTGATGCACGCTGTTACGAGCAAATACAACTTTACAAAAGAAACACTTCAGGGCAAGATCGAAAACTGCAAAGCACTCAGTTTCACCACGGATATATGGACATCTAACCAGATGGAAAGTTAATGACGGTCACGGCGCATTTTATATCTGATAACTGGCAACTGCATTCATTCGTTCTGGAAACTAAAGTTTTGGAAGTGAGCCACACAGCTGCTAACATAGCAGAACGACTCAGCGAAGTAATGGCAGACTTTAGAATCCCAGCTGAAAAAAGGGTCGCTCTTGTGCATGACAATGCAGCGAACATGGTGTTGTGCGCGGATCAGTTATCTCAAAATCTATCCTGGGGTAACGTCCAAGGAGTTCGTTGCGCAGGGCACACTTTGCAGCTGTGAATCAATGCGGCTCTAAAAAAAGATCCCGTTTGCCGAGTTATAGCAGCAGCCAGACGTCTTGTTGGACATTTTAAGAAAAGTGCCAAGGCTACAGCAGCTCTTACCGAAAAACAAAAACAACAAAACGTAGTTGAACACAAACTCATCCAGGATGTCTCCACGAGATGGAACTCTACTCACTGTATGTTGGAACGCCTTCTGGAACAAAGGTGGCCGGTCACCGCTGTGCTTTCCGACCCCGTTACCACCCACAGATCTGACCGCGATTTAGATCTCACCACGGCCCAATGGAGGATTGCGGAAGACATAGTCTCGGTGCTGAAGCCGATGGTCACACTAACCAAGTTGCTTTCGCAGGATGTTAACGCATCTCTCTCTGCCATGCTGCCCATGCTCATAAACATGAAAAGACGTCACCTGTTGCGGCGCGAGGATGACAGTGCGGCTGTGACAGCACTGAAGAAAACACTTAGTGAGGAAATTGACAAGAGGTGGGAGCTAAAAGATGAGCTACAGTCCAGCATATACATCAAAGCTGCTGTCTTGGACCCACGCTTTAAAAATCTAGCGTTCATGGAGGAAGAGAAACGGGACCAGGCATATATTACGGTGTTGGACTTGGCTGAGAGTCCATCTCCAGCAGAAGAGCCTGCCCAGCACGCCAGCAGTAGGGATGACGACGAACTTGGCCCCGCACCAAAGAAGAAAACGAAAAAGACAGAAAAGTTGGACGAAATATCCATGCTGATGGGTATAGATGAGGAGCAGCAAACAGAAGAACATAACAGTGAAATGAAACGGTACTTGGAGGATAAAACAAAAGTTGAGTCGGGACCACTATCATGGTGGCAAAAAAACGAGGAGCGCTACCAGAAGCTGGCCAGAGCAGCCAAGCGTATTCACTCGATCCCATCCACGTCCACACCATCGGAGCGAATCTTCTCCAAGGCCGGCTTCATTGTAAGCAAGACGCGGAGTTCACTTCTCCCAGACAATGTGGACAAATTGGTCTTCCTTTCTCACAATTTGAGAAAGCTCAGAGCCGAGGAGAAATGACTGTGAGTTTTTATATCATGGCTACCTCGTATGTCTGTAAATCTGCACTGTACTGCACTGTAAATCTGTTTCAGTTAGGCTAGACCTATTTATTCATTTATGTTATTTTAGGCCTATTCATTGAGTTTTTATTTAATTAGGGCTGCCGTTGGTCTGTTTATTTGCACTAAAACTTTAAAAAAAAAAGGTGTTTCAGATTTGCCGATTGCCGGTTGTTAATTATTATCTAATTTTAATATGCCTAGTTATCATTGGAATCTGACAGCCATCATATTTTATTCGTTATATTAAATTTCAAAAGAAACGGAAAAAAAAAAAAGTTTTATTAGTTTAAGGCTGTATTTTGTTTTGTTTTGTTACAATCATCTTTCATGAACAATGTGTGTGTAGCACGTGTTTTAAATAAATATTCATCAGAATGTTCTGAATCCGTCAGTCTTTCTGATTATTTTGTTTTGATACATCCAGAATACCAGAATCTGAAATAATTTGGCCGTGTAACAGACGGCAGACTGTGCTGCTGTGCGCTTGTTAGTGTACATATGTCAGCCAAGGTCACAACGTTGTTTTTTCTTTTAACTCTCCGACTGAGAGAACTAGGCATTCAACTGATTTTTGTGTAGGTTAGTAGGCCTATGTAAATCAACCAGGAAACATTTTGTCAGTTATACACATCCCTTTAGGCCTACATCCCATATTTCAGGAAATCAGACAACATAACCATTTTAAAATTCCTGCATGGTTGAAAATTGCATGGTTACCCTCGTCGTTAGTGGTAAATGCGCATAGATACGGCAGCCTGGCATTACAGGTAAAGCCTCACAGATGTATATCCCGTTTTGTTTTTTGTTTTTTTTGTTTTTTTTTTTTTGGGGGGGGGGGGGCGTGGCGATTAGTCGATTAGTCGGAGTGAATGCACGACCACTGGTCGACCAAGAAAATCCTTGGTCGAGGACAGCCCTAGATATGAGTGGGGGTGTCTGCTAAGAGGACTGCTAGAGGATTTCATTGACACCAAACCTGTGGGAGGAATCACTAGCCGTGTAGCCTATGCTGTATTCAGGTTTCTTTCACTGCTCCTTCAGATATGACTTAGTTTTAACCAGATCTTTTCCATCCCATTCTCGTTCCAATTCCATCAGTTTCAGATGTTACGTCCAGATAGTTACTCGTTAAAGTACTCTTGCTTTAATAGTTTCCCCAAATGTCCTTTTCAATCTGATTTACTTTCTTAGACCACTTTAGTATTATTTATCAGTAACATAGCACATATTTCTCTCTCATATATAATTTAACTGCCCCCATCTGTATTAAAGGGCCCATATTATGTTATTTTCCTCATGACAAACAGGCCATCACAAGGTGGAACAGTGCATTTTGAGTTTTGGGGATGTAGCCAGACTAATGATAACCGATTACTCAAACATGTGTAAATGAAACAAAAGTCTACAACATGTAGTATTTTAAGAGCTTACCTTCAGTAGAACTGAAGTCGCTGACACAAGACCTGAAGAAGCAGAAGATACAGTTAGAAAAGTCCCACATGTGAGAGTGCAGCTTGGACATGGTGAGGGGTTAGTGAGACGTACAATGGCGCGAGGCGTTTATGGTGTTCTGGTGAGCGTTAGGATCACAGCACTGAACGGAGTATTAGACAGCATTAAGAAAGTTTCACACACAAACAAAGGCCAATTCATGCATTAAGTATGATCACATGACAGCACTGCCTTCAGCCAATCAGAGGCCGGTCTGCTCTGCGAGGGGTGCCCGTGGTAATGTGGTTAGACAAGGCAAAGTCAGACAGAGGAGATGGAAGCCACAATGCAGTTTGTGAAGTCTACATGACTATTATTTAAAATGGCAATGGTGATTTTGTCATGACTAGGGCTGAGCAATATATTGAAAAATGGATAAGATGAGCAAAACTAGAATATTGTGTATATGATCTATAAATGAAACTACTAAAAATACAGCAAATGTGTCATCTGTAGTGTCGCGTCAGTGTCTGTAGTGTCAGTGTCGTGTCTGTAGTGTCAGCGTCGTGTCTGTAGTGTCAGCGTCGTGTCTGTAGTGTCAGTGTAGTGTCTGTAGTGTCAGTGTAGTGTCAGTGTCGTGTCTGTAGTGTCAGTGTCGTGTCTGTAGTGTCAGTGTCGTGTCTGTAGTGTCAGTGTCGTGTCTGTAGTGTCAGTGTCTGTAGTGTCAGTGTCAGTGTCCGTGGTGTCAGTGTCCGTGGTGTCAGTGTCCGTGGTGTCAGTGTCCGTGGTGTCGGTGTCCGTGGTGTCGGTGTCCGTGGTGTCGGTGTCCGTGGTGTCGGTGTCCGTGGTGTCGGTGTCCGTGGTGTCGGTGTCCGTGGTGTCGGTGTCGTGTCCGTGGTGTCGGTGTCGTGTCCGTGGTGTCGGTGTCGTGTCCGTGGTGTCCGTGGTGTCGGTGTCGTGTCTGTAGTGTCGTGTCTGTAGTGTCGTGTCTGTAGTGTCGTGTCTGTAGTGTCGTGTCTGTAGTGTCGTGTCTGTAGTGTCAGCCACAGGCACATTTAGCACATTGTTGATGCAGTATTTAAAAGATCCTCTGAATATCTTCAAAGAAATAATAAAAAATCTAAAAATAAAAATGATGCATTCATTTTTGTCAATATCGCCTCCCCCCCGAAGTCATGACATATTTCACAACATTTAGCAGCACAGGGACACATGATTGCCTGGTCAGCCTCTGTTTTCCTATTCTATAAAAAGGACAAGTAGTCTGGAACATCTTCCAAGTTCCAATGGGCGTAATTTGCATTAACCAATCAGATAAATGTTACGTATCAAACACAAACACTAAAGCTCATGTGCCACATGTTTGGAATGGAATAATTGTACATGCCAGAAGCATGGAACAGTGCGATCTTCCATCAACCAGCATCAGATGATGGAAATTCAGAAAATATTGTCCTGATGACCAGCAAATATCTGAGAGGGAAAGTCTTCTGTATTAGAGACGCACTACAAAGATTGCAGAGATCGGACTGACACCAAACTGTGGCCAGAAAGATGTTTTGTTTACCAAACTAGTCACAGACAATCCTCTAGTCACAGACAATCTAAAGTAGGAAGGGGCTGGCCCACCAGGCTAATATATGCCATACAATATTGTTATCTTGAACTCCAATTACATAGGTTTTATTACTTAATGACTCATGAAGTTCTCACGACAGCCAAAGCGTTACAAGGTTGTGTGGCAGAGGAACATGCAGACTACAGCCTCAGCACACATGCATCCCGCCGCTTTAGGAGCTTCACACAACCCTCTTACAGCTCAGTTAGTGCACAAGTGAGTTAAGTTCAACACTGAATGCTTCTCAGGATTAGTAGCCGTTAGGGATTTTGTGTTAGCATCCACACACTATTGCTACCGTACATGGGTGCTCTGCGGGTCCTCAGAGGGGTGGTGGCACTCTCCATATAGGAGTGTCTCAGCTGGGAGACTGACACCCATGGCTCATGGGGGAGGTCGGTGAAACTAGAGGCACGCTGGTCTCTGTGGAGGGTGTCCTTTGATGGAGCTTCTCTTTCTCTTGATGAATGGGTGGGTCTGTGCTCACGCCTGGGTCTTTCTTCAGTCTCTCCGCTCTGGTACCTGGCCCCCAGCTGTTCTTTGATGTTCCCTCTTTTGGGATCCTCGTTACTCTTCTCTTGGTGGAACACCTCAGATGGTAGGACGGCCTTCCTGCTCCGCAGAAGGCCCTGTGTCTTCACCTCCTCACCCTCGTCTAGACCCTCCTCCTGCGATGTGGCTCCAATAGTGGGCCCAGAGGACATGGAGAGGTAGGTGGGGCAGGAGGTGCAGAGGTCTGAGGCAGATGGGGCGGGTAGGACAGTGCCGTGCTGAGGGTGAGGGCGGGTGGAGTTGTGGGCGGGTCTCCAGGGAACTGGGGGGTCTGACTTTAGGCCCAGATCAGGACTCCTCTGGCGGCCCTCTCTCCGGGCCAGCCTCTCTCTAATGCGGATTCTTCAGGAAACAAAGCATCAGCATTTAACACTGCATACCATATTATCAATATGAATACTTCTGCGATGACATGCACTGCTTTCATTGCCAAAATATGAGCAAACATGGGTATTTTACCAGAACTGTAGACGACATGTGGGTCTGATACTGTCTGACAATATCAGACCCATATGTCATAACATGTCACTCTATCGTAGTGTGTTGTGACAACTCATAGCATAAAGGCTAACTCCCGAAAGATTAAACTAGAACTAAACACTAAATCAACCTTTTTTCTCCCACTGTTCTGTGAATGGTGTGTAAATAGCAATGTCTACTATTCCTAATGTAATTGTATAAATATGCGCTGCTTTCGGTGACCTCTGCAATTTCAAGTAGTACTTGACATCACACAGAACTGCCCTTATTATAGCCATGTATTTCTGATTACACACTTCTGGTCAGTGCCAGATTCACAGCACAAGTGAAGTTAGTCTGAAAACCACTCCAGCCTAACATAACACAGGAACAAAGCAGGACTCCACACCAGGGCAGGGGGTCACCATGGACAGGTCAGTGGACATGAGAGTGGGCCCTAAACTTCAGTTATGAGCCAATAAGAGAAGGATGAATTAGTAGATTCATGATTGGGGAATGAATCAGATGGAAGCTGCAAGGACTGAATAGCGGGACATGGCAGCCTGAGGGGAGGGGTGGGCAGTACCTCGATGGCCAGTTGATGGGGGAGTGAGTGTCGCCCTCAGCGTCTGTCTGCAGCAGCCAATCAGAGCTCGCTTTGAACCCTGCACTGTGATGTGAAGAGCCAATGGGAGACATGATTGAGCCTGGGCTAGTCCCTCTGGAAGCTCACACCACTGATATCTGGCCCTCAGGAACCAACAGGAGCAACGCTAATACTACCCACCTATGACAGTTTTTAATTAAACTGTAGTTTTCAGCCATTTACTCACATTGTAGACTTACTCACATTGGTTACTCTTGCCAATGCGAGTAAGTCTACAAGTGACAAAAGCTTCAAGTTGTACAATACAAAATACAAAATGATTTGAACATTTGTGTTTCTTACGCCGCTCCTTCAGATATTAATCTGAATATTGTCTCATGTTTAGTCTTTGTAGTCTATCCAGATTTTGTACATACTTTAATGCTTTGTCCTTTAATTACATTAACTTCAAAATACAAATCAAATATTACCCCCCAACAATTACTCTGGGACCAGTCCTTTGTACTTGACTTCTACTACTACTTGAATAATTTGAGTAAAATGTTTGGCTACTCTCCCCACCTCTGCATCTTGTCATAAAAACCCTCAGAAGAACCTTCCTGCCATGCCATGAAAAAAACACAACTAGACACATCTTGCCCCAACCTAAATAATAAATACCGTATTTTCCGGACTATAAGCCGCTACTTTTTTCTCACACTTTGAACCCTGCGACTTATACAACGATGCGGCTAACATATGGACGGATTATTCGTCTATGAACACAGCGGATGCTTGAGTGCAGAAAGCGCCGCTGTCTGTGCGGTTAACATGGGTTAGGGTTAGTTAGAACACTCGCTAGCGCTGTTGTCAGCACTAAAACAGTTTATCGCTGCGTGATAAAATAAGTTCTGCTGCTAAATGAACATTAGTGAGTGGGATGCGTCTTAATGACCCGTATGTGTTAAATGCAGGTGAGGCGTAAATGACGAGACGAAACGTCTCAAACTTCAGTAGCTGGACATCCACTCATACATGATCGATACACCTAACCCCGACCCCTGGAGAGCCTGAAATCCTGTTGAAATCCTACAAGACACTGACATGATACAAGACACTGACATGATCCCAGACAGGACAGCGGCTCTTTCTGCTCGAGACATGCGCTGTAGAGCGCCAAGTGACGGGGCGCAAGAGCGAAACAGACAGGTGAAGAGATGATGTGCTGAGGAAGACGCTCGTTTGACTTTGTTTTGAACAGTTATTTTGTGCTTCATGCACACACCCTCCTCATGGAAAACATACGAAGAAATGCATATGATGCAGCTTTGAAGTTAAAGACAATTGATCTGACTGTCAAAGAAGGAAACAGAGCTGCTGCACGGGAGCGCGGCATCGATGAGTCGATGGTGAGACGTTGGCTACGGCAGCGTGACGAACTGACTCAATGCAAAAAGATGATAAAAGCTTTCAGAGGCAATACAAGCAGATGCTCGGAACTTGAAAACTTCTTGAAGACGTGGACACCTGCGGCTTATAGACAGGTGCGGCCAATACGTACATGTACAAAAATAAAATTCTTTGAAAATTTAGTTGATGCGGCTTATATTCAGGTGCGCTCAATAGTCCGGAAATTACGGTAATTAAAAAAAATCCCACATAAGAGAGAGTAGTTTGAAAAATGTATAGCACTGCTCACCCCTGCCGGCTGAGGATGCTGTGGGCCTGCTGCTCGATGAACAGGTCCCCCGGTGAGGCTGCACGTTTAGGGGAGGACAGGGAGGGTTGGCTGGTGAGGTGGGGGGAGCCAGGGGCCGCACTGCTCTGGTTGGGCTCAGCAGGGTGCTCTCTGCTAGAGGAGAGAGCCGTCACTTCCATGTACGCTGAGGTGGGCTCTATGGGGGCGGTGCGGCGCTGGTTCTCCAAGTTCAGTAATCTCTCCCGCTCAGAGAAGGAGTCCACTCGGGTCAGCGTGGGCTCTGGACAGGAGGGAGAGATAAATGACATTTCAATATTTTGTTTTCTTAAAAGAGGAGGTATAATGCAAAGGAAACATTTTGGAGCTTTTTTTACCATGTTGTAAGGTGGTTCCCTCACCGCCTAGCTAGCTGCCACATTCTAAATAGGGCTCCATTGGCTCATATTCACTTTGTATTTCATGATCCTGGTGTTTTTATTTCACTATTTTGTCCGTAAATCAATTCCTGTTCTTAATATGGAACATGGCTCCAAATTTGCCCCAGTAACTGCAAGCCTCAGTGCCTGGAGCCAAACGCTATGGGTGACATCACACTCCCTTAGGCCACTTCTATGGCCTTGAGTGGTTTTATGTCATCCATACATTTTTCTTCAAATATGGCATTTTCTAATTTTCAAAACAATTAAAAGCATGGTGATCTAAATAGGTTATATACATGTCTTGAATCATAAAATAGTCCCTGCAACAGGATTTTGTCTCAGTGCATATTGGGAGTGCCTCAGGGCTGCCCCAGTAACGTTTTCGCAGCAGAGTAGTGTTATCAAAAAAGTGGGTACTCAGATACTAATCAATACCAAAACATGTAGTAAAACACATCATCATCATCATTAGATACAACTTCTGTCACTACAGACAATTATCGTTGGCATGTTTTTGGTTCATGGGGGAAACCCGAGTACCCGGAGGAAACCCATCCAGACACGGGGAGGAAACATGCAAACTCCCCGGGGATCGAACCCGTAACCTTTTTGCTGTGAGGCATGAGTGTTGCCACTCAGCCACCGTGCCGCACTATTTGTATTGCTCCAGTATAGATCTATTGTATAAGCAGCTGTTGATGTTAAAATGTGTCTGCTCTGTGCTGGCTGCATTTAATTAGAAAGCATTTTATTTACTGATAATCAGAAAGCATGGGTTAACATGCTAATTGATTCTAAAAGTGTCAACTGACTGGAATGAAAATCACACTTTGTGCATGTGTGTGTCCGAACAGATATTACAGCCATACAATCTTCTACATTTCTTATCATTATCCTAAAAACAGGTTCATCTTCACATCCCTACCTGGAGCAGTGTTCCTGATTGGGGGAGTGAGTCCTTCTTTGGGGCTGGTGGGGGCAGGGTTGCTGGTTCTGTCCTGTTCTCTCCGGGGGCGGCTGTAGCGCGAGGTGTAGTCTGTGTCTGTGTCCTGGTCCAGGGAGATGCCGTAGCGTTCGGCCAGCTGTCTCCTCCTCTCGGCCTTGTACCGAGCGATGCGCTGGGCTTTAGACTCCAGCTCGAGCCCGGTGGTGCTGGTGGTGCTGGAGGGGGTATATAGGGCAGGCTGTGGGGCAGACTGAGGTTCAGCCCGGGACTGTTCACACAGCTGCTGCTCCAGGGTCTGGAGGACATCCTTACTGTACCTCTGTGAGGTCACTGACACAAATACAGAGGATATATCAAATATTATATATATGTATTATACATATACATAACCTAAATGTACAGTGCTTTCTCTATCTGACTGACTATCTGTATGTCACATTAATGAGTAAGTAATGTAATGCACATGTAAATAGAGTTCTATGAACTTTCTGTGATATTTCTTGTCACTCTAACATTTGATATTTGATAAGGTAACATCCCTGGCCCAATGTGTCTCACCTGAGCTGCGTTGATCAGGCTCTAAACTCCTGGTGTAGCATGTTGTCTCCTCTGATGTCTGACTGTAGTGGGGGGTGTCCTCTGTCCCTTTCCTATACAGTGGAATGTCCCCAGAAGTGCTGATGAGGCAGGGGGTGTCTTCTGAGGAGTGGGCGTAGTGCAGTGAGTCCTCTGGAGTACGGCTGTAGTCCTCAGTCCCTCTGGTGTAGTGCGGGGTGTCCTTTGTTCCTCTGGTGTAGTGCGGGGTGTCCTCTGTCCCTCTGGTGTAGAGGGGGGTGCCCTCTGTCCTCTGTCGGGTGTACTGAGGCAGGTCTACAGCGGTGTTACATGGTGTATGCTCAGAAGTTTTAATGTAGCCAGTGTAGCTGGGCGTGTTGTCGTCAGACCCGATGTAGTTCTCTGGGGTCTTGGTGTAGTGTGTGGTGTCCTCTGGAGTCTTGCTGTAGTGCAGGGGGTCTTCAGTGGTCCTGATGTAGCGGGGCGTGTCCTCTGAGCTGCGAGTGTACCTGGGCGTGTCCTCCTCCAGCAACCTATGGGCCACCAGGCTGGGCAGCAGAGAGGGCGGCACCTCCCCAGACTCGATGCCCTCCAACCTACGGGCGATGCGCTCCTTCCTGCACACAGGGAGCGAGGGAGAGTCCTACATGTTTCACACTTATCTGATTTGGATCATGGTAAAACCACAGACACTTGTTCAGCTCCACCCAAATGAAGCCAAATGAGTCTAGCAGTTACAGCAGTTCCATATTTGGAAATCCGAGTGTATAACAAAGAGCCAATCAGAAGCGAGGTACTTACCCCTTCCATACACACTGCTGGACAATAGCGGTCAATCAAACCTGTTGCTAATGCTAGTGGGAGTCGACTTTGGGGAAGGAAGGCACCCGATTGGTTTATTATTAACCATATCTTGATTTATGGTCAGCAGTTTCAGAGAGTGGCGCCGCCATTTTTCAATAGAATTCAAATGGACTAGACTCTGATGGAACCAGTTCGGGCCCATGCTCACTCCCTAGGTGGAAAATCGTGGCTAGCAGGCCTAGCTATGTCCATTTACATCCATGGGTAAAACATGATAGATACTACTGATCACATCAATCTAATCTTGTTCCACTTTGGATGTGGTCATCCTTCCATAAGTCCCATCGGAGAATTTGCAGAATAAATCACAATTTGGTCTTTCAAACTGTTACATTTATCTGGACAGGTTTAAGAACAATATTGTTGCCAGAACATCTTGAGTTGCTAATAGCTTTAGCAGTAGAGCAGCCTCATGAGCAATACTGGGCTGCCAGAAATGGTTAGCAGTCATATGCATGCAGCATAGCCACTATGCAAACCTACCTTTCACTTGTTGTGTACGTGATAAGTGTAAAATTAGCTGTCTGATCATACCTGTTCATGTCACAGTCACTGACGCTTGTGTGGAAGCCTTCAAACCGTTTCCTCAGCTCTGAAACTACATCACAAACAACACGGTCAAACAGGATTTCAATGAAGGATCATTTTCTACCACTAACATCTAAGGCACTGAACAAGAAGAGCAGCAGTTTAAAAAGGTGAAAAAATGAATACAAGATTTATAAATACATATTTCAATAAACTAGATCATTGCATTGAGCTTCATATACACATGATGTCCTGCTCGACTGCCTTTGCTTTGGAATTTCATGTTTTTGTACAATGCATTTTGTTCCATAATGTATAGTGATGTAGAATAGAAAAGCCCAACCAGTAACCCTACGCAGCCTGTGCATCACATCAGCTGCAAGCTTTATTCAGTAGCCATTTCTGACTGAATTGTTTCTGAAAAATACATTTAAAACTCCATATTCCTGGCTGTTGAATATACTAGTGTTTGAACTCCAACTACTGCTCTGTTTTAGACAGAGGAATGCAGCAGTGCAGGCAGTGTGCAGAAGGGGCTGGAGTCTTGGACATGAGTGAACCTGGCATTAAAGACCCTCTTACACAACCCGGACAGTCCTGGGAACAATAAAACACTGCACTAAAAATGAAAGTCCAAGTGCTATGGAGAGGCTGACCTTTGGGCAGAGCGTCCAGCAGACTGACATCAATATCAGTGATGCTCCTGACCACGGCCTCCTTCTCCTCACGGCTCAGCTCACGGTGGAAGCTATGGAGCAGAGACAATGCGGGTAAAGTGAGGTACACTTCATTTATTTATTTAAGAAAAGGGGGAACAGTGCATATTAATGAACAGATTATAAGCGTAGGCTAATTTCCATCTGCAGACCCAGAGTGGAGAGCTCAGGATCACATCCAAGAGCAGCAGAAAGAGCCAACACTGTCAGGGCCAATTTAAATGAGCTGCTCAATCAGCCCACAGGCTTCATTTAGAAAATGTAAAGGTGCTCTATGGAACTTTTCTGCAGGAGCGTCTGTAACCTTCTTGTCTTGTGTAGTTACTGATTTGCTTGATATGTTCCACGGTATATTATAAATATATCAGCATCCCGCTACTAAAACTTACTGCATATCGCGTCAGGTTTGTGAAGCTGTAGTGTATCGTTCTGTGTCCTGCTCTTGTATATTTATATACATGTGAGAGCATGGGTGATGTATGCTTGTGGGCTGAGTGCTGGACAGGGTTGTACGACTAACCGTAAGGAGGGTTTGGATAGTGCCCAGGAGAGATCACCAATTAGAGTACTCAAACATGCATGGATGACATCTTCAGGTGTGTTTTTGATGAGAGAACGTTATGACATAGTTAAAAGCTTCATGAAGCTGATTTTGCATAATACTCCCTCTTTAACAAAGTAAAAATGTATTTTGGCTATTTGATCAGTTTCTGTAGAGAACCAGTGAGAATTAGGGATTGGTACCAGTACCAGTTCCAGCACTGGTATTGGCCGATATATTATTTGCACTGCCCCATTCTCTAACAGACAAAAGCACAGCACCCCCTGGAAACAACAACTATGAGTCTGATCCACCATCACTCCAAACACAGACATAAAACACAGTAATGAAATGCTCTCACCTCAGAGCCCTCTTCTGCAGCAGTCTGTGTTTGCCAAGTCTGACGTGTGGATCACTGCCAAGTCCTGCACACACAAAACAATATTGAGACACTTACATTTCAGAGACAGATTTATTACATTTCCTTTGATCCTCTGCTCCAAAAAGTTAATATCATGATATCATAGCACAGCTCAGAGGCAGAAGCAGAGTGGGCAGAGCCATCTTCCCACAGAAGGCTGCTTTGTGTTGAATATGAACTTGAGCACATCTCTCAGTCCAATACCAGTCCAACAACTGACCAACCAGTTTTGTTTAGAGCCAGCTGCTCCTTTACAGAATTAGAGACTGACAGTGTCACTTCTGAAAGTCTTATCCCCGACGGGGTATCTATGTCCACGACTCATTGTGTCCTGCCCTCCCTGAGTATGTGGAATATGGAAGAATGTTTGTGTGAAAAGCAGTGCCGACAGGCTCTTAAAAGTACCCCTGTACTGTAAAGCTAAATGACCTCCAAGAGGCACTGTAAGGGGGACTCTGTCCTGACCCCTCTGACCCCTGACCCCGCTGTCCCTCACACAAGCAGAAGGACCTCTGCAGTGTACTGTACTGGGAGGGTGGGAGAATTCCTACTGTCTGAGCTACACCATAATGAGCCAGTAAACACAGCACGGCACTGGTAAACAAGGGAAGAACATTATGTCATGTTACCTTAGCAATTCTATATAAAACGTACATTTAAGAAACCTAGGATTTACTTTACAGTCTCTGGGGCGGGCAGAATCAGACCTGGCAATTTCAGATCACACTACAGTGCGCACTGCACCAGCACCAAGGGCCTGGCAGTGTCCATGTGGGGGACCAACACTGGATTATGTGGAGTCCTGGATTAGGGCAAAAGTGTGTCACACACAGTTACATCACACTCACACCTGTGTCGCTCTGGAGCTCAGAGCAGGTAGAGCCTGCACATATGAATACAACATGGACATATATCCGGGAGAACTGTAGCTCGGAGGTCAGCAGAGATGCTCTTCTGAGGAGTGAGAATACTGACCTGCTGAGGCCTGGGACCCTGGGCTACAGCCTGGAGGCTCCAACACAAAATGTCAAGTTGGCAGGAAACACACAATTATCACTGCCACACTCTTGTCTCAGGCGTGACACAAATACTGCATAACAGTACTTTAGTCAAAAACCTGCATTGTTTCCAATTAATACACAGCTGGCCATTTTGTGGCTGACTCTGTTTGAATGTGGTCTCCACCACATTTTAATACTTGTCTAATAGATTAACCTTTATTTTATAGACATTTGCTTACGGGTTCTTGATGCTCCAATGATCCTATTGGTCCAGTCCAACAACACATACCTCTATTCGAATATGGACCTCAGGGAAAAGACACTGCCTTCCCCTGCAGATAGTCCCAGATGAATTATGGCAGTAGGCACAGCTAATTTAGCAAACAGATACTAGTACTGCGCACACTGGAGGGCACTTTGTTTCCATTTTACTTTACCATTCTTCTGTATCACACTTTTTTCTCTTATTTTTGTCTTTTTCGTAAAAAGAAAGTTCAAATAATACAATCTCTCATGTCCTCCCCTAAATCCACTGAAGTACCTTAGCCCCAGTTTAGAGGGGGCACCACGACCCCTACGTCAGCTCACTCTTACCTTGGCTGCACAACTTCACATGGCTCAAGTAGTTGGATATCCACGGGTTTTGATACATTTTGGCAAGAAATTTCAGAACAAATTCCACAAGAAGTTCCACAACGGGACAAACACAGGGGTGATGCAGCTAGAAAAGCAGTTAGCCAGAGCCCCAGGACGAGTGGAGGAGGTAGGATGGAGGGGAGGGGAGAGCAGAGGCAGAGTGGTCCCAGCCGCAGTGCTCTCTTGGCAGCCGAAGTCCAGCACCAGCACAGTCCCGCGCTAAAGGCTAATCACTGCAACAACAAACTGCAGGGCTGCGAGCCGCTAAGTCCGCTAAGCTCATTATCCCAGAGAGGTCCCGTCCCGAGCGGAGAGGAGAGGGGAGAGGTGCTGTGCTGTCCCACGGTACACTGGCAGGGCACTGGGGAGAGATGACAGGAGTGGAGAGATGACAGGAGTGGAGTGAAGGAGAGAAGGAGCGAGGGAGAGGAGGAGAGAGGCTCTGTCAGCCAGATGAGAAATTCCGCTCATCTAGGTTCAGAGGAGGGGTACAGGGAGCAGCACGGAGAGTGAGGAGGAGGGAGGGGCCAACACGAGGCTGCAGAACGAGTACTGCCAAGGCTGAGTCAAAGTTTGTACAATTAGTTTACTACTGTCTGCAGCTTAAGCACGCACATTAAGATATATTATGGGTTAAGTAAAAGGTCTTAAATTCTTCCATTCAGCTTTTATGGAGTTTTAAGCCATATCACAATGTGTCTTCATCCTTCATTTCTTCTTCATTCTTCAAGTTAAAGCTGGAATTGTGATTTGTATCCATAACGAATGACTGAGTTTTCTTATATCTTTTCTTTATTATATTATCTTTTATTATATTTGCCAGGCAAGTTCAGACTGTTATTTGTCTGTATTTTTTATCCAGAGGTATCAGTCTGGTCACCACTCCCTCCGTCGCACCTTCAGCCAGAACCAGACATGACTGTGCAATCGGATTCGGATTGGGTTTATTTATTTATTAAATGATGCATGTGGAAACAAAGGAGCACCCATCATTTTGTACTAAATCAAACTTCTCGCCCCTCAGATGAACAGTTTAGTGCTTCCCTGATTGGCTAATGCACCTGTCAATCACATCCATCTAAACTCATATATGTGTAAAGTATTGGTTTGTGGATGCCAGACAACCGTTCTCAAATTTGAGACCTCAAAATCTCAACATTTTGATTAGGGCTACAAGATTTATTGTAATCAAATCACAATTTGAATGGATGCAATTAGCAAACCGTAATGCCAACTATTGTTGAAGCACCATAATTTCCTAAATCTCCTGTCTTACTCTGCATAAACACTGCTAACCCTGTAGTTTAGAACTCACAAACATGTTCTGAAATGTGATTCTTAGTTTGTCAGTTTTTTTTCTTAGTCAATTCTCATGAACGCGTTGTTAACTTTGACCAGAATCCAATAGTTAAAACATAAGTCACAAATCTAATTGCAATGTTGGTCAGAAAAATGTTTTTAAAAATCACAATTTGATATTTCTCCCAAATTGTTCAGCCCTACTTTTGGTTCACTCTTTGCTTCGACTTGCTCAGGTAAAGCATTGATGGCAATGTTTATGTGACACAAAATGCATTATAACACGCTGGTAGGCTCATAAAATTGATTTCCAATATATCACCTGTCAACATGAGATTACCCACGTCCTGTCCCGGTCTCCTCAGAAGACAGGGTTATCTCTGTGGGGCTGTGGGGGGCTTATCACAGCTCCACAGCACTAAGGCCAGAGCTGTCACTGCCCCACACTGTCCGCTACATGAAGCAGGTCCTTCTACTCGGGCTAAATATGGACGTTCTGATAAGATGCAGTCAGTCTAGAAGTCATTACATCTGTTTTGGTTTGGTCTCTCCATTTCTAAAGACACAGACGTCATCAACGACAAGATTCGTCGAGACATCGTTCAAGACATTTTTCATCGACTAAAGACATGTCCTGCCGACTGGTCGACTAAAAAAGGGCATGACAAAAGCTCTCAAAACTCCTCTGTATCTCTGTATCTCACCCAAACTACATTAACATGACTACACCTTTAACACTGGATTCATTCCCAAATCCCCAATCTCTATACCTTCTCCTTTCTTCTGTTATAGTCCTAATGCTACATAGGGTCCACAGCCTATCCCGACATCCCTTTATTACAATATGTCTCTTTAGACATGCTGGTATTACAACATGCCTCCATTTAGACGTGCCTTTACGACACTTTTTAGCATAGACACGTCATATTTTTTAGGGGCCTAATGAATATACAATCAAACTTCACTGTCATATGTAGGTAGTCAAATGTGTGTTTTGGGCTGCGAGAGTGTCATCTCATTCAGCTGGTGCAATGAACCTGATTGGTTATTTATTTAGGCTGTATGGTGTTCTCCGCAGATCGCCTACATGATGAAATGAATAAAGCACAAAGGGCCCATTGCAGCCTCCGTTTTAGATATTTTCCCGAAGCCTGGCCCATCTTTTTTAAATTGCATGACTTTTTTTCTCACTGTCTGATATCCTATGTGGCCGAAGTATTCTCTGATCAATATAATAATAATAATAATAATAATAATAATAATAATAATAATAATAATAATAATAATAATAATAATAATACATTTTATTTATATAGCGCTTTTCAAGACACTCAAAGACGCTTCACATTTCATAAAAGAATAAAATATCACAAAATTTACAACATAAAATCAATCATTAAAAGCAATTTTGAACAGATGAGTTTTGAGTTCTTTTTTGAAGGTGGGGAGGTCAGAGCAGTCATGGAGGGGTTTGGGCAGTGAGTTCCAGAGGGTGGGGGCAGCAATGGAGAAGGCTCTGTCTCCCCAGGTTCGGAGCTTGGTCCTACAGGGCAGGGACAGGAGGTTAGAGCTGGAGGAGCGGAGGGAGGGAGATGGAGTGTGGTGGTGGTGGTGGTGGAGCAGGTCTGTGAGGTAAGGAGGGGCCAGGTTATAGAGTGCTTTGAATGTGATGAGAAGGATTTTGAAGTGGATACGCTGAGGGATGGGGAGCCAGTGGAGCTTGTGGAGGACGGGGGTGATGTGTTCACGTGAGCGGGTGTGGGTGAGGAGCTGGGCAGCGGAGTTCTGAATGTACTGTAGTCTATTGAGGGTTTTGGATGGTGTACCATAGAGGATGCTATTGCAGTAGTCGATTCTAGATGTGATAAATGCGTGGATGAGAGTTTCAGCGGCAGAAAAAGTGAGTGATGGGCGGAGATGGGCTATGTTTTTGAGGTGAAAGAATGCAGTCCGGGTTATGTGCTTGACGTGGGGTTCAAATGAAAGAGTGGGGTCGAGGAGCACATCGAGGTTGCGGATGAGTGGGGATGGAGAGAGTGTGGTGTTGTCAAAGTGCAGGGTGAAGTGTTGTGAGGATTTGGTGATGTTGTGTGGACCGATGATGAAGTCTGTTTTGTCGCTGTTAAGTTTGAGGAAGTTGTGATTCATCCAGTTTTTGATGTCTGTTAGGCAGTGGGTGAGAGTGGAGTGGATGCTGGGGTTGATGGATGTTGTGGAGATGTAAAGTTGGATGTCGTCAGCGTAGCAGTGAAAGCGGAGACCGCGTCGACGAATGATGTTGCCGAGGGGGAGGATGTAGAGAATGAAGAAGAGAGGACCAAGCACCGAACCCTGGGGGACTCCCTGCTGCAAGGGGGCTATGGAGGAAGAACAATGGTTGGTATGGATGAACTGTTTTGTGAGGTAGGACTGGAGCCAGAAGAGAACGGAGCCGGTGATGTTGAGAGAGTTTTTGAGGCGGGACAGGAGGATGGAGTGGCTGATTGTGTCGAAGGCTGCAGTGAGGTCCAAGAGGATGAGGATGGAGAGGTGGCCGGAGTCGGAGGAGGTAATTTGTGACTTTGAGCAGAGGTGTTTCAGTGCTGTGTTTGGGACGGAAGCTGGACTGGAAGGGTTCATAGAGACTGTTGGTGGTGAGGTGGGTTTGGAATTGGGCGGCGACGACACGTTCCAGGATTTTAGACAGAAAGGAGAGGTTGGATATGGGACGGAAATTTGCACAGTTGTCAGGGTCAAGGTTGGGTTTTTTGAGGATGGGAGTGATAGCAGCCAACTTGAGAGACTGTGGGACAGAACCGGAGGAGAGGGAGGAGTTTATGATTTGGGTGATCAGTGGAGAGAGTGTAGGAAGACAGGCTTTGATGAGAGGAGAGGGAATGGGATCCAGGGAGCATGTGGAAGTTTTAATGCCGGAAAAAAGGTCTGTCAGGTAAGCAGGGGAAATGGGTGTGAAGTGAGAGAGCTGTTGATGGGGCGGAGGAGGATCGGGTGGAGCAGTGTGGAAGGAGGAGAGGTCTATTGAACTGTAAATGGAATCTATTTTGGACTGAAAGAAGGATTGACATTGGTTGCATTTGTCAGTGGTGAAGGAAGATGAGATGTTGTTATTGGGCTTTACGAGTGTGTTTATTGTAGAAAAGAGAGCTTTGGGGTTATTGGAGCCGGAGTAGATGAGGTTGGAGTAATATTTGGACCGGGCGGAGTTTAGTGTGTCTTTGTATTGCTGTATGTAGTCTGTGTAGATTTGGAGATGGACAGTTAAACCAGATTTCTTGTACAGTCTCTCAAGCTGGCGCTTACGGGACTTCATTTGATGGAGCTCAGGGGTGTACCAGGGGGCAGTATGGGTGAAGGAGACGGTTTTAGTTTTGGTGGGGCCAGTTCGTCAAGACAGGAGGAGAGGGTGTTGTTGTAATGAGTGACAAGTTCAGAAGGGTTTTCAGACAGAGGGGGAGGGGAGGTAGCCAGTTTGGAAGAGAGAAGAACAGAAAGAGCAGGAGTGTCAATGGATTTTAGATTTCTGAAAGTTATTGTACGTTTTGCTTTATGGGCTGTGAGGGGGATTTGTATGTTGAAGGTTATGGCAAGGTGGTCAGATATGCAGAGGTTATGGCTGGAGAGATTGTTTATTGTCGGACCAGTGGAGCAAACCAGATCAAGAATGTGACCATGAGTGTGAGTGGGGAAATTGACATATTGAGTGATGTTGAAGCATTGGAGAAGGTCCATGAATTCAGCAGCGGGTTTGGAGTTGACTTTGCACAGGCCTAATATGGGAGCGTAAAGTATAATAGGCTATCACATTAATATTATTCATGTTGGAAAAGTGGAATGAACGACAATGAAAAAAAAAATATGTTGAAGTAGTGGGATGCTTGAAAAATAATGTTTATGCCGCTACTCTGACAATTAGACGTCAATGTCTAAATAGCGCAATGTCGGAATAGCAGCATGTAACCCTGCTACACATCTCATTTTCCGTGCCTATGGCTCTTTGGGCATTTGACAAATCAAATTAACATGCACAAAAGTAGTGGAAATATAGAAAATCCTGCATTTTGTTGTAAAATAAAGACATCCTGGAGATTTATTCTTGGCTTCTTGACCAAAGCTTAATTCTAAGCCAAGTAACTCTGGGCTCTTCCCTCATCATCTTCCCTCTGTTGTTTTAGTTCAAAATTATCAAACTAATCCAGAGTTAAGCTATTTGACACAAGTTAGGATAAGTCCTAGTAGTCAGAAGGACAATTAATCGTCTAAAAAAAAAAGAATATCATGAAAAAGTCCAATATTTTTGTCACTGGTTATTTGATTATTTCAGAAAGTCAAACCCATATATTATATAGACTCATGACACATAGATTGAAGCCTGAAAACTATGGAAATTTGATTTATTTCTGCTTTTAACCATGTTATAAACACTGTTCCCCCTCATCTAATGCATGGTGAGAGTTGTATGTTGCTTCACTGATGCTTGTTTTATGAATCTTGTGCAGCAAATCCACTAGCTGAGAACTATCACAAAACACTTTGTTTGAATTTTCCCAGGATTATTGCATCACAGGTAAAAACCCTGTGCAGAGGCACTTCCTCTAAAACATCAGATGCCAAAGCAAAGGTACTCAGGAGCAGGTTTAAAGGCCAGTGACTATAATGCACAATCTGTCTTTTAAATTGTCTAATTGTTTAATCAACTGGGATGATTGGGATTAAATGGAGAAAAGAGGAGCATAGGGCCAGTTATCTGGACATGCCTTTTACGAGCACTTCTCTGCATAAATGTGTTATTTGAAGAAGAGCCTTTGCCAGTGCCACAGCATCTCTTTAGTCAATCAATCAGGACACGTCTTTAGTCCAAGAACTTCTTTAGCATCTACAGACCTATTTTATCTGTGCCAAGAAAATTATGCACCTAAATAATTAGTGTCATTACGATTTACAAAGTTAAACAGTCCAAATTGTGATGCGATGAGCGATTTGATTGAGATGACTCTTTAGCTCTAATAACATAATTTTAATATTACACAATGGTTTCAAAGTTCACATCAATAGCAGGCACCTTAACCCTGGCCTCTGTCCGTGTGAGCGTCACCCCAGGGCTCTGTCATTACCCTACAGGAGGAGTCAGGCTGCTGGGACAGACAGGCCGGGGCAGCTCTGAGCATGAGCTTATGCTACTGTCATCTGTGTGACTGTGCACAGGGAGAATACAACACTCAGCACTGAGATATGAAGCACACATGTGTTTACTGAGGGCTATGGTCCATGTGCTGGGAGGCAGGAGAGGAGGGATGTAAACACATGCATTAAGAGGATACAACAACAAAGTACTGAAACTTGATTCAAACAGGTTCAAACTAGTTCCAACGTGAGGTATTCAATGATAGGTCTTTAAAACAATACTGCTACCCATCGGTGTCTCCAAATATGAGGCACCTGCATGACCCAGCTCTGGTGCAGAGCCCACAAGAATTACAAAGAACCAGAAGAGCTCCGAGCGTCCTCTGCACAGCAGAGCTGCAGAAGAGGTAGACTGGAATCATTCTCTTGAGTCCATTTTGACCTGACTACACAGTTGACCACAAGCATTTTCCCTAATGGCATTGGTTACTTATCACATGAACATGTGACTGCAAGAGCACAGCAGATCTCCGCTCTGAGTGTGAGTGTCACCACAACAAAACTGCCCTGACCCTGCAGTCGCAGCTGGACCGGGGGTCAGCCTGAGTGAGGCTTGCGACTCATGAGTCACATTTGAGAAGAAAACAAAAATAACACTGATCTGAATCCTTCATCCTCCTGCAGCTCAGTGACTGAATTCTAATCATAATACTGATGTTTTCCAATATAGTTCAGCCCAAACCGAAAATGTTCATTTTGTCTTCTTATGTACTTTAAACTTTAAACTATAGTTCAGCCCAATTTAAGGATGTGGAAATATGGAACTATTATCTCTTAACATCGGCTCTGGACCAGCCCCCTCTGGCAGGCCCAGCCCCTCAGCCCAGTGGGACAGGGCAGATGGATGGGGCTCAGAGGAGCTGTATGGAGGGTCTACACATGGACCTGATGCCTCTGCTGACAGATACCAGAGCTGGAGGTACACATGTGGAAAGAACACCCCTCTGTTGGCCATGTTTGATGGTCTATGAGCTTATCCAGCTGTGAGGTGACTGAGGGGTCAGGCTAGAAGCACAGAATAGCATTTCATTTGGCCATTTTCTCATAGTTTCAGAGATTAGATTGCTTTTGTTGCATTTAAACTAAAAATGATCCATGTTTGTTTTTGTTTTTCATGTCTAAGAGGATTAATATTTGAGAGAAGACCGAACTATGAACTGTAAAAGCAATGCAAGAATAACAATGCTTTGAAAAGATGACATCAGTGGATGAGCCAGTTCTGAAACAGGTGTCGTCTGGCTCTGTGCTTTTCAAGTCAGAACATGTTTACAAGAAGTCACTCTGCTCAGTGCGTCTCATTTGTGTTTTGAAATACTTGGACTTTGACGTGGGATATTCAACTCAGAAAATCTCTCCAGGTCCCACCAGGACTAGACAAAGACCAAATTATTAATCCTGGTCTAAAAGTGATCAACATCTGGACTAAACAGAATGCAAAAAAGACCCAATTTGAACAGACAGTCGAGACCTGAGGACCTATTTAAGGGTTTAGTAGCTCAGCTGGGGTGACAGTATCTCAATTGGTAGTGTACTTGTCCACTGATCTGAAGATTGGCCGTTCGAATCCCGGTTTTTATAAAATTATAAATTGGTGGAGCAGTCAGATCCACTGCACAGTGTCTGCATACACATGTGTATGAATGGGTGAGGGGTTCCTTGATGTAAAGCCCTTAACCTCCTAAGACCCGAACTCTTGCATTGCATGCTTTATTGATTTCTCCTTGTTATTTGGGCTGATTAGGATCTGACAAGTGCAAAAACAAAGAATTAACTTAAATTAAATTATTACATTTATTAATTATTTTTATATTAAATTAAATTAAATTATTCTAAACATTACAAACTCTTAAAAATATTCTAAATTGAACATTTTTGCATTGTTGCTGTTCTAAACTGTCCACCTATGTGTGAAAACCTTTGTAACAGTGTAACACTGTAAAAATGTGCTGTCCACATATGTGGACGCCAGGTCGTAGGAGGTTAAGTAGAAAAGCGCGATACAAAAATATGAGCATTTACCATTATCTGTAACATTTTGAGGACCTTTCACCATTCACAAGATAATGTTAATTTTAAATTGTTAATTGCCATGGCAACATTACCAATTATTCTGAAACCCATGGCCAGACTTATTTACAAAGCATGGTTCTCTTCTGGTCAAACGGTTTTGCAAACTAAAATTTAAGGCCTCTACATGGGAAGTTATGTTGAAGTTAGGGATGTGAGATCCATTTACTGTCTGTTGAGTCCGAGTAGCCCAGAGACATGTGTCATTACCATCACACCTATGGCCCTCACATGTGGGTCCTCGGGCTAAAGAAGCATAGCTCTGATACACCACAGCTGCACAAGACTCGTCCAAGACAACTTTCTAGAAACACACTGTGCCATGGAATTCAAACTGCTGGTGCTGCATAACATTCCATGAGCTAGCACAGAAAACAAAATATCCTGTCTCAGACTACAGACATTGATTTGAAAAACAAAAATATATTGTTGATTCTGTAAAAATTGTTCAGCTCAAATAATGTTCAGGGATATATTCAAAACTGATCTAGACCCGTCTTCTGCTGCTGCTAAGAGTTCACACACTTCCCTCTGATTGGTTAAATCCTCCTGTCACACACACGGAGCATGATGAAGGCTAACCAGTGGGAAGAGTGAGTGGAAAAAAGGGTGTTTTTGAGCATAAAGCTGTATTAAAAGGCAAATCAGATTTTTACTGTCTTAAAAAAAAACAAAAAAAAAACAGAAGTAGTTCACTTTAAACAGTTTGCAGTGGTCCAAAGTTATTCCTCACTTACGTTTATGCATTCAGAGCATCCTAATTATTCACCACAATGAGTTTCTAAGCACTTTTCACAACTTTCACAGACCAGAGCGGAGTTTTGCATCACAGTAAAGCTACCAACAACTACCATGCTAATACGAAGTTCCTGATGAAATAAAAGGTTTTAAAATTAGATGTGGACAGCATGTAGCAGACATGGTTTGAGATCAAGTGTTGCAGCCTCTTTTGATTCTTAAAAGTTAAATCAGTTCATACGTTAGCAGGCTCAGGTGAGGTCACTGTCAAGGGCACAGAGCCTACCGTTAGTCCTACATCACAAGCCTCCATAATGAGATTTGTTAATGTAAAGCCCTCCTGGCGACATAAACACACTTAGAGCAGCCACCTAAGACCCTTAAGCCCATAGTGACAAAGAACCACGCTCCCTCGCTCCCTCACTGCTGGTACATGCAAACTCAGTGCACTAGAATCAGCATGGCCCCTCTTCTACTGAGCAGGGTCTAGAGATGGTTTCAAATCCTGGCAGGTGGCGGACCCTCTACAGGAAGGTGTGTTTCTTTGTTCTGCTCTCCTTCTTAATTGTCTGTAAATAATGCATGTTTTGTCCTATGTCATTACTACTGTTTCTTACCTGCCTGTTCTAATGTAGCTTGTATTCACACTTCCTCTTAAACTGCTTTTGCCGCTGCCCGTGCTTCACTGTGCTGCTCTATCTGGACTTTGAACATTTGTGTCTCTGTCTGGAGGGTTAGGCGTTAGGTTAGGGGTCAGGGTTAGGACTGCCCGCTTCACTTCCCTACATTTTTATCTATAAAATGTTGTTTTATGATCCCTCTTTCTAGCTTGCCTTCTGTAAATGAATTAAAACTTTATTGAAATTCTAAGTTGTTATTATATTGTGACCTGAATAATCACGATTATAGATGATATCGATCCATGCTGGCGTCCCCAGTGACAGAAGCAGCAGCAGCACTGACACAACATCAGCTCCACCGGAAACAGTCTCACACCTCCTACAATCACCTCGCTGCCAACCACCAGCGCTCCAGTTTTACACAGGCTAAAAAAAGACCCGCCTCCAATCTGTGTCAGTGATCAGGACAGAAAAAGACCAGCATCTCTTTATAGAGCACTCACAGGCAGTACGGTGTTAGCACTCTGCCTCACAGCAACAACGTCAAAAGCTTTGAGTTGTTCTAGTTTTCATAACTAAACTAAAACACACACAAGCCAATATCTTCTAAGTACTCCTGACCATGAATCTACCCTTCAACATCTAGACTACACTGCTCAAGATGGCTTGCCACATTTTTTTTAAAGAGCCCGTATGTCATTTTCTGATCCGTTATAATGTAGTTTCCTCATCACAAACAAACCTGGAGTTGTGTTTTGTTTCATTCACACATGTTTAACACACACAGCCTGCATATTTACTACTGCTTCATGACATCACAAGGTGGAACAGAGCATTTTGTAATTTATAGATGTAGACAGACTAATAAAGGATCACGCAAACATGTGTGAATGAAACAAAGAACACTCCTGGTCTGTTTTTGAGGAGGTAACAACATTCTAACTGGTTTAAAGCTCACAAGAGACAATTACTGAATACAATTCATTATCAAGTATTAATAACAGAAATGGGAAAAATGTATTGTTGAAAGAATCTGCATTGTTGCTACCGCTCCATTATCAGGCGAGTGATGTCATCACACTTTTGTCAAGTTCACCAGGTATGGGAGTGCGTGCACAGGTTTTCTATGTGCCCATGTTAGGAATTGTTTTTCCTCATTAAAAGTACTTTTAAAATGGATGTGGTTATGTCTCCTCATTCTTTCATTGCTCAGTATGGCTGTTCTTAAATTTCAGAAAATGGTCACTACATTTGGTGTTTTGGATCTCAAGCCAATTATGCAATCAGTACTGAATGATTGTCATACATTATCAGATTCTACAAGTTACTTTCATTATACAGTAAATGTTAAAATGACTGGAGCCAGAACAAAACCTTATGGAACTCCTCTTCAGTGTCCCACATGAACAGAGACAAAGGCAGAGTTTAACCTGCTGGACTGTTGGTGTGTTGAAAACAGAGACAGTGGCAGTCCAGGACATGGCTTTTGTGAATGGAAAAACTTGTGTGAATGCGGTGCTCTATTTTGGTCAGTGACAGAGAGGTAGCAGGTGCAGCACAATGAGCCACTGGGACTGGACCCAACCCAGGCATTCACTTCAGCACATACACTGGCACCACAGACCCAATCCAGAACTGCACCAGCCTATATCCACAACCATAGTCTATCCAGAACCACTATCCAGAACCTCTACCCAGAAGCACAACAGCCTATATCCAGAACCAGAAGAGGAGAGACTTGGGTTTCTATGTTGTGATCTGAGATTTTTAAGCCTTGAAAATCAAAATGTCACTCACACTGACAATCCCAAGTAAAACAAATAAACCAAAACAAAGCCATCTCTCTCCCTTATTCTTATGAAATCCTTAATCAGAAGAACCTTATAGGGTGCATTTAAATTTGGACACACACTGGAGTAGCTCATGAGAGGTTTGTAAGAGGAGACAGGAGACGGAGCATGCTTCGTTTGTCTAACAGTAAAAATCCAGCTGTGAGGACTTGAGCACCGAGTCCATAGCTCAAACATAACTTGGCAGATAGCCTGTCATCAGGCTGAACATACAAACTCAAGACCTCACCCTGCCCATGTCACCTCAGAAACCTCTCAGAACCTCGTCTGAGAGGTTTTTCCTCACATTCCTCCATCAAGCTAAAAACAACTAAAAGGAATATCCTATAACCAATATGGTCCTGACCAGGAAGAGTTTATAATGTGGAGATGGGTCCCCAGGCACTGCACTTCGGTCACACCCTGCTCCTGAAGGAAGGGTCAAATGCAGATGACAAATTTCCCAGTGGGACAATAAAGTACATTATAACCCTGATCACTCTTAAGGCAAGTCAAAGTAATGATGCAATGTACTGTTGTCACGATTCTAACATTTTTACTTGGATACTAAGGAATACATGCTGCTTTTTAAGAGAGAATGTAATTTTCAACACAAAATAATAGTGCTTTCTTTATGTTATGCTGCTGAGATTTTACACTAGTTCTAATAAAGCTCAACAATAGACAAACTGTTCAGGAAAGCTCACATTTGGTCCTATTAATGCAACTTCTCTAGCATTGATACTTGCTCAAATGAGTATCTAGTATCTGATTTCCAATAGTTTTGACAACCCTACAAGGCACTATCAAGTCAAGACAAATGAGTCACGTTGACACATACTGTAGCTTCAAAAGATGAGTAAAAGTGATGAGCATCCCCCAGTCCACCCTCTGCTCTTAGTCTACACCAACACCAACACTAACACTATGAGGTCACAGTTGGACAGAGACGCTGCATCCACACAGACACCTGCACTCACAGCTGCCATGGTTCATACACTGACTCACTTTTATTCCTGGGTCATGTCTAACTAGAGGATTAAGCACGTTTGTCATTATACCACAATATGACAACTGCTCAGAGGTTACAGCAAGACCCTTCTGAAGGATTTATCATTTGAACTTAATGCAACTGAAGGAACAAAACAACAAATAATGTAAGAATTCTTGGATTTTCAAAAGTAGTAGACCACAGAAATGAGAATTGTATCTTACAGGGCCCGTACCTGTTATGTTGTTTTCCTCATCACAAACATGTTTAACACACAAACCCTGTATATTTAGGCTTTTGAGTTCTTCTCTTAAAACAGAAAACACTCTGTTCCGCCTTATGATGTCATGTGGTAATACAGGAAGTGCTCCACTGTGTTTTTAAAATGCATAAAGCTTCACTAGAATCATTTGAATGATTTCAGCCCTGGAATTGCCAATCTCTACTGAACTAAAGGTAGCTGTAAACACTACATGACATCACAAGGTGGAGCAGAGTATTTTGAGCTGTGGAGATGTAGACAGACTAATAATAAAGAGTTACTCAAACATGTGTGAATGAAACACAAATATTCAAATCAAGTCAAATCAAGTCAAAACCTTTTCTCAAGTAAGAGTACTGTTAATGCTGCCAAATATATTACTAAAGTAAAAATTGTGTCTATAAACTACTCCAAGAAGTACATATTTATTAGGTTACTAAAGTAAATGTCACTTATCCTGGGAGAGGGTAGTTATTTCATTCAAATGTATGTAATATATTACTGCATCAACTATGAGAAGTGAAAATTGTGAAATCATTTGGTAAAACAATTTTTAAAAAACATTACGCCAACCACAAATCTAACTGGAAAACACAACTTTTACCTTAAAAAAATCCTCCAATAACTCTCCAATTAGAAGACAAGAAAATGAACTATAAATAAGTCATCTTTAAAAACATGCACACACAAACCTGAATGGCCCTGCTCTTGTCCAGTGTTGTAACGTATCCAGCGTGGTCATGTCCAGAGGGGGACAGTGGAGTGGACCTTATGCTCGCACAGACATTGGCCTCCCCACGCCCCCGCCCCTGCCCTAGCCCCATGTACAAACCTCTATTTGGGGGTGCGTGTGTTGTGGTTGGGTCTGGGCTGGGTGAGGGGTAGGTGGGTGGGTGGGGGGTATTTTTAGAACGGTGCTTTCCCGGGACCATGAGCGCTAGGCCAGATCAATCAAGTGACGACCACAAGGACAACTGGTGGTCAGGGCAGGCCAGAGGGGGGCAGCCGGGAGGAGGGCACTGGAGAGGGGACAGATGGGTAGAGGGGCTAGACTAACACTAGAACAGGACAAAAACAAACACTTAAGACATTTTGATCCCTGTGACATTATGTAAGACAGGTGAGCCGACATGGTGCGGTGGTGGTGGCATAGACTGTATAAAGAAGTGGAGTAAGGCAGTGTGAGGTCACCCTTAACGTTTGGCTCCAGTCAAATGAAGCTATTTGAGGCTAGCAGTTATAGGAGCGAATTTGGAGCCAGTTCCATATTAGGAATAGGAATTGATTGACATTCTCAATACAAAGTGAATTAGAGCTGGAGTTGATGGAGCCGGAAATGCCCCCATGCTCACTTTTTATTTGGAATGCGCCGGCTAGCGGGTTAGGTATGTCCACACTTAAAACCATAGTATCAGTATCGGAACTGAAAAAGCTGGATTGGCGGATCTCTGGAGGTATTTCAAATGTATTTGAGTTACTAGTTAACAGCAGTACAAGCTAATACTCATTTTGTGAGTATAGTGGACAGCTTCCTGCAAACTGCAGGCTTCAAACTCAAAATGCAAAAGTGAGGGGATTACATTCATATGCAATATGACTCCCTGATCTGAACGGTCACTACCTAAACTCCAGCACCTGCAGCCAATCCTGAATCAGTGCTAGTGCAGCCTCTGCAGCTCAGGGAGGGAATTCTGGACGTTCTGAGCTTTCACATGAGGTTTTGAATAAACTCATGATAAATATTATATTTTCTACTTCTCCTAAATGTTTTTCTGTGTGGCTCTAGACACTCCCAAAAAGTTAAAGTAGAGTTTAATTGTTAACCTTTAACCACATTTCTAAGCCTTTTCAAAACGCACTGGAAAAAACAGTGGAAGTTAATCCATCACTAAAAATACATGGTAACAGACAGTGGCTTCCAAACTTAGAAAACAACACCACCCTCTAGTGTCCATAGAATGTACTTCACCTATATATCAAGGGTAATTCCATACAGTATTTTCATGCAGTTTAATGAAGTCACCAAGCCACAATAAAAACACTAGAGAAGCCCTGCTGTAAGCCGCACATAAAGCCTCCCTCTGCTCAGGTGCACTCCTCTGTCAGCACAGCTCTGAACAGGGCCAAACCCCATTCCCATGTTGATCCATAAACAACACAAAACCCCAACACAAAACCACAACAGAAGAGCTGAGGCTGGAGCGGTCACTGCTGTTAAGCACAGAGAGGTCAGCACACAGGAGGAGACACGCACAATTTTTTTTTTTTTTTTTTATTTGAGCTGAAACCGATATTTGACCTGCTGCTGTGGCCAATAACAGAAATTTATTTATTTATCACAAATTAATCTTCAGTTAATTTGTCATCACTACTTTAAGATTTGTAAAGATATTGGCCGATACCAATACTGAAACCAATATATCGCCCATCCCTTGGATAGGTACTAAAGTCCCATTGACAGGACAGAAATGAACCTTTCCTGAATGTCTTTAGAATGATGGTGAGCTGTATCAGAACAAGTATAAGAACACATAGACTAGTATACACCCATGGACCACTATGGAACCTACAGGACCACTGAGGGAGTACACAGATATAAGGACCCATGGGAATAGAAAAGAAAGTACAACCATTTAATGTGGAAAATCAGATTCTTTTGCCTAAAGAAAGTGTTTTTATTATCATTGTGGTATCAGAATCAGTGTTGAGTATCGAGTCTATTCCTTAGTATCGAAATAGAGTTTGACATTTTAGTATCTTGACAATACTAAAAAAGAAATGTATTCATGTACAAATATGTGATCAGGACTAAACAAAATCTGTTGACAGTATTTATGGGGACATCAGAAAGGATAGCTGAAGACAACAAGATATAATTTCATTTTAACTTTATCAACAAAAAACAAAAACTAAAAGCCAAAATCTAGATTTAGTTGACTATGAGTATATAGTCATCAAATATTGACCAAAAAGTTTTTTTTGTGTGTGTGTGTAAACTTTAAATCTGTTGTCAGAATCATCACTGGCGGTCCTGACACTGTGTTGAGTCGGTCCATAAATCTGTGTACAGAACAACCTACACAATGTACTGCCCCACTTGTTCTCACTGTGGGCCCCCTATTAAACTCATCATTTACTCTGACCCATTTTCACAACAAAACCAACATTTTTGAGGCACAATAAAGAAATAAAATCTCATTGTTCTCAAAGTAAACTGATTTTAGGGCAGTTTTAATAATAATAGCTGGACTTCACAGTTGAAATTCGCACAGTGGTCTTAAACTACACTGGCTTCAAATAAAACCAGGTCCAGATTGCGTCATTATGGTCGTTATGGTCGTTATACAGCCACGTGTTGATCTTTAGTCTTTTTTGATTATACCAGTGAAATTGTGTCCAAATGGAGATTTACATACATTTAGTTTGAATATTTTCTTAATGCATTTTTCATTGTGTGAAGCCAGTGACAATTATGAGCTTACATCCAAATACATAAGAAGTCTAATCAGTACCTCTCATATCTGCTGAGCCCAGTGGAGAGTCCGCGGTCGGAGAGTTGTAGAAGGTGAAGCACAGGAGAGGCTAGGGATGGTTCTGAGGTTCTGGAGCTGCGGGGGCTCGACTGGGAGAGTTTATCACTGGAATGTGACTAACAGACTAACGGACACCAGGAGGGACAGAGCAACCGTCACCCTCATTAAAGATGCATCACACTGTTCTAGAACTATGGCGCTCAACCAGGGTTTTGTCAAATTATTTCAGACGATCCCCCAGTTAATTTGATTTGTAAAGATTTGCTCATTATGAATTCTAATATTTGAAATGTAAAAAGATCCTATATTACACAAAATTGACTCTTGTGACCTTAAACCCACGTTAGAATGTTATTACCTCATCAAAAACAGACCTGGAGTTGTGATTTGCTTCATACACACGTTTGAGTTATCCTTTATTATTAGTCTGTCTGCATCTCCTCTGCTCTGTTCCACCTTGTGATGTCATGAAGTGGTTGTTTTCAACTCAACTCCTTTTACTGTTAGTTCAGTAGAGATTAGGGATGGGACAATAAACAATAATGTTGTTTATCGTGATAAAAAGGGTAGACAATAATCGTTTGTGGGACATTTTACATAATCGTGATCATCGCCAACAAAGATCGCCATTTTATCATCAGAATATGCAGAAAAAGCTACTTATCCATGATGTTTTCTTCTAGATCATTGTCGTTTGCACTCACAACAAAATACATTTCTATAACATTTGTTTAATTATGGAACTTATTCATAATATTAAAAGTATAATTAATCATAAAATTTAAACTGTCAGCAACTTTAATAAGTATCGCGATATAATCGCTAATCGCAATTATTTTAACCATGATAATCGTTACACCAGATCTGAATATTGTACCATGCCTAGTAGAGATTGACAATTCCATGGCTGAAATGATCCAAATGATTCTAGTGAAAGTGTGTAGACTTTTAAAAACACAGTGGAGCACTTCCTGTATTAGCACATGACATCACAAGGTGGAACAGTTTTCTGTTTTCAGAAGAACTAAAGCCTAAATGTGCAGGGTTTGTTTGTTAAACATGTGTGAATAAAACAAAACAACTCCCGGTCTGTTTTGGATGAGGAAACAACATAACAGATCAGAAAATATGAGCCCCCAAGACTATAGCTGATTCAGATAAGGGGTCAAATAAACAATGGATAATAAAAAATACTAGGTGGCACAAGATTTGGAAAAAAAAAAAAAAAAAAAAAAAAAAAAAGAGTCCAAGATAGAATGATCATGTCTAGTGCTTCCCACAACAAGTAAAGTATGTACATCAATATTCTGGATAAACTCCCTCAGATCTGATAACAGTGTTTTTCCATTGCTCACTGAGAAGGCATCCAAGGCTCTACATTAGAACATCTGTGTTTTTGCTTACCATTTACATGACGTCGACAATACAGTCCACAAGTACTACCCACTACCACTACCACTCTACCACTACCACAGCCCAAGCACCAGCACCAGCACTCACTCACTCACTCACATGGAGAAGAACCAGGAGCACGAGAAGGAGCCTTGGTCCAAGATAATGCTGACAACCAGAGACATACAGGCTCTGTGGAGCTCATAGCAATGTTCTACTAAAACTCCAAGTCCAAGCAGTAAGCATCAGCCTGCACAAAATCACGAAGGGAATCTGAATTTATTTTAATAAACAGTTCTACTCCAGATATGAGGACTGACTGATTTTATGTGAAAATGAAAGCCCATTTTATAGGTGTGGGCAATATGACAAAAAAATACCACACTTTTTTTCCCCCTGCCAGACCATGATTTCAATTTAGATAAAGTGACTGGCATAATCTGAAAATTCATGCTTCACAGTGATTGGTTAGATCCAGCTGTCACTCATTAGCCCCACCGGTGTTGCTCTTGAGTATCAAAATTTCAAAAAGTACCATAGTTTCCTTCACAAAGAACAAAGTCTTTTTCTGCATAAAAACAGCTAACCCTGCAGTTTAGATCAGTACAAACATGTTCTGAAATGTGATTCTTGTATTGGTTTGTCAGTTCAGATTTCAGTCTTTTCTTTCAGTCCTTTCTCCTGAACGTGTTTAAAATGTGAACTTTCAACCCTAGTGATTCAAAATTAAATGACACGGAACCATAATGTAATAATGTGCTAATTATGATTAATATTGTTGTATTTAAGCCCCCTGAGTGAGTCCCAGGCCCTCCTCCTGACTCACTGTTGTGTTGCAATATGAGGACTGGAGCCAGGGGGGTGGGGCTTCCCTTTCCACTCCAGGACATGAGCTGTACATGGGCCCATCACGCTACGTCCACTCAGTGCTTGTGTACTGAGAGACACCAGGCCTATCAAGCACCATCACGTGCCATCTGATACATCTATGGAATTTAAAGAGCCTGTAGTATGCCATTTTCTGATCTATGTTATAATGTCATTTCTCCATCACAAACATACCTGGAGTTGTGTTCTCAAACAGAAAATACTCTGTCCCACCTTGTGTGATGTCAGGTGGTAATACAGGAAGTGCTCCACTGTGGTTTTAAACTCCTACACCTTCACTAGAATTATTTGTGATTTCAGTCCTGGAATTGCTTATGTCTACTGAACAAAAGGTCAAAATGTAGCTGTTAACTTGAAAACTACCACTTTATGACACAAGGTGGAACAGAGCATTTTGAGCTTTGGAGATGCAAACAAGATGTAGATTACTCAAACATGTGTGAATGAAAAAACAACTCACAAAACACAACTCCAGGTATGTTTTCAAGGAGGTAACATTATTAAATGGCTTAAAGCTCTTAAGAGTCAATTTAGTGTAATACTGGAGCTTTAAATATCTCCAGCCTTTAATCTTGGCTCTGCTGCTGTAGTAGTGTGCATGAGCGCTCCTCTGCAGTGGTCAACATATCTCCAGATAAGTGCTTTTCCTGTAGAGCCGTGTGCAGTGTTGTTGGCAGTGTGAGGTCTATTATGTTCACAGAGGACCACACAGGCCCATGTTTCATGTGTAAAGACTATACCTCCAGCAGTGTACCTGTACTACACTACACTGAGCTCCAGGTGAAGGCAGGAGGCCTGTACACAAAGTGGAACTAACCAACTAAACACCACCCACAACCACATTTCAAACTGAAGGTACAAGAAAAGTGTGGTCTAACAGGTATCCACACTTCAAACTCCAAGTGTTTGTAATCAGAAACACCTGACTGTAGGCCATGAGTGATGTCACATAGCACTTGAACGGTTTTTGACCAGAAAACTGCAAATGTATTGCCTGGCATATCCAGAATGATACATCTTTGTATTTTTTTATACAGAAGGATATCAGTGTGGTCCCCATGCCTGACGCACAATGTGACCATATTTGTTTTGATTAGCTAATCCACTTCAAGTGTATAACATGTTAATAGCACAAGTTAGTGTTATTAAAATATAAAAGTTGATTTAGTGTGTATCGTTACATTTGAAGCACTTGCACTTGATACTAAATCACCCCGAACACAAATCATATGGATAAGGCCAACGGGGCCGTGAGGAGTTAACATTTATTTATGAAGGACATGTGGAATACTTTGGATGATTCCATCATCTAAACATGAACTAAAATGTATAGGTTATGTATGGGTTGGTTCCATTAGCCAATGAAAAGGCAGAATGAGCCTCACTCTTTGGATTGCCAATTTCTATGACTACAATCAGCTGAATATCAGACTACACTAAACCCAGCACCTGCAGCCAATCCTGAATCAGAGTGAGTTAGGGCTGGGCAATAGCATGAATCTGACATTATGATACTTATGATATGCCTCTGAGGCTTCAATATGTCACCATATATCCTGATACTAAAACAAAGGACCAGATATTGTGATTTATTAACAATTACGTATAATATGGTTGAGTACACCTTCACTAGAACAAAACTGGAGAAAATACTATTTATTTAATTTTTAAATCATGAGAATAGTAAATGGAACTTGTGAATTTTTCATGAAAAACATGACATCAATTTTTTTCTTACACCTCTAGTGCTAGTGCAGCCTCTGCAGCTCAGTGAGTGAATTCTGGACCTTTCCATATGCGGAGAATGAGATAAACTTGTTCACTAGTGATTGTAGTACCTTTTTTCTCCTTCCTGTTTTGAAGGAATTCTTGGGGACCTTTCCTTAAAGATAAAATATTTTGATTTATGCATTGCTAGAACAATGGAAGACCAATGCCATGCCAAATCATTCACAGGAAGGAACCCTCAGGCCTGAAACCCACCAATACTTTTTATACCATTTTGATTACATGTGCCATTTCACTAATCTTGAAACAGAGCTTGTATGTTTTTTTGTCAGTTCTTATGGACACGTTTATAATGTGTACATTGAACAGAATCCCATTATTATAAATCACAAATCTAATCACAAACTACTGAGTACCATCTTAAATACATAATATTAATAACTGCTAAAAGTATGGGACTTTAATGTGACAAACTATTTACCAGCAAAGAAAACAAAGTTGAAGTGTGTTAAAGTTGAAAATGATCATTCTGAGGCATGTGGGGAAATCCTACCCTGCTGTTATGCAACGCCAAAGTCAAATCCAAACAGTGAGGGGAGAGTTGGCTGCTGGACAAAGCACATGAAATACATGTTTTACAGGAGAGATATAAAACTCTACGACCTTCGCTCTGGTCCAGAGGAGTGCAGTCGTCAAGTCAACATTTGGACAAGAACCCAACCCAGGAATCAGCAAGAAGAAGCCCACAGAGCAGCGGAGAGGAGGGATCAGGCTTGTGGATCCAGCACGGAGAGTCATTTTGATACTAAGGACTTGATACTCAATATCGATTCTGATACCATGATGATAATTAAAAAAAACACTCTTTATTTAGACAGTAGAATGTGATTTTTAGCATTAAACTGCAGTACTTTTTCTATTCCCATGTGTCTTTATGTGCGTGTACTCCCTCAGTGGTCCTGTAGGTTCCATAGTGGTCCATGGGTGTATACTAGTCTATGTGCTCTTATACTTGTTCTGATACAAGATGGAGATCATTAAAATCATTCTAAAGACATTCAGGAAAGATTCATTTCTGTCCTGTCAATGGGTTATTTTGGGTACTGATACCTGCTTGACACTAGTTGTAGTACTGATTAGCATCTGATTTTTTTTATGCTTTTGACAATCCAAATCCAGACAAGTATAGCCATGTGTAAAGAAACTATTATTCTGTGTTAAAAACTACAGTCTACTGTCTAAAAGGAGTGTATTTTATTAGCATTGTGGTATAGAATTTAATAATATTGAAAGAAGACAAAACGGGACAACAATGCTCAACACTCTCAAATACTATCTTGAGTTAGGAGCATAATGTGTCCTTATGGTGGACTGATCACACACATTTGTCAACTTCAAACTTTAAAAGGAAATTAATAGGACTAAACTAATGAATGATTTGTCAAATAATAAAAAAACAAGGATGCAATTTCCACAGAATTAAGAATTAGAATTAAAGGAACCGTGTGTAGTCTGCTTAAAAAAAAACAGTACAAGCTATATTTGACTGGAACCTGTTTACCTCCTATCAGGGGAAATGGCACAGTCAGTAAAGCTCATTCATACCATCCATAAGGTTGCTGGTTCAATCTCACCTCAAGTATATTAAAGTATCCCTTGGGTAGTGACCACTTTGTGTTTTAAATATTTTTGTCCTTTGAACATTGCTCTTCTGTCACCTTAACTTGGCTCACAAATCAGACCTTCTCAGAGCTGCCTCATGACCAGCCCGCTGAACAGGCCTTTTGCCTGCCCTCAGCATTCTGACTCATTTGTACAAAAACATTGTAGTTGTTTAAAGAACTGCATCTTTGGAGGACCATGAGGCCTTAAATCAGAGCTGTTTAGTGCTTTCTCTGGCTGCCATGACCACCAGAGACCTCCTCTCCACACAGTCATAGGTGGGGCTCCTTCTAGTCAGCTGGGGCCCCCACAAGGGACCCACACAGCTGCTTCCAATACAAGTCATGTGGCCCCTGAACAGTCATGTAAGGTACAGCAATGACGCCAGAGTTTTATGTAAGCGAGCCCTTTGTTGATGAGAGAGAGGAACGCCCAAACTCCTCAAACAAGAGGATTCTCAATATTCAGATACCCACAACATACTGCAGTCTGTACTCAGAGGTTGCCATGGTAATGGAGCACCAACATTATTTCATGTTTTATAATGTAAGAAAAACAAGTCATAAATAATTCACACATGATTTCTGAGCATACATGCTGTTGCTTTTGCTCCACCTGTGCCTGGTACTGAAAAGTAAAGCTTAGACTGGAAGCTGCCATCTAAAATTAAAATTAAAATTACCCAGAGGTTTAACACGTAGCAGGAGTGAATCACACACTTCAGATGGGCCAGCCAATGGTCAACTGGTGATCAATATATGAAATCCACCCACACGCTCAATACATGTGCACAAAAAATGCACAAGCAAATGGCAGCATTAGACACTTCTGCTTGTAATGTTTTAAAGCCACAGTATGTAACTTTTTGCCAAAATAATATAGTAAAATAGAATGTTTTTAGCATTTGTTTTTTCCCAATTTATGGTTTATAGCACTGAAAACCTTCCTTCTTTAGTCTAAACAGGCTTTCATCTCAAAAAACTTGGCCTGGAGGAGGGCCTCCTCCTGTGTGTTTCCATGGAAATGTTGTTCCTTTGGCTATAATATTCCAAAATATGGCAAAAACATATCTATTGCCATGGAAAATGTTCCAAAGTATGGTTTTAACATTCCATTCCCACAGAGTCATATGTACTAGTGTTTTAAAGTATCTGACTGATCATCGTGGTTTCTGAAGTAATAAAGAACATGAAGAACAAAAGGTCTCAATCCACAGCAGAATACAAACATATCTTCTGACAGATTACATCCATGATCATGACTCATGCTGGAGAACAAGAGCAGGTTTGGACAGAGTTTGAAGGAAAATAACTTCAACTCCAGAGTCTCCACTTCACTTCCAGGTTCAGTAAGCTCACACCCTCACACAACACGCACTGCTCATGAGGGGCAAACACAGTCAACTGATCCAACATGTAGGATACACCAGAGTACAGGCTCTCACTCTTCTGAACCAATGATCAAACAAAGACTTCACGTTGATTGTCACATCAGCGGAACAAGCCAAAAAATCTCACTTTAGTCATATCCAACTGAAAGAAAGGCACAGGCATATTTTCTTCCACAAATGCACAAGTCACTTCCCTCTGCATGTTTTTCACAAACTAAATAGTCTGTATTTCTGCTAAAATAGGCTGAAGTACATCTGTCGGTGTCACCATGTTTGTTTTGGTTCATTGGCTCTGGCTTCTGCTCAAACCACAGGGCTGCCCTGTGACTGGTCAGTTTCCACATCACTGGTGATTGGGCCTATCACATGCTGTCGGAGCTGACAGACAGATTCAGAGACAAAAGCACAAGAATTCATCGTGCTGGCAAGGCTAGTAGGTGATAGCATTCTTTACCTCTTCTCATAAAATGAAACCACCTGACTGAGCTCTGGGTCCCAACCAAACTGATCACACACACACATCCACACACAAAGTTCAGCATCTACTGCATGCCTTCAGCTGAATCCCTCTCTCAAACTGCATTTCAGAGTGATTACTTTGCATAGGGAAATCGTCACATGGAGCTGGTGGCACACATTGTCTAGCTCCCATGCCTTATTAGGTCACCTATGTCCAGCACGGGTCCCCTATTCTGCAGTGTCCCCAGTGGGTTCATGCGTTGTTGAATCAACCAAGATGTTTGTCAATTCTAAAAATACAACCTCATTTCACATTCAGGTTATAGAAGGCAATAACACAGAGGTGTCCAGGTATGACAAGGCCATCACAACAGGAACTCAGATCACATCACAACTCATGATCACTGGTACATGGCCAATCACCAGTCAAATCTTTCATTTGCATCTTAGATTAAATGGCCGGCCTTATCAAATCTAACTCTCTGAATGTTAAAGGTAATGTGACATAAACAGCCATATACAAAAGCACATTACACTTTGGTTTACTTTTTGGTGTGGGCTATAGTGATATTAATTACAGACTGGGTATGGGTTCAAAGGTATCGGTTCAGTCGATATCCTGATGGGGCCTTTAATTGGATATATTAAGACAGCTTTGTATGAATACAAGTTCTGGGCCTACGTCAGGCTGACGTAGGCCCAGAACTTGTATTCATACAAAGCTGCTCAGATGTTATTGTAAGCTAACCGTAACTTAATACAACATACAATACAACATTTCCTCCATGTACAGTGCCTTGAAAAAGTATCCAACCCCCTTGAACTTCTCCACAATTTTTCACATTATGACCACAAACATAAATATATTTCATTGAGCTTTAATGTGAAAAACCAACACAAAGTTGCACACAATTGTGAAGCAGAAGGGCAGTCATACATGAGTAAATTTTTATTTTTTTTTTACAAATAAAAAACTGAAAAATATGGCGTGCAATATTATCCAACCCCTCTGAGTCAATATTTTGTGGAACCGCCTTTTGCTGCAATTACAGCTGCAAGTCTCTTTGGGTATGTCTCTACCAGCTTTGCACATCTTGAGACTGAAATTTTTGCCCATTCTTCTTTGCAAAATGGCTCCAGCTCAGTCAGATTAGATGGAGAGCGTTTGTGAACAGCAGTTTTCAGATCTTGCCACAGATTCTCGATTGGATTTAGGTCTGGGCTTTGACTGGGCCATTCTAAGACATGAATATGTTTTGTTTTAAGCCATTCCATTGTAGCCTTGGCTTTATGTTTGGGGTCGTTGTCCTGCTGAAAGATGAACCTCCGCCCCAGTCTCAAGTGTTTTGCAGACTTCAATAGGTTTTCTTCCAATATTGCCCTGTATTTGGCTCCATCCATCTTCCCATCAACTCTGACCATATTCCCTGTCCCTGCTGAAGAAAAGCACCCCCAGAGCATGATGCTGCCACCTCCATATTTGACAGTGGGGATGGTGTGTTTAGAGTCATGAGCAGTGTTAGGTTTCCGCCACACATAGCGTTTTGCATTTTGGCCACAAAGTTCAATTTTGGTCTCATCTGACCAGAGCACCTTCTTCCACATGGTTGCTGTGTCCCCCACATGGCTTTTGGCAAACTGCAAACGGGATTTCTTATGGCTTTCTTTCAGCAATGGCTTTCTTCTTGCCACTCTTCCATAAAGGCCAGATTTGTGTAGTGCACGATTAATAGTTGTCCTGTTGACAGATTCCCCAAGCTGAGCTGTGGATCTTTGCAGTTCCTCCAGAGTCACCATGGGCCTCTTGGCTGCATCTCTGACCAGTGCTCTCCTTGTTCGGACTGTAAGTTTAAGTGGACGCCCTGGTCTTGGTAGGTTTGCAGTTGTGCCATACTCCTTCCATTTTTGGATGATGGTGTAAACAGTGCTCCGTGAGATGTTTAGAGCCTTGGAAATCTTTTTATAACCTAATCCTGCTTTATACTTCTCCACAACTTTATCCCTGACCTGTGTGTTCTTTGGACTTCATGGTGCTGACTGCTCCCCAATACTCTCAAACAAACCTCTGAGGTTTTTACAGAACAGCTGCATTTATACTGAGAGTAGATTACACACTGGTGGACTCTATTTAATCGTTAGGTCAACATTGGATCCTTCTAAAGCCTCTAAAAGCAAAGTGTTGCACTCAGAAAAAAAGGGGGTTGGATAATTTTGCACGCCCACTTTTCAGCTTTTTATTTGTAAAAAAAAAAAAAATAGATCATGTATGACTGTCCTTCTGCTTCACAATTGTGTGCAACTTTGTGTTGGTCTTTCACACAAAGGTTCAATGAAATATGTTTATGTTTGTGGTCATAATGTGAGAAAATGTAGAAAAGTTCAAGGGGGTTGGATACTTTTTCAAGGCACTGTACATCTATGGTATGGAGTGTCCCACTGTATGATTAAACCACCTCCATGGAGACAAGCAGGTGACCTCATTACAAGTTACAGGTCAGATCTGTGGACAGGTGAGCCCACTCAAAATAAGAATGTTGAATGTTATTTATGGTGTTTTTCAGGATTTAAAACACCAGTAGGCTACAATTAATAAATATAAGAAGATAGAGGCCAACTGTAAAATAATACTGTGGTCCAAAATTCTGCAAAATTGACTCTTGTGATCTTAAAGTCATGTTATAATGCTGTTACCTCCTTAAAAACATACCTGGAGTTGTGATCGTTTCATTCACACATGTTTGAATAACATTATTATTAGTCTGACCACATCTCCAAAGCTCAAAATGCCGTTTTCCTGTTCTCTTCCACCTTACGATATCACAGTGGTAGTTTTCAAGTTAACAGCAACCTTTTATCTTTAGTCAAGTATCCAAAAAAATTCTAGTAAAAGTGCACAGAGTTTAGAAATGCGGTGGAGCACTTCCTGTATTACCACATGACATCACAAGGTGGAACAGAGTATTTACTGCGAGAAGAACACAGACAAAATTTGCAGGGTCTGTGTGTTAAACATGTGTGAATGAAACTAAACATTATAACATTGATCAGAAAATAGCATAATATGGGGACTTTAATTGAACTATCAAAATAAATATAAAATTATTCTATGAGTACGTAGAATATTTTTGTATTCATTTTGTGTTCAACATGGTGGACCTTTCCTTGGCTTTTGGACATGACTTGCCAATAAAGAAGCAGCGTGCGTCCCCGGTCCCTTTACACAGGCTCGGGGCACAGTGGTCCTCTCACCGCGGTATAGTGTGTCATACGGGCTGTAACATAATCACCATATCCTCCGCGACGTGGGCTGCGTGTGCACACCCACGTCCACGCACACTCACACCAAACCGGTCTATTGTCCGGAGCTCCACGGCTCACATTTCAAAGACTCACCAGCGGCGCCTTTTACTTTCTGCCCGGGGTAAAGAAGGATCGTTCCACCTGTCCTCTGCGTCCCCTCACGGCCTCACCTGTGCGCAAACACCGCCCCTCCGCTCCGACGCACACGCAGCCGCCACATGCTCGCACGTTCAGCCGTCAAAACAACATCATATTACAAAAACGCACCGAAAAGCTACGGAAATGTTTGATGCATCTACAAAGTCAAGTACATTTCCTCTAGTTCACATCCATGACTTGACTCACTAAAGGACAAGACAAAGCTCACGGAAAGTTTCTGCTAAATAACGGGTGAAAATGACGGGTGGAATGCGCTCACCGGGGCTCGTCCTGGAGGTAGGCGGCTCCACGGAGGCTCTACCGGGGAGGGAAGAGGAGCCACGGCGCTGTCACACACGCTCTGTCGGTGTCTCTCTGCAGAGGACCGCTCCTCTCGCTGCTCCAAACTTCTGCTCCTCTGCCTAATGTGTGTCAAGGTACCTCTGCTTCCGGTCAGTACTGGCTTTTCACAATAAAGCACCGGATATGGATACAGGCAATGGAAGCGTCAAGTAGGTTAGTAGGAATAACTAAAGGAGTTGTGATTTTTTTATTTTTATTTGTTGATGTGTATTTAGACTGCATCCTAATAATAATAATAATAATAATAATAATAATAATAATAATAATAATAATAATTTTGGTCAAAAATTTCTGTCAGTATACTTGTAAACCAACTGATAATTACTAAAGAAACACAATATGGGGGCATAGCCTATAATTTCTGGAGGGCCTCTAAGGGCATGTTTTGTTTTCACGTAGACCTAGGTGCAGTTTAGTGGCCCATTAGACATAAATAGAGTCTTAAAGATGACTATTGTTTTTGTGAGGGTTGTCATCCAGCTGCTCCTACCCCCTCCCTTCCTGCTCCCTCTTCCCCTTCTCTCTCACCTTGTTTGGTCCTTCCTGGGCGGATCTCAATCACCCTCACCTGCTGTGCTCCACTCCTGCAACTCATCCTACAATCAACTCCAGCAGTAAAGGCCCTGCTGACCTGCTTTCCAGTGCCAGATTGTTCCGTCAGTCTTGTGGTGATCAAGCTCAGACTAATTATCTGTTTTTGTGAACTCTGATTTTTTTTATACTTACCTATTTTTGTCCGCTCTTCAGTTTCTTCCTCTGGAGCCAGCTTCGTCCCGTTACCACCAGTCCTGTTCCTCCGGTCAGTTCCAGCCTTCACCTACCTCCACCGTCTACAGCCACCCTGGAACCGTCCTGTCCCACCCCTGAAACCCACTTGCCCCAGAAACCTATTTTTGTTAATAAATCCTTTTTTTTTTTACTCTGCATATTTGGGTCCGCCGGTCTTCCTTTCATAACAGTTTTACATTTAAAATTTCAAGGAGAAGAACATCTGTAGTAGTATTTTTCTTTTAGCAAGAAGTATTTTATGAAGCTAAATTATTCCCTGATTGTGAGAAAGATGGACTGGTGTGGGCCGTGTTGTTTTTTAGTTTTAGTTTTTTCCTTAAGTGATGCAGAAAAGAGAGAGCCACTGTGTGAATGTTCATGTATGTCAGACCAATGAGGTATTAAAATACAGCTAATATTAATACTTCCTGCTCTGATGGGCTGACCAACACTAAGCCAAAGGTCATCATTTAGGCTAAGTATTAACCACACCAAACTGACTGAGGACACTTCAGTTTCAAAAGGGTCCAAACACCACACACTTACATTATGTGTCATTATTTAACACGTCTCAACTGAGGGGGCAGACACTTTTAAGGCCTGCAGTGTTTAACTGAGATGCCAGTCAAAATGTTATTGGACCTAATAGTCAGGGTCAACAGGTGTTACTTCTGGAACAGGTGAAAATAGTGCCCCTGTCCCACCTGAGAGAGACATCAGCTGGACACTACACCTGTCCACTACATATAACCTACATTCATTTAGTAAGTGTGAAGAGGTTAGCAGGCTGATATCTGTGTTGTGTTGTGTTGTGTTGTCTCATGCTCAGGACTGTCCTCTCGCTCTTTTGAATAGACTTTAGTGCGGCTGTTTCCAGGCACGTCGCTACGGAGACATATGGCAAACAAATGAGAGAGGGTGAGAGTAGGGAGAGAGAGGGAGGAGGCAGGGGCAGATAGAGGAGAAAGAGAGGGAGGGGAGAGAGAAGTGAAGAAAAAGTGTGAGGAGAACACAAGAGGTAGGGTGAAGGCTGGGAGAGAGGGAAGAAAGAAGAAAGAGAGGGAAGAGGGAGAGAAGTAGGGAAAAATAAGAGAGAGAGAGAGGAGAAAGAGGGAGGAGGGAAGAAAGAGGAGTAGAGAAAGAGTGTGAGGAGCGAGAGAGGAGAAGGAACAGAAACAGGGAAGTGAAAAGACAAAGAGAAACTGGGAGAGATGAAGGGATAGAGGAAAGTAGACCAAAAAATCCATCAACTTCTTATTAACTTTAAATAGCTTTTAATAGTTTTCTGAAAATAAACAACATGAAACTTTTAACTGTTGACTTTCAGCTCAAAGCTCCATGTTTTTCCACCATAATCCTGCATCTGCTCCAAACCACAGACTTTTACTGACAGACGCCTGGCTCTAGATCTCTCCATTACACTATTTTCTGATCTGTTTTATAATGCTTTTTCCTCATCACAAACATACAGTACCTGGACTTGTGTTGTGTTTCATTCACACAAACCCTGCATTTTAAGTCTGAGTTCTTCTCTCAAACCGAAAACACTCTGTTCCACCTTGTGATGTCATGTGGTAATACAGGAAGTGCGCCACTGTGTTTTTAAACTCCATACACCTTCACTAGAATCATCTGGATAATTTCAGCCCTAGAATTGCTAATCTCTACTGAACTAAAGGTAAAAAATAACTGTTTACTTGAAAACTTCTGCTTCATGACATCACAAGGTGGAACAGAGCATTTTGAGCTTTGGAGATGTAGACAGACGAATAATAAAGGATTACTCAAACATATGTGAATGAAACAAAACACAACTCCAGGTCTGTTTTTGAGGAGGTAACAGCATTAGAACATGGCTTACAGGTCACAAGATTAAACAGAGTAAACATTGGACATTTAAACAGATCCAAGCTGATCACTAACCATTTGAAATGAGTGAATTTTAATCTTGATTAAAAGGATTAAAAGAGAAAGAGGAGTGGGAGCAGAAGGGATAGATATGAGAAGTGTAAAATAGTGAATGAGGAAAACAGGCCTGTGGTTGTAGCATGTTCATGTTGTGACAGTAGGACGCTGTAGGCCTGTGTGAGCGCTCATCCGTAAGTCATTATTCACCAGGATCACACTCTGACATTCAAAACCTGTGTGTCCTGCAGCACATAGCACATAGAACAGTCCGTGCTTGGTGAGAGTCGGACCCTGTAGGCCTGTGTGCAGATGGAGGGAAAAAGAAGAAAGAGAGGGAGTGTGCAAAGAGAGAGCTAGGGGAGGAGCGAGGGAAGAGAAGAGAAGGCAGGAGAAAGAGTGGAGAGAGAAAAGGACAGGGAGAAAGGTGGAGTCGAGAGAAAAGGGAGAGATGGCAAGATAGAGAGACAAAAGAGAAAAAAAAGACAAGATAAAACAAAATTAAGATTTTTTTTAAATATAATTTTTAGTTGAAATATTAACACTAAATAAATAAATATTCTGCATTTATTCATTTATTTTAAACATTTATTTTAAATGTATTTAATATTTTATTTATGTTTATTATTTGTAAAAATATTATGTAATTTGATTTTGTTATATTTCAAATGAACGATTCACAAAAAAGAAAACGAGGAGGAGTGGAGAACAGGCCTATATGCAGGTCTCTGTAGGCCTGTGCTGAGGCTGTGGATGGAGACAGTGGGTCTCTGTAGGCTGTGGATGGAGACAGTGGGTCTCTGTAGGCCTGTGCTGAGGCTGTGGATGGAGACAGTGGGTCTCTGAGACAGTGGGTCTCTGTAGGCTGTGGATGGAGACAGTGGGTCTCTGAGACAGTGGGTCTCTGTAGGCTGTGGATGGAGACAGTGGGTCTCTGAGACAGTGGGTCTCTGTAGGCTGTAGATGGAGACAGTGGGTCTCTGCAGGCTGTGGATGGAGACAGTGGGTCTCTGCAGGCTGTGGATGGAGACAGTGGGTCTCTGTAGGCTGTGGATGGAGACAGTGGGTCTCTGCAGGCTGTGGATGGAGACAGTGGGTCTCTGTAGGCCTGTGATGAGGCTGTGGTTGATCCTCTATTCTGTGGCTGCAGCTGTGAAGGCCATTGTGTGTGAGATGATTCATCTGCACATGGATCTGGAGACCTGCATTCCACACATGACCTCTGACTCTGTAGATCTGCGGAGGCCTACACACTCTGGGCCTTATAATGCTACTGTAAACCTACATTGTACAGAGATTCTTCCTAGATGTTATAGCTGTAGTTATGTTATAGAAAAAAATTAGAGTAGACAATCTTTTGGTCTCTGCATGAGAAAGAGAAAAGGAGAAAAGTGTAAAGAGAGGGAGAACAGAGGGCTGTGAAAAGAAAGGGAGGGAGAGAAAGAGGATGGGGAGAAGAGGAGAGAGGGAATAAAGAGAGAGAAAGGAAAATGGGATGGCAAGAGAATGAGAATAGAGTGATTCACTAGATCTGAAGGGGAGAGTGAGGGGGAGGACGGATTTGGAAGACTAAAGGGGAGATGAAGGAGCAATGGAGTCTGGAGGCCTAAAGGGGAGAAGGAGGACTAATCTTTCCTAGAAAATAAGTAAGTTATTCAGCCCTAATTGTTTGTGCACTAAACACCGTTGTTAGTTTATTTGTACATTTATTATTGTACATTATTTGTAAAGCACAATTCATACACAAAGTCATTCAAAGTGCTTTACAGAATAAGAGAGTTATTAAAATCACAAAATCCAGTCCCTGAGGTTCTCAGACGCAAGATGGTTCATAAAGCACTATAAAGTATCCACATTTAGCAAAGCGCTTTACTATGACACTTTTATCTCAGAGTCAAGGGCAGGACAGTGCACAGGAGCTCACGAAGATAACACCCACACACGCACACACGCACACACACACACGCACGCACACGCGCACGCACACGCACACGCACACACCACTGTCACTTTACCTGTGTGCGACTCAGTTCATCCTTCTGACTTTACATTTCATGGTCCTCTTTAACCTTACAGCACTAACATGTCACAGATGTACTTCGGTACTCGACCACGGAGAGACTCGTACACAAGCAGAGCCGCTTTAAAGTCTAGTCTCTGAGCCACAGGGGGCAGTGCAGAGACCTGAGACCAGGACACATATGCTCGGACTTCCTGGTTCAAGTCAGGATCTGAGCAGCAGCGTCTGGAGACAAACACATGGAGAAGTCTCCTGAAGTCTCCATAAGTGTGTAGAGTCTGTCACATGGAATAGTGAGCTGTGCAGTGAGTCACAGTACTGCAGTGTATGTGTGTGTATGTGCTGTGAACACATGAGTCCGTGTGGGCATGTGGGACATAATGGGACACAATAATCTGAAGGACCTCTTTATTCTACTGCCACATATCTGAGGGGCAGAAAACACATGCATTTTTCACAGTGCTGCTACTACAACTTTTACTACATCTGCTGTTACTGCTATTCCTACTTCTGCTGCTACTACTACAGCCACTACTATCTACAATGTATTGATTTATTGACTTTTACTTAAAGTCTCTGTACTTGATTTTGACTTGTGTTAAAAACATGAAAAACAGAACTAGTTCATTTGAAACACTTTCCAAAGTTCTTCCTCACTAACCTTATGCATCCTGATTATTCACAGTGATGAGTTTAAAAGCACTTTTCACAACTCTCAGTGTAGTGTTTTGCTGTCACAGTAAAGCTAACAACAACTAGCATGCTTACGTGCATTTTCTGATTATCGGACAGAACACAGCTGAACGTTTTGACCTCAAGAGCTCTTTATACAATATATCTGGACTGGGGCAAGACACATTTAGCATATTATTGTATTGTGTCCCGTCTAAAGGGTGGTGAGGTTGGCCACCTTAAACATACTGCTGTTGTGCCCTTGAGCAAGACACTAGCATCTGTGTAGACTGGCGTTTGAACGTTTGGGTGAATCGTTTTTTGATATAGTGTTATAATAAGTGTTAGATGTAAGTGTTTTGAGCATCCATTCCAGCAGAAAAAAGCACTATGTAACTGCAGTGACCTATTGCACTGGTCTCTGTATCATCAGGCTGACCCCATAAAAGTGTCCACACGGGCCCCTCATCACCACATGTTATCTGAGGCCCCTGGAAACGGCCCAGCACCAGGACAATAGCACTGGGCTATTACAGGGCATCAGAGCGGTCTGTGTGAGGAGAGGAACAGGATCAAACCAGTCACTTTAAAGGGCCCATAGTTCACTATTTTTTGTTTTAATCTTGTTTCCTCATCACAAACAGACCTGGAGTTGTGTTTTGTTTCATTCACGCATGTTTAACACACAAACCTGCATGTTTAGGCTGAGTACTTCTCTCACACAGAAAACACTCTGTTACAGGAAGTGCTTATTTGAATAATTTCAGCTCTGGAATTGCCAATCTCTACTGAACTAAAAGGTAAAAGGTAAAACTTGAAAACTAGCTTTATGACATCACAAGGTGGAATAAAGCATTTTGAGCTCTGAAGATGTAATAATAACGGATTATTCAAATATATGCAAATGAAACAAAACACAACTGAGGTATGTTTTTGAAGAGGTAACAACATTATAACATGCTTTAAAGATCACAGGACTCAGTTTTGCATTATATAGGACCTTTAAAGGGCCTGTACCTGATTTTCATTTCTTCTAGTTGAAATTCAGTGATGTGACGTTTGTAAATGGTTCCTCCATCCTTCCACACTTGGAACTGGATCAGATTTTTTATTCATTTGTACACTGAACTCACCCTGAACCAACACAAGCATCAGCATAGAAGAAGAGCAGGCAACATGAGTGAGAGCTGTGTGCACAAAAACAGATGTGGAATCATATTAACATTTTATTTATTCATCATTTTTAAACTACTTTTATTGTAGTGCAATGTTTTATTTGGATTCTGCATCATTTCAAAGGGTAAACACACTCCACACAGACAAGACAATGCGAACACAGCTCTTGCTCCGGTCATACAGGGATCGAACAGCCCTTAGCAAAGAGCCCCGGACTCCATACTCCCAGAGCACTCCCCACAAGACCCCATGAGGAACACGGTTAAATGCCTTCTCCAGATCCACAAAACACATGTGGACTGGTTGGGCAAACTCTCATGAATCCTGGAGCACCCGATGGAGAGTATAGAGCTGGTCCAGTGTTCCGCAGCTGGGACGAAAACCACACTGCTCCACCTGAATTCGAGGTTTGGCCATTGATTGGATTCTCCTCTCCAGTACCCTGGAATAGACCTTACTGGGGAGGCTGAGGAGTGTGATTCCCCTGTAGTTGGAACACACCCTCCGGTCCCCCTTCTTAAACAGAGGGACCACCACCCCGGTCTGCCAGTTCAGAGGTACTGTCCCCGACTGCCAGGCGATGTTGCAGAGACATGTCAGCCAAGACCCTAACCCCACAACATCCAGAGACTTAAGATACTCAAGACGGATCTCATTGACCCCCGGAGCCTTGCCACTGAGGAGCTTGCCAACCACCTCAGTGACTTCATGATGAACGAGTCCGCCTCCGAGTCCCCAGCCTCTGCTTCCTCCTCAGAAGATGTGACGGTGGGATTGAGGAGATCCTCAAAGTATTCCTTCCACCGTCTGGCAACATCCCCAGTTGAGGTCAATAGCTCTCCACCTGCACTGTAAACAGTGTTGGTGAAGCGCTGCTTCCTCCTCGTCAAACGGTTTGCCAGAAATTCTTTGAGGCCGTCCGATAGTCCTCCTCTATGCTTTCTCCAAACTCCTCCCAACCCTGAGTTTTTGCCTCTGCGACCACCCGGGCTGCAGCATGCTTGGCACCCCGGTACCTTTCAGCTGCCAGGAGTACCATGAGCCAACAAGGCCCAATAAGACTCCTTCTTCAGCCTGATGGCATCCCTTACTTCCGGTGTCCACCACTGGGGTCGGGGATTGCCACCGTGACAGGCACCACAGACTTTACGACCACAGCTATGAGTGGCCGCATCGACAGTAGGGGCTGAGAACAAAGCCCACTCGGACTCCATGTCCCCAGCCTCCCCTGGATTCTGGGAGAAGCTCAAAATCCAGATGTCAGATGTTCCCAACAGACCTTCACTATACGCTTGGGTCTCCCAGGTCTTTCCGGCTTCCTCCTCTGCCAGTGGACCCAACTCACAACCAGGTGGTAATTGGTTGACAGCTCTGCCCCTCTCTTCACCCGAGTGTCCAAGACACGCGACCGGAGGTCAGATGACATGACAACAAAGTTGATCATCAACCTCCGGCCTAGGGTGTCCTGGTGTCACGTGCACTGATGGACACCCTTGAACATGGTGTTTGTTATGGACAAACCGTGGCTAGCACAGAAGTCCAATAACAGAACACCGCTCGGGTTCAGATCAGGGAGGTCGTTCCTCCCAATAACCCCTCTCCAGGTGTCACTGTTGTTGCCCACGTGGGTGTTGAAGTCCCCCAGTAGAACAATGGAGTCCCCAGTCAGTGCACTGTTCAGTACCCTTCCCAGGGTCTCCAAGAAGGCCGGGTACTGCTGTTCGGCCCATAGGCCAACACAACAGTGAGAGACCTGTCCCCAACCCGAAGGCACAGGGACGCGACCCTCTTGTTCACTGGGGTGAACACCAATACATGGTGGCTGAGCTGTGGGGCAATGAGCAGACCCACACCAGCCCGCCGCCGCTCCCCGCGGGCAACACCAGAGAAATGGAGAGTCCAGCCCCCCTCAAGGAGTCTAAGCTGTGGGCGGAGGTGAGGCCGACTATATCTAGTAGCTAACGCTCCACCTCCCGCACGAGCTTGGGCTCCTTCCCCCCCAGCGAGGTGACATTCCATGTCCTCATAGCTAGTCTCCATGTCTGGAGATCCGGTCGTCGAGGCCCCTGTCTTTGACTGCCGCCCAGATCTCCCTGTACCGGCCCCCTGTGGATTCTCCTGAGGGTGGTGGGTCCACGGGAGGATAGCCCCACGTTGCTCCTTGGGGCTGTGCCCGGTCCAGCCCCGTGGGGAAAGGCTCGGCCACCAGACACCCGCTGTTGAGCACCCACCCCAGGCCTGGCTCCACGGTGGGGCCCCAGTAGCACCAATCCAGGGGATGTAACTGGCCTTGCTGTGTTTCTCATCATGGGGGCTTCTGAAGTTGGAAGTTGGTTCCCTACACTTTAAAATACTACTACTACTACTACTACTACTACTACTACTACTACTACTACTACTACTACTACTACTACTACTACTACTACTACTACTAATAATAATAATAATAATAATAATAATAATAAAAGCGATCATTCAAATAATAGACTGAATCAGTATTTAAGACACAGAAGGTTGCTGTAATCTGAACTAACTTTAGCAGACAAATAGAAAATACACTCTGATATTTCACTTTCAAACAGCAGAGACAATGTTTTTACAGGGTCAGTGTGTTTTATGGCTCATAAAAATGGCTGTAAAAATCATTCTGATTGGCTGAGGACAGAGCCAGTGGTATTTACAAATGCAGAAGAGGAGAATTATACAAATAACTCAGTTTGGCCAAGACGCAGTTATGCTAAGAGGCTGCCTAGTTAGTACCCTTTTATTACAGCAAGCCCAGTGTATTGTTATGACACTTTTATTACAGTTGATACATGTCTAAATAGAATAGACCTGTATTTGGCCCCTTTGCAGTGGTTTCAGCACATACACAAGACATTGACATATATTTATTTTATTTTAATGAAAGAAGATGGATGGATAGTACACAGTTAGTACAATTAGTTAAAAAAATGCACTTTATAAACTACACCTCCAAGCAAAAATCCATCTAGGCCTGCTGGTATGTTTTTGATGAGGGAACAGTATAATATGGCCAAAGTCAAGTTTACACACATATTCTTTAACTGCAGTCTTCTTTACCCCTTTTTGGTGTAACCATGGCCCATGTGCTGTTACCAGTACTATTACCAATATTTACATGTGAGATTACACGGGGACTTTCAGACTGTAATCTTCTGCTCTGAGTTGCAGTCTGTGTGATAAGTTGACTACAGTGACATACGAGCTGGAGTTGTTTGTGCATGAGCTCATCTGTCCTCTGCACATGGTTCTGTGGGCTGTGGTTTGTCCCAATCAGAACCATGTGTCCAGCCTGCCCCATACTCTAGCTCTATATACTCCAGCAACCAGCCCCATACTACAGCCACCAGCCCCATACACCAGCAACCCACCCTATACCCCCGTAACCAGCCCTAAACCCCATCTCCATTCTCCAGCCACCAGCCCCATACCCCAGCCTCATACTGCATCCCAATACCTGCACAGCCATTCAGGCCCCTGTCCCTCATCTTACTTAGAGAAAAAGTGAGATTTAAAGAGTAAGCATAGTATAGTATATTTATTTACTAGACTTTTTGAGTGTACTGATTTTCAGAGTTAATACTGAGATTTATTCTGTTATATATATGGTATATGCTGCACTATTACTTTTATTGTACATAATAGTTTTTATGGTATTTTATATTTTTGCTCCACCGAAACAGTGTGTTACATTAGAGTCTATTTTAAGTCTATTTTTAAATTATTTCTTAGCCATTATCTATTATCTTGTTTTATTGCATGTTCCATTTTCCTGCTGTTCTTGAACGGTGCGTTGCAACACTGGAATTTCCCCACTGTGGGACTAATAAAGGCATATCTTATCTTATCTTATCTTATATGAGCAGCTTGTTCAGTTCCGCCCTCTCTGTGTGTCACGACTGATCCCATTTATTATCTATGAGCTTATATTTTCCCTTCATGTCTCCCCACATTTAAAAGTGTGTCTCTTTTTCTACTATTTGAGATGGTGCCCAGGGCCCCATATTCCAGTCCCATACCCCAGGAACCACCCCATATACCCCAATAACCAGCCCATACCTTAGCCACATACTCCAGCAACAAGCCCCAAACTCCAGCCCATACGGCGTGTTGTCCTCTAGTTGTGGGGCGACCAAGCCGTGAGCACATCCACATCTGCTGTCTATTTGTGCTGTGATGACTGCTCCAGGCTGCTGTGCTCAGGGCGTGGGCCTCTACAGTGCAGGATTACAACACAGAGACTGACAGATTACGACAACCTGCAAAATGTGGCTATGTTCAGTTTTACTTGTTGCGTAATCACCCCAGTAGATATTGTCGGGTACCTGACTTTTCCCCCATGTATTAGCAGAAATTGTGATGGAAGGTGGGAAAAAAGAAGGGCTTAAAGGTGATTGGTTGAGAGGCAAAGGTAGCAGGCAGTGATTGGCTAACAGTGTCGTCCTTTTAAACACTGTGGACAGTAAAAACACTTATTGACTATTAAAACTGGACAATTATGAAGATAAAATATAAAGAATTACGATGAAACAACAATATGATGGAAATATAAGATAAAAGGTCAGTGATGGGATACATTCCCTTTAAAGGCTGGTCCAGCATCAAGCAGAGATGTGTGATGTCATATAGTACTTCACTGTCTTTAAACGCAAAGCTGCAAATGTAGCAAGTTTGCACTAAAATGGCCAAAAAGACTAGGAACAGTAGACAATACTATTCAAACAAGGCGTTAATTGAGTGTTTAGTTCCTGGCTAAAGAGCAGTGTGGGAGAGGAGAGGTTACACACTTCAGAGTAATGTCTCACAGCTGCTCACACTTAGGCCTGGCAAACACATGAATGTGTGCTTTTTTAATTACACACTGTACAGCCCATCGAGTACTGACACACACCATAATATTGTAAAAACATGTGATTCACTGACAAACTATGTGGACCTAGAGTCTAGAAGAGGCAGCTTTGTTTAGTCCACTGCAGCACATCAGTCTATCTGTCCTACTGTGTTCTCAAAACACTGTAATGGCACCTCTGCCACAGAAATATGGTGCCCACACCTCTTTAACACATCTCAGAAGCAAAGCAGGGCTGGGCCTGGTAGTTCTTGGATGGGAGACCTCTGGGAATACCAGGTGCCACAGCGGGGCGCCAGTGGCAAAACTGTCTCTGTGTCCTTAGGCAAAACACCTCACCCACATATAGCCTGGTACAGGGGTCACTAACAGGTGGAAACCCAGACGCCATCCCATACGGACCCGGACCTATAGTTAACAAATTATTCAATTGCTTTTAATTTTGATGGTAACGTGACAGCTTTTCTCTAAACTTTAAGGTCACCACACACTACAGGAGAATTTCCCCGATTTTGGGTGTGATTTGCTTTCCCCGAGTTTGGGGAGGCGTGACCCGACTTTGTGTCTTCATGTGCGATTTTGAAGCTGCTGTGCTCCTCATGTCTGTGTGAATCTGAGCTGCTCTGTCAGATCATAACCACCAAACATCAGCAACGCTACAGCAACAGCCAATAAAGCATCAGGGGCAGACGGATTGACGGACACAGAGGCGCGAGATACAAACTCGGGATATAGCGAAAATAATAAGACTTTATTTCTCATCTCTCAAAGTGGTAAATTTAAAGTGCAGCATCTCATCCACATTATCCATAGAAATTGTCCTCCGCAAATAATGACACCCAGTCCACAAAACCGCACAATTGTACAGCTTCAGGTATTTTCTTTCACAAGAGCCTTCATCGTCTAAGCTAATCTCTCACCTTCAAATTCGTCCTGTAACTGCTGGCCTCATGAGCTTCATTTGACTGGAGCTGAATGCTGCAGTGACGTCACACTCCCTTAGTTCACTTCTATGGTCTGCCCCAGGGCAGCTGTGGCTTCAAAAGTATATTCCTGCCACCTAATATGGAATAAATGAATAATGCACAAAACTTTTAATAGCTGTTTGTTAACAAAAAGTTGTTATTATATTACATTGTGATGAGTGAGCTACTGTATCCAAATAATTTCCCTTGTGGATCAAGTCTAAGTCTAAATGTAAAAAATTACAAAGATTGTCTTGATTTGGTCTTGATGGGCCGTGGTCTCGGTCTTGACCCTCAGAGATCTTGGTCTTGTCTCGGTCTCGGGACCCTGTGGGTCTCGATACAGTATATAATCTTGTTGAGAAACATATTTGTATGTTTATTTTTTACAGTTGATTGACTTCACAAATGGGTAGTGGCTATGATAAAACAGTGAGAGGTCATCCTGTCCTACTTAATTCTTATACTAAATTAATCATTTATTCATTTATTTGTACATCACAACACCATTTTCATTCTTGACTTTCTGCTTTTCAGTACATCAGAATATAAAGTCCAAGCATGTAAACAAGGCATTATGGATTTGGATTAGGATCGAATTTATACACATCTTATTATTATTACAAAACAAAATTATAACTGTATAAATGACATGTAAAGTGCATGGATCTGATTAGCTGCTCCACGTGAGTCTGAACCCTGAGGGCAGCACCGCAGACTGGGCCTCAAACACAAAGTACACCTGGTGAGAGGAGGACGTGTAAGGGGCGATGTTTGTCTCCTGGAACACACGAGGACAGACATGTAAACAGGAGAGGAAGAACACTATACCAACTTGTACACATGTGGATGCTTTTGTTTCATATTTTGTTCATCACTTTCATTATGGTTCTGCAGTGAGCTGCAGGTGAGGAGGCCAGCAGAGGGCAGCAGAGTGCTATTGTCTTTTGAACTCTTGAACAGGTCTAATGTGAATTGTTTTTTCCTGCCATTTTATCCTAGTGCAGTAAATTATTTGGGCTTGTTACAAACGATCACCAGCAGGGGGAGTGTTTTGTTTCTTATTTGAATAAAAAGGTGGATTTGTGAGTGAGTGGTGTGCTGTATCTCACCATTCCACAGTAGGCTCCCACTAGAGGAAAAGAGGTGTCTGGACCGTTGTACACCTTCAGGTAGTTTCTCTCACAGGAGCCTTCATCGTCTATGCTAATCTGAGCGAAGGTGACCGTGACGACCCGGCCTCTGGGAGCGCTCACGGCCCACTCACAGTGTGTGCCGTTAGGGTAGGTGCCCGGGAAGTTAGGACTGGCGAAGGATCCGTGGTCACCATAGAGAGTGCCCCCACAGCCTGAGCACAAGCAGACAGCTCAGATCAGATCAAATCACACACAAAACACACGACAGGAAAGGTGAAGAATAACGGACAGTTCATACTATTTTTGTTATCTTGTTGCTATGGAGATTATCTACAGTACAGTGGCGGCACACTTGTTATAACTGTTAAAATTTGTTTATAGGCCTATGTCCATCACAATGGCTGAAATCATAACAATTGTGTAATTTAGGCAGGTATTGTATGGTTGCTTGGTAACAGTTATGGAATTACTACTCATGTCATATCTGCTGCCCGTGTCCAACCAGGAAGTTTGTAAAATTTTAAATATAATAGTGTTAACTATGTTTCAGATAAATGTGTAGTCTAAACTGTTATTTCTGTCTTTACCTTAGTTAAAGCCCTGGTCTGAACCCGGTTTAGACCTTCCACGATAATGGTTAAGGGTTAGGCCACTCAATGTATAAAGAAATGCCACTTAAGATGCACTTATGATTCTGATAAAAAAAAATAAAAAAATAATAATAATAAAATATAATAACATATATAGATGTAATATGACGGGTGCTGACCGTGGGGGGAGGAGGTCCAGGTGGCCTCGAAGCCGTCCAGTGCGAGGGAGAAGTCGGATTTGAAGCGCAGGTACAGCTGGTTGGACTGAGGGAACACGGGGCTGGGAACGGTGCTGCCACAGAACTTCCCCAGGAGAGGAGCATCTGCAGAGCTGCCATTACGCACCTGACACAAGAGGGCGCACACGAGCCAGGGCAAAGGTCACACAAGATTACAGTATAGATAGAAGAAGGGTCATCTCCTAAACCTGACCTATCAATGGCCTGCCTGAAATATAAGGTAAACATGTTCAAATCAAAATATAACTTTTACTGATAACAATTAATAATATGTAATAATATTAATGTATTCTGAATTACAAAAACATTACCACCAAATTATTTATTTTATCTTTTGGTAGTTTGTTTCTCTCTTCCACAGGATGTGCTGACCCTCCCTGACCAGTCCTCCTGTTAAACTGCAGTTTGCTGCAGAAAAACTTCATTTCCCCTCAGGGTTATTATATGATGATTATCCAATCAGAAAGCAGAATGAGCCTCACATGACTCTCTCATTTGGGTTGGCATTTCCAATGCTGAAATCCAGTTGGTTTAAACCTAAAATGCCTCTTTCTGATCTGAACGGTCTCTACCTAAACCCCAGCTCCTGCACCAGTCATGAGTCAGTGCTAGTGCAACCTCTGCAGCTCAGGGAGGCAATTCCGGAGGTTCTGAGCTTCACATGAGACATGGCCTGTCCATAAACTGAGAATGAGACACACTTGGATGTGTCTCTATCTGCGGGTTAACAAACTGGCAACATGGGTTGAGTTGTGATTGCTGTTCCTTTTTTAAAACAGTAAGAACACAGGCTACATACGGTTCCTTTAAGATACTGCATTTTTGTGTACTTTATGATAATATCTAAAACAATATAATAACACTGTCTTGGATTCATCTTGTGTTTTCAAAACTTGACGAGCCACTCAAAGTGCTACAGTATACTACTATATGTTGTATATGTTAATGAGGACTAGCTTGTATGGTTTGTATGCAAAGTGTTCTGTTTAGTTTTGCATATGACAAATGAAAATGGTTTATATCAGGGTACCCACACTTTTCATAGAGGGCCACATATGGAAACTTATGCAGAGCGCAGGGCCACAGATACAGGACAATAAAGAGAATCATTCAAAATGCTGCACTGTAGGTTTGACTGAGCCCCCACAACTTCAATAAGGCCTGGAATATTTATCTAAGTCTGTACCACATAAACATGTTTGTTTTCTATGTTATATGAGCAGAAATGTTCAAAATCTGCTGTAAAAAGTCATTAGGGCTAATTCAGGCAGCCCCCCCGGGCCATAGTTTGGACACCTCTGGTGTATATATGTACTGTCTCTAGACTGTTTTATGTTTTGGTAATTCTTGCATCTTAAATGTACAGTATGTAACTTTCTGGAGGTAGCAGGTTGCCTGCAAGATTCCATGGAACTAGAAAGTTAAAACCATACTTTAGAACATTCTCCATGGAGAATACTGCCTTACTGTAGAAGATTATAAATATAGATTAAAACATGTTTTTATTTAATCTATTTATTACCTAAAAAGTTACATACTGTGGCTTTACTTTTTTGATTTTATAGCACCCTAGACCTCAGGAAATCACTTTTAGTTACTTTGCATGCAAAAGCTTTTCTGTCCTTTACACAGCTTTGGTGAAAGGGGCTGTACCTCTAGGTAGTCAGAGGAGCACTGGGGGTGGTTCTCCATGTTGAAGCTGTTGAAGAAGAAGGAGATGATGTGGTTGGCTGGAGCTCGGAGGATGATGGTGCAGTCCTGGTTGTGTGGGTAGATGTCAGGCCAGCCTGGACTCTTCAGGTACCCGTACTCCTGTTCATAAGTCCTGCTGCAGCCTGCATACAAACACACAAACACACAAACAAACACACAAACAAACAAACAAACAAACAAGCAAAAACACACACACACACACACACACACACACACACACACACACACACACACACACACGTCTGTTTATCACTGAGCTTATATTAGCTTGACTTTTGGATAGGGTGTTTTGATCAATTATTTCCATAGTCAGGACAGACTTGTTACCAAATATGTAAATACAACTTAACTCAACTTTTTATAGCTTTTAACCATGTTATAAGTTTTCCCTTCTCATTTCCCTTCTTTCTCATGTTTGTAATCTTTATTCTCCTGTTTTCAAGACGTCCAATTTCTGCCCACAGTGATGCACTTAACTTCACTCTCCAGTTTTATTTTCTTAATCGGTGATACATGGAGTATTAAAGTTGTATTTTTTTTTTTACTTTTATGTTTGGAAAAGTGACTTTTATTGAGAAAACTGCCAAAGGAGAAGATAAGTTGGAGATAATATTTTCTGCACTCTGCTTGCTTGGTGATATTGTTAAATTCAGATGGTTGTTAGCTTTCAAATGATGTATAGATGTTGTAACTGGAGCTGCGTTCACATTAAAATACTACAACTTCTACTTTGTTATTTGTGCTGTGTTCATTTAATTTGAATTGCTTTTTTTCTGACTGGACAGTTGCAATGGGACACTACAGGACAACACAGGATTACTACTTGCTTAGATCAATTCAGATACAACTGTGAGTAAGATAATGATGAGGGGACATCGTTATCACATGTGCATTTATAAGTTGATTTGACATAACAATTCCTCTTTAGTGTTCAAGTTGTACTCCTCTGTCCTGTCCACTGACCTGCGATCTGATAGGTGAGGCTCAGGCCGTTGCCCGTCATGTAGGCGTCTGATTTGAAGTTGATGTGGATGGTTCTGCCCACGCTGTAGAAGTCTGGAGGGTGTGAGTCCGCTGAGCAGAACTTATGGGACTGACCATAATCCCCCTGGGAAAAAGTAACACAAGATTCCATTTAATTCAACCTTGGACTGTGCTCTAGGGGTGGCACTTAAAACCACAAATGCTGAAGTGTAAATAATGCTCCAAAAAAGATGAAGATGAACGATGATACTGAAGACCACTTAATGCCACCGACATAATAACTCGAAAGCAGGACACATGATAAACGGAACAATGAAATGTCTGACACGATATAGTAATTATTGTTCTTTGGCGTCTCTGCGAGAAACTGAGTTAAGCACTTTTAGCATGGTTATCTGTTTAACACGAGAGCAAATGCTTGATAAATGAGGCCTGTATCTCCAGTCTTATCCCTCATGTTGACTGTCCTCAGAGGCGCACCCACCACAGGCCAGTCCTTCATCTCCAGGTAGTTGGTGGTGCAGCTTTGGCTGGGCTGGAGCACAAAGATCTGCACGGCCACACGGATGGTCTCCTGAGGGGGGGCGTCCAGCACCCAGCGGCAGGAGGTGAAGGGGGGGTAGGGCTGAGGGAAGGCGGGCGATGCCAGGGTCTGTGCGTCCGTAGTGGCATTCAGGATCCCTCCACATGCCACTGAGGGGGGCACAAAGGATTGGATTAGTATTGCCCCTTACAGGTCCTATATTACACAAAACTTACTCTGGTGAGCTTTAAACCATGTTAGAATGTTGTTCCCTCCTCAAAAACATATGTGAAGTTGTGTTTTGTTTCATTCATAAATTTTTTAATAACCCTTTATTATTAGTCTGTCTACATCTCCAAAGCTCAAAAAGCGCTGGTTGAACACCTTGTGATGTTATGAAACAGTAGTTTTCAAGCTAACACCTACCTTTTAACTTTAGTTTAATAAAGATGAGCAATTCCTGTTCTGAAATTATCCAAATTATTCCAGTGAAGATGTTTGCAGCGTAAAAACACAATAGAGCACTTCCTACATTACCACATGAAATCACAAAGTGGAACTGTTTGAGAGAAGAACTCAGCTTAAATATTCAGGATTTGTGTGTTAAACATGTGTGAATGAAACAAAACACAACTCCAGGTCTGTTTGTGATGAGGAAACTATATTAGAACAGAGATAAAAAAAATATTGTAATATGGGCCCTTGAGTACCTTTGCTTTGGCATTTCATGTGATTTAAGCCTCACTTTCTACCTGGGACGCTACAGTCCTTGATAAATCCAGTGCTTATCACAGGTTTCACACAAACACATGGCTAGTCTGATGCAAGAGCCTCTTGCAAACAGGAGGCTCAGAGCGTTTGGACTCACATGGCACAGACTTGTAGGTCGCATTGAAGCCAGCCTTCTCCACTGAGCTGTCTGTCTTAAACTCCACTGTCAGGAAGTTCCCACTGGACACAAAGAAGGAGGGGAGGGAGTTTCCACACAGGGTCCCCACCAGGGGCCAGTGACTACTGTCCCCGTCGTAGATCTGAGGGACACACAAGAAGCACAATATAGTGATCATTTGATCATTTCTAGACCAAATGAAGATAATTTAATAAAAATTGATTTGTAGCTCAATAGGTTCAGTTCACATCCTCTACTTTGATGAAGTCATAGTTTCAGATGGACTGTATGGAAGATTCACAGTTTTTGAAAAAAATCTCCAAACTCCACAAATGTTGAACCTTGTTATTTTTTTTTTATTTTCATGTGGATAGGCCCAGTAATTATAGTAGAGATATTCAAACCAGGTCAACAAATCTGCAATCTGATGTGTTAATAGTTAACACACTGCTGTTTATTATTCAAAGATAAAAGTCCATTTTTACAAAACATGTCCCCTTGACAGTTAAACAGCAACTTCCACCCATGAATTGTGACCTCTCCTTCAGCTCAGTTTGAACTATAGAGATTCTAGAATGTTAGTCACTAATAGTGATTTTTTTTTTTTTTAAGTGGAGTTAATATGATGAACTTAGATTCAGGAGCCGGACCAGGCCTCAACCTCCTCTCCAGCCAACCACAGCTCATCTCGACCACACCTTCAATTACCCAGAAGCCCTATTTATACAGACTATCCCAACAACACCGTCAGTGTCAGCTCTCTCGACTCAACTCCCTCCCACCCCGTGTCTCTCGTCCATCCTTCAGCCTGAAGACATCATCTTTAAGGAGGGGGGGTTCCGAATCAGCTGGGTGACCATTTTGGATTAGAGACGGAGCCCCCACCCTAAGTCTCCCCCCAGCCATCACATCTACTCACCATCAATAAACATCTTTATCGTATTTCATTGTTGTGGCGTGGTCCTTGCTAGTGAAATTTCATGAAAGTACAAATGTAGAATGTAATCGATAGGGAAAACTGTCTCTTGCCATTTGGGTTGTATAATCTAAAAACCACCAATAAATGAAGATGAAGACTGTGGAAAGAAAAAACAAACAAACAAACAAAACAGAATATTAAGAATCTGATAAAAGTGTGTGTGCACCTTGACGTAGTCAAAGCGGCAGGTGGAGGAGCTTTCCAGGTCGAAGGAGATGAAGCTCAGGTTGACCGCTCTGTTGACAGGCATCTCAATGGTCCAGGTGCAGTCCAGCCTGGGCTCATAGCGGCCATCTAAGTCCACATCCGGAGAACCCAGCATCCCCATGGGCATGGACAGGTAGCCCCCGCAGCCCTGAGCTGGCCCTGAGGAACACCACACTCACTATTACATGGATATACAATAGATTTAATATATGAATGCTAAAAAATCATCACAGCTGAGAGACGTTGGAAATATTAATTGCTAAACTAACACAATAATGTGAGTAAAGGTCTTAAATGGTTAGCAGTCATTTTAACTTATTGGTTTATTAGGACAGTGTACAATTACATTAAGCACAGTGGCAGATATGTTTGTACCAGATTGTAGCTCATAGCTAATTTCCATCTGTATCGACATGGCGTGGAGATTTATACAATGTTGTGAATGAAAAAAGGCTGATTGAATTCAATTCATTGTTCTGCTGTATTTCACGTCTCTGGACATGATTTTTATATGTATTGTAGAAGCAGATTCTGAGATCAAAATACGTCCACTGTGTACTGTCTACATTTAGTTACCGTCACAGCAAAACTCTGCTCTGGTCACTTGTGAAAGTTGTGAAAAACACTTATAAACTCATCGTGGTGAATAATTAGGATGCTCAGAATGCATAAGGTAAGCGAGGAATAACTTTGGACCACTGCAAACCAGTTAAAATGAGCTAGTTCTGTTTTTCACATTTAAAAAAAAATCTGGTACAGAGCCTTTAATGGTGTTACATAATGTAAACTCCATTATATTTATCTGATTCATTCCTCAGCCCTCGCAACAGAGCTAGATCAGGAGCATTAACATTTAAGAGAAGACTGAAATCTGAACAGATAAACTAAACATGAATCCAATGTATTTCAGAGCATGGTTGTAGAGGTCTAAACTACAGGTAATATTTTTCTATAAAGAGACAGAATATGTTGTTCTTTGCAGGACTTTCTATTATCTAAATAACAGTAGTCTCAAATTGTGATTACAGTTTGATTGTAATATATTGAGCACTGATATTTTGCATGCAGCTAATCCCTGTTCCACGTCAGCACAGAGGACAGAGAGGACAGTGCAGTACCCAGAGTCTGGCTGTAGGTGGCCCTCCAGCCCTCCCTGCTGACGGAGCTGTCTGTCCTGAACACCAGGTACAGGTGGTTGAAGGAAGACCTCATGTTGGGAGGCAGCTCAGAGCCACAGAACTTCCCCATCAGAGGAGCCGCCGTGTTCGGCCCGTCGTACACCGCCACGTAGTCATAGCGACAGGATGACGACGCCTCCAGGTTAAAGTGGTTAAACCTCAACACAAACACACAACAAATACTTCTGTTTACACAAACTAGGACTAAACCAGGTCTCAAACACTACATCAGTGGCACAGACATAGACTAGGCTGGGACTAAACGAGGACTAACATTCGGACTAAACTTGGCTCAAACCAGGATCCAACAGGAACAAGTGTGAATGTTAGAAATAAGTGGAGTAGTAAACCAGGTCTAAACCAGAACTAAACCAGAACCAAACCAGGACTAAAAAAACCCAATTCACCAGATCTTGAACAGAATTAAAAAGGCCTATAACAGGACTAAACCAGGTCTAGGTATCAGCAAAACAACTATAGTTAATGGTCTAAGTTGTCAAAGTCTAAGTCTAAGTATATAGCAGTCTAAACCAAAACTAAAAAGGATAAAAGCTGAATTAGTTCGAAGAAGGATTATAGCCACAAAAGTCATACCAGCTTGTCAAAGCGTGATCCGGCTGGGCCTGGTTAATACTTGGATGGGAGACTGCTGGGAAAATCAGGTGCCACAGTGGGGCGCCAGTTGCAAAAAAACTGTTGTTGTGTCCTTAGGCAAGGCACTTCACCCACATTGCCTAGTATGAAAGTGGTGTGTGCGTGAGTGGTGATCGGAGGGGCAGATGGCGCACACTGGCAGTCTCGCTTCTGTCAGTCAGTCTAATAGTAGCTTACCATCATCGAGTGTGGAGTGAATGAAGAATACTCTGTAAAGCGTCTCTGAGTGACCAAAAAAGCGCTATATAAAACTGATCCATTATTATTATTATTATTAAACAAAGGTTTGAACCATGTCTAAACCAGGATGATACTAAAACTTTAATAGGTTCATAGCTCTAATAAAACAACCACTAGCCCTGAGAGGACTAGAATCCAGAGTCTCACTTGAGGTCGATGACGCGGTTGTCCTGGACCATGATGTGGTAGGAGCAGTTGATGTTGTGGAGGTAGTCTGTGAGGGAGTGGGCTGGACTGCTGATGGTGCCTGAGGAGCTATTGAAGAACCCTCCACACTCTGAAACACACACAAGAGGTAATGCTAACATCATAATCTACAATTGGACTACAGGGAGGAGGCACTAGGGGTGGGATGAGACAGAAAGTTCACAAGATGAGACGAGATTTTGAAATAATTTACAAAAATCGGATCAATGCACATTGATTTTAAATTGCTTTAATTTTTATATATTGTGTTGTGGATGTGTTTTTGTTGATATATATAAAAATGACCAAAATAAGTATTTTTTATGATGTTTTAAAAGCATAAATGCATTAAACAACCATTAGGCTTTCAACACAAATTAAGTGCAGTATAAATTCCTACATGCATCACTACTGATTATTACAATATACACAATGCACAATGTGTTTATACCACATCATTTAAATGATTAGATTAAAACTCTGCTCCTCTGTTCTCTCTGTTGCTCCAGCTCCTCCCTCCTCTCCATCCTCTCCCTCTGCTGCTGCTCTATAAGCGCTCAATGCAGAAAGACACAGAAAGTGGTGGAGCACTTCTGTCTCTTTACTTTAAACTAAGTTATGGATGGAGAAGCCCTAAATATCTCTTTGTGGATCTTTTCAAACAATCTTTAAGTGTGGAAAACACTGCATGTTCTGCACTGTCCGCAGGTGAATAAATGATCATATACTTTTGCAATCTTTAACTAACTTTATCTGCGTCAGTATTTGTCCTATTACTAGGAAATAAAAACTGAAACAGAGTATAAAGTGTTTTCTGTACGAATATGTGAGCTACAAGTCTCTGTGTCTTTTAACTACAGACTTTTATCTACAGTTGCTCATAGCTGCGTATAGTCTCGTGACAATTTGATCTTACAAGATCCCATCCGTAGGAGGCACTATTTGTAAGGAAATAGAAAATCCACAAGCAAATGATAACAAACTTCTTGAAGATAAATGAGATAGTGCAGATCCATGTACTGACCATAAACGGAGTACTCGGCCATAAAGCCTGTGTCAGAGACCAGTGAGTCAGAGTAGAAGTTGAGGCGCATGGGTCCCAGGGTGTAGAAGGGCCCCGGGATGGTGGAGCCGCACACTGTGGCAATGGGAGGGCCATTGGAGTTCAGGTTATAGATCCTCAGACCATCATAACCACATGACGAGTGAGCTGAAACACATTTACAATACAATATAATGTTAAGTTTAAAGTGCATATGACAGATTAGAATACTCATGTCACTACAACTACCTAGTCTTTTCTAGTTTTGTAATTTTGGTGCAGTTTATCATTTTACTTCCTGGTGGACATGGGCAGCAGAGATGACATACAGTATGTAGTAGAGGTATGTTACCTACTTTGGTAAATGGTCACATTTTTATGTAGCGCTTTTCCACCTTCAAAGCACTTTACAACAAGGAACCACTCACCCATTCACACACACACATTCATACACCAGTGTACACAGACACTGGGGGCAAGGTGGGTTAAATGTGTTGCCCAAGGACACAATGACAGCAATCATCTGTGGGAGCTGGAATTACACTGCCGACCTGTAGGACAGTGGATCTGACCGCTCCACCAATGATGTTTATGTCGAGAGCGGGATTCGAAACCATATAAAAAAGGGCCGAAACCTGTCTATGATAAATACATATAAATAACAACATGTAATTTGTTAATTGAAGGTTTAAACTGTCAGAAAAAATGCCTTCTTTGTGCATAAATTGTGTCTGTATTTTGGATGGAGTTTTCTGTGTTGATGACATAGGCAGACGGATTCTGTTTTACAACTCATATTACAATATTTTTGTATTCTTTGTTTTGTACTTTTCCCTTTTCTTGTGTTGCAGGTCCTGTGTGCTGAGCATACCTTCCAGCTGAAACACTCTGAAGGTGAGCACCACCACGCTCTGCTCCCTTGTGTTGATGGTGTAGTTACAGTTGGCTCTGTAGGGGTAGTCCGAGGGGTAGTTTGGAGACACCACATTGCCCCTAGAGGCCGAGAAGTCTGCTCCACATCCTGAACACACATGGGCCAAAGTCTTTAATGACTCCAGTTCATCTCATCAGCACAATGCAGTATGTGCAGTACACAGTCATACATTATTCAGGCACCAGAGTTTAGGTAATACAAGAGACTCTTGGATTGTGTGAAATGATCTGTTGTTTTTCTCGCTAGCTATGGACATTTGAGATGCTACAGGCTTTTTACACCATATGTGGCAGCAAATGTGTCAGAAGATCTTCCAGAAGAAACACTTTGTGTCTCGGTCAATGGTCTCAGTGTCCCTCCTCTTTGTCATGCAGCATTACAGCAGTGTCCAGGGGGAACCAAAGGCCACTGAGACGTGCAGTATAAATGCTGCAGCAACATCAGCTGCAACAGTTTGCTGCAGCAAAACTTGAATTTTCCTCTGGATCAATAAAGGATCTAATAAACTATACCCCAACACTGTGCCATGAAATTTGTACTGTATTATAAGAAATACCAGCAGAGGGCGTAATAACTCTACAGGTGCTTTGACCCCAGGCTCAGAGTGCATGGAGTGCCTCCAGTCTGGTGGCCCAGTACTCAGTATAATTACAAGTAACAGGATTCCAGATTCATTCAATTAGATTCTATTTTTACAGGAGCGACCACAGCCTTCTCCCTTAATAAATAAATAGTTATCATGCAAACACGTGGTTTCTGTGCAGCCTTCAAAGGCAGTGACAACAACAGCACAACAAAGCTTTGGTCCTTGTATGAGGGTCATAGCAATAAGACCAGTCCCACAATGAGCTGCAGCTGGCCTGGGTGCAGTCTGAGCCCGGTGTGAAGAGTACAGCAGTTTAAAGGCAGAAATGATCAAATGGAGTGTGGAGAAGAACAATGTATAGACTTTAAAAACACAGAGGAGCTCGTCAGAGTAAGTCAAGACATAGGGCCAAGCATTTGAACAACCCAAATGAGACATGTGTCAGTTTAGCAGAATAGCACTTTTAAAGTAAAATCAAGTCATGACCTTGTGGTTTTATGGTATATTTAGGTACACTGTATTTAATTCAAATAATGCATGATTAATCATAAATTAAGTCTCATTCACACATGCACTCACCTGGGAATTGATCTGCATTTTGTCAGAACAGTGTCATGTGTGAACAAAGCCAGAACTGATTTCCCTGCATTTTTGATCTGGCAATTTCCCAGGAAAATTACCAAGAATATCTAGGGAAGGCTTATGTGTGAATAGAGCCAGAAAATTGCCAAGACCACTGATTTTGTGGAAAAAAAAAATCTTCTTGGTTGTCTTGGTTTCCTGGTCACAATATTCGTTTCTTGTTTAAAAGCACTTGTTGTAGTCCCAAAGTCAGCTCTTTCTGGTTAGTTTGTGTTAAAATAATCATTAAAGTCTAATAGAGCTTCTTACAGAGTGTGATGCAGAGTGTGATGCCTACAGTTAGCATCACACCCCCAAGGCACAGTATGTTGATGACATCAGTTGCAAAATATCAATAGAGACACTTTTCAACAGTATTTGAGACAGCTAAATCTTCCTTACTGGTGCTGAAGGAGGCGGAGAAGCCCTTGCCTGTGGCCCCTGTGCTCTGGAAGCGAGCCGTCAGGAGGTTCCCAGGGGCCACCACAGGCTGAGGGGCCACAGAACCACAGGAGCTGGACAAGAGGGCGTCTGAGGTCTGTGCACGGTCCGCCCACACCTGCGCACACACACACACACACACACACACACACACACACACACACACACACACACACACACACACACACACAGCCATGAAGTTGGGCTGCACTAGATATCGCAGTATTGGTTGTCACTTTCATTCATATTGTGAAATAGATCACCTTTCCTTTGAGCAGCTTTGTCATATCACACTTTCTGAGCGAGAAAGTACATTTTATGTGACAAAAAAGATCTTATATTAGACACATTAGACTTGAACTGTGAACTTTAAGCCATGTTAAAATTTTAACTTTTGAAAAACATACCTGGAGCTCAAATTGCCCTGTTCCACTTTGTGATGTCATGAAGCGGGAGTTTTCTAACTAACAGCTCCTTTTACTTTAGTTCAGTAGAGATTGGCAATTCCGGGGCTGAAAGTGTCAAAATGATTCTAGTGAAGGCGTATGGAGTTTAAAAACACAGTGGAGCACTTCTTGTACTACCACATTACAAGGTGGAACAGAGTGTTTTCTGTTTAAGAGAAGAACTCAGTCTAAATCTGCAGGGTTTGTGTGTTAAACATGTGTGAATAAAACAAAACACAACTCGACAACAGTACATAGGTTTCCTTTTTGGTGGTTTAGATTGAATTGAAAGACCTTTTCTGGTTTAAAATGGTCAGAATATTAAAATTATTTTGTGACCTGAATATTCACAATTATTGATTCACTGAATAACCTCCCTGTGTGCCTGGAGGAAGACATGATTGAAACCTTATCTAAACAATAGACTGTGTATATAAATGGACATATCTAACACGCTGGCCACCATGTTCCACATAGGAAGTTCACATGCGGCTCTTCCGGCTCCTTCTGACCCTGGCTCCCATGGACTTACATTATCGTTTCTCTCTCTGTAACTGCTGCAGTGAGCCTTATAATTTTGGTCTTAAAATGTTCGTATTAACCCGCTCTACATGATACTGTTTTTTTTTTTTTTTCTTCACTATTTTGTTTGTCAAAAAATCCTATTTATAATACCGAGCCTGGCTCCAAATTCGCCCCTGTAACCTTTAGCATCACAAGCTTTATTTGAGTGGAGCTGAACGCTATAGGTGACGTCACGCTCACTTAGTCCATTTTTTTATACAGTCTATAATCTAAACCTGGACTGACGGTGTGTTCCAGGCAGCTGGTGACTGGGGTATTTCCACTCCCTGAACACAGCTCCAACTGGGAACTCCACTGGTGAACTGGGAGGTGATGAGAGGAGTCCTACTTCACGAGTTCAACTGTGACGTAATACAAAGTACATAAACCATGCAAACACTTGATACAGGTTCAATCTGACAATATTCTGTCATTTAATAAGTTACAGATATTTGTTTAATCTTTATATTTCTTTAGCCTTTGAGTTAGCGTTAGCCGTACTGTTTATATTTCTGCTCCACTTCTGTATGTACACAGATCGGTGCGTTCCAAGCGTAGTAACTGTCACTGCATTAATTACAAATATTTTTAATGTCAAGGCTGTGGTCTGTTAAATAACCAACAGAGAGAATTGACCAAAACTAACGAAATGTTCTGAGGAGAAGAAGGACGAGGCAGTGGAAGCCTCTATGCGTATCCTATAACGTAGAGCATAAATGAGCCTTTAATTCCGTTGAAACGCTCTGAGGTCGGAACTCCTAACGTACAATAGGGAAATATCCGACCTCCCAGTTGCCTGGAACACAGCGAAATAGTTTAGCTTCAGTACAGATATATTGTAGTAGCTCTTAAGGTAGAACTGAGACTGCCGATTGATGTCTGCATCTAATTATAAAGCTTTATACCCTCAGAGAATGAGGAAATGTGCTTATAATCTTGTGGTGAAGAATTATGATGCTAGGACAGTAAAGAATCTGGTACAGCGCCTTTAACCTGGACTAATACAGCTAGACTAAATAGACCCATGATGACTTCCTGATTCACACACCTTGATGTAGCTGGAGCTGCAGGTGCCGGAGGTGTCTGGGATCTGGAAGTCTGGGCTGAAGTTCATCTCCAAGTGGTTCCCCTCGTGAGCGATGATGTGCCACAGACACTCGGAGTTGGCTGGGAAGTTCTGGGGGTAGTTTGGAGACTTGATAGTCCCACTGTCTGCATGAATCACCCCTCCACAGCCTACAACACAATCAGAAGCGTGATCATCTGACCCTCTCCTCTTCATCCTCTGCTCCATCTGATCCTCTCCTCTGCATCCTCTGCTCCATCTGACCCTCTCCTCTGCATCCTCTTCTCCATCTGACCCTCTCCTCTGCATCCTCTGCTCCATCTGACCCTCTCCTCTGCATCCTCTGCTCCATCTGACCCTCTCCTCTGCATCCTCTGCTCCATCTGACCCTCTCCTCTGCATCCTCTGCAGTGCCAGTTAAAAGACGTGGAGCCGCATTTTGAATGAGCTGCAGTTGGGAAATGGAGGACTGACTGACCCCAAAATAAAACACATTACAGTAATCCATCTGGGTGCTTATGAAGGTGTGGATTATAGTTTCAAAGTGCTTTCATGTAAAAGAATGCTTTATTTTGACCAGTTATCACAGGTGAAAAAAACTGGACCTGATGACTGAGCAAATCTGGCTTTCAAGCTTAAGGTCTGGATCCATTTTAAACCCCAGGTTCACAATTTCAGGTTTACAGTACTTTTCCAGGATGTCTAGATCCTCTGAGATGACACCAAGGTCCAAACACCATTACCTCAGTCTTTGAATCATTAAAGTATTATCGGCCGATATGGGCACTTGAAGACATATTGGCTATCGACCTAAATCTAGCCGATATGGGCTGATAATCCGCGTCAGCATATTATACCTCGTTATAAATCTTAGACTTTCTACGTTACAGCAATTTAATCCAATGTACAGACAGATGTCGTAATATGTGGCACTGCATCAATATTTATGAGAGGAGTAATTTGTCTGTGTCTTTAACGCCGTACTGCACCTGAATGCATTACTGACTATAAATAAAAGTGAACTTCAGCACAGTTTAGGTCAGCAACAAAACTACGGCTTGTTTTTATCAAACTGTGAGAAGAGGGGACTGTCCCATAGACAGAAGACACACAGCGGACAGTCTTTTTATGGAAGATCGTTTTGAGTTTGAATTAAAAGGAATCTTATTTGTGATGACTTGGGATCTTTGAGGCGCCTGATCAGAGGTGAGTGTACACTGGACTAGTTTACTGTAAAGTGACTATAGTGACATGTTACTGGACCTGCATTGATATGGAAATGAGCTGCGAATAGAGGTGTGAATGGTCTGCATTCATGAATATGATTAATTATGGCGGAGTGCATGCATTGAGGTTAACCGCTAAAGGCTAAGTGGTAGTTAACTTATTTTGTTTACAGAGTAGAATATCATGCAAAAATGCCAATAGGCCTACCTACTGTCTTTAAATATGATCGTAACGAGGCAAAATAACAAGTAAATGTAGCCTAAGTAAACCCAACATGAAATAGAGCCAAACTTTAGCTTTATAATCAGTTGAAGATTTACAGTGATTTTTGAAAGCACTAAATATATTGGCTGTTACTGGCTATTGGCACCTCCAAAGGCCATTTTATCTGTATCATATCAGATCCCAAAAGGTCCATATTGATTGGGCTCTAATTAAAATGTTATGGTCCACAGTGTCAAATGCTGCGGTTAAAACAAGTAAAACAAGGACAACACATTCATCTGAGTCACGGGCTAAAAGAATATCATTAAAAACTCTTAAAAACACTGACTTGGTACTGTGCATTGCAGTAAAACCAGATTGGAAGACCTAAAATAGGTTGTGTTCATTTAGGTGTGCAGTCAACCGACTGTTAACATGCTTTTCCAAAACCTTTGATAAAAATAGCAACTTTGAGATTGGCTTAAAATTCGAAAGCACAATTGGACCGAACCCATTTTTTTTAAAAAGCAGTGGCTGAACAGCTGCATGTTTAAGGTTTTGTGGAACCACCCAAGAGGTAAGGCTGTCATTAACAATGGACAAGACTGATGGCCCTACAGTAGAGAAAACCTCTTCCAAAGGCGAGGGGTAAAGTATCTTGGGGGGAACCTGAGGGCTTTAGGTGACCCACCACCTCCAGTGGCTGAGAAAGGGAGACAAGCTCAAACTAGTGAACAACAGCAGAACAGGTGGGAGGGGCAGATGGGTCAAAAGTGGGCAGTGTGATCACACTCTGTAACCTTGTCGAAGAATTTCAAAAAACCTTCACAAATTTCATAAGAGTAGCAGGAGGAGCACTGAGGATTGATTTAGTGGATTTGTACAACACAGAAGCTTGTGGCAACTAGACTGAATAATATTAGCAAAGAACTTTCTTTTTGCTTCTTTTACAGTGGATTGATAAAGATATCAACAGTCTCTTAAGATCTGAAAAGACACCAGCACTATTCTTTTTTGCTCTTGTGCAATAACGCCTTAGTGCCGTGGCTTCATCATTTAGCCTGGGTTCAGACCGGGTTTTAGGCTGCCTGATCTTTACAGGAGTCACAGAGTCCAGCACAGACTGACAGCCATCATGAAACCAGGAGCTGAGATCATCTGTGTCACCAGGGAGGAACACAGGGATGGGACAGTCAAGACTGAAACAGGCGCAAAACTGATCAGCAGTGGAAGAGTTAATAACGTGAGACAGCAGTGGAGGTGTGAGAGTTTTGACAGCATCACAGGGCAGGGTAACGTCAAACAACACAGGCATATGACAACACCAGATCGAGTGTGTGTCCACACTCTTGTGTCGGTGCACACACAGACATTAGAAGAGTCAGTGAGGTGTAAGAAATCTTTAGCCATGGATTTCTCTGGACAACTGGATGGATATTAAAATCCCCAATGATTTGGAAAGAGTCATATTTTGGTGGGATATCAGCCAAGAAAGCAGCAAATCTTTATTATCACAAGCCATAACGGTACGTTTGCAGAGGCGGCAAAAGTGTTTCCTGACAGGCGGCACATATGTTCCTCTCCTCTGCTCCATCTCTCTTTCTCCTCTGCTTCCTCTGTTCTGACATGCAATTCGAGTCCTTCTGTCTTGTACGCTTTCACCTTTCTATTAATTCTTGGTGAAACTGCAGATATCTTTTAGCACCCTCTTCTGGACAGATGACAGTAGTACAAGAAATGCTCCCATGTATAGACTTGCCTGAGGAGTCAGCTGACCATGTGGCCACAAAGCCGCCCCTGGACACACTGTGGTCAGCCAGGAAGACCACGGCCAGTTTGTTGGAGCCTGATTGGACAGTCCCTGGAGAGGTGGTCCCACAGTACTGACCGATCACAGGAGAGCCAGGCGAGCCCCCGTTGAATATGGTGACGGAGTCCCACCCACAGGTGGAGTGGGCCTCCAGGTTGAAGTAAGTGAAGGTGAGCTGAGGAAATACAAGACGTAACAGGATTATTCTTGAATGCACGTTTGACAAAGGAGACACTAAGGCAACTGAGAAACGCAACGTAAATGTGTAAAGGACACAGGACAGTATGCAGTGGCCTGAACTGTGCTGACCTAGACAAGTTTAATTACTGCCTATATTTGTGTATTTTGAGGTAATGAAATGTATTTCCTGACAGAATAAATAGTTCACTCACAGTGATGGTATGTCCTGCTGGGGCCTCCATGAGCCAGGCACAGCGGCTGGGGCCCGGATACATATTGGGGTAATTAGGACTGGAGATCACCCCTCCCTCCCCCATCTGCCAACCTCCACACTCTGAAATACAAAGTATACACGTTAGTGTGAAGGGCACCAGTCATTATGAAGTACTATCTTTAGTAAGTAAGTACTATCTTTAGTAAGTATGAAGTACTCTCCAGTCCTTATGATATGACAGTCTTACCAGAGAAGTAGTACTGTGCTCTGAAGCCCAGGTCTTCCTGTGAGGAGTCAGTCTGGAAGTGCACATACAGCTGAGGGGTGAAGACCACTATGGGCACACTGGGGGTGGTCTGCCCACAGAACTTAGCCAACTGCTCTCCACTGGCATCACCTAGTAACCACAGGGTAACAGTAACAGGCAAAGTAACAGGACACCAGGAGGATTTTAGCCAACTAAGATGTGCAGCACGGGCAGAAGACCTTCCATAGGAAATACTTGGAGGAAATACTTTCATCACCGACTGGAACAATACACCGCGTTCCAAATTATTATGCAAATTGTGTTTAAGTGTCATAAAGGTAACATTTTTTGTTTTCCAGTGAAACTCATGGATGGTCTTGTGTCTCAGGCTCATTGTGTCAGTGAAATCAATCTGACACACCTGTGCCAATGAGTTTGCTAGGTAAGTTAAAGGAAAAACTACTTAAGAAGGACGTTCCACATTATTAAACAGAGCACCATTTTCAAGCAATATGGGAAAGAAAAAGCATCTGTCTAGTGCCGAAAAGCATGAAATGGTTGAATACCTTGGACAAGGTATAAAAACCTTAGATATTTCACGATAACTTAAGCACGATCATTGTACTATTAAGAGATTTGTAGCTGATTCAGAGTCACACACGGATTTGTGCAGATAAAGGCACAGTGAGGAAGGTTTCTGCCAGACAAATACATCGGATTAAGAGAGCAGCTGATAAAATGCCATTACAAAGCAGCAAACAGGTATTTGAAGCTGCTGGTGCCTCTGGAGTCCCGCGAACATCAAGGTGTAGAATCCTCCATCTTGCAGTTATGCATAAATCTTCTATTCAGCCACCCTTAAACAAAGCTCACAAGCAGAAACGGCTACAATACATGAAGACTCATTTTCAAACAGTCTTGTTCACTGATGAGTGCTGTGCAACCCTGGATAGTCCAGATGGATGGAGTGGTGGATGGTTGGTGGACGACCACCATGTCCCAACACCATGTCCCAACAAGGCTGCGACGTTGCGGAGGTGGTGGAGTCATGTTTTGGGCCGGAATCATGGGGAGAGAGCTGGTTGGCCCCTTTAGGGTCCCTGAACATGTGAAAATGACCTCTGTAAAGTATGTGGAGTTTCTGACTGACCACTTTCTTCCATGGTACAAAAAGAAGAACCGTGCTTTCCGTAGCAAAATCATCTTCATGCAGGACAATGCTCCATCTCATGCTGCAAGGAACACCTCTGCATCATTGGCTGTTATGGGCATAAAAGAAACTCATGGTGTGGCCCCATCCTCCCCTGACCTCAACCCTATTGAGAACCTTTGGAGCTCCTCAAGCGAAAGATCTATGAGGGCACATATTTAGAACAGCGCATTCCCTTAGTCTGAGATCTGTCTTACCAAGTCTGAACTGCAGGTAGTCGTTGGCACAGGTCTGGTGGCTCTGCAGGTGGAAGTCCTGGATGAGCACCACGATGGAGGAGTTGATGTGGTGGTGGTTCTGGATGAGCCACTCACAGTTGAGGTTATTGCTGTAGTTGGAGACCATGTACCCCGGAGAGGTGAGGTTTCCCCCAGATGAACTGCCCAGGACACCTCCACACACTGCAAGCACATGGACAACATTAGACAATTTAAGTCTCATAATAATGTATTTTAGAGGGTTTACATTACACTATTTTCTGATCTATGTTATAATGTTGTTTCCTCATCACAAACATACTGGAGTTGTGTTTTGTTTATTCACACATGCTTCTCTCTCTCGAACAGAAAACACTCTGTTCCACCTTGTGATGTAAGGTGTTAATACAGGAAGTGCTCCACTGTGTTTTTTAAACTCCATGCACCATCACTAGAATCATGTGGATTATTTCAGCCCTGGAATGTCCCATCTCCACTAAACAAAATGTAAACTGTAGCTGTTCACTTGAAAACTACCGCTTCATGACATCACAAGGTGGAACAGAGCATTTTGAGCTTTGGAGATGTAGCCAGACTAATAATAAAGTGTTACTCAAACATGTGTGAATGAAACAAAACACAACTCCAAGTATGTTTTTAAGGAGGTAACATTATAACACTGTGTAAGCTCACAAGACTCAATTTGGTTCGCCCACTTTTTAAAAGTGGTGATCGATCTGACCTGAACAATTACAGGCCAATCTCTATATTACCATGTGCATCTAAAATTATGGAAAAACTTGTTAATCAACAGCTGATAAGTTATATTGAGAATTCTAACATTCTGACTCATGCACAGTCTGGTTTTCGTTCAGGTCATGGTTGTATCACAGCTGTTTTAAAAGTCCTTGATGATGTCACTTCTGCACTTGACTCCAAACTATTTTGCGCAGCAATTTTTATTGACTTAGATAAAGCTTTTGTTTCAGTTAACCACCACATTTTACAGGAAAAACTTAGCCGTGTTGGGGTTTCCAATCAGTCTCTGGCATAACCATACCACGTTTAAAGTCACTTAAATCATCTTTCTTTCCAATTCTGATCCGCTTTTTTAACTTTAGCAAGTTATCTTGACCACCTCTACATGCCAAAATGCATTGAATTGCAGCCATGTGATTGGCTGGTTAGCTATTTTTGTTAGGAAGCAAATGAAAAAGTGTACCTAATAAAGTGGCCAGTGAGTGTATAGACAGCAGGGGTACACTGTATTGAGTGTTAATAAATGTTTTGTTGCAGCACTAACTCTTGTTTTATTATTATTAACAGCGGAAAATAATCTAATGTAGTGTTGATACACTTTGGATTGTCAGCCGTCATAGTGTGCTTAATTTGCTAAATGTGACAAACAAAGATTAACAGTAAAAACATTCTACAATAAAATATTGAATTATGAACAAGTAACAGCTATTTAGTGGCAAACATAGTTGGCAGGTAACTCATGTAATTTGAATGGAATACAAGATAATATTGTAAACTAAAATACAATTAATGGCTGATTATCAGAAAAAAAACAATACATTATTGTAATTTATATACAGCAAAAAACTGTAAAACGTATCCAGTAATTTATTGTAATTCATTTTAACAGTAATTAACAACACTTTTACAGCACTTTATGGGCAACTTTTTTGCCTGTTATTTACTGTAAATTCTACAGGAAATTCGTTACAGTGTTTATACAACCTGTGGAGGACGGTGTTACTGCAGCCTGCGTGGGACAATAGTCTGTATAAAGAAATATTCTGACGAAGTGGGACGTTCAGCTCCAGTCAAATGAAGCTCATGAGGCTAGCAGTTATAGGAGTGAATTTGGAGCCAGTTCCATATTAGGAATAAAATAGCAAAATAAAAACCCCAGGATCATGTAGAGCGAGTTAATACGAACATTTAAGACCAAAATGACGAGGATCACGGCAGCAGGTACAGAGAGAGGGGAAACAAGATTGTAATGTAGAAAGTGAACCGGAGTCAATGGAGCTGGAAGTGCCCCCATGCCCACTTTTTGGAGCACAGTGGCTAATGGGTTAGCAATGTCCATTTATATAAATGTAATTTTGCATTAAAAGACAGATTACTAAGTACATCTTCCTTTTCATAATTAAATGACAACAGATACATACGTACATACATACGTACATACGTACATACATACATACATACATACATACATATATAGATACATACATTCACAGATACATACACTTCTCTCTCTGGACTTCAAAACTGCTCTTATGTGTCATTATTTGTCATTAATCAACAAACTTGTCCCTGTTTTTACTTTATTTTCTGTTTGAATATTGCTCCTCCTACAGTCAGAAGATGGCCGCCGCAGCAGTCTCCTTGGTTCCTTGAGTCTTAAGTTATTTATATCTCCTCGGTGTGGAGGACGTGCAAAACGTGGTCTGCCTGAAGGAGTGAAAGGGAGGGGCAGCTGAGAGGTGAATACAACATGAACGTCTACTTTTCAATTCCCAGGCCAGGAGGGACTTTCCTGTGTGGAGTTTGTAGAGGGTCATCAGACACTGCACCAAGAATTCAGATAATGCCATACGGTGGAACATTCAAAGCAAAACAACATCTTCATTGAGACGAGCAGGCCCCCAAACACCCACCCACTCATCACCAGAAAAAAGTCACAGCTCTAAGAGAGAGGAGGGGGAAGTAGCCGACAAATTGTGTCACATGATGTTATGAGGTGTGACAGAGTTGGTGTGCCCTCTTGTCCCGATTTACAGTCTGGTGGGCATGTTTCTGTCTCCATTAGACATAGAACATCAGCCGATATTTGCCCTTTTTAGCGGATCAGTTATCAGCCATACATCTCCAGCAGAGGACGATATTTAGTTTGATCAATCAGCAGCCTCTATTCAAGTTTTCGTCACAAAACCGGAAGATGTTTGGAAACATGCGGATGGCGACTTCCTTTAGGTTCTGTTGGCGAAAGTAAGTCTGACAAAATCTGGGAAAGCTGAGAAAATGGCCCAGTTTTCTTCATCTAGATGTCTCTGTATTCTTTCTTTTTTCCTTTTATAAATTTCCTATTAATTTGTGTTTTATAATTTGTCAAACTTAATAAGTAAAAAGACGAAGACACGATCAGAGTCCTGTCCTCCATGGAAATCTTCGGCAGGTTGTGAAGATGCTGGTGCTGAATCCACGGTTTTATCACATGCCCAGTGTCGGGAACAACACCGGAAGTCGTCATCCGCATGTTTCCAAACGTCTTCCAGTAAAAAATATCTACATGAAGCTGTGTTTGAACACTTCAGTCCATAGAGGGCGCTGCAAGAATGTGACTACACTGGACTCTACTCAGTTTGTAGTAAAATAAACTTATAGAGAATTTGTCTGTAATGTTCCACAGTGTGGCATTAAACCTTTCTATCTTCCTGGAGACCAAACCAGACCAAGTTCCAGGTCAGATCTGTGGAGAGGCGACCCCGCTCACAGTCAGAATGTCTGTTTTTCTAGGTATTTTTGGCTCTAAAACCACCTGTGATTGAATAAATGTAAAGTAGAGCTGTTTAATGTCACACTGTGGAACATTCCAGGCAGAGAAATGACGTCTCCAAAAAGTTCAGCCCAAAAATATCGGTAGAGGTCATCGGTTCCTCTGGATTTTAAACAATCGGTATCGGTCATGGAAATATATCGGTCGATCTTTAACCCCTGTGACCTCTCTGACCCCTGGACCTGTGACCTCAGGGCTGACCTCGTCCATAAGGTGCTTCTCCTCGTGCTGTGGTCAGACATGGCGGACGTGAGCTGCTCCTGAAGTTCCTCTTACAGAAGGTCCCAGAGTGCAGGAGAAACATGTCCAGGTATGACGCAAAAATACAAATAAAAGAGGTCTGACTATAAGAATCCTAAAATGGTTAAAACACGAAGACCCAGTGGACCAAACTGGACAATAAAGACACTGGTCCATCTCAAAAATCTGAATATCATGAAAATGTTAAAAAGTTCTACATTTTTCATCATTTCAGAAAGTCAAACCCATATATCAGTGTTAATTTCGTTGACGAAAACTATGACGAAATTATTTCGTTAACGAAGGTTTTTTGCGGACAAAAACGAGACGAAAACTAAATAAAAATTACTTTTAAATTACTAAAACGATGACGAAATAGACGGACATTTTCGTCAACAAATAAAAGACGAAACGAAAATATAACCTGTGACGAATAATAGATCCATGGTGACAAATAAGTGGTCAGGACTCCTCAGGAGAAGAGAGAGAGGAACGAGCGGCCGCTGCGCTAAAGAGCCAATCACAGCGCGCGTTGTTGCGCGGTGCCGAAAAGCTAACGCGCCCCGCCGAGAAACATGAGGAGGACAGAGGAGCAACAAGTGCTAAGAGAAGATGTTGGCGACTGGGATTGGGAGAAAAAGACGGTCTGACCTGTGGTCTCACTTCACGTTTCATAAAGAGAATAATAATAATAATAATAATAATAATAATAATAATAAGTATTATTATTATTATTATCATTTTGACAGTTATTGATGTGTTTTACACTGGTGTCATAAAGACAGACAGCAATAATTTATACTGTCTTTGTGCTTTGTTTGCTACTGCTTTTCCATTTAAACATTGAAACACATTTTCAATAAAAACAGTTGTGTTTAAATATAAAGTGTGAAATGTTTGCATATTAATATCCCAATTTCAAGAAAGTATAGTTTTATGTTCAGTGTAAAAGGTAAAAATTGATACGTGTGAAAAGCTTTTAGTCGACTAAAACTATTGTAATTTTAGTCGACTAAAACTAGACTAAAACTAAAACAAATCTGATGACTAAAACTAGACTAAAATTAAAAGTAATTTTAGTCAAAAGACTAAGACTAAAACTAAATTAAAATTCCTTGTCAAAATTAACACTGTCTGGCATGGTTCTCAAATTTCCTAGTAGACCGAGTACAACAGGTGATCATTGGCTCTCAGCTTTCTCAACCTCTCTGCATTTCCAGGGGATTCCCTCAGGGGTCAGTCCTTGGACCAACTCTCTTCTCCATTTATATTAATGATATCCCATTGTCTGTTAGCAAAGGAGCTGTTCACCTTGTATGCAGATGATACAATTTTATATTCATCTGGCCCTAGCCCTGAAATAGTCAATCAAAATTTGCAAGAAAGTTTTCTTAATGTAGAGAAAGCCTTTTCACAACTGGACTTGACACTAAATGCTAAAAAACCAAGGGCAATTTGGTTTAGTCGCAACAAAACTGCTAATTCTCGCAATCTTTGTCTTAGCACAGCCGATGGAACCACCCTTGAGCAGGTTACAGAATATAAATACCTGGGAATCTGGCTCGAGAGTACGTTGGCTTTCCATCATCACATTGCTGTTTTACAGTCAAGGGTTAAGGCTAAATTGGGTTTTCTGTACAGAAACCGCTCCTGTTTCACAATCCCAGCTAAACGTGCCATTGTTGAGATGTCCATTCTTCCACAATTTGACTATGGTGACATCATTTATTGCCATACTTCCAAAAGTAACCTTGCAAAATTAGATACCATTTATCATTCTGCGATTCGTTTTGTTACAAATGCTCCCTTTAGGACACACTACTGTCTGCTGTACTCCCAGGTGAACTGGCCCTCACTGCAGTCCCGTCGAAATATGCACTGGCTCATGTTTATCTATAAAACCATGTTAGGGCTCACACCTGCCTATCTAAGTCAGCTGCTCCAACAGGAGTCTCCCTCCAGATATAACACTCGGTCCTCACAGCTCATCAAACTGAAAGTTCCTAAGTCCAGGTCCTCTCTCGGCCTCAAGTCTTTTCGATGCAGCGCTGCGAATGATTGGAATTTGGCTCAAAGCTCACTTAAACTGGACTCTTTTATTTCTCTTTCTGCTTTTAAATGTAAACTGAAGGTCATTTTTAAATATGTGTGTAAATGTTCCACTAATGAAACTAAAGGAGATTTTTAGAGACTGATGTAAATGTTGTTTTACTAATGAATGATGTTTAATATTTAATTGTTTTAACTCCCCTTCCCCTTCCCCTGGCTGCCTCTAGCCCAGGCCAACATTGTAAATAAGAATTTGTTCTTAATGTTTTGCCTGGTAAAATAAAGGTTAAATAAATAAAATAAATAAATAAATTTAGTATATTATATCTAATATAGAACCTTTAACATCAGTGGCAATGTATACATGCACTCCAAATCTGATCATTATTTTTACTCTGCCTGGAATGTTTCACAGTATGGCATTAAGCTTCTCTATTGCCAAGGAGACAAGCAATAGGCTAAGTTACACGTCAAATCTGTAAAGAGGCGACCATGCTCACAGTAACAATGGAAGTTTTTCACGTGTTACCCAATGGAGGATCATAATAATATATCATATATCATAACTCATCTGTAAAACTACATTATACTACACGTGCACACACATGCACGTGTCTGTCACTTTGACCTGGCTGTGGTTTTATATAGAGATTTTTTAAGTACAACCCCAATGTACATGTATTATTATAGGCTTCTGTGCTATACCGCACACACTGCACATAAACCTACTGCAAGGGACATTCTTGAACCGAGAGCCCTAGCAGTAGCCCCGTCCCCACAGCACATACAATGTGTGCAGAATTATTAGGCAAATAAGTATTTTGACCACATGCATGTTGTCGTACTCCAAGCTGTATAGGCTTGAAAGCCTACTACCAATTAAGTATATCAGCTGATGTGCATCTGGGTAATGAGAAGGGGTGTGGTCTAATGACATCAACACCCTATATCAGGTGTGCATAATTATTATGCAACTTCCTTTCCTTTGGCAAAATGGGTCAGAAGAGAGGTTTGACGGACTCTGAAAAGTCTTAACTTGTGAGATGTCTTGCAGAGGGATGCAGCAGCCTTGAAATTGCCAAGCTTTTGAAGCGGGATCACAGAACAATCAAACGTTTCATGGCAAATAGCCAACAGGGTCGCAAGAAGCGCATTGAAAAAAGAAGGCGCAAAGTAACTTCCCAAGAATTGAGGAAAATCAAGCGTGAAGCTGCCAAGATGCCATTTGCCACCAGTTCTGCCATATTTCAGAGCTCCAACGTTACTGGAGTGTCAAAAAGCACAAGGTGTGCAATACTCAGGGACATGGCCAAGGTAAGGAAGGCTGAAAAACGACCACCACTGAACAAGAGACACAAGATAAAACGTCAAGACTGGGCCAAGAAATATCTCAAGACTGATTTTTCTAAGGTTTTATGGTCTGATGAAATGAGAGTGAGTCTTGATGGGCCAGATGGATGGGCCCGTGGCTGGATCAGTAAAGGGCAGAAAGCTCCACTCCGACTCAGACGCCAGCAAGGTGGAGGAGGGGTACTGGTATGGGCTGGTATCATCAAAGATGAGCTTGTGGGACCTTTTCAGGTTGAGGATGGAGTCAAACTCAACTCCCAGTCCTATTGCCAGTTCCTGGAAGACACCTTCTTCAAGCAGTGGTACAAGAAGAAGTCACCATCTTTCAAGAAAAACATGATTTTCATGCAGGACAATGCTTCATCACATGCCTCCAAATACTCCACAGCGTGGCTGGCCAGTAAAGGTCTAAAAGATGAAAAAATAATGACATGGCCCCCTTGTTCACCTGATCTGAACCCCATAGAGAATCTGTGGTCCCTCATGAAACGTAAGATCTACAAGGAGGGAAAACAGTACACCTCTCTGAACAGTGTCTGGGAGGCTGTGGTTGCTGCTGCACGCAATGTTGATGGTGAACAGATCAAGAAGCTGACAGAATCCATGGATGGAAGGCTTTTGAGTGTCCTTGTAAGGAAAGGTGGCTATATTGGTCACTGATTTGTTTTTGTTTTGTTTTTGAATGTCAGAAATGTTTATTTGTAAATTTTGAGTTGTTATATTGGTTTGCCTTGCAAAAATAAATAAGTGAGATGGGTATATATTTGGTTTTTATTCATTTGCCTAATAATTCTGCACAGCAATAGTTACCTGCACACACAGATATCCTCCTAAGATAGCCAAAACTAAAAAAGCCCCACTCCAACTTCCACAAATATTCAGCTTCAATATTTGTGAGTCTTTTGGGTTGATTGAGAATATAGTAGTTGTTCAATAATAAAATTAATCCTCAAAAATACAACTTGCCTAATAATTCTGCACACAGTGTATACTGAGAGCCTTCTGACCTGCGGGCTGGTCTGTGGAGTAGGATGCGCTGAAGCCTCCGTTGGACACAGAGGCATCTGTGTTGAACAACACAGTCATTTTGTTCCCAGAGGACTCCACCTGAGTACCAGCCGGGACCGTCCCACAGAACCTCTGCAGGCGAGGGGCATCGGCAGCCAGCCCGTTCAGCACCTGCACCACACAACCACCACACAGGGTTTAAGCTACAGCCACCACAGACAGGACATCATACACACTTTCAGAAGTCACTGTTTTATTGTTCTGTCCAAGCTCAACTCTGCTCCCCAGTTTTGCTCTTTTGTGCAGGTGGCGATCACTGTTGTTGCTAGACTCAACTCCATAGTCGTAAACACAGGAGGTCTCCACATAGTCATACACAGAAGAGGTCCCCACATAGTCAAACAAACAGGTCCTCACCTCCACATAGTCATACACACAGGAGGTCCCCACATAGTCAAACAAACAGGTCCTCACCTCCACATAGTCATACACACAGGAGGTCCCGGAGCCCTCCAGCCGCAGGTCGTTGATGGTCAGGGTGACTCTGCGTCCTGGTATAGCCACCACCTCCCAGCGGCACAGCCGGCTGTGGGGGTACAGGTTGGGGTAGTTCGGTGACGTGATGGTTCCGGAAGGAGCATTCAACACTCCACCACATTCTAAATGAGTAAAAACATAAACCGAGTTATTACACAAACATCATCTGAGGGCTCTGTGTAGCCTCTAGTATTGTACTGTATTGTCTTTAGCTTAGATCACAACACACATTTATATTTAGAAGTTCTTTTCTCTAGTTGTGCCTGTTGTTTTACTTGTTATAATACGGTCAGAGTTTACCTTCCACACTGGCCTCAAACATGAGGCTGAAGCCGGGAGCGTTCCCACTTCCATCACTCACAAACTTCACATAGGCAAAGCTGTCTGAGGTGTCCATTGGAGCTGGGAGCGATGAGCCACAATGTCGGCCCAGCTGCGGACCTACAACACACAAGGGTTATGGTTATGACAGGGTTTCACACCCTAGGGGTATGGGCTTAACCACAGGAAAACCTACTGGAGAAAGTGTGATTCATTTATGGATAATGTTACAGGCAGTAGTATTGCCACACTATATTAATACCACAAGTTCATCTGGCAATAATGACACTTTGTTCGTATTCATTTAGCCCCAGTGGTGCCCAAAATGGAGTCCAGGTCCACTGGGGGAAACATTTCATGGTTGTTCACACAACAAGCAAGAAATAAATGTTTTGAGATCACTTCTACATGAGAGATTTGTTTAAATGTGTTAACTTTATAATAATCTTAAACCATCAGGAATAATTATGTCTAGTTTTAATTAAGCAATTCCCTTCTTTGTAGCTTCTGATTGGCTGATTCAGCACAGCCAATCAGAGCTGGTGTAGTTCCTCAGTGAGGGATGGGGGCGCTCTCTCAGTAGCAGCTCTCCATAAGCTCACTGGCTGTGCCTCTGTGCCAGGAGCGCACTTCATGAGCCTGACTTTTGTGCGTTGGTGAATGTGTTTAGCACTAGAGCTAGAGCAGAGCTGCACCATGAGCTGCACATACATAATGTAGATCCTTCTGGGGCGGGCACAGCAGTTGCACATTACTCCTCTCCATGACCAGTCTATAGGCAGCAGGAGTCATGTCTCACTGAAGATGATCCAAAGTGCCATTCGAATGTCTCAACAACTCTGCGGTGCCCTTTCATATAAACAGGTGATCTGAACGCTATTTTACCCAATTCTAAGCACTTTTACTGTCACCATGGACTGTGCAGGTCGGCCAGGGGCCCCTCCCCTCAGGCAGATATAAGGCAGTGTCCACCAGCAATTTGACCAGAACTGAAGAAGCCTCTTGGATGAGCGGCAAAATATCTTGACTCTAAAATTTTTGTCCAGTTGACCAAATTGAAATTTTTCTTTTGCTATAGCTCCTATCTGGATGACTGAAGAATTACTGACAATTTACATTAATCCAGTTACAATTAATTTCATGTAACTTTACTGCGATTCAAGTTATACAGCAAAGAATTCACATAATTTAATTTAGTGGTAACTGTGTCAATTTCTTTCTTTTACACCTTTTATCCATAAAATCCTTGTTTTTTTTTCTTATTGCTCTTGCATTGACAATATGTATTTGAGAGATTAGGCTCCTCAAAGCTGACAGTTATTTTAAACCAATGGATAAAGGGTATATTTTAAACAGGACAGGGTGGGTGTGGGTGGGATTTGACTGTACAGTCAAAAGTGACTGTACAGAGATTTAAGCACAAAGACTGCAGTCAAAAGTGACTTTACAGTAATGCTAGCAATGTAATAGTAGTCTATGAACCAGTTACCCTCTGGTTGTGGAGTAACTGCTGTAAACTAAAGCATTCATCCCTTTTATTCATTTAATTGAGCGTAGATAAATATGAAAAACTATACAAAGATCCAAAAAAGTAGTTAAAAGTGTGAATCCATGATCTAAATGATACACAAATTTATTATTTGCAAGTACATGTTTGTCTTTTGTATTATCTTGTCTTTTAATATGCATTGTCCCTTTAATAAATAAATACACATACAAATACAAATACAAAGTGAAAGGAGAAATTTAATTTGTCAACTGGACAGAGTTTATTTGGTTGAATACGTTTCGCAGCTCATCCAAGCTGCTTCTTCAGTTCTGGTCAGATGCTGGCGGACACTGCTTTATATCTGCTTGAAGGGAGGAGCTTAATTACAATGAAAATTACTCTGAGACACACATATTTATTTACAGTTTCTGTTAGTCAGGTGAGTCTATTCAATATGGAGTTATTTACAGTTTCTGTTAGTCAGGTGAGTCTATTCAATATGGAGTGGGAGTGGGGGAGTAGTTAGCATATCCATTCAGGGCCATAATGGGTGTTTTCACACCTCTGGACATGTCCTGGCTAGTCCCATTGTTTTCTCTGTTTGTTTTGATTTAGGTTTGAGGATAGAGTTATAGATGGGAGACAAATGATGTCTGAGACCTCCATTTCTGTTCAAGGAAGGATGCTCTTTAACTCCCCTCTCAAACCAGTTCTTTTCTCTGGCTAAGATCTGGACCTCGCTGTCCTCAAAGGAGTGGCCCGTGGCTTTTAGGTGGAGATGTACGGCAGATTGCGGCCCACCCTGGTTTTCCCGTCTGTGTTGATACATCCTTTTGTGAAGTGGCTGTTTTGTTTCTCCAATGTAGCGCTCACTGCAGTCTTCACTACACTGAATGGAGTAGACCACATTGCTTTGTTTGTGGCTCGGTGTTTTGTCCTTAGGATGGACCAGTTTATGTCTTAAAGTGTTTGTGGGTTTGAAATAGACTGGGATTTCATGTTGTCTGAAGATCCTCTGTAGTTTTTCAGAAACGCCAGCCAGGTAAGGAATAGTTACACCCTTTCTCCTGGGTTCTGATTCTCTGTTGTCCTGTTTCTTTGCTCTCTTCGTTTTATTGAAAGCCCATTTAGGATATCCACAAACGGAGAGGGCTTTCTCCACGTGTTGTTCTTCTTTCTCCTTTCCCTCTGCGCTTGTAGGAACCACTTGGGCCCTGTGTTGTAATGTCCGAATGACTCCAAGTTTGTGCTGCAGTGGGTGGTGTGAATCAAAAAGCAGATATTGGTCGGTGTGTGTGGGCTTCCTGAAGACCTCTACCTGGAGTCGCCGGTCTTCTCTTATCGTTACTGCACAATCTAAGAAGGCCAATGTGTTGTCCTTGGCATCTTCACGTGTGAATTTGATGTTCGGATCTACAGAATTGATATGTGCAGTAAAAGGTTCCAAATCTTGAATCTGTAAATACTCCATATTGAATAGACTCACCTGACTAACAGAAACTGTAAATAAATATGTGTGTCTCAGAGTAATTTTCATTGTAATTAAGCTCCTCCCTTCAAGCAGATATAAAGCAGTGTCCACCAGCATCTGACCAGAACTGAAGAAGCAGCTTGGATGAGCTGCGAAACGTATTCGACCAAATAAACTCTGTCCAGTTGACAAATTAAATTTCTCCTTTTGCTATGGATTCTACCTGGACGACTGAGGGATTCTACACAAAATACAAAGTGATTTTTCTGGTGGAGGGTTTACCAGCTGCTATGACCAAGGAGATGTTACTTTGCCTGAAATATCCTACAAAAACGCATTGATCTCGTCTATCTCCACAGAGAGAAGCAGATGATACTGTACAAGTTACAGGCCAGATCCTGACCCAAAACATGTATAACTGGTAAAAATCCTCCAGTTAAGGTAGTTTTGTCTATTAAGCCAAGCTAAGGTCTGGAGGTGGGTCCCCAGACACGGCACTGCAGTGCCCACAGCTCCTCACAGATTTGTCCAACAATAAAGTGTACTTTACCTCATCTGAGAAGCAAACAGGTAAATCTCCGGACAAAACATGACACATTCTATTAAATGAAGTGTAAATTATTATTAGGGGGCCTTGTGTGTGATCTTAGTATTGATGGGGGGAACACGGCACTGCAGATTTTGTGAATGGGTGATCAGCCTATAGAAACAAAATTAAACAGACTAAAGCCCACCACACACTACAGGATCTTTGAGGTTTAAACAATTTTTAAACGTGCAACAAAAAATACAGACCACAGGCATGAGGAGAATCAGATGAGATTTAAGCACAAAGACTGCAAGATAAAAAAACCAAAAAGCTAACAAAGCTAGTGAAAGCTCATGTCAGCTGTTTCCTGTCTACAGTAAATGAATGCTAGGATCCAAAGTTGGGTCACGCCTCCCTGAAGTTGGAGAAGCAAATCAGGGCCTAAATCGGGCAAACAATCCTGTAATGGGGGGGCTATATCACACACAATGGATTTTTATGAGTTTTAAAACATGTTAGAATGTTGTTACTTCATCAAAAACATACTCGGAGTTGCCCTTTGTTTCATTCACACGTGTTTAAGCTATCCTGGGTTTGTGCGTAACACATGTGTGAATGAAACAAAACACAACTCCAGGTATGTTTTTGATGTGGAAACAACCTTATAACAAAATATCACAAAATAGCGTACGAAAGGCATTTTAATATAATAAGAATAATGTAGAAGGCTGGGAGTCACAGCTCTTGTGCTCAGGTGTTGGTCTGTGTCCTGACCTGATGCGCTGTACTCTCTGATTTCCACATAGTCCTCGGAGCAGCTGCTGGAGGTGGTCAGGTTGAGGGTCTGGTATGTGAGCGTCAGGTAGTGTCCAGTGGGGCCCTCCAGGTACCACTCACACAGGGAGCCATCAGGGTAGTGCGAGCCCGGGAAACCTGGACTGTGGATGAGCCCGTTCTGCCCGATGAAGCGGCCTCCACACGTCGCTGTGGAGGAGAATACCACATCGTTCACATGTTCTGCTTTATGTGTGTTTTACAGTTTCATAGTGAATGTGTAGATTTGAGGTGTTTGCTGCTCTAGGATCATTTTGACATTAAGAAGACAAAATTCTGATTTTTGAGCTGTAAACAGCATTTTAATTAAGACTGAATGCCCAGTACATGGGATAATTGTGATTATTCAGGTCACAATATTATTTTAAGTACCCAAAAATGTATTTTATCATTTTAGAAGCAAAAGTAATTTAAACCCCCACCCATATCAGTGACAATTACATTACACTGACATGACTGACTCACAATCTCTTTCGATTAATTGCCTGATCTTTCTGATAATTACCTAATACTCCATATGTGATTATATACAAGAAGAAGTACTTCCTGAATGAGAAAGTCAAGTTAATGTGAAATAAACTGACAAATAATTACTTTAGTTTTACTTTTTTCAGAATGAATTAAAGACGCATTACGCAACTTTTCTGGCGGAGGGTCCACCAACTGCTTGTCTCCATGGAGATGTTGCTTTGCCTGGAATGGTTCCCTGGCATGACATTAAACATATCCGTCTAGCATTTATTCATTATGGGAGTTTCTATAGCTCAAAAATACAATAATTCCTTCTGTGAATAGGGGAGACTCTCCACAGAGCTGAACTGTAATGTAGCGCAGTGCTGTAACCTGCTCGTCTCCCTTGCAATAGATGGGTTTGTATTGTGGAACATTCTAGACAAAGCAAGGGTAGCAGAACTCCACTAGAAATGTTACGCAGTGTACCTTTAATTCAAATCTGAAAAAAGTGAAAATAAAGTGATTATTTATCAGTTTATTTCACATTAACTTGACTTCTCATTCAGAAAGTCCTTGGTCTTAGGAGACATTTGTCACAGTGAGGGACAGAGGAGCCCATTCTCCAACAGGCTCCTACAGTCAGAGATACAACTCACCCTTATGTAACAGATAATACTCCCTACAACTGTACAACAACTCACCCTTATGTAACACATAACCTGTCAATCATCATATCATCTTTGCACTGTTTTTCCTTATGACCTCTTGTATATTGCTGAGATGTTTCATTACTTATTTTATTTTGACTTGTACATATATATTTATATAATTATGCCTTATTTGGCACCAGCTCTCTTGCGATTTTTGCTACTTATTAAGAATTTATTATTGCCAATTATAATTTTTTTTTCTTCACAGTATATTGTGATGTGTGAGCTGTTGTGTCCAAGTCATTTCCCTTGTGGATCAATAAAGTTTGTCTAAGTCTAAGTTCTTGTATATACTCACATCTGCAGTACTTGGTCTTGTATATACTCACATATGCAGTACTTGGTCTTGTATATACTTACATATGCAGTACTTGGTCTTGTATATACTCACATATGCAGTACTTGGTCTTGTATATACTCACATATGCAGTACTTGGTCTTATACTCACATATGCAGTACTTAGTCTTGTATATACTCACATATGCAGTACTTGGTCTTGTATATATTCACATATGCAGTACTTAGTCTTGTATATACTCACATATTCAGTACTTGGTCTTGTATATACTCACATATTATTCAGTACTTGGTCTTGTATATACTCACATATTATGCAGTACTCGATCTTGTATGTACTCACATATGCTGTAGTCGATCTTGTATATACTCACATATGCAGTACTCGATCTTGTATATACGCACATATGCAGTACTCGATCTTGTATATACTCACATATGCAGTACTCGATCTTGTATATACTCACATATGCAGTACTCGATCTTGTATATACTCACATATGGAGTATCGGGCCTTGAAGCCTATATGTGTGACGCTGGTGTCCGTTCGGAAGCGCAGGGTCATGGAGGAGCCGGACGAGCGCTGAGTGGAGGGCAGGGTGTTCCCACAGAGACGAGCCAGCTGCACTGCACTGAGGTCTGAGCCGTCCAACACATCCAGGTAATCATACACACAACTGCAGGGGACACAAGCACACTATGTCAGGCAGAAGACAAGACAGGACACAGGGTACATGTCATGTTCCTGTCTTATGCCCTGTCTATGGTCCGACTGGATTTGTAACATTTTAGTGAGTAAATTAAAAAAAATGTCACTTTTGTCTTTTCTCTAATTGACCAACTCTTTAAACTTACATTCAAAATGCAATAAAATGTCTAAGGTTATCCCGGCAATAGTTCTATAAGTATAAGATTTTTATTTTAAATTCCACAAACTGTGTCCCCAGATCATGTTTAATATAGCTTTTACTGATAACAATTCTAATGCTGATTTATTCTTGATTACAAAAACATTGGACATGACGGACCCATTGTTTATGTTATAATTTGTTGTTTTGGTTGAAGACCATTATCCAATCAGAAAGCAGAATGAGCCTCCTATGAGTCCCTCATTTGGGTTGCCAGTTTCGATGCTGAAATCCAGTTGGTTTAAACCTAAAATGTTTCTCTCTGACCTGAATGGTCACTCCCTAAACCCCAGCACCTGCAGCCAATCCTGACTCAGTGCTAGTGCAGCCTCTGCAGCTCAGGGAGGGAATTCTGGAGGTTCTGAGCTTCACATGAGATGTGTTCTGTTCATATACTGAGACTGAGAAAAATGTCTATCTGCAGGTTAAGGCACTGGCAACACAGGTTCAGTTGTGATTGTAGTAGGTTTTTTAAAACAATAAGAGCGCCGGCTACATACACTTCCTCCTTTAAACTAGACTGTAAACATAATGTATAAAAGTCATGAAAACAAAGTATTTAAATAAAACACATTCTGGAGAATTAAAAACAAAAAACACATATGCACTTTTTAATTTAACAAAAGCCCATCATACTTAGTGGTGTGCTCTATGTAGAACTCGCCCTCAAAGTCCAGCTGCACGGCCTCTCCGTTGGGCACAGAGATGACCCACACACAGTCCACATTCTGGGGGTAGTTCTGAGGGTATCCAGGAGACGTGATGTGCCCCGGGACGTCTCCATCGTGCAGCTGGATGTGACCTCCACATGCTTCAAGAGACCACACACACAGGTTTAAGCAAGGAGGGTGTTGCTCAAAGACACAATGGCTGCATGGACTCATGTGAGCAGATTTGACAAAGAACACTCAACTTGGAGAAAAAAAATATTTGGGGAAATTACTACTCAACTAAAAGTAAGTGTAACTGAACATAACATGTGATTTTTAATTTAAAGTTAACGTAATTGGAAGCACAAAACTGGTATTTTCAAAGGACAGACAAAAAAATGAGACAAACTAAATCAGATCTGAAAGAGCTGCAAGAAACACAAACGTTCAAATCATTTCATATCACCATAGACAAAGCTTTTGTCACTTGTAGACTTACTCACATTGGGAAGAGTACTATTACACTGTACAATAAATTACTCTCCACCTCTGACTGTAAATGTTTAGTACTTTAGTAACGAGAGCATTACTGGATACCACAGTGTTTCCCATTTTGCAGTTCTTTATGAAATAGGAATATATGAAATGAGAAATATTTTGGAAAAATTTGATAGATTTGACACTATCCAACAATAGTATAGTCAGGGTACCCTGGCTGTGAGCTTCGAAGGTGAGCTTGAATCCGGTGGCCTCGTTGGAGCTGTCAGACTTGAAGTGCAGGTGCAGGTGGTTGTCTGTGGTCTGGAGCAGAGCAGGAGGAGAGGCCCCACAGAGGCGGGCCAGCAGAGGGGCCGAGGAGTCCTGACCATTACGCAGCTGTAGGAAAGAAGAACACAACCATGTCCAGAGCAGAGCCAGCAGAGGGCAGAGGAGTGAAGTCACACTGCACCCAAATTTACGGTGTTAAAATGTGAAAAACAGAACTAGCCTGCTAATGCGCACTTCCTGATTATCGGACAATAAAGCGCTTTATAATTATAATAAACAGTACACAGCTGTCTTATTTTGACCTCAGTAACTGCTTTTACAGTATATGAACTGGAGAAAGACAAATTTGGCTAAAATACATGGGAAACAAATTGAGTACCGGGCCTTTAATGCGCAGTAACAAATCCATACAGGCAGGCATAGGAAAATGTTTTTAATTATTTGCTTAAAGTCTGTTGGTGATACTTTTCATCATTACAGTTACCTTTTTGTACAGACAATATGTTATATTATATGTTATATTTCAAAATTGAGCTGAAGGGCAGGCCAGATCAGAAAGTAGAATTTGTCAAAATTCAAAATGCAATTCTGAGCTGTGCTTAAGTTCATATCTCTGTAATTACTGGGCCTATCCATATAAAAAAGAAAATTCTCTGTCAGCTAACTATTATTGCCATTTGAAAGAACTTCACGCCGTATATTTAATATGGCAAGTTTGGGGGGCCAATCCCTAAAAAATAATAACAAGGTTAAACATCTGTAGACTACTAAATTTGATATTTTCTTTCAAAAAGAGTCAATCTCTCATAGACTTATGTAGACCCCTGCTCTACATCTAAAATTCAGACTGTAGAATGTAGTGAATTCACTCTACACCTCCCGCAGTGAGCAGTGAGTCAGTCGTACCTCCAGATAGTCCCCTGTGCTGCAGTCTGTGCCGAAGCCCTGGATCTGGAACGGGCTCTGGAAGACCACAGACACCCTGTACCCTGGGGTGACCATGACGTGCCAGCTGCAGTCTGCGTTAGGACGATAGTTCTGAGGGTACAGAGGGCTGCTGAGAACGCCCCGGTCTGAGTGGAGAAGACCCCCGCAACCTGGACACACAACACCTGAGTGAGTACATTTAAACAAACATATCTGTTCAATAATGTAGAGACTGCCTCTTGTGCATGCTCCAGAACAAGGCTATGGAAAAGGTTCATTTGGTATGTATAATTGTTTTCCTAGCTCAAACCCCCCCCCCAAAAAAAAACAAAAACAAAACATGAGTAACAGGTCAAATCCTCCAGCTAGTGTGGTTTTGACCAAGACCAGCTCAAGATCTAGAGATGGGTCCCAGAGTGTTGTGCTTTACCCACCCAGTGCTCCTGACAGGTAGTATAAGTATAAGTATAAGTATAAGTATAAGTATAAGTATAAGTATAAGTATAAGTATAAGTATATCTCTTCTTATTTGCACTTAACTTGAAGTAATAAGAAACTGCAATTAGTCTATACTATCCTGTACACTCACAATAAACGAAACATATTCAAACTGCAATCTAATAAAAAAGAAATTTAAAGCAAATGTCACATATATATTTTTGTTTTTTTTTTGTTTTAAGAATTCCAGTGGAGCAGGAAGTATATGTCGACTCCATTTACTTGCAAGATGAAACCCCCACATATCTGACACATGCAGTTCCACCATGCTGGAGAGTGCAGCTGGGTCTGACCTCTGGAGTAGGACGCGTTGAAGCCTCTGCCGCTCACACTGCTGTCAGAGGAGAAGTGGATGTACATGGAGTCTGCAGAGGAGTGCAGAGAGCCGGGCATCTCTCTCCCACACACAGTGGCCAGGATGGGGGACAGGCTGCTGGGACCTGGGGTAAGGACATTACATCTGATGAGCAGTCACATTTAGATTTTTAAATTTTATTTTCTAGAGGCCTGAAATATTGTATATTTACTTGTACTTTACATGTACATTGTTGATACCCCGATAAATGTTTACTTACTATTTACTAGTCTACCATCTACTGAGTTATTCTGTCCAAATAATTTCCACCATGGATGCTTTTCAAAGGCCACATTCATGCTGCACACGCATTAAAGCCCACACCCACACCCGGGTCCAAACAAGGACATGTTTGAAAATAGCATATTTCTAAGTTTACTGGCTATATTCCAGTTTAAGGGGTGCCACTGTCCCTGAACTATAAAAATGAAATAACTAAAGTTTTCTTCTCTTGTTACAGAAGGAGGACACACTGGAGGGACTATGTCTCTCCTGGGAACACCTTGTGGTCCCCCCGGAGGAGCTAGAGGAAGTGTCTGGGGTGAGAGAAGCCTGAGAGTTTCTGCTTAGACCTCTGCCCCCGTGACCCAACGCAGATAAGAGGAAGAAGACGGTTGGTAGACAATGACGTTGATTTTGATACTAAGGAATAAACTCAATATACTCAAATATCATGATGATAATAAAAAACATGCTTTCTTTAGACAATAAAATATTTTCAACATTAAATAGTAATCCTTTCTTTTCTATTCCCATGTGTCCTTATATCTGTGTAATCCCTCAGTGGTCCTGTAGGTTCCATAGTGGTCCATGGGTGTATACTAATCTATGTGCTCTTATACTTGTTCTGATACAGCTCAGATCATTCTAAAGCTATTCAAGTTCATTTCTGTCCTGTGAATGGGACTTTTTTAGTATCGATACCTGCTCAGTTGAGTATCTAGTTTCGATATGAGTTTTAGTGTCGATTAATATTTGATTTTCAATGCTTTTGGCAACCCTAGTTTTAATTCTGCACACCCAAACAGCTACCACTGAAGAATGTGTTGTATGACATTGTGATGAATGTAAAATAAAAATATTCCCTGACCATCATAGATGACCAGGCTGTCGAAGTAGCAGTCGGGGTAGTCCTCTATGTCCATGTAGAGCAGGTTGAGTTCCACTGTGGAGTCAGGGGAGCGGATGATCCAGGTGCACTCCTGGTCGTTTGGGTAAGGGTCAGGCCAGCCCGGGGAGAAGAAGAAGCCTGGAGAGTCCCCGGTGGTCAGGATGCCTCCACACGCACCTGACAGTTACAGTCAAAATATGGATATTTTTGGGACAATATCTAGGCCAGTTTTGATAATTTCCCCTAAAACTATAAATGATTTGGCAAAACGATCAACTTGACTGTCTATACTGGATAAAAGTAGATAAGAAAAAAAATATTACTGTGTATATTACTGTATTTTTAGACATCCACACCTTGTTTTACAACTAATTCATAAGGAAGCAATGTAATCACATTTTCTGTAATGCCATTAGCACATTCAAGTGTTCAAATACATTTTAATGTCTTTTCCTTAAGCAGGTGTCAGGCCAAACTAAATATTGACCTATGCTGGAACTTTCTGGCCAATAGCCTATATTTTGATATGTCATCCAACAGATCCAACCTGACCACTAAATGTTTGTCATTGCATATCCACATTTTTATCAATTACAATTATTTCATTTGTACTCCGTAATCTTTACATGACAATTTAGATTTAGAGTACTCAACTTCCCCTCCTATCTCTATCTTTATTTAGCAAAACTGTTCACCCTGTAACCCAGCATAAAATTGGCCAGTACAAACGAGTCTCCTAACCTGGGGGTACGGTGGGCGGGGGCCCGGTGTTCTGGACAGCCCTCCACTCGATGAGGAAGCCCCGTCCCCCCACCACAATGTCAGACTGAAAGAGCAGAGTGACAGTGCTGCCGGAGCTGCGCACAGGAGGAGGCAGATGCAAACCACAGAACACGCCCAGAGGGTAATAGTGCTCCGAGGGACCGTCAAATATCTGTACACACACAACACATAGTACACAGGGGTGGGACGAGTGAAGATGGGGGCCAGGAGAACCAAATGAGACCAGATTTACAATAATCAGATCAATTCACTATTTTGGTCACATGATTTTTTATCCATCCATCCATCCATCTTCTCCCGCTTAATCCAGCTGGGTCGCAGGGGCAGCACGCTGCCCATTACTCTGTGCACCAGACCCAGACCCCTATGAACCCCTCTGCAGGTGGTAAGCCCACAGGAGGGAGGAATTCCTTGACGGTCCTTGATGGTAAACTGTTCATAGGGGTGTTGCATGTTTTTGGTTGATGGGGGGAAACCGGAGTACCCGGAGGAAACCCATCCAGACACGGGGAGGAAACATGCAAACTCCACACAGAAAGGCCCGGGCGACCCGGGGATCGAACCCGTAACCTTCTTGCTGTGAGGCATGAGTGTTGCCACTCAGCCACCGTGCCGCCCACACATGATTTTTTATTTGTTTTATTTTTTTATATATTGAGTTGTGACTGTATTTTTATGTGCTGTTCTGTTCAAAGACACGCAGCTCTCCAGAGGAGTGAGGTGTAACCCTTTGTGCCAGATGTAAAGACGGAGGACCAAATCTTACAAGAACTTAAATGTAAATGATTTAATGAAAAGCATGTGTGAACTGAATAAACTGAAATGACATTGACAGTGCCAGGCGCACCTGGCATTACCTCCAGACACACTAGTGTTCCCAGCACACCGGTTGAACATTGACTTTTATTTAACCAGGACAGCCCTCTTTTTCTGGCCCCAAAAGGAGGAGCCTATTGTACATGTTTTAGTGGGAGGAGAAACCGGAGCATCCAAAGGAAACCTACACAGGCACAGGGAGAACATGCAAACTCCACACAGAATGACCCAATGGTTTAAACTACAGGGTTAGCAGCTTGGAGACACAGGGACATTTAGGTCTCTGCATAGAAAAATACACTAACTAAATGAGCCTTTGTGATTTGCTATATGTGAATGGTGCATTATCTTAGACACTTAGACTTACTTTGAGGTGGTCGTAGTAGCACTCAGCCAGGTCCTCGATGTCGATGTCCAGAAAGCGGATCTCCACCAGGCTGTCCCCATCCACAGTGATGGTCCACTGGTAGTGTGCGTTGTAGGGGTAGGTCCTGGGGTAGAGCGGGGATGCAATCTGGCCCTCCTCCCCGGTCACATCGTTACCATACACTGGACACACAAGGTATATAGGGTAGGGTGGATGGAGCAATACTCAATCTAGTATGTAATAGTTTAATACCATCTTCACAATACAATACACACAAGAGACTCAATACACTCATGTCATTTGTCCTTTTGTGCTAAGGCCCTAAACACACTGCATGCCTCAGCATTTACGTGCGTAACCTCACATAACCACAGTCATATGCCAATGTGAGGATGGCCACACCGGCAGCTCCTGCAAGACGTATGTGCATGGTAATGGCTCTGTTTCTCAATGGGGAAGACTATCAAACTGGACTGTGTACGTTTAGCCACTTTTAACAGGTCTACAGTGAAACTAACCAGCTGAACAGGCTTTTGTTTACCATCTGTACCAGCTTCCAAAGTAAAATTGAAAGCACAAATTAACAGTCCTTTTGAACCTGGGCTCCTTCAAATGGCACAAAACTGCCCCGGGACGCTTGCCTGGAAATCCAGAAGGATATCTCTCTGTATTTGTAATACAGCTCCATATCCGTCTGGTCCCCGTCTCCTCCGCCCTGTTTGAAATGCCCGGTTCGACATGGTCGTGCAATCTGATTCGTTCATTGAAGTGACGCATCCTTTGCCGGCAACGTCACTCTTAGGCGGCGGAAGTTCCCCTCAGTTTTGAATCAAGATGGCGCACTGGAGAGCTGAAAGTTTCTTCCATTCAGCTTTCAAATCTTTAATGGTCTTAAATGACCAAAAACGCATAGAGTCATTAAAACCACAGCAGCTGACAGCTCTAGAGGCCTTTCTTTCTTTTTTTTTTTTTTTTTTAAAGATGTTTTCGCATTGCTTCCTACCGGCTTTGGGAAAAGCTTAATCCGTCAAATGGCTCCATTTGTTGGAACATCCCGTTGTAGTCGCCGTGTCTCCTCTGCACTCATGGAGCAGCAGGTAACAGAGTCCTCTAAGCTCGGACTTATCGCCATGCAGATTGGAGTCAATAGCGATGTGGAGATTTTCAGCGGAAAAGCGGAGTTACTGTTGGGCTGTTAAATGACAAATGGAGGCGCTTGCTGTGTAACATCAAGGAGCTTGTTGGAATTGTGGTGGATGAGGTTCATCTCACATACAAATGGTAAGGTATTACTTTGTTATACAGCGTAACTAACTGCGTTCATGTGGTGCTCGCGTTTCCGAGATGAGAAGTTTGGGTTAGCTTATGGCTCGTTTGCATTCGCCTGCTTTTATCTCAGAAAGTCGGGATTTAGACGTCACCGGGTGTCTTAATGTATTTGTATAGCACATTTAAAAACACCCACAGTTGACCAAAGTGCTTAACATACAACAATAACCCCAGATGTGGCAGTATGTTTTGTTGTTAGCCTCAAAAGCTAAACCTTATTTGTTTACTTAAACATGAGCTACATATCGTTAACAGCTGCATACAGCATTGTTGTTAGCCTCTTCAAAAGCTAAACGTTATTTGTTTATTTTAACGTGAGCTACTTAACATAAAGAGCTATATCGGTAATTAGCTTCATTATGTAAATACAGTAGTGTGGGTCTTGCACAGATCTGTTGCTCTTATGATATGGGCATTGGGTAACTGTCATTAAACCCCTAAATGTAGTAGCGTTTAGTCAGAGTGATTAAGATAAAAGACAAATGATTCTCCATATACTGTGTGACGTAAACACACTGCTGTCAACTCGGGAAAAAAACATTTTCCGTGGACCACATGAGCGCAGAAGCTACAAGTTGATGAGTTATGTAATGTAATAAAGTTATGTAGAGTTTTTTTTACTTTTTTCCTACCAGTGGACTGGCTGACAAAGGAAAAAGTGCCTTCAGGGAGTGCTTTGCAAGAGTAGGCAAATTCCAGGCAAAGCAGGTTGGTATTCAATTCATTTTTTACTCTTTCAGAACCTATAATGTTTTGTTTTGATGTTTTTGTTTGTGTTGCCTCACAGGTACCCCTATAATGGCCCTAACTGCCTCTGCTGATGTCCAGTCAAGAGACAGAGTGATAAGGCAGCTTCATCTGGAAAAGGCGGTCACTGTGACTGAAAGCCCAAACCGGACCAACATCAGACTTGGACAGATTCCTGTATCAGGACCTCAGCTGGACTGTATAGTACAGGAAGTCAAAGACATATCTCCAAACATATCTCATGTTGTTATGTACGGTGTTCCAGAGGATGTGCAAGCCATTGTGCAGGAGATGGGTAGGGCAGGCAGAGATGGTAAACGCATGCAGTTTTTTATCGCATCAAACAGCACACAAAGGTAGATCAGGTAGTCATGGAGCTGCTAAATACAAAACGGCTTTGTACAGTCATTTTGACTTGAGTATACCACAGCAATTATACCAGGTCATCTGTGTTGCACCTACTGTCACACAGTATGCCAGTGTCACCCAGAAGGTTGTCAGGAGACCACCCCAGTGTATGAACTGCCTCAAAGTGGTGTTTCTGCGCATCTTGTCAGAAGAGAGGTTACGTATGATGGCAAGTTGCTCTTACAGAACCTCTTGGAGCAATTTCAGAACACATTAGTTTTGGACACATAACAATTGTACACCAGCAAAACACCTTGTACTGGGATTGGCTTTGAACTAATTGTATTTGTTTGTATGACACTAAAAATAAACAGTGTTTTGAGAAATGCCTTTTACAGATTTTTATTAAATAGCACACCAAGGAGGTACTGTAATCAAAGTAAATAATTATTGTCACTGCAACACATTCAATGCATGAATTACATGTTGCTGCTGTAAAACAGTGTGGTAAATGTGTACATATGTCTGTGGAGCATAGCAACATTTACTCAGAATACTCATGTGGAATGTAATGTACCACAACCCTGGAAAGATGCTTGAAAACCTCAAGATCATATATACCAATGTCCACATGTGGCCTTACATTACTGAGGTGGTTTGTTTCGACATGATCTTCTACAGCGATATGATGAATTCAGTGAAGGGATTTATTGTTTATCAGTGAGGACTGCTGGTGTGCCTTCATGAAGAAGTCCATATTATCAAATATCATGGAGTATGTGGATGGCGCCTGAAGCTGTATGGTAGCATGTGGAACATTCACATCTGCAGCTTCTGAGACAGCAAATCGGCTGAAGATGAAGGAGTCTCTGCTTTCAGGATTGTCATCTGTAGAATAAAGTATGATCAAGCAAATTACAAATTCATTCACACACAAACAATAAAGTAGTATTTGTTTATTTAGTTTTTTGTCATATTTTAGTGAAATAGTATCTCACCTGACAGTGTGAGTCCTCCATCTTATCATTCACACTGGGCATGTCCTCAGAGAGCCCTCCTGCCCCAGAGGTCAGGTAAAGTTCAGTGGAGACTTAGAGCTCCTGTAGTCTCTCTCCACACATGGCTACTAACTCCTTTTGTTTGCCGACTGCATGCTGGTATGATGTTTTGATGGCCATTTTGCTTAACCTCTTAAAGGCAGCCTTTTTAGTGCCTCCATGCTGCAGTATACTATTTAGATAATAAGCAAAGGCTGACATCCGAGGCGCTCTTCCTCGTAGTGCTGTACAAAGTGCAGTGCAAGCAGCTGGTAGACTTTTGCTGTTGACTGATTGGAAAACGGACAGCAAAAAATTAGACACGTTTTCAAGGTCCACAAGGAGATCCTCTAGTGTAGTTTTCCACAGCATAAATTTGTTGTTTGGGTTTGAGAGGCACTTACATTCTTCACTAATGATAAGGTGAATCTTTGATTTTAACTTAAAGTTCTTTATGAGCTGAAATCAAGTTGGCTGCAGTTTTCAACTTTTTATTAGTTATGTTCTGAATGATCCCAGCTTCAGACGGAGAGGAAACCTTGACAACAGTTTTGCTTGTGTTCTCAGTAATGACCTGTGAAATAGAAGACACAATGTTCATAAATGTTAAAGAATATAGGATGTGACTTACAATTAATAACCATTTGTTAAAAAGACCATCTACTGATGCATCAAGGCTGTGGATAGTGGGGGAGAAGATACATCTTTCAACTCAGTCAATACCCATATCATCCTAATTTTCTCTTTATTACTGTGCAAATAGATCGGGAATATGTTATAACACATCGATTAACAGCAATGTATGTGTCAACTTGTAAACGAACGGCATTTAAAAAAGCACAACGTAGTTTTATAGGTTAATTATTTTAATTCTACAGAGTGACAAATGCCTTGATCCGTAAGAAGTAACACATTAGTGAATTGGGTTCTTCCATGTCTCTAATGTTTACTTAGATACAGCCTACAGACTTAGCACTCAGTAAAGCGTTTAGCAATAGCACGCTTACCTGTGTGATGCTTCCTTGTTGCGGACTGAGTGGGGGGAGGACTACGCCGAATCTTCTTCAGTGCTCTTGGAGTTTTAGAAGGAGTTGAGCGTTCTCGTTTGTCACCAGGTCCAGATGAATCCTCTGTTATTGTTTCAGTAGTGAGAGTTTCCACGTCTTGTTGCCATTTGCGAAAAACGGTTAGGTTCCATTCCAAGCGCCCGACAAGGCTTACACAAGGCTTGCACACTCTAATCGATCTATTTAACTCAAGTCTTAATGCAAGACCCAAGTTCACAAGTCGTTGCAACAACGGTGAGCTTCGTGACTTATAAAAGTTTCCAGTTACACCACGTCTCATGTTTTTACCGCAACAACGACACACGTCATTTACAACCATCTCTGTAGCGCTAGCCATGTTGAATTAGCTCCCCGTTCTTCGCTACTGTTTATTTACTTTCCCACAGTAGATTTTCGTGTCGCGTTGCCGACGTCACGTCCGCCCTTCTCTGATTGGTTCACTTCTCTGCCCATTAGTTCTTCTCTGATTGGTTTATTTTGCTGTCTGTTTGCTCATTGTTGCCCACCCAGGAAAATTTGCTGGACCACCAGTGACCAGACTCAGCCGCTGGTACAGCGATGAGTCTGGATTTTTCCAGGCAACCGGGACGCACTGTGCTGATGGTAAATGCACAAAATCAACAACAGATGCATGCTTTCTATGTATTTTAGATACGGGGCTATGCCTGCTTGGAGCACCAAAAATAAGTTTGATTCTATTTTCTGAAATCTACACACGCAGGACGTGCTGCTCCATACCCACGCCTAGTGCAGGCAATGCGGTCCTCCCCATTCACTTTTAATACATTCTACAAAATACGTATCCAAAACGTGCAGTTTTTATGCTTGCATAGGGTGAAATATGTGTGCAGTGTGTTTTAGGCCTGACAGGAGGATGGAGAGGTTTTGTTTTATGTGCACAGGTCCAGTAATTATTATATTTACTATAAAGCAGAACAAGACATCTGACATGACTGTTAAGTTAGTTTTTTCTGTTCCAATACCGATGTCGATACTTTGGCTTCAGTTATATGCTGATACCCAATATCAGCTGAAACTAGGGCAGAGACTGAAAATATGTATATAAATAAATATATATTCCTTTAAACAACATATGGAAAAAATATCCCAAAATGGGATATCAACTGAACCGATATCTTGTACTAATTCATAAAAAATTTCAACAATGCATCTCTAAAAATAAAATTACAGCAAATTGTACCATACACTTTTTCCCCATTCACAAAATATAATAGTTTGTTAATCACTATTGCAACGGTCCTACATCTTTCTGAAACCCATGGACAGACTCTTTAAGGTGCTAAGTTAACCCCTTCACCCCATTTACCATGATGCCTCTGGAGCTGTGTATGGGTGCTGGACTTACAGTGTGAGAAGGTGGCTCTGAATCCGCCTCCACTGACGGCTCCATCAGACACAAACTTGACCCAGAGCACGTGTCCCACCACAGAGGTGTAGTTAGAGGGCAGGGCGTCCCCACAGAAGCGCCCCACCAGCAGCCCTGAGGAGTTCCCCTCTCGGATCTCCAGGAAGTCATTGCCACAGCTGGCGCCGCCCTGCAGGCTGAACAGGCTGCACACAAACAGACAAACAACAGTGCACCTTATCCCTTAGCACAGGTTCAATAGATTTAATTTAAAACCACTTTACTAGTACTGACCTGAGGTATTTCTCATTACATTCAATACAACAGACCAAATATAATGGAGTTATCCAAATTGCCTTTGTGTAAAAGAGGAGTAAAAAGGATTCAGAAAAGTCTGAGGCACGCTGACAGGCTAAAGTCAAAAGTCCAAACCCAATACAATAAGGTGGGTGAACTCAGGATGTTTTAATTCAAATTGCCATATGTAGATAGTAAGGGGAAAGTGCCATGAGAAGTCACTCTGAGCTGTCTTACATGAAGGAGAGCTGGAGGTGGTTCCCTGGAGAGCTCCTGATGGTCCACACACACTCCACATTGGGGGGGTAGGGGTCGGGGTAGTTTGGACTGTTGAAGGCTCCTGTCTCCATGACCATGTCCCCTCCACAGCCTGGGGACAGCACAGGACAGCTCAGGACAGGGTGTTACAGGGGGACACAGACATAAGTGACAGCACATGACTCACTGGAGGTGGAGGCCATGTATGTGGCTCTGAAACCTTTCTTAGACACACTGCTGTCAGTGAAGAAGGAGACCACCATGGCGTTACTGAAGGAGGTGACCGGGTGAGGGACGTCTCTGCCACAATAAGTGCCTGGGACAGAAGGATCAGTGTTATGTTAAGAATGGGTGATACTAACAAAAATGAATTGAGATTTTTTTAAGGATTATCCTAAAAAGATAAATGATCTTTTTTGCAGTCCATTTGCTGCTACAACATGTAAAAATGTGTAAACTGAGGATAAGGTATTGCACAAAAGGTTAGTGGCAGTCAGATTTAACTCACAAGCTGTTCATGTTCTGTTTTGCATTTATTCAAGTAACTAACTAATAACATAACCCCTACGCTAACCCTTCAGGTTCAGTCCACAAATCTAGCAACTCTGGGTATCAGTTTCAAGAGATAGGAATAAATAAATTACATTTACATTTCGAAGAATGTGTACCTCTTGAGTGATACTGTTTCAAGTACCAGTACAAATCACTCTTATGTTATGCTACCATTTTCATTTTACCACAGTGGTTCTCAAACGAGTGCCACAAAGAAAAAATTGTCTTTCTAAGTACCACCAGAGCTAACAGGTCTATACCAGGACCACAACCGGGTCTAAAATAGAGCTGTCTTTAATAATAAAAATACTTATATTTCAGACCCAGGACTATTTTTTTAATCATTTGTTATATTTATAATTTTTATATTATTTTTTGAATTATCTATAGTTCTATTTTAAATCCAGTAATTGGTTAAAAAATACAAATGTATAATTCTTTATGTAATTTTATTTCTAGTAGGCTAAACCAAGAACTAACTCAAAGGAGAAAAAAACTGTGGAATGAATTAATGAAATAATGGAGAGTGTGAGAAATGACGTACCCACAGTAGGAGCCTGGTAGTTGTCCCCGTCCCTGACCTGCACTGCATCATGGGAGCAGTTTGGGTGAGACTCCAGCTCAAAGTCGGTGAAAGACAGGGTCACGTGGTTGACTGGGACATATGGGACATGTGCACTGATGAGCATGCTTTCTACATCATTATTCACATTTGGTTATTGTTTATTTCAGACAGACTCACAGGGCTCCATGGCTTTGATAATCCAGCTGCAGTTGAGGTTTGAACCGTACGCCGCGGGGTAACGGGGTGATGCTATAGCCCCACCCGCATTGTCCGTCATGATGGAGGCTCCACAGGCTAGGAAAAAAATCAATTATAACACTGAATCTTATATTATGCAAAACTGACTCTTGAAAGCTTTAAGCCATGTTATAATGCTGTTTTCTCCCCAAAACAGACCTGGAGTTGTGTTTAGTTTCATTCACATGTTTGAGTAACTCTTTATTATTCATCTGTCTACATCTCCAAACCTCAAAATGCTCTGCTCCACCTTGTGATGTCATGAAACTGTAGTTTTCACGTTAACAGTTACTGTACTTTTTACGTTTTGTTTAGTAGATATAGGAAATTCCAGGACTGAAATTATCCAAATGATTCTAGTGTGGATTTTAACAACACAGTGGAGCATTTCCTGTATTACCACAATATGCAAGGTTTGTGTGTTAAACATGTGTGAATGAAACAAAACAAAACGCGAGGTCTGAATTACAATTAATAAGCCTAAATTGAACAAGAAACTTCGTGATTTTACACTTTTTCATCTGGATCACCATCAGCCATCAGCCAATCACAGCCTTGCAACCAATCACCATGCTGCACCACCACAAGCTCCACTCCAGCAGCAGATCCAGTGGCCCCTTCAGCCTCTCCATCTCCATTTATAGCACTACACTAGAGGATTTTTCACACATGAAAACCTGTCATATGCACTTTAAGGCTAAGTTAAAATGCCTAATCTAAATAATTCCCTGGAAAAATAAAGAGTGAAGCAGACGGACAGTTACCCTCAGAGAAGTAGACCCTGAAGCCGCGGTGGTTCCGGCTAGAGTCGGACCTGAAGCGCACAAAGATGGTGTTGGAGGTGGAGGTGATGGGAGGGGGGAGGGTGGAGCCACACACATGAGCCAGGAGAGGGGAGGAGAGGGCAGGGCCATCATGGATCTGTGAGGAGCATAACATACATGAGAAGAGGAGATGAGGAGAATATGAGATAGATGAGATGAGGAGAAGAGGAGGAAAGGAAGAAAGAGGGGGAGAGGAGGAGGAAGGAAGAGAGAGAGGGGAGGTCATCATAGATCTGTAAGGAGCTTATGAGATACATGGGAGGAGGAAGAGAGGGGAGGAGAGAAAAATAATGATTATCATGGGTCTAATGACTCGTGGACTTATTTGCCTGACCTCCACATAGTCCCAGGAGCAGTTGCTGTGGAACTCAATGTCCAGGTCGGAGAAATTGAGGAGCACGCGATGGTTGGGGTCTACACTGATGACCCAGGAGCAGTCCACGTTATTGGGGTAAGATCCGGGGTACGAGGGGGAGTGGATCTCTCCAGAGGGGGCAGTGATGGGGCCTCCACAGCCTGACAAAAGCAAGGGGCACAATGTTTAGGTTTTATCCATTATATTATCATTCTGTGTTTTTCTCCTTCACTGTATAATACATATCAGGGAGTGAGTAGCAACATAAACCAAATTTTACACACAAACTTTTGCGATTAAATTAAATTTACATCACTCAGCAAATCACATATATTTTTAAAACTGAGTTGAATTAGAGTGAATGGGAAATTGAAATGTTGAAATTTGATAGTTTAACTTAAAGGAAGTGTATGTAGCCTGCGCTCTGACTGTAAAAAAAGGCATTACAATCACAACTGAATCTGGGCTGCCAGAGCCTTAACCTGCAGATTCTCATTCTCAGTATATGGACAGAACATGCCTCATGTGAAGCTCAGAACCTCCAGAATTCCCTCCCTGAGCTGCAGAGGCTGCACTAGCATTGACTCATAACTGGCTGCAGGTGCTGGAGTTTAGGTAGTGACCATTCAGACTTCTTGGGTTCTTTTTTAAGACAATACAATACAGTAACGTGTATTTACCTTGTTGACATGTTTCGGCTGCTAGCTGTGAGCCATCTTCAGAACTGTCACCGGTGTTGGTGGTGACGTGTCGTATATCAGCAGTTGTTACTTCCTGTAGGCGTGGTCAGCCTGATTGACCTGGCAGGTCGCTCAGACTGACCACGCCTCCCGCCGCCTGGTGGTCTCTGGAGGAGGGTGTCCCAGTGCTCCGTCATCACAGTTAATGCTGTCCGTGCCTCGTTTCCTGATTTCACTGTCCTCCTTGAACCAGCGTTTGAACTTGTTGTTTTCTGATCCAATGACCCGTGCCCCGTCCCAATCCATAATGTGGTTATTTCTTTTAGAGTGATCTGATATGGCAGATTTTCCTGCAATGCTTTAAATACTTTCACACACCTGGGACACCGTCCTCCAGAGACCACCAGGCAACGGGAGGCGTGGTCAGTCTGAGCGACCTGCCAGGTCAATCAGGCTGACCACGCCTACAGGAAGTAACAACAGCTGATATACGACACGTCACCACCAACACCGGTGACAGTTCTGAAGATGGCTCGCAGGTAGCAGCCGAAACATGTCAACAAGGTAAATACACGTTACTGTATTGTCTTTAAAAAAGAACCCAAGAAGTTAAAGTACATAAAAAGACAAAATGAACATCTTCGGTTTAGTGACCATTCAGATCAGAGAGAAAGACATTGTAGGTTTAAACCAACTGGATTTCAGCATTGAAACTGGCAACCTAAATGAGAGACTCATGTGAGGCTCATTTTGCTTTCTGACTGGATAGTTGTTCTAAAAACCAAAACACCAAATTATAGCATAAATAACCTGGTTAGTGGTAAATTCTAGTTCACCAGGTTGTTTACCATTGCCAACTTTTCCATATCTTAATGTACATTCCTGTTAAGAGCTGTGCAGTGAGCTAAATAAACACATATAAAGAACAGTGGTCTGAATGTGCTGTACCTCCGGGGACCTCCACCCAGCTGGCATTGAAGCCCCTCCCGCTGACATACTGGTCAGACTTGAAGCGCACAGTGACAGTGTTGCCGGTGCTGGACACCTGCATGGGGCTGGAGGTGGTGCTGCACAGTCTGGCTAGCTGAGGGGCCTGAAGGTCTGGACCCCCATACACCTGAGGGATGGTCACATGATGAGTCACCCATGAAGCACAAAGGAACCTTTCTGTCACCTGAGCTGCTTTTATTTTATGTTTTCTTTGTTTTTAGAGGTGGCATTTTGAATTTTGTTATTCTGGTCTCTTTCTGTTGTTGCCACTGGCTGCTCTTGTGGCCGACTAGCTGGCGCACTAAGCAGTTTTTGAACATTTTCAATTTTTATCATACATTTTGAACTTAACATTTTGGAATTTTGATCAACTAAAAATATACAGTACAAAGGACTTTTTACAGCAATGCAACAGACTTTCTGCACCAAATATGCCAGAAGTTCCAGAGGGAATGTCCGGTCTCATCACCGAGTGAAGCAACAGAGCAGAGAGAGGATTAAGAGAGGCTTTCCTCCCCCTGGAGAACACTACTGTGATGCCTGAGCTTCAGGACAGAGAGGAGTGACCGTTTTGTCCTTAGGGCTGTTACTCCCCACACACTACCCTAACACAGGCTCTGATGACTGTACCTGTTGAGCTGCACTGAGACTTTTGTTTGAGCTTCTATTGTCAAGATTCATAAATACCCCCTGTTTAAGTAAAGCACCATTACACTGGAAACTATAGAAGATGGTGTCTGACAATTACTCTGACAAGCAAGTGACTCTTGCCTCCATTGAGCTTTCTAAAGAAAGGTAGAAGGTCCAATGAAGGCAAGAATCACTTGTGAAACTCAGCTTTCTATTTGCAGTTACTGAAAGCAATGAAGAGATAGAGGATCATTTTACTTGGCACATGTATTTGATATAAAAATGAGACTGCTGCCACAAGGGCCAGTAGTAGACCGTGTGGGGCTGTCAGAAGCTTACCTCCAGCAGATCGTAGTTACAGTCCGGGTGGTACTCTATGTTAAACTCATGGATGGTGATAGTGATGCTGCTGCCAGTTGCCGTGGTGATGTACCATACACACTCGCGGTTGTCCGGGTACTTGTTTGGGTAACCAGGGCTTTGGAAGGAGCCCGCTGGTCCATGGAGCTCTCCACCACAACCTGCACACAAGGACATGACCAGGCTTAGAAATACGGAGGGAGAATCTAAAACGTGTGAGATAGAAGTATTTATAAATGAGTAAAAGGTGCATGAGCAACTGAATTGTCTATGTAATTTGAACTCATCATAAAATATTGAATAAAGTCCGTTTAGTCTCACCTATCTGAGACCAGAGCATCTGAAATCCGCTGCGTGACACTGAGTTGTCACTCCTGAAGATCACAGTGAGGGCGGAGGAGGTGGTGGAGCCTGGAGTAGGAGGGGAGCTGCCGCAGAACGTACCCAGCAGTGGGGCGTGGGAGTCTGGGCCATTGTACAGCTGTGACAGGGGATTCAAACAGCATGTGAGATGCAAGTGAGGGAAATATCATGATTCAAGGTTAACAAGAACAGTTATTTACTGTGTTAACACTGTTTACAGTGCGGGTGGAGAGCTGTTGACCTCGACTGGGGATGTTGTCGGACAGTGGAAGGAATACTTTGAGGATGTCCTCAATCCCACCGTCACGTCTTCTGAGGAGGAAACAGAGGCTGGGGACTCGGAGGCGGACTCATCCATCACCCTGGCTGAAGTCACTGAGATGGTTGGCAACCTCCTCTGTGGCAAGGCTCCAGGGGTGGATGAGATCTGTCCTGAGTATCTTAAGTCTCTGGATGTTGTGGAGGTGTCTTGGCTGACATGTCTCTGCAACATCGCCTGGCAGTCGGGGACAGTACCTCTGGCAGACCGGAGTGGTGGTCCCTCTGTTTAAGAAGGGGGACCGGAGGGTGTGTTCCAAGTACATGGGAATCACACTCCTCAGCCTCCCCGGTAAGGTCTATTCCAGGGTACTGGAGAGGAGAATCCGACTGATAGTTGAACCTGGGATTCAGGAGGAGCAGTGTGGTTTTCATCCCAGCTGGGGAACACTGGACCAGCTCTATACTCTCCATCGGGTGCTCGAGAGGTCATGGGAGTTTGCCCAACCAGTCCACATGTGCTTTGTGGATCTGGAGAAGGCATTCGACCGCATCCCTCGTGAGGTCCTGTGGGGAGTGCTCTTTGCTGGGGTCCGGGGGTCTTTGCTAAGGGCTATTCGATCCCTGTATGACCGGAGCAGGAGCTGTGTTCACTTTGCCGGTAGTAAGTCAGACCTGTTCCCAGTGCATGTTTGACTCCGCCAGGGCTGCCCTTTATCACGGGTTCTGTTCATTGTATTTATGGACAGAATTTCTCAGCGCAGTCATGGGCCGGAAGGGGTCCGGTTTGGGGACCACAGGATCTCATCTCTGCTGTTTGCAGATGATGTTGTCCTGATGACTTCATCAGACTGGGACCTTCAACGTGCACTGGGGCAGTTTGCAGCCGTGTGTGAAGCGGCTGGGATGAGGATCAGCTTCTCCAAATTCGAGGCCATGGTTCTCGACCAGAAAAAGGTGGCTTGCCCTCTCCAGGTGGGTAGAGAGTCCTTGCCTCAAGTGGAGGAGTTCAAGTATCTCGGGGTCTTGTTCATGAGTGAGGGGAGGATGGAGCGTGAGATTGACAGGCGGATCAGTGCAGCGTCGGCAATGATGTAGTCGCTGTATCGGACCATTGTGGTGAAGAGGGAGCTGAGCTGAAAGGCAAAGCTCTTGATTTACCGTCAGTCTACGTTCCTACCCTCACCTATGGTCACGAGCTTTGGGTAATGACCGAAAGGACAAGATTGCAGATACAAACGGTGAAAATGAGTTTCCTCTTTAGAGTGGCTTGGCGCTCCCTTAGAGACAGGGTGAGGAGCTCAGTCACACAGGAGGAGCTCGGAGTAGAGCCACTGCTCCTCCACATTAAGAGGAGCCAGCTGAGGTGGCTCGGGCATCTGTGCCGGATGCCTCCTGGACGCCTCCCTCGGGAGGTTAGGGTTCTGGGCATGTCCCACCGGGAGGAGGCCCTGGGCACGCTGGAGGGACTATGTCTCTTGGCTGGTCTGGGAAAGCCTTGGGGTCCCCCCGGAGGAGCTGGAAGAAGTGTCTGGGGTGAAGGAAGTCTGGGAGTCCCTGCTTAGACTGTTGCCCCCGTGACCCGTCTCCAGATAAGCGGAAGAAAATGGATGGATGGTTATTCAGTGTTCCCCAAACTATGAAAGACTCAAACAAATCAAATGTCTCTACCATCAAAATTCAGTATTTGTCTAGTCTAGCTCACCCCTTCACCTTCAGATTGTTTTGTCCTGGGTTGGTTTGGGTTTAGTCCTGAATACTCCTAAATCCTGTTGTGGTTTAGTCCCACTTAACTCTTGCACTGGTTTAGTACTGCTATAGTCCTGGTTTAGATCTGAACACTTATAAATCGTGTTCACTGTGTTTAACCTTGATGTAGTCCTGGTTTATTCCTGGTTTAGTCCTGGTTCAGTCCAGTTTTAGTCCTGGTTCATTCAGGTTTTAGTCCTGTTTTAGTCCTTTTTTAATCCTGGTTTAGTCATGCTCAGGGACAGACTGGGACCAAAAAACGGCCCAGGACTAGTCCTGGATTAGTCATGTTGTAGTCCTGTTTTAGCCCTAGTTTAGTCATGATAATATTAAAATCCTTTTCATTGTGATTTAGTTCCACATTCTTTTTGTCCCACATTCTTTTTGTTTTGGTTTCTTGCTAATGAAAAGGGTAAAGTGTTTATCTGTTTACTCATATGGATTTCCTCTGAGGTGCTCATTGTCATATTGATATTGATCTGTACAAATGAACAGCAATACTAAAAGCATGCTGACTTCACCTTGACGTAGTCGTAGGTGCAGGAGGACCCTGAGGTGCCTTCGAGCTGGAAGGCGCTGAAGGAGTAGCTGATGTTGTTCCCAGGGGAGGCTAGGATGGTCCAGGTGCAGTAGGTGTTTAGAGGGTACTCATTGGGGAAGTTTAGGGACTCCAGGACTCCTTTATACTGATTCTCTATGCGCATCCCGCTGCAGTCTGAAACAGGCAGCAAATCGTTTTACATATATGTTATTTGGTTTAGGAGAGTAGAGTATTGTCTTTAGCAGCACAATGTAACAAGTTAACCTACTGATAATTTAAGGGCCCATATTAGACTATTTTCTGATCTATGGTCTAATGTTTCCTCATCACAAACAGACCTGGAGTTGTGTTTTGTTTCATTCACAAATGTTTAACACACAAACCCTGTGTATTTAGGATGACTTCTTCTCTCAAAACACATCACCTTGTGAAGTGTTTCACTCCACACATCTTCACTAGAATCATTTGGAAAATTACAGCCCTGGAATTTTCATTCTCTACTGAGCAAAAGGTAAAAGGAGCTGTAAACTTGAAAACTACCACTTCATGACATCAGAAGGTGGAACAGAGCATTTTCAGCTTTGGAGATGTAGACAGACTAATAATAAAGGATTACTCAAATATGTGTAAATGAATCAAAACACAACTCCTGGTATGTTTAAATTTAATTTAATTTAATTTAGATTTTTTTCTCATAACATTTAAATCTTTTGGCTATTAAATTGCCTTTGTGTTTGTTTACATGTTTGGAGAAATCTCCAAACAAAATATTCACATATTGAACTTTATTTTGCTATTTCCTCGGATAAATGTAGATACTTAGGTTTAGATCTTGTTTTGGAACAGATTTTATCACATAATTCTCTCCTTCTCTCTCATTCTCCCCTCCACTTTAAGACACTACTAATTGTTAAAAAAAAAAAAAAAAAAAAAAAAAAACATGTTTTTTTGTTGTTGTTTTTTTTTGCTTTTTTATTTTCATTGTGGTTGAAATCAATTTCGAGTCATTTCCTTTGTATCAAAATGAAGTTAAGTAAAATTTTTGTATTGTGAAAAAAAGTGTTAGTAGTGTGGAAAGGCGTGTGTGTGTTCTTACTGGTGGAGTATGAGGCGATGAAGCCACCTGCGCTCACACTGCTATCTGTCCTCAGTTTGACATAGAGCTGGTTCCTGGAGGAGGAGATGGGGCTGGGGACCTGACTGCCACACAGCTGAGCCAGCTGAGAGGCACTGCTGCTGTTCCCATCATACACCTGCAACACACAACAGTTTTCTACTAGCACATGCTTTCAATGAACGTACTAAAGACATATGAATGATCTATTTACTAAGGCTTTATATAAACCATATCACACTGCAGTAAATGACCGTTCACATAATCCACCTTCGTAAGCAAAACAGGTACAATCAGATGAGGTTTGGAATTTACTCTTTATATAGTACTGTTTTCAAGAGCCAAATCTATACTTGGAAAAATAACAATATTATTTAATTCTGTCAAATACAAAACAACAACAACTTTTGGGCAGATAAACTCCTTGTTAGATTTCCCTCAGTAATAAAATGGTGACGTTGGTTCAGTGAAGTCCGACTCACAGCGAGGTAGTCGAAGGCGCAGTTGAAGGAATTCTCCAGGTGGAAGTCAGAGAAGCTGAGGAGGAGCTTGCTGCCCGGGCTGGTCCTCAAGCTCCAGTAGCACTCTGCGTTGGGGTGGTAGGGCAGAGGGTAGTTTGGAGAGGAGAAGCCTCCTGAGGCCGAGGTCATAGTGCCTCCACAACCTGAGGAACACAACAGAGGACAGGCTCAGAGTGAGACGGGCTGGTGTATCAGACAAATGGTACCTATAAAGTAGTACCCTGTTTGAACGGCCTGTACCTCACTTGTACTTCTTCTAGTTTAGGAAACAGCTTTTACTCCATAGAGTGCAGTTATTTGTGATGAACATGAGACTGAATGCATTTGCCTGCTGCACATTTTTAAAAGCCAATTTGTTAGATGAGAACCATAATGAAGCAGCTGCCTGTGATTTTAACACAATTGGCTCTGTTATGATTCACCATCAAAGTAAAAGAGGGGACCCAATTTTATTTTGCATATTAATAATTAACAAATCACCTAAGGTTAAAAAAATAAAAATCTTTTAAAAACCAGACAGGATACACATTTGCCACTTAATGTTTTAAAAGTAGATTTTTTATTTCTTATCAAAATACATACATAATCATATAAAATGAAATCACTACTTAAACATATATTTTATTCCTGTTTATAGGATCTGTCCATATGCTTGAAAACCATCAACCAATAAAAATAAATAAAATGCCATAATTGCCCAATTATTGCCCACTGACCGCTCTGTGTGCCATCCCAGTGTGCGGTGAATCCTTTCCGTGTTACTGAGGCATCTGAGCGGAATCGAACCCATAGCCGGTTGCTATGGGAGACCAGCAATGGGGGCCTGTTTGTGCCACACCACCTCCCGATCAGAGGAGAGGTCTCGTAGCCTCCGTCCCTGAAAAACAACCAACATTATAGCAGCCATACAAAATGAAACAAAGTGAAAATGAGAATTTATGGGACGTAACGATATCCAAATGCCACACTAGGGCATCCTCACAATGGTAGCTCAATTTCAGGCTGATGATTCAGTATGAATTCAGTATAGTGGAAAAATGCCCTGTGCAGTTTGTATTTTTGCATTTATTGTAGCATTGCTTTTTAATACTGTGATTATTAAGAATATGAACACATGGCAAAGAATCCTCTTGCCTCATGTGTGCACATACTTCACACACAGATCTTGTCCCTAATCATAGTCTAATGAAATAGCAGCTATTTCTTTATTGTAAAAGTAAACAAATAGATACATGAATAAAATACTGAAGTTACATAGATAGGGCCCATCTTTTAAACTAATGTCTTGATTGCAACACCAAAAAAAGAGCAGAGGATTCCCAAAATCAAAAGTCTAGGGCATATTATGGGTTCCTGAAACAGCTCTAGTGCCTCACCTGATCTCCACAAAGTCAAAACTGCAGGACGGTGGGGCGCCCTCCAGCTCAAAGTCTGTGAAGTTCAACATGATCTGCAGGTTCACCTGGAACAGGACACGAGCACTGGTCACTTTTGGTCACTTTACACTGGTCTATAGGAGTAACGTCTGATCAAAGAGTGCTTTTCAAACCTGCACAGTGATGGTGAAGTAGCAGTCCCTCTGGTTGGGGTAGTAGTTTGGGTAGTTTGGGGAAAAGAAGGAGCCGGTGGACGAGGTGAAGGACTCACTACAATCTGAGAGCACATTTAAACATGTCACCATACACAAGTCCTGTGGTCATATTTTACTGTAGACTTTAGAGATCTTATTCTATACATTATATAAGGCTCTGTAAAGGTGCTCTATGTAACCGTTCTGGTGAGGGGTCCGTCACCTGCTTGTCTCCTATTTGTCATGGAGAATCTGGCCAGAATGTTCCATAGCATGGTATTAAGTTTATCTATGTTTTTTTTTTTTTTTTTTTTCCCCAAAATACCTTAATAAACACACACACTAACTGTGTCCCTCTTCACAGATCTGACCTGTAACTTGGCCCTGTGGCATCACCTGTTTGTCTCCTTGGAGATAATGTTGGATGTTGGATCCTCCACCAGAGAAGTTACATCATGTATCTTTTATATTTTCAACTACTCATTATTTAATGTTTTACAAGTTAATATATGTACTATGTACAGTACAAAGAATACACACAATCTACACAATCTATTCACAAATCACAATCTATTTAAAAAAAAGTCTATTTAAATTAATTTATGGAAACATTGATTTACAAATCAATTTGCAAGATATAAAATAGGTAAAAATAGGAGAAAAAGCTTTAATGTGCAGCCCAAATATAACTCATTGTGGCATGTTGCTGTGTTGTACCAGTGGTGGCGTTGATGGACACATATCGAGCGGAGAAGCCCTGACTGGACAGCGAGGTGTCGGACACAAAGAGCAGGGTGAGCAGGCTGTCTGTGCTGGTGACAGAGGGAGGCACGGAGCGACCACAGAACCTAACACAGGAGCAGAACAGATCTTATACAATCTGAAACTCAAAGCACTTCACATCAAGGAATCACTCTCCCATTTCCACACACATTCATACAACACTGGGGGTGGAGTGGGTAAAGAGTCTTGCCTAAGGGGCATTGGATCTGACCGCTCTATGAGAGTTTATGCAGGGAGAGGGATTCGAACCATTGACCTTCAGTTCACACACACTTTGCCAACTGAGTGAGTGTTAGCCCCACATCAGATATCTCAAAAAATTAGCTATTTATGTATGGATGTGATTGACATGTGGATTATCAGGACATGCGTTGTCCGTCTGTATCAATATGGCCACTTATGAGGAACTGGATCTGTTCAGAAGGACTGGTGACCAGACTGATATCCCTCTGTATGAAAAATACACAGAGACATCATTCTGGACTTGACAGGCCAATACTGTGGAAGATTTCAGAAAGTGATGCACCTTCAGGGTGACAAGCAGATGGCAGACCCTCCACCACAAATGTTACGTGGTGCATCTTTAATTTGATACTGAAACTCACACATAGTATTTCACACACCCTATTTAAAGTGCAACTAAACACTAAATCAATTTGTTACTAAACAGGTGTTTTAACAGCATTGCCTACTGTTCCTCGTCCTTATTGTTTTATTTATCTCTCTCCTTCTCTCTCTAATCACGGTACCGTCCGAGTTTGGTGCCGGTCTCCACAGTGCCGTTGTCATAGAGCTCCACGTAGTCAAAGTTGCAGTTGCTGTGGTACTCCAGGTTGAAGGAGTCGAAGGAGAGGCGGATCAGGCTCCCAGGGGCCACACTGATGAACCAGGTGCAGTTGGCTCCGTGGGGGTAGGTGCTGGGGTGACCCGGGCTCACAATCACTCCAGTCGGGCTGGTCATGGTGGCTCCACAACCTGAAGGCAATGCAGCATTTTAATATACTAGCACAACGTACTTGATCTATACATTTAGTGAGGAAATATGTTA